>CAMZMU010000119.1:3856631-4456631 GCA_947311845.1 Poa pratensis | reverse complement strand
AAGAAGGCTAAAATGGTGATCTGGTAAACTTTACAGGAAAAGACGGCCAGAAGAATGCAGCCAATAATCCGGCAACTGGAACAAGGCGGAAACTGGATTCGGGAGTGCAAAGTTGTCTGAAGACCTAGCGAGTTAAGTCAAAAGGAAAGCAATAAAGGCGGCAAGCCAACTTTGTCAAAACAAGCAGCAGAAGAGAAGCCAACTTTGTCAAAACAAGTCGGCAGAAGAGAAACCAACTTTGTCAAAATAAGCCGGCAAGAGAGAGGACAACTTTCGACCGATCACGGCAGCAAAAGAAGACAAATTTTCAAGTCAAATAAAGGCGGAAAAAGAAAACTTTTTTTCAAGTCAAATAAAGGTGGAAAAAGAAAACTTTCAAGGTCAAGGCGGAAAAGGTGAAGACAACTTTCTAATATCAAGTCGGGAAGATGGAAAACAATTTTACAATTAAGCCGGACGGATGCTGAAGTCCGGATCCAAATACGAAGCCGATCGAAGATATCTCATCTCTAAGAAGAAGACAAGTTTGAAACCAATACGGAAGGACAAAAGGCAACTTTCCAAAGTAACCGGATGGACACTTGGAGTTCTAGTCCAGTACGAAGTCGGCCAAGAAGTTGCCTAGTTTAGAGATAGATCTGACTTAAATTATGATTTGTAATCCTTGTAGAAGTTCAATACTTGTACGAGAAGTCTAGCCGCCTCATATATGTGAGAGGTGATGGCCGATTAAAATTAAGCAAACAATCGACAACCTATCAATGCAACGTATTTTTCCCTCAAACCTTTGTTCATACTTCCGTTGTACGGCGACTTCGCTTAGATTTCACCGGATATCGGAAAATGAGCTAAGAGCGGCCAAGTCCGGCTTAGTTCAGCCAATCGTCGCCGGCTTCCTCTGACGAGGCTTGTCCCGATGGGCTGGGGCGTCTAGTCTAAAAAGCGTCTGCTTGTTGTCTTGCGTATCGCGCTTGAAGCTGGCCCCCCGCGGGGGTGAGTTGCGGACTATCTCCCCTGACACCGCGGGTACACGAGAAAATGTTCGTGTGACGCGTTTCGAGCGCAACAGGTTGTAAATCCTAGGCTTGGTGGCTTTGTAAAATAATATAATACACACAATATTATGGCAATACACTGGTACAAATGGAGACACTACAACCACAAATTGAACGGAGTAGTTTGACCCTTTTTTCGTTTAACGCTTTTTTCCATAGCTAACCAAAATAGAAAGTTATTACGTGTTAAATAGTACTCAATCCAAAATAATACCATCTAAGTATCCCATAAGTTTCTGATTTCTGCATGCATTAAAAAATAAAATTCGATAGTCCAGCGCGTGCACGGGTTTGATTACTTGTATGCTGAAATTTTTACACGTATTCACTATTGATTTGCTGGAATGCTGAAAATAGAGGCAAGTTGATGCCTTTTTTCTACACATGTGCTATAATTGTTGCTCATTTGCCACTAAGGGCAAAGCAGTCATTTTGTCCTCTTACCACACTGTGATAATGCTAAACTAACATCCAGTGGTATATAACCAAGAAAATTTGTTTGTGTCGGTATATGAGCACTGGAGTTTTGTTTGATGGCAAACGAGCCATTGTAGTGCTCGTCAATGGTATAGAAGGCTATTGGCTCAAAAAGAAAACTCAACACATGGGACTTGCTCCTCGAATTGGCTATCGGGCTAGGCCCGCTCGGCTTCTACTCTCAACGACCAAGCATAGTAGATCGGTCCCACGGGATGATGAGAAGCGCGCGATGGATTTCAAATCCCTGGCAAGGAGGAGGAAACGCACTTCACATCGACGTCCCTATCTGAGGACACGATTGTTACGAGAGGAGCATAGCTCGTCGTTGTGCTGCCTGCTACTGCTGCCATCGCCATTTTTTTTTTCTCGTTGGTCACACTCACACGGACAACACGGTACGTACATTCTTGTATTCGTACGCGGACGCTTTGTACTTGTAAATTACTGTAACTCTTTTCAGGACAACACGGGGGTAACTTTTTTCATGCCTGCAAATTACTCGGAGCTGAAAAGCCCGGGATCCGGCAGAGCATCGTATTCCTCCTCGTGCCCACTCCATGGCATGGCGCGAGTAAAAAAGCTGCGACGGTCCCTGCGGCCGTGCTCGCTGCTCGCTACCTTGCTCAAACAGCCCAGTGTGGCGTGGCCACGTGTCGCCCACGTAGTTCAGAGAACCACCACGACGGCACCGGACGATCCAGCGTCGCCTGCATGATATGGTACGCCGCAAAAATGTACAGTACGTGCCGACGCAGACATTCTGTCACGACTTCGAGTATTACGTAACGTTCCTGTGCATGCAATGCGACGTGCATAGATCTTTTAGGAAAAATGAACATTTCAAACATGATAGTTTGATAGGTCGAACGCTGGACATCGGGAATTATCACTCCCAACATGCGAGTACATTCTACTCCCAGTCTCATTTGATATTGCAATCCACGTGTCGTATCATTCCTATATTTTTCATAGACATAGAGAGATTTTTCCATAAGGTCTTACCTATTACTCGAAAACCTATCTAATTACAGTCTAGGAAAGCAACCATACGAATTTTGAAGTATTCAATCTTCGAAACCAGATGCATTATATGGGAAACATTCATATGGATTGAAATCCTACACAATTATTTCAAAAAGGCCCTTAGTTGGGAAGAACAGCTGGCGTCCGCAGCCACGGACGACGACGATGTCATCAGTGCTCAAGCGAAGACATCATCGCCGTTCTGAACGGAAAGCCCGACACGGTAAACCCGTTAATCATCTCTGCCACGACGTGTGTTGTGCGTACCTCAAGGAGTGAACTGACCACGACGAGGGAGTCACAGCTGGCGCCATTCTCTGGTAGAGTGGGAGATGTATATAACATGCGGGCCAATTTAGTCAGCGAGAGAAGAACATTATCATGTTTGAGTGGGTTTTTGTTTCTCGCATGAAAAAAGGCAGGGAGTTCGAAATCGACGGGGTCACGGGGATTAACAAGATGAGAGGGCCAGCTTCCGGGATTCAAGGTTCGAATTTGATAGCTGACCCTGGCGATCGAGTTCATAAAGGTTTTGAAATGAATGAATCAGGGCCGGTCCTGGGCAGGGTGGGAGGGGCGGCCTCCCCGGGCCCAGGAATTTTAGGGGCCCAGATATTGCACACTAGGCCTAGCTTATTATAGTTTGCATGCAGAAAAAAATGCTAGCCTAAGAAAATGTCGTGGTGTAGCAGTACAGATTGGGCTTGGGCCCTTTCTTCCCCACGAGCATGCGCTCGAGCGTCGTGTCCTAGTGGAGGTTGTGAATTGGGAGCTTGGTTCCTATACAACGATTCGATCTCCTAAAAAATAGAGATTCGATCAGGGAGTCCCGATCTCCTAAAAAATCCGGCTCCGACGTTTCAACAAACACTTTGAGAGCGAGGTGGATGTCCGCCGATGCAAAACGTACCAAAAACTATGTCAAAACGGGCTCCGGCGGCTCCCAAAGGGCTCCGGCGGTTGCCCCGGACTTGGGCGCGGAGTCTGTGCCTTCGGGGGCGGCGGCGCGGTCGGACGGGGGCGGCGGCGGAGAACAGTGGGCGGGCAAAACTGGACGGAGCGGTGGTGGAAGGGGAATTCCGGCCGATTTGAGGGGAAATTTGGGTAGGCCCGCCTTGACAGATCCGACATGGCGGACGCGTCCGGGCGGCCCCAAACCCGCCCTACATATGGGCTGCCTTTGGGGTGTGCCGGACAGCCCGGACGTTTGGGCTGACTATAGGGGAGCTGGTTGGGTCAAGGATTTTGGCCCAAATGCCATCCGAGCTGTCCGTCCAGACGTTTGGGGTGGATATTGTAGGAATTTTAATTGTGTGGCTTGCAACATTTATACGTACTACATTGTTTAATCTCCTGGAATGTTATTACCTCAATATGGAATTTACCATTGCGTTGAATATTGCTTGATATATACTTGAATGGAATTGTATGTTCAAGGAAGCCGGTACATATATGTTGGAATACAGTGTTTATTAACGCTGGAATAATATTATACATTTTGTATATTGCCCGGGCACAACATATTATGGAACGCCAGGTTGTTCGAGGGATTGGCGCCTTGAATTGTTTAAAGCCTGTGAATTTGATTATGTAATCAAATTCAGCGTGCGACTCACACGCGCGTGCATGGGACTAACATTGCAGTTTGAGTGTCCATATAGGCTACTAGTGATCGTGGTTGATTAGCTTAGCCCGGACTCTCGTTTAAACAGAGTTTATCTGGAATTACTGCAATTTAGCACATTATTTATTGGTCCCTAACCCCTAACCTCAAAGATCATTGTGAGCGGAACCACGGAAAAGGATCGAGGAATAGAGGTTAGACCGAATCGCTCGTATTTCTTACAGATATGAGGGACATGCTTGGAGATGCTCTAAGGGCCCCGAGTTCTAACTTGGCCCCGGGCCTCCAAAAGCTGAGGACCGGCCCTGGAATGAATTCATTCCGATGTGTTTTTTGTATTTTGCTCTCTCCCCGTTCGCGCATGTACAGGACACATGCCGCTGCCACGGCTGTGCGTACGCACGACATCCGCTCGATCACATGCACGGCAGGCTGCCGGCGAGGACAGGGCACCGGTGAACTCACCTCGCTCGCAAGCCGGCCACCCCCGAGGCCGAGAGCCAATCGAAACATGCGCGCGCGTGTCTCTGGACTCTCGTTAACCGCTGATTAGGACTCATGATACTCTACTTACCAGATGGGCCCATCACGACAGATGGCATAATTAACGAGGAGAAAACATTCGCCGTCGACCCGGGGAGGCTAACCGAGCGACACGGCGTGATTATCCAAGGGACGAGCTCGGTCGTCGTTAAATACTTAAACATCTCACTAGTCCCGACGAGGCACAGACACTGCTCACTCGAGCCTGTGTGTGGGCAGAGAGAGAACACCCTGCTAGCGGCTGTAGCGACGCTGTGTCTCTACGCTTCCCCTGCGCTTGTAGCAGCTGCTGGCACACCCCGCTCCCAATAAATACGTCCAGTAGCACCAGGAGACGATCGAGGCGTTGGTTCTGTTTCAACTTTATTACTCCCTCCGTCCCAAAATAACTGTCTTGGATTTGTCAAAAAGTGGATGTATCTAGACATGAAACAAGTATAGATACATTCATTTTTGGACAACTTTAAGAAACTTATTTTGGGACGGAGGGAGTATATCATCACACGCGCCAAGCACGAGGAAACGGATAGGAACAGCCCGCGTACCGCCACCAGCCCCGACGCCGGAAATGTTCCGTGTTCTCCGCGCCGCTCCTCGATCGGCCGCGCTGCCTTCGGGCATGGGCCACAGTCGGGTGGTTCTGGTTCAGGTACGTTTCCGTTTCTCCGACGAGTAGCGGCAGTGGAGCGCGTTCGGGTGTCCAGGTGTCCTCCCTGTCCGGTCGGCGGCGTGTCGGCCGTGGTGACGACACACCATGGCCGGGAAGTCGTGCTAAATCGTAACGAGCACATGCATGTACGCTCTGTTGTACCTCATGCTGTTTGTAATGGGGCTGCGAGCTGCTTGGACTCTGTTCAGTTAATTCGGTTCGGTCTATTCGGTCATTAAGAAATTCGGTTATCTGAAAATGAGGACCAAATTAATCTCGATTTTTTTAGTTTTCAGCTATTCGGTCTTCGGTTAATTCGGTTCGGTCTTCGGTCATGACCAAATAAACCAACTACACAACTAATTACACAAAATCAACTAATCATTTTTCAAAAGTTAACACTTTCAACGGCGCACATGCAGGCTTGCTGCATGCACGCAAGGAGTACGCAGTCTGTAATTCTACGTCGGCTAGATGATTAGGTACTTGTGTATTTTTTTTACCTGCTACATATGTAGTCTTGGGATTAGTACTGGTGTCTAAGTTGTTAAAGCGAATGGATGAATACAAGATCGCGGGGACAAAGTAATGGCGTGACTGGGCTAATTTTGTCACCATGGGCCGGCTAAAAATAGGGTGGAGAGATGGGCTTTAGTATATTTCGGTTAATACGGTCAGCTCGGTCATCTCAAGACATAGGACCGAAATAACCATATTTAATTCGGTCACTCAATTGTCGGGACCAAAATTAATTCGGTCTTATATTATTCGGTTTCCGTCTTCGGTTTTCGGTTTCTGTGCCCACCCTTAGCTTGGACGACGACGCATCACTGGTCGATCGCTGCGCCTGCATCGGCGTTGTAAAACAGGCGGCGCATGTACCATGCCAGTACGAGTGGAGAACGCCACTCGCCTCTCTTGCTAGGGACACAAGTTTATCCACTGCAAACATCAGCCGGACACCGGGACGGACAAGCAGTGATACGGACACCGTGTTTTTGGATGTACCAGGTTGACTAATGTACTCCCATCAACAGTTCTCGCACGTCCGATCGATAGGACAGCCACACGTTTACACTACACGAGTACAAATTTTCACAGTAATTTTTACCATGCCTATATAGTAATTCCGGGACAAAGTTGTTACCAAGGTTTTGTTCGTAGCGCCGTTGTAATCTCATTTTCACTGGTACATAAATATTTTCCACACGACGACTCAAATGAAATTCAAACACCCAACCAAGACAATGGAGGTTTTTAATAGAAGGAGAAAAAAAAGAGTGAGTGGTACAAATTCTTCAGACGTGCAAAAAGTGTGAGTGGTACAAATTCTTCGGGGGTCAGCACTAGCTTTTTATTCTTCAAAATGAGGGATACATCCGGTCTCCACATCAAGAGGATGCACACAACGTTTTTTTTCGCATGATTTAAATAAATATCGGTGATTTACGACTTTCCAACGTTGCATAAGTTATATGTTGCGAACTCATACGTGCTCTCGCGGCAATGAATATTAGCATGTACAAATTTCGTAACAAGATAAATGATGATTGGTTAATTCCTTGATGATATGGTACACAAAGCAGGAGGTATTCAAATCACTTGCCGACGTTGTAATTACTCGACGATTTCATGCCCTCATGTTTCCTAGGGTGGTTTTGCCAAGGAACTATTAGTGATGTAATGGTATATATGTGTCATGCTTTCTAAGGTGAATGGGTCTTTACAACTCTATGTTAGTAACTCTTAATTCACTTTTAAACTTGCAGGCTCTGTTTTGGATATTTGAATGGACATTTCGAATCTCGGTTTCTCTTCGTGACTCCTATTGTCGAGACGCTGAGGGACCGTACCGGCGCCAATCGCACCACACGTTGTCGTCATCAGTATCCTCCCAGCGCCCATCATATTTGTTTTGCTGTGATTTATGTAATGCGGTGTTGGTGAAATGTTGTCTAGTTTTTGTATTAGTCCATAGTGCTAGCTAAGTTATGGATGGGTATCCATTGGTTATTTGTTAACTCGATGGAGATGAGGACGGTAGAAAATGTCCCCCTGACAGTCAGCGGAAATGAGAAGAATTTTATTACACATACATCTAGACCCAAGCCAGAGGCACTGTCGGCGGAGGTGCTACATACGACTAGCACGTGCGTGCCGTCCCAGCTAACGGGACGAGCACAATGGCTATAGATCTGGCTTCCTACCGGCGCTCTAGCCGACTCGATGGCGACTATCGACCATGACTCACTTGGGCTCATCGCAAGCTCGGGCAGATGTGGGCCCCTCCTCCTCTGGAGGCGCCTCCACCAGCCGTGCTCTCAAGACGGTGTCACCAGCAGTCGTGTCGCCTCCTCCTCAATCATGGGTCTCGACAACCGAGAGGAACTCGAGTAGGCTTATGGGTTAGGGCTATGAGTCACGGGTCAAATTTGCATGCAATTTTTGTAACATATAATCAAATATTTTGGTCAAATTTGCATCCGTAGGGGGTGGGGATGCAATTTTGGCGGCTCCCGCAAATTAGCTGAGGAACAGGGTACGTGCAGCAGGACTTTGAAGCGGTTCCCACGCGGTCTCCCGCTTCCTCTCGACGTGACCGGGGTGCTGTGCACTGCCGTGGGCAACCCAGCTCGTATGCATGCAGCCCTGTGTCGTCGCTGCTGCCCGTAGCCAGCAGCAGAGCAGCTGGTTTGTTTAATTCGACTCGACCACCGGTGCCCTGCATGCGATGGAGTTGCGCAACGGGGAGGGGACACGAGCCAGCCAGCCAAAGCGTAGCGGAAGCAAAGCACGCCGAGTCCACCAGGATTCGGACGACGGGATATGCCGTCGGCTCGTCGGCAGACGCGAGGCGGCGGCCTGTTGTGCTGTGCTGCGCTTGCTTCGGGTGGAAGGCTTTCAACTCCGTTGCGGTCGCGGCATGGCTGGGAGGCATGGGCGGGTGTCGAGTTCCGTTTCGTATCCGCCAGCTAGTCCACCACGTACTCGTACCGTTTGAAGGGAGCGGAAAAACATGGCGCCCAGGTGCATCGCCGATCCGCGGGTACACGCGCGCAGTGGCCGGCCGACGACGCGCGTACGAGTTGATCGGGCCAGGCTGACGTCGCCATGGCCGGGATGTCAACCTACGTACGAGCTCGGGCCGTATCGATCGGGAAAAAGCAGGTTTATATATCAGCATAGTTGTGTCCGATTTCAGTATCAAGTATACATCGAATCATGCTTCATGCCGTTATTATTTAACAAAACTAGCCAGGTGGCCCTCGCAAATGCGAGGGCATCGTGTTAGGTGCATGTGTCAGAAATAAACTTAGGTTTTATAGACAAAATATTTCTATGTATTACTCTCTCAGATACATCGAATTGTTGTTACATCAAATTATCACTTAAGTGGATGTGTGCTAGATCAATAATGCTTAATTCTTAAGTATTTTTACAATAATGTTGGATTGGATTTCTTATTACTAATTACATTACTAATAGTACATTCTAGAACTGTACATCAAGACAAAAGATTACATTTTCTACCATGTGTGCATCATTAAGGGAGATAATCATTCAAATGTAAAATGACGTTCTTATCTATAGCTTAGTCGTGGCTTCGTCAATGTTGAGACTTCCGACGTTAGTCTTCATTATATCTTGTGTGATTGTGTGCTGTGATACGATGAATTCTTGAGCATAATGTTTCACTAAATTAATTGTCAAGTTTTTATTATATATGTGCATGTTTTGTACTTAATAAATTAGAAGGGTAATGATTTTGTGGTAAACCAATGTGTGGTTAGATAGGTAAGAAGGTGATGTTCCCAACCCATCAGGGATGAAACATATGTTTTTGCACCGCCAAAGCCTATTATCTTTTGAACAGCAAACGACATTGTTGTCGATAGTGTTGACTTCGTCAATACTGAAGGTCGACAACTCTGGTTCGTAGTAGACTATCTGTGTGTGTGTGCACATATGGTGGTGGCAGTGTACTTGTGTGTATGTCGATATCGCAATCTATGCTTAGAAAAAAAATCATGTATTTACCTTGTCATTTTTGATCCACTCATGTACAAACACAATATATTTGTATACTCAACTACTACTACTACAGAAGTTGTTTTCCTTTATCCAAAACATGTAGTTAATTTCCTTCATGTTTCGCGTGTACCACCTTATTCTAAATGAGTACATAATGCATGTATTTTTTGTTTCATAATGAGAACAGGCTGAACACGCTGATATTTTCTTGCACTGAACAGTTTGGACATGCCAAACCCTATCCTACAAACACAAACTAAAAAAGGATGCTGATGATATGGTTGGGATTTTTTTTAGAGAGAGCTAAAACAAACAGGTTGATCTGAACATGACGTACATGTGCTAGCCATAAAGGACGTCCAGTTTTTTTAGATTGGTTAAGTCCAGGCGTCCAGCCAATCGAGCTAGTGCACCAAAAAAAAATCGATCGCTAGTCCTATTGCGTTACGTGTAATACGTACAAGTTCGGCTGCTCCTTTTTCTAGATTACGTTTTATTGTTGGATAGATCCAGGCTGAAACGTGTCAAAATTATTCGGTTACATAACTCTTGTGATATCTTAGCCATATATTTCAGATCTAACGACCAAAATTAATTTAAATGATGTGGCTTAACGTGGTGGCTCCGTTAGACTCCCTTATTTTGCTTTTATTATATACTAGCAGGGTGGCCCTCGCAAATGCGAGGGCATTGTCGTCTTCTGTGTGTCAAAAATAACTAAGACATAAATCTATGTTTTAAATATTTTTAAATTTTATGTTACATATCTAAAGGCAAACAAAAAAAGTGATGATAAAAAATTACATCACCTATATATAATAGGGGAAACCTTTGTTTAATTTATGGCAAGTAATTATAATTTCAATTTTTAAAAATGATATTGATGACAACATGCGAATCTTCTCTACCTTATGTACACTCATACAGTGAAATAAATATCTGTATTCTCCAAGCTATTCAACAATTTTTGTCTGCTATTGGAATGCTACGATAATGTTTCTGTCATTAGAAATTATTTCGTTATTACGGTTCAAGAAATAATTATTGTCGACCAAATCATTTGAACACGATATATGATATTTTTGAAGTAACATAATTTTTTTTTGTTACGAAACATTATCCTCGTTGATAGCTTAGCCATGTATACAATAAAACTTTTTTGTTAGTTTTCTTTAGATCTTGCTTTCCCCCATTTTCTTGCTACACTTCTTAAATATGTGACGTTCTCCTTCTGTCATAAAAAAAGCTACTCTGTTCAACATAAATAATCGTCACAAGGAAACATAACCTTAGTCAAAGTAAATGGGACCAGCCAATTCAATCTCTCCAAGTTTTTTTGAACTTCAACAGCCAATCAGACATTTTTAAGGAATTCACAGTTCATTTGTTAGTCCAAAACTACAATCTCTCACAAATTTAAGATGGAGAACTGCACATATTTTAATTTTCGGTAGTTTCATCCAGGTGGTGAATTGAGTGAGGTGGAGTTTATAGGATAAGTTCTTGTATCTGCAGTCTATTGAGTAATATAATAATCTCTTGATTATTTTGATATACTCTTCTATATGAAATTAAGATGTATACATCATATAGTTAATGTGTTCACAACCTACTACCTCCATTCCAAAATATAAGGCTTATTTCATATCTTTTGACCATAACTTTTACCAAATTACTCATTTAACATTTGTTTTTATGTGATAGAAATTATAATCATACGTAAATATTTTTCAATAGAAATACAATGATATTAATTTTGTGTCATATAGAGCATAAATTTAGGCTTATTATTGGCCCAAGCTTTGGTCAAAGCAAGTGAAATACGTCTTATATATATACGTGTTGGAGTAGTATACTTTTACGTATTCTATGCCCTAAGTTTCATTTCACAGTCTAGTAACTATTTTACATTTGCACGTCCAACTGGAGGCGCGTATCCAAACCCCATATTGATGAGCACGTACATATTGTGATTTCTTTTTCCTGGAATGTCCATTTTATTCACGTATTTTTTTTTTGGAATGTCCACATATCCCACGTCTTTGGATATGACCTCATTAATTATGCACAAACTGTTCTTTAAAAAAAATGCGTGGACTCCTTTTCTTTTCTTTTCTCTTCTTTTGTGAAACGGTCCATGGACCACACGTCTCATCAGGAGTTACGTGTCACGTTACGTACGCACCAAACATGTTACGTAATTACACAGTCCTAATTAAATCATAGCCATATATTACAAATCTAACCATCAATATAATTAAGGGGATGTGGCTTAACGTGGTGGCTCTATTAGCTAACTCATTTTGCTTTTAGTATATAATAGAAAGAATAGATAGTACAGTAGACACTTAAACAAAAAGAGGTGGAGAAGATAGTAGTTCCATTTATGCTCTAGAAGTTTTTATAATTTTTTTGATATAATGATACACTCTAAACCTCTATTAAGATATTTGTTAGTACATACTCAATATATACATGTAGACCAAAATATTATAGATAACTAAATCTTAAATCAGCTGCAAAAGGAGGTGTATAATTTTCATTTTTACAATTTTTAGCGTATATACATTAGAACTATATTTTTAAATGCACATACAATACAAGATTACACAGATTATATTAGTAACAATTTATCTTTAGTTAATTGTGCAAACTATATTTTTGGAAATATACTTGTAAGACTGTAATATAATAAAACAAGATATATGGAAATATAAGAGTTTGGTATAAAATATATTGGCTTAACTCACCCCGGGTCTAGTATTTCTTAGGAACGGCGCCCCTGCTTGTAGAGTAGCCAGAGTCGTTCGTTCTGCCCTCATCATCTCCTTTCACCTTAAGTAAAACGTCTATTTGGTTCGAGCTGTGATGATTTTATTCTTTTATACTCTCTGTACGATGTTCTAATAGCTCAAGACACAATTCAGCGAAACCTCCTCGCAGGAGCAGGAGGGTGGTGCCGGCAGCAAAGCCGCCCTATCGGTTGTTGTAGAAACAGGCATCGAGCCTGAAATAAGCAAGAATACATGTGAATATAAAAACTCATCCCAAGCATCAAAAAGCAGTAAAAAAATGGTATCTCTCTGGCATTAGTCACAAGCGTCTTGCCTCTTGACATATCATCCATAAAACCCATGACGATTGTACTATCCTGCATACGAAATCTCCCACAGACAACCCGCTTATCGCCTCGTATCAAAAATACTCGTACGAAGAAAAATCCTAATCCATATTTTCGAATGAAAAAGTTAATTTGATCAAAATTCATAGAAAGAACAAACAAAATACATTTTTCTAGATAAAGGGAACATATGAATATCAGAAAGATGCCAATTTATATCAAGCATCTGCAACAACTTAATCTGACATTAACAAAAACATGTCTCCTGCCAAATCAATCAACAACTCGCGGTAGTAGTAAACAAAGTCCAATGTTGGCAACACCCCGGCCACAAAAAATACATGAATAGCCAACAATACATAATCAGAAATGCCCATCTCATATCAAAAAAGGTCACGCTAAAATAATCAGAAATAGCCCGCACATCACTATAATAACAAGTCATCCAAAATGACACAACATAAATTACATGGTACTCTATAAGACCATTGTGGATCGGGTTATGGGAATTCTCATGTCCGAACCTCCCCTTTTACTGACCTTGCAAATGAAGGTGATATTTGTATGACATAAATGTCATTGTTAGAGATAGACATTGTAATGTATATAAGTTTAAAGGATAGAATGTTCGAGGAAACCGCTTCAAGGTGATAGTTGGATCATGACAATGTCGTATGAATTGGCCATGCCATGTTGCGAGACATTCTTCCTCCTTGAGTGCATGGAGTCGAGGCTACCAATCATTCTCTTCCGCCCTATAGATGATGATGAGTAGTCTTGACGATCAAATAAATGTTATCACAATGCTCACTCATTACTTGTTGAAATCATCACACAAAATAGTGAATAACAATAAAAATAGCTCTGGTGGCTTGTTAAAGGTGTATTTTCAACCAAACTATTACATATTTGCCTTTTTCATACCTTTCCTCTTACCATTTCAACGAAACGTAATAGATCATTGTGCTCAGCTAACACATGTGGAGCCACGTCTATTTGTATAGTCAATTACTACACGCCATTTGGAAGAAAAAAACTTCACATATGGGTGAAAAATCAAGCAAAATAATATTCATAGAAATATATTTGACATCACAAGTTTGAAATGACATCACATCTTTGTACTCACTACTCCGCCACAACAGTCACACTATTTGGGATCAAAATGTAATATATGTGCAAAAAATCATGCAAAACAAATATAAAAAACCATGCAAAACAATACAAATTCCGTACTAATATATACTACATTTGACCTCACAATTTTGAGTTGACATCACATCTTTGTACTCATGACTCCGCTAGAACAGTCACACTATTTGGGATCAATGTTTAATCATCACATATATTCTCGCGATACGAATACAATCCGCCAAATATAACATTCGTATAACATTTTTCGTCTACATGTGCCCTGATTCATTCAGCCGTTACCAAATATTTTCAGCTGCAAATTCGATGGCGCTCAATATCTTTAGCAGGATATGCACCGATTGATTTCAGCAGCGCCGCAGTCAAACGCATTCAAGCCTTCTCCCTCCCTTCCAAAGATCGTCGCATTAATTCAAGAGCCGGCCGGGGAGAGCAGAGCAAAAACAGTTTCGAGCCAAGTGCAAGCCCCAAACAAACAAACGCCAAGCAAAACCCCGCCTCAAAAACCACCCAAAGCGAAGCGCGGCAGACGCAGAGGCAGAGGCAGAGCACCATCCCCTGACCCCGAGCAGCAGCCAGCACCGAGCAGAGCAGAGCTCGCCCCATCGATTGCGAGCGATGATGGAGATTCCACCACGCGCGCCTGCCTCCTCGTGCCTCGCTTCTTTCCCCACCCAAATCAGCAGCAAGAACCCGGAGCCTCCTCTGTTCTTTGAGCAAGTTTGAATCTTGGCGCCGCGCCGGGAAAGATGGCGAAGGCGGAGAGGCTGGTGGTGGAGGTGGTGGCGGCGCACAACCTGATGCCCAAGGACGGGCAGGGCTCCTCGTCGCCTACGTGGAGGTGGAGTTCGAGCACCAGAAGCGCCGCACCAGGCCCAGGCCCGGGAGCTCAACCCCGTCTGGAACGAGCGCCTCGTCTTCCCCGTCGCCGACCCCGACGACCTCCCCTACCGCGCCATCGACGTCGGCGTCTACAACGACCGCGCGCCGCCTCTTCCGGTGCCGGTTCCGGTTCCGCCGGCGGGACCGGCCGCAACTTCCTCGGCAAGGTGCGCGTGCCGGCCGCGGCGTGCCGGCGCCCGGGGAGCCGTCGTGCCGCAGCTCTTCACGCTCGAGAAGCGGAGCCTGTTCTCGCACATCCGCGGCGAGATCACGCTCAAGATTTACCGCACGGCGGCGGCGGGGGTGGGGAGATGGTGGCCAAGGCGAACAAGCAGGAGAAGCAGGCCAAGGCGACGGTCACGGGCCGAGGTCGTGGCCGCGCCGCCTATGATGACGGGGAACAAGAAGCACCACCACCACCAGCAGCAGCAGCACCAGCAGCCGGTGGTGGCCGTGCGGCCGCATCAGCCGCAGCAGCAGCAGCAGCAGGCGCCCATGGACATCATGCCGCAGCCGCAGCTGCCCATGAAGCCGGTGATGCTCTCCGACCACTACCCCCCCCGGCCTTCTTCTCGGCCCCGCCGACTTCTCCCTCAAGGAGACGCGGCCAGCCTCGGCGGCGGCGCACGGCGGACAAGGCGAGCGCACCTACGACCTGGTCGAGCAGATGCAGTACCTGTACGTGCGCGTGGTGCGCGCGCGCGGCGTGACGGCGCCGGCGGGGAGGCCGTCGCGGAGGTCAAGGTCGGGAACTACCGCGGCGTCACGCCGCGGCGAGCGCCTCGGGCAGCACCAGTGGGACCAGGTGTTCGCCTTCTCCAAGGAGACCATCCAGTCCTCGTTCGTCGAGGTCTTCGTGCGCGCCGCGGCAGCGACGACCACCTCGGCCGCGTCTGGTTCGACCTCTCCGAGGTGCCCGCCGCGCGCCGCCGGACAGCACGCTGGCGCCGCAGTGGTACGCGATGGAGGACCGCAAGGGCGAGCGCGGCGGCGTGGAGGTGATGGTCGCCGTGTGGTACGGCACCCAGGCCGACGAGGCCTTCGCCGAGGCGTGGCATTCCAAGGCTGCCGGCGTCCAGGGCCACGGCCCCCTCGGCTCCATCAAGTCCAAGGTGTACGTCGCGCCCAAGCTGTGGTACCTCGCGTGTCTGTCATCGAGGCGCAGGACCTGCTTCCCATGGACAAGGGACTGATGGGGATGGGCCGGTACCCGGAGCTCTTCGTGCGTGCGCAGATTGGGAGCCAGATGCTGCGGACACGGCCGTCGCCGGTGGTGGCGAACCGGGGACCGTCGAGCCCGTTCTGGAACGAAGACCTGATGTTTGTGGTTGCTGAGCCATTTGAGGAGTTCTTGGTGTTGTCACTGGAGGATCATGTGTCACCGGGAAGGGACGACATTCTCGGCCGCCTTGTCGTTCCGTGTCGGCCATCGAGAGCGCTGGGATGAGAAGCTTGTTGTGTCCAGGTGGTTTGGGCTGGAGCGTGGCAATGGTGGTGGCAACGTGCCGCACAACCGAACAGGTTTGGCAGCCGTGTACATCTCCGGCTAAGTCTTGATGGCGGCTATCATGTTCTGGATGAAGCAACGGCGTATAGCAGCGATCTCAGGCCTACGGCGAAGCAGCTGTGGCACCCTCATGTTGGGGTGCTTGAGCTCGGCGTGCTTGGTGCCACTGGACTGATACCAATGAAGGCTCGAGATGGCAGGGGCGCATGGCAGATTCGTATTGTGTTGCAAAGTATGGCCAGAAGTGGATCCGCACTCGCACCGTCGTCGACTCGTTGTGCCCCCGGTGGAATGAGCAGTACACCTGGGAGGTGTTCGACCCCTGCACCGTGATCACTGTCGGTGTGTTCGACAACTGCCATGTCGACAAGCCAGCATCAGGGAACACCACAGTTGCTGTCCGTGATAATTGCATTGGTAAAGTTCGTATCAGGCTTTCGACATTGGAGACTGACAGGGTGTACACTCATGCTTACCCTCTTCTTATGCTGCATCCGTCGGGAGTCAAGAAGATGGGGGAGCTCCACCTAGCTGTGCGCTTCTGCTGTGGCAATGCCGGCAACATGTACCATGCCTATGTTCGCCCGACGCTTCCCAAGATGCACTATGTCGAGCCGCTGCTGGTGCGCCAGGTTGAGAGCCTGAGGTTCCAGGCCACAAGTGTTGTCGCTGCCCGGCTTGGTCGTACAGAGCCACCGCTTGGCAAGGAGGTTGTTGAGTACATGCTGGATCACCGCTCACATCTGTGGAGTATGCGGCGCAGCAAAGCAAACTTCTTCGCCTTGTCGCCGTGCTCTCCGGTCTGATCGCCATTGGAAGGTGGTTTGAGCTTGTTCGCTCGTGGCAGCGCCCGGTGCACTCATGCCTTGCTGTGTTCACATTCCTGGTGTTCGTCCTGATGCCGGAGCTGATCCTCCCAACAGCCTTCCTGGTGATGGCGTTCACCGGGCTATGGAGGTACCGTGTGCGTCCAAGGCACCCACCTCACATGGAGATGCGGCTGTCCCATGCAGATGCAGCCACCGTGGATGAGCTGGATGAGGAATTCGACACGTTCCCTCAAGCCGGGGCGACGTCGTGCGCTTCAGGTACGACCGCCTCCGCAGCGTGGCGGGGAGGGTGCAGACGGTGGTGGGCGACATTGCAACGCAGGGCGAGCGGATGCAGGCCGTCCTCAGCTGGCGCGACCCGAGGGCGACGCTGCTCTTCTCCATCGCCTGCGTCGCTGCTGCGGTCATCGCGTACGCTGTGCCGATGAAGGTGATGATCGGTCTGTGGGGCCTGTACGCCATGCGCCCGCCTAGGTTCCGCAGCAGGATGCCGTCCCCGCTGATGAACTTCTTCCGGAGGCTGCCTTCCAAGGCCGACATACTGCTCTGATCCTAGGTAGCAGTCTCTGCAGCTGCAAAATGGTAACTAACCTTGTGATTGATTCAGTTGGTGGTTATTTTTGGCTGGAAGAGAATGATCCTCTACAAGAAACAAACTTGTTTGTTTGTTTAGGGTAGGTGGTACCTTGTGTGATTGTTCCTTAGCTTAATTGCTGTTAGTGGTTAGGTAATGTGTATGCTGCTGCTTTGTGTTGCACGGCGTCTTAGCAGCAACAGTAGAAGTAGATGACTTGTAGTAGCTTATCGTAGCATCAGCCCAGTGGTGCTGTTCTTGTAGTCCCAGTTTCAGTTATGCAAAGACTTCTCAGTAGATGGTAGTAATCTATGTGATGCTGATGTGTTTGATGAGAAAAAACCAGGTTTAATTTGTTGGTACTACAAGACTGTCTGATACTGAACCCTGATGTCTGAACATGTTATCCATGTACCTATTGTTCTGTACTTCAAAGACTGGGAATGATGGTGGTGGAGCTTCTCACGTGCAGACAAGCATGAGCCATGTTTGTGTTGTTTTTGTTCTCTGCGGCTGAGAATAAAAATATTGTCTCGAGAACTCAGAGACTACTTGTCTCATTTGTTTTAGTTTTGTCTCCATTCTGTTCCCATGTGGCTCGAGGCTTAATATAGTGGAACAAGGAATTCTTGTTCCTGTTATGAAATCTGAACATGCAAGTGTTGTGTTTTGTTAACTGTACATGATATGTTGAGAAAAGTTGACTACCTGACTGGTTGCGGTCTTGTACCGATGGTTACCCAATTCATGTCATCTTGGAAGCAATTTTGTGGAGCAGGGCAAAATGCCATCGTGTGATCCTTGAAGTTTATGCTCGTAGCAGGTTGTGCACAGGTGACGAATTGTTGCAGGATAACATGGCCTGGCATGGCCTTGTTGTATACTGTGATGACAGTATAAAGAGGCAGTTTGTTTTGGTTGAGAACCAGTGAAGAGTCAATCTCTTTTGAGTGCACGATGCCACGACCGGCCAGGTCAAAGGTAGGTTGTGTCATGGCAGGGGTAACATAATGTGTCTGACGGCCTCGACGGATTTTGATCGTCGACCGTACTATGTAGATGCCTTAACGGGCTTGTCGTCGGTCAGTACTATTGATGATTTTAAGGGTCTCATCAGACTTGTTGTCGACTTTACTTTGGTCATCATGCACGGGCAAAGATACAGTATTGCTGAAAACTCGTTAGAAAATCTTTCTTTCGTGCTCGGCGCTATCCTAAATAGTTTTACTAGCATTGCAAGCAAGGAAAAAAATTGTACTAAGCCGAAAACAAATGCCATACATCCTCATGATCTATAAACGAAAAGTTGCTCCTATAACTTTCATCATCCTCTGATACAAGAGCCATTGTGTTATTCAGTCTCCTGGCTATGGGACTTTGACGAACGAGGTAGCTCAGGTAGGTATGGTACAACGTCGCCGGGAAGGCATTTGAATCCTACGTAAACAAGGACGGCGGCGGCGGCGGCCGAAACCCAGCCACAGCACCTGAAATGGAGCCCGAAATCAGGGGGTAGACGTCGAGGGAATACAAACGGCTTGCTCTCTGAGATGCGTTGAAGGTTGGCGTCGTTCTTGATGCCAAGATGTGACGATCCGACCCGCGACTGATGATACTGCAGCATGCAAGAAACGAGGTAATTAAGCGTGATGAATCAAGGAAAGAAGAGACTAATTCTGATTAAGTAGCACAATCCATGAGATGCGACGCGAACCTGAGGGACGCCGGTGGTGGTGGAGGAGAAGGAGCGAGGAGCTCGTGGTGGCGCCGTGGCCGCGCGGCGGCAGGCCGCCAGAAGCCCGCGGTTCAGAAGGTGCCGTAACGCCGCCATGTCGTACGTTGTCCTGTGAATACAAGAGATATACCTCGAGGATGGCTCGCTGGTCGTCTCTCCGGCCGTGCCCGCGATCCCCCCGCCCCCGAGCTCGACGCCATGGACCTCCACTCCCGATGGAGCCGGAGCGCGTGGGGATTGCGGCTGCTTGCCATGCTGGAGGTGCGGCGATCCTGAGGGCCCCGTCACCGAGGATCGCGCAGACTTCATCGACAAACCCCAGGCGAACCTCGCCACCGAGGGCTTCGCCGCCGGCGCCGCCATGGCCAGGAGATCTCGATCAATTTCCTCTGCTTCAACCATCGGCGCGGCGGGAAGGTCTCCATTCGAATTCGAGGCCCCCACCAGTCAGCGAGCTGTGCTCTACCAGCTCGACCGCCCATGGCGTTGCTCCACCTGGAGAGATCGTGGCCTCTGATCTCCAACAAGCCACGGTCGCGGAGCTAGGGTTTCGACCACAGAGAACAGGGTTGGATTCGGAGTTTATTGAGAGTTTTATTGGGAGAGAAGTATACATAACCCCCACAACTATTGGAAAAAGGACAGAGAACCCACTCAACTAAAAAATGGTGTACATAACCCCCACAAGTTTATAAAACCGGACAAATGACCCCTAACCCATTTTAAGCTGTTTTGATTAGTGGTTTTGCACATGTGGCGAGCGGTTTTGTACATCTGGTCCCAGATTTGTGGTTTGGCCTTCAGAATATTTTGCCGCCGTGCATGCCTGCTGCTAGGTATTGCCGCCATGCATGTTACATTCTGTTTCTAAACTTTTTTCACGGAGGGTGCAGCAGCACTAGACCGCACGCGGCTTTGCTCGTCCCGGCCGGGCGGCTAGTTACACAATAGCGCTCAGTCGTCGTCGTTGTCGTTAACGTCGTACTCCATGCCCTGCGCGGCTGCGCCTGCCGGCTGTAGCTATGGAAGCTCCCGGAGACGAGGCCGCAGGGCAGTTGCAAAGCTGAAGTGCGGCGACCGGTGACGGTGATGGTGCCCAGGTTGCCACGGTGACGGCGACCTGGCGCCCTCGCGGAGTAGCTCTCCGGGCTCCTGCGCATCGCTGGACGAGCTGCCGCTGCTGTTGAGGATGCCGAGGAGGCCACTGCGGTTCTGGGCTTGTCCGGGGTGAGGCGTGCGAGGATGGCACCGTGTGGTGGAGCTACGCACCCAGGACGACGACAAGGTAGAGGCTGCTGCTTGGAAGCGGAAGCCATGGCGGATTTGCTGGTCGGCAACGGATCTAGATTCATAGAAGAAAGAAAAATAGGAGGAAAATAGCTCATTACAGTGACGCATGGGCACCCGGTGAGGTGGTAGTATAAGTCAACGATTGTAATTCTGGTCCACCATAAAACTGCTATCTAAACCACCTTACCCAGGTCCAGGGGGTGTTTTGTCCGGTTTTAGAAACTTGTGGGGGTTATGTACACCAGTTTTTAGTTGAGGGGGTTCTCTGTCCATTTTCCAATAGTTGTGGGGGTTATTTATACTTCTCTCTTTTTTTTGGTCAGCTCTGGTCCATCCCCTCCGCGCCGCCGCGGTCCTCTTCCTCCCCCACCCACCATCCCGATTTGCTATGCTGGGTTCGCAAGGACTTGGTGGTGGCGAACTCGTTCTCCATTACTGACTGCTTCCCTGCTACGTCGGAGGACCGTACCCGCTTCCGGGGGGACATCCGTCAGGTACGCAGCCGGTCTGGGGGAGTCTCGTTTGCTTCAGCGATTCGGTCCGGAATCATGGCGCCGGGTGCTGGTCGTGGACGGGGACGCGCTGCTCCTCAGGGCCCCCCGCCGCCCCAGACTCTGATGCCGGTGAATCAAGGTGCAGGGTTCGTTCCTGCGGCTCCAAATCAAGGTGCTCGTCAGGCAGATTTTCAACAGTTGCCTGTCCAGCAAGCGCCGTTGCAATTTCAACAGGCTGCTGAGCAACCGTTCCATCCAGGGACACAGTTCCAATACCAGCCGGTTGCGCAGGTGGCTCCGAATCAGCAATATCAGCCAGTGCCAGTTCAACAATCAGTGCAGAATCAACAGGTCCAGCAAGCCCCAGTTCAGCATCCAGTGCAGAACCAGAGGTATTACCAGAAGGGTCTGCCTACGACTCACGACGTCATCCTTGTCGTTGTTTGACAGTTTCGGCCCGTTTTTGTCTCGTGCGTTTGTTGTTGGACCGTCCACATACTGCCGTTCTGGCCGGAACCTGGGATCTGCCGCCGCCGTGTCAGCCGGAACCGGCAAGCTGTTGCTGGCCAAGCGCCGCTGCGCTGGAGGCACGACGCACGTAGCAGCATAGCATGCAGGCAGGCACCTCTGATCGATCGATCGATCTGGTGCTAGATTGTTTCACTTACTACATCAATTGAGCTCCGTGTCTTTCTTTTCTCGGCATGTTTTGTTGAGAGGATTTCTTTTCTTCAGCTAGCTTCGTGTCCATTGCATCTCAATCTCAATTATTTTTCTTTTTGTTCTGAATGTACTACTTATGACTGAAACCTTGTACTGCTGAGGACTAAAAAGCTTGTACAGCTGGGAACTAAGCTAAAAAAATGGGCTTCCAAAAAACAAATAATAACTAAAAATAATAAAGGAAAAAATAAAATAAAGAAAAAAGTCTCAGTTGCAAGCTCAGTTGCAGCTGGCCCCCGCCTATCTCGAGAAAAAAACACCCAGTTGCAAGCGCGGTTGAAACTGCCCCACCCAGTTGCAAAGCGCGCTTGACGCTGGGCTCAGTTGCAAATCGCGGCTAAAAAAAAATGGGCTTCCAAAATAACAAAAAACAAATAATAACTAAAAATAATGAAGGAAAAAATAAAATAAAGAAAAAAAATCTCAGTTGCAAGCTCAGTTGCAGCTGGCCCCCGCCTATCTCGGGGAAAAAAAACCCAGTTGCAAGCGCGGTTGAAACAGCCCCACCCAGTTGCAACCGTGTTTGAAGCTGGGCTCAGTTGCAATCGCGGTTGAAACTAGGCTCAGTTGCAAATCGCGGTTGAAAAAAAATGGGCTTCCAAAAAACAAAAAACAATAATAACTAAAAAATAATAAAGGAAAAAATAAATAAAGAAAAAATCTCAATTGCAAGCTCAGTTGCAGCTGGCCCCCGCCTATCTCGAGAAAAAACACCCAGTTGCAAGCGCGGTTGAAACTGGGCTCAGTTGCAAGCGTGGTTGAAACTGCCCCACCCAGTTGCAAGCGCGGTTGAAACTGGGCTCAATTGCAAGCGCGGTTGAAACTGCCCCACCCAGTTGCAAGTGGGCTCAATTGCAAGCGCGGTTGAAACTGCCCCACCCAGTTGCAAGCGCGGTTGAAACTGCCCCACCCAGTTGCAAGCGCGGTTGAAACTGAGCTCAGTTGTAAACCGCAGTTAAAAAAAGCTTCCAAAAAACAAAAAACAATAATAACTAAAAAATAATAAAGGAAAAAATAAAATACAGAAAAAATCTCAATTGCAAGCTCAATTGCAGCTGGCCCCCTCCTATCTCGAGAAAAAACACCCAGTTGCAAGCGCGGTTGAAACTGGACTCAGTTGCAAAATCGCGGTTGAAAAAAAATGGGCTTCCAAAAAACAAAAAACAATAATAACTAAAAAATAATAAAGGAAAAATAAAATAAAGAAAAAAATCTCAATTGCAAGCTCAGTTTCAGCTGGCCCCCGCCTATCTCGAGAAAAAACACCCAGTTGCAAGCGTGGTTGAAACTGGGCTCAGTTGCAAGCACGGTTGAAACTGCCCCACCCAGTTGCAAGCGCGGTTGAAACTGAGCCACCCAGTTGCAAGCGCGGTTGAAACTGGGCTCAGTTGCAAGCGCGGTTGAAACTGCCCCACCCAGTTGCAAGCGCGGTTGAAACTGAGCTCAGTTGCAAATCGCGGTTGAAAAAAAAGGGCTTCCAAAAAACAAAAAACAATAATAACTAAAAAATAATAAAGGAAAAAATAAAATAAAGAAAAATCTCAATTGCAAGCTCAATTGCAGCTGTCCCCCGCCTATCTCGAGAAAAAACACCCAGTTGCAAGCGCGGTTGAAATTGGGCTCAGTTGCAAAATCGCGGTTGAAAAAAAAGGGCTTCCAAAAAACAAAAAAATAATAATAACTAAAAAATAATAAAGGAAAAAAAATCTCAATTGCAAGCTCAGTTGCAGCTGGCCCCTGCCTATCTCGAGAAAAAACACCCAGTTGCAAGCGCGGTTGAAACTGGGCTCAGTTGCAAGCGCGGTTGAAACTGGGCTCAGTTGCAAGCTCGGTTGAAACTGCCCCACCCAGTTGCAAGCGCGGTTGAAACTGGGCTCAGTTGCAAGCGCGGTTGAAACTGGGTTCAGTTGCAAATCGCGGTTGAAAAAAATGGCTTCCAAAAACCAAAAAATAATAATAACTAAAAAATAATAAAGGAAAAAATAAAAAATAAGAAAAAAAATCTTAGTTGCAAGCTCAGTTGCAGCTGGCCCCCGCCTATCTCGAGAAAAACACCCAGTTGCAAGTGCAGTTGAAACTGCCCCACCTAGTTGCAAGCGCGGTTGAAACTGCCCCACCCAGTTGCAAGCGCGGTTGAAACTGGGCTCAGTTGCAAATCGCGGTTGAAAAAAATGGCTTCCAAAAAACAAAAACAAAAAATAACTAAAAAATAATAAAGGAAAAAAATAAAAAATAAGAATAAAATCTCAGTTGCAGCTGGCCCCGCCTATCTCGAGAAAAACACCCAGTTGCAAGCGCGGTTGAAACTGTGCTCAGTTGCAATCGCAGTTGAAAACTGGGGCTCAGTTGCAATCGCGGTTGAAACTGAGGCCAGTTGCAATCGCAGTTGAAACTGGCCTTCCAAAAAAATAAAAAATAATAAAGGAAAAAATAAAAATGAAGAAAAAAATCTCAATTACAAGTGCAGTTGAAAACTGGCTCAGTTGCAATCGCATTTGAAATTGGGCTTCCAAAAAACAAAAAATAATTAATAATTAAAAATAATAAAGGAAAAAACAAAATAAAGAAAAAAACTCAACTGCAAAACTCGGTTGCAAGTGTAGTTTGAAACTAGGCACAAAAGAAAGCACAGTTGAACCTGACCCCACCTATTTCGAGAAAAAAACACTCAGTTGAAGCTGGCCCTGCCTCGATAAAACATGCCTCGATAAAACAAGCAAGTGTAGTTGAAAAACACTCAATTGCAACTAGTAAAAAGAAGAAAAAAAACTCGGCTACAATCACAATTGCACTTTTTTGATTTCGAACTAAAAATATGAACTATACGAATACATTCAGAAAAACCAGGGGTGGCTACATTCCTTTGTTAAAAAAAAACCTAAATTAACGATTTTTTTGATATCTACTAATTTATGACCGGTCAATCCTCCCTACCAAGCTGAAAACAAAAGCAATTCAAACAAAAAAAAAACACAAAAACATAAAAAAAAACGGAAATTCGAACAAAATCCAGCCTATTTATTCAAAAACCCCAAATCCAGCAGGAAAAACGCAAAAAAAAAAAACGACCCACCACCCTCACCCGTGCTGTACATCCGGCCCAAAAAAGCCCACCCGCCAAAAATGCCAAAAAGGCCCAACAAACAAAAACGAAGTCAAAACGGGCCAAAAGCAGCAAAAACACGAATCGCGGAGCATATCCAGATCGAACGGCTGTGGATATGAGTGAGACGTAACGTTCGTCTCACTCGAGTGAGACTTAGCAAATCCGTTACCAGAATCAGAGAACTGGCCGGCAGAATTTCGGGAACAGTCGGTACAACAACAACTACAATCCCAACAGCAACCAGCCTCAGCGTCCGCCGATACAGACCAGGCAAGTGCAGCAGCAGATAGGGCAGGTTCCTGAAATCCAGCCGCCACCGGTTGTCCAGGCACCTGCTGAACCGATTTTGGAGCCGAGGTACTTCAAGATGGTTTGCCATAGTTGTGGAATACCAGGACACTTTGTGGGAAATTGCATTGAGCCAAAACTTTGTTTCATCTGTAATTCGGCTGAACATGCAGTCCACTTGTGCCCGATGTGGGTTCAGGCTCACCCGGCTGCAGAATACTTTGGAAGTGCAAATTCTGGCCTGGGGTTTTACCATGTGGAAAGCCCTATGGAGGAGGAAACTAAATGGCTAAACATTAAGAATGTAGCTCTGGTGACAATAAAGAAGGGTGACATCTCTCAGAAAGAACTCGAGGAATACTTATCAGCTATCTTTTGCAAGCAGAAACGATGGCCATGGCAAATCAGAGAACTAAGTGAGAAGGTATATCTGGTTCGTTTTCCTCCTTGGAAGAGTACATCTGATCTTATGGAATTTCCAGCTTTTGACTTGGGAAAGGAAGGAGTTAATATCAAGATCTCGGAATGGGATGGTGATGCTACCCCCCTAGCTGAACTTCCAGTTGTGTGGATCAAAGTGTCTGGGATTCCTCCTAAAGAATGTGCTTGGAAACATTTGCTAGAATAGTTTCAACAGTGGGAATTCTTATGGATGTGGACTGGGCTTCTTTCTTCAAAAGTTTTTACAAAGAGATCAGACTGCAGGTTTCCTGTAGGGATCCAGTCCAAGTACCTAAAGAGAGAATTATGGAGTTTTAGCAGAAATTATATAGGGTGCTTTTGGATGTTGAAGGAGTTGAGCAGATCAGCTCGGATGATGATAACAATGATCCTGATGATGGGTTAGATATTGTGGCTAGCGTGAATGAAATGGAAGATACTGGGGAATCCTCTCAGCAAATGGAGGAGCAGCTCAGTGGTGGCCAGATAAGATTTGGGGATATAAATGTTACAAGCGGGAACCATAGAACCTGTGACGGTGTGGTTCCAGACTCTTGGGAAGAACTTGAAATGGTGGGTGACAACTTGGTGTTCCATCACTTGGAATGCAACAGCTGGCATGGTGGGGGTGTCGAGGGATCAAATACTAATTCCCCTGCCAGTCTTCGTTCTCTGCCTGATAGGATGAACTATGATAAGGTGAATGATTCTGTGTGGGACTTAGGGACTCCATCTGCTGAACATATTGAGGAAGAACCTATGAAAATGATGGAAGAATCAGCTCATGCGGCCTACTGTTCTCAGGTGCTCGAAGATTTCACTATTGACGATGAGGATAACAGCTCTGATGATGAGGTTGAGGAAATGGAAACAGAAACAATGGAACAATTGCCTGTGGAGGTGGTGGAGAGGTTTGGATCTGTCAGAAAAAACGTATTCCCTGTCCTGGAGTAGCTAGCCGGTGTGTCCAGTGCGAAGGAAAAGATTCAAGAACATAAGAAGAAATGGGCCCCTGTTCTAGCAACTACTAAAATGGTAACCAGGGATCATGGATATCAAAACATTGTTGATAAAGCCAAGGAGTTGCAGAAAAGGCGAAATCTGGAGATTCCTCCAAATTTCAGAGGTAATTCCTTTGCTGTTCTTAGTAATAATGCACTTGGTGATATCTCTGACAACATTGACAATACTATTGGTAGTGATATGAATGAGAAAAATGATATTATCCAAAATTTGGTTAATGGAGAACTAATTAAAAACATAAAATTTCCTGGAGATAATCCTGATGTTGCTTTACCAAGCTCAATTGATTTAGAACCTTCTGATTTCATGCAAAATGACAAAAACACATATTCCCATGCTCCTGGTCGATGTCATCAGTTGCCTGATGAACACGATCAATATATTGGAGATGGCTGGAAAGTGGTATCTAATAGGAGAAGTAATTCAAAAAAGAAATCATGATAGGAGCTATACTGAATATTAGAGGCCTGGGTCGCCCAGGTCGCAAACAAGCCCTATTGGATTTGATTTCTTATTACAAGGTAGAGTTCATTGGGATCCAGGAAACTAAGAAAGAAAAAGTCGATGATAGTTTTCTTAACTTTATTGCCGGGCGATATGAATTTTCTTGGTGCTCCCTACCTGCTAAAGGTACCGCTGGTGGTATTTTGGTAGGGTTGCGAGACGATATATTCGAGCTTATTTCTTATTCTTGTGGAGTGTATTGTATATCAATACAAATCCGTAATAAGGCAGATGCCTTTGTTTGGAACCTAATTGTTGTTTATGGTACAGCTTACGCTGACTTTAAACTGGAATTTTTTACTGAACTTCATGAGGTTATGGAGAAAAGCTCTATACCAACTTTGATTGGAGGGGATTTCAATGTGGTTAGATACGCTAAAGAAAAAAAGTAATGATAATATAAATAATCAATGGTCCTTTCTTTTTAATGATTGGGTGAATAAATGGGCTCTTATTGAGATCCAAACATCCAATCGTCTGTATACTTGGTCGAATAATCGTGAAAATGCTATTATGGCCGCTCTGGATCGAGTTTTTGTCTCAGTTGACTGGGAGCAAAAATTCCCTCTCTCGTTAGTGGTTGCCCTGTCAAGAGTGGTTAGTGACCATACCCCGCTTCTTTTAGACACTGGTCAAGTTAACATTATCCCTCCGAAGCTCTACCGTTTTGAGAAATGGCGGATTAAACAAGAAGGCTTTTCTGACATAGTTTCTAGAGTTTGGAACACCAGATGTAATTGTATTAATGCAATTGATATTTGGCAATTCCGTCTTAGACTGTTTCGGAAAAAATCTAAGCGGTGGAGTATTAATATTGAAGCTGGCAATAAAAAAAGGAAGAAAGCTCTTATGCAAGAGTTTGATATCCTTGACGTGTTCTCAGAGCAGAATCGCTTGTCTGACCAAGAGGTGCTTAGAATGCAGCAAATTAAATTAGAACTTGATGAAATACTTGCTCAGGAAGAAACAAAAGCTTGGCAACGGTCTCGTGATAGAAAGATAACGGAAGGAGATAGAAATACAACCTATTTTCATGCAGTTGCGAATCAGAGACGGCGCAAGAAAAAAATTAGCTGTTCTCGATGGTCCTTGTGGGCCTGTCGAGGAAACAGATAAAATACTTGATTTGGCCGTAGATTTCTACAAAAACCTCTTTGCAGCTGAACCTAGACCTAATATTGCATTGGGTGCTGGGTTTTGGGATCAACAAGACTTGCTCGCTGCTGAGGAAGCCTTGCTGCTGGAAAGTCCCTTTTACAGAAAAAGAAATTTACGATGCGGTGATGGGATCTTATGGTGCTGGTGCACCAGGACCAGATGGTTTGTCGTTCCTCTTTTATCAAACATATTGGCCTGTTATTAAAAATGATTTCATGGCTTTGGTTAGGGATTTTGAGATTGGGAAGTTAGATGTCACTCGACTCAATTTCTCGATTATTACTCTGATTCCTAAGGAAGCGGATGCGAGAGACCTTAAATTTTTTTGTCCAATTAGTTTGGGTAACTGCAGTTTGAAAATCATAACTAAAGCTATGACTAATAGGATTGCTCCTATTGGGGATAGAATTATTGCCAAGAATCAAACTGCTTTTATCAAAGGGCGTTTTATTTTAGAGAGTGTGGTTGCTGCACATGAGGTAATTCATGATGTGCATACTAGGAAGCAATCTGGCTTGATTCTAAAGTTAGACTATGAGAAAGCCTATGACAGAATTGATTGGGCTTTTCTTGATCATATGCTGGAGTCTAGAGGCTTTGGTCCCCTTTGGAAAGCAAGGGTTAAATCCATTTTGGCTGGGGGTTCCTTCTGTGTTCGAATTAATGACACGAACAGTAAATACTTTGTTGGTGGAAAAGGGCTTAAACAAGGAGATCCTTTGTCTCCCATCCTTTTTAACTTTGTTGCTGATGTGTTTACTAAAATGCTTTCAAAAGCTGCGGATCAACATCTTATTCAAGGTTTGCTAGGTCAGGTTATCCCTGGTGGTGTCGTCAGCTTACAATATGCTGATGACACCATTTTATTCCTAGAAAATGACATTAATATTGCCAGACACTTAAAGTGGATTCTCACTTGTTTTGAACAGATGTTGGGCATGCGCATTAACTATCATAAGAGTGATCTGTTTACTATTAATGTTCCTGAGGAGGAGGCTAACCTCCTTGCTCAAGTGTTCGGTTGTAAACTTGGAACTTTTCCATTTACATATCTGGGGTTCCTCTTCATTTCTCTAAACTACGTAAGGAGGACCTACAGCCGATCATCGATAAGATAATTAAGAGGATATCTGGGTGGATGGGAAGATTACTCTCCTATAAAGCGAGGATAATTCTGCTCCAAGCCTGTGTTGCTAGCATCCCCATGTATCTTCTGTCGTTTATTAAGTTTCCTAAATGGGCAATCAAGATTATTAATTCGCAAATGTCCCATTTCTTTTGGAAAGACACTGAGGTCTCGCCTAAATTTCATCTAGTAAATTGGGATTCTATGTGCCAGAAAAAAGAGTATGGAGGCCTGGGGATACAAAACCTCAGAGACTTTAACTTGTGTCTGTTGGGATCTTGGATCAGGCACTACCACTTGGATCAAAATAAAATTTGGCGTAAAATTGTTGATTACAAGTATAACCTTGACCCCAATATTTTTCATGCTAACCCCCCTCGTTGCTCCTCTTTTTGGAAAGGGGTCATGTGGGCGGCTTTGGCAGCTAAAATTGGGTATCGTTGGAAAGTGGGGAATGGATGTAAGGTTTTATTTTGGGAAGATATTTGGCTCGGGCAGTGTTCTTTGGCAACTGTTTTTTGGGATTTATATGTCATAGTCAATGAACAATGCTACACGGTGTCCGAAGTATGGGATGGAACTGAACTTAAAATCTCTTTTAGGAGAACAGTTTCACCACAAGTTCTTGGTCGTTGGCTGGAATTAGTGGCCTTAATAGAAACTGTTACCTTATCTGAGGATGAAGACTGTCCAATTTGGTTGTTTAACCCTTCTGGACAGTACTCAGTCAAATCTTTTTATGCTATCGTTAACAACTGGGGGGTTATCCCTGTGCATACACCAGCTGTCTGGAAGTTGCTTATACCCCCCAGAATCCACGTGTTTTTGTGGCTTCTTGCTAATGATAAACTTCTGACTAGGGATAATCTGAGCAAACGCAAGAAAATAGATGACCTGACTTGTATTTTCTGCTCTGAACCTGAGAGTATTCATCATCTTTTTTGTGATTGTGTTGTTGCTAGAGCCATTTGGTCAGATATCTCTAATGTCCTGGGTATATGCATTGGGGAAAATTTTGAGTCTATTTGCTAGATGGTGGCTGAGTGAAAATAATAACTCTGTCATTAATATTTTTTCCTCTGCAACACTTTGGAATTTATGGACTGTCCGTAATGAAATGCTATTCCAGGGTTTAAGATGGCCAGGTATCAAGGAGATCTTAAGGATAATCTATGCTTCTATCAAAACTTGGAAGATTCTGGCTATGGACAAACATTCCGCGCTGCTGGACCGGAACCTGATGCAACTGGATCATGTGCGAGGAGAACTGCTAAGAATTGCTTGGACATGAACCTGCTGAACATATCGGGAGAAGGTGCTAGCCCCCGGTCTGAGTTGGTGAGAAGGTGGCGGCAGGATCGGTTCGGTTCTGGAGCTGATCAAGTAGTACTCTTCTAGGGGGTGTGTCTTTCTGCCTGTTCGTACTGTTTAAATTTGAGGCTGAGGCCTGGGTTTGTAATAAGCGTTGGAGCTGTGTGGGTTGAACTTAAAATGTTGTAAGAACTTTGGTTGCATGCAATGGAACCAGGGGGTGGACCCTTTTTTTCTAAAAAAAAATACAAGAGATATACTGGAGAAGTATACCGCTCTGCTGTTTCGCTGTCTACTACCGGGCTAGGTGTGCACGCTTATATTATTGGCTTGAGGGAGGCCGATCAGTGTCCGACTCCGACTCGAACCTACCGACCTGGACTTGGAGCCGACGGTCCAGTAGTATCCGCAGAGTTGAACCTATCCTCCACACGTTCCTTCCTCCGGTGGGCTGCCGAGGCCCTTTGGGCACTTGGCCACCATGGTGCAACTCACTTGAAACAGGGAGCAAGCAGACAATCGGCTAGGTCAAACAAGAAAAGCACAAGACCGAAACGGAATTAGCCAATAATCTTCGCTAACATCTTAGCTCCCGCCAGGATCCAGTTCTGTTTTTTCAAGTTCTTCATTCGTTTTGTGACGAGTGGAAGGACCTGGGACAAACTTGTCTATACTAGACTTGTGCCTGTCTATTTCAGTACTTCATTTTTGGTGCATTGATGTACCTCTGCATCTCAGAGTTGGGAGTTGGGACGGAGGTCATTTCAGCGAAATTCTGAGCTCTCTTCAGTGTACAAGCATACATGGCTACGTAAAACGCACAACGTATACAACTGTGTGACTAAATTCAGCGTCTTAACATATCAGGGGTTTCCTTGACAAAGTTTGCTACATGTAACCTTCAGAAGAAGAAAGAAAACAGAGAGCCATTGAAATATGGATATTTTAAATCATTGAACCATCCCATTGTTGAAAACCAAAGATTTATAATGTCTACTTATTGAATAAACTAAGACAACATTCACACAAAAATCGAGAATAAACTAGGACAAGCCCATGAACTAGTTTTCGAGACACCACGTGAATCCACATCATTCTAATTATTTTTGATTGTTAGATCTAAAATTAGTGGTTCAGATTAGGTAACGGCTCGTGTTAACGTGCACATGTCAAAATTTATCTCTACTATATAATATGACTTCAGGTGATGGTTGGTATGTTTTTTAAAATTCCAATTTTATCCTTGCCTTGCTAGGATAAATTAGAAAATATTACAACCTTGCCACCACCAGTAAACTTACCGGTTCACGTCGCATAAAAAATAGGACGAGTCGCTCTCCCCGACGTGCCGTCGACCTCGCCACCAACCCCACGGGAGAGCCGAGGCCCATGCTCGCATCGAACGGGAGAGGGCGGTGCCCGTCGACGGTGATTGGCATCTCCGCCCGATCCCCTGCCTGCTCTCTCTGCCCCGACGGGAAACACAGCAGCTGCCGGCGGGGAACAACGAGGGCGTGAGTCCTAGCCCCGATCCCGACCTGTGTCCACATCTTCCCCCATCCCTACTTCTTCGTCTGCCTCCTCTCTCTATAACTGCAGGTTGTGTCGGCTGCTCAATCGACGTGGTCCAGGCCAGAGGACGCCACTCCACCCAGCGCTGGTGCATCTCCCTCCAGCGCCTCTCCCGCATCCAGCGCGGCCGGCGGAGCTTCCCCATCTCCTACCCTCCCACCTTCATGGGAGCTCCGCCACCTCCACCAGGATAAATCACGCGAGCGCCCTCGCCACTGGCTGACCAGACAACCACCATCGGCAGATAGGCGCAATGAAGTGTAGCGGAAGCGCGGCGTGGACGACGTGCTGGCTACTCGAGCGACGAGGACCTGAAGTGCGTCGACTACTGCATCGAGGAAGAACCCGCGAGGAAGCACGCACGGCTCTGCGTTGTGGGATCGATTGCATCGATCTATTCCTACGTGTCTCTCGCTGCGATCTACAGGTGTTGTCTGATTTGTACTGCGTTTGCTCTGTACAAATACTGACGTATACTGCACTTAAGGACACAAACGTTGAATAAAGAACGAGAGACACATTACGTTCATATGGCCATTGTGTTCAGTAGTACATCGATTAGCTTCCTACATTTCGAAGGCAGAATCAATTAGCTAGGTACAGCGACACCACATCTGAACCTCCATCTAATTCTCTAGGTGTGCGACCTGTTTTGACAATGTTTTCGTTAGTGTCAGACCGGTTGATTTTATCTTTTACAATTACTTCCGTTGCATAGAGAGAGGACAGAGAAGTAGGGCAAAATGATATTGTTTCTGCGTTTGTGGAGTACCATGACGTTCAGGAAGTTGCTGTTGAAAGGAGGCCAGAATATTGGAGAATCACTACGCAACAATAGATCAAACTGGGGTAATTATTCTTGTCATACAGCTGCTTCTCATTTACACTTGCTGTAATTTTCAAGACCTGTTGGCGTCAAATGGAATAGCTTCTGTGAAACTATGTACGACATCGATAAAAAATAAAATACTTCAAGAAAAAAACATTTGGTTAATAATTTTGATTTCGTAATATGATAGACAAAATACTAAGATAGACAAAATATTAAGATGAAAAGTCAAACCGAGGATAGGGTTACGCGGCTCTACAAATTTTGGAGCATTGTTTTCGTCTGGTTAATCAGGATGCCCGCCGACATGTTCATCGGTGTAACCGACATGTTCATCGGCCGGCTTAATTGATTTATTGCATGCTGATTTCCGCTCTCTTTTTTAGTTTGTTCATTTATTGCTCATCTCCGTCAACTTCTTTCTTCTCAAATGAGAGATGTTTTAGGGCTTGTCGCTATAACGTGAAGTCATTCCTCGTCTTTTTCCCGTAGCAACGCAAAAAACTATCGGGGGAAGAGTCCACGTCCGTGTGACATTGGCTCCTATCTGATTGCACCATCTGATCAATACTCCTGACGTACACAATTTGGATCCAGCACCTTTAAAAAAAATTGGACATCCAATGCACACATATAGGAGCAAGCGGAGGTCCAATTTTATAAGTGGTAGTTAAGAATGGACGTTTGCCACCCGGCTTATATGGAGTCCTTTCTTAGAAAAATTAAAATCTATATTAAGTTCTCAAAAATCATAAAAGATTTCCGGATGTAGATATTATTGAGATCTATTATCGTACAAAAAGTTAACTCCGAATACATTTTATTTTGGGCTGCATAAAAAGACAAATCGGGGGAATTTTTATTTTTTTGGAACTGTGTATTCCTCACCAACCACATGAAGCCCTTTAAAAAAATTAAAATAGATATTTTATGTTTCCACAAAACATGAAAAACATTCCGGATGTATATATCATTGATATTTACAATCGTGCAAATTTTCAACTCCAAATAAGTTATATTTAGGCTGCACAAAAAAACAAATCGGGGAAATTACACAATTTTGAAATAGTTCTCTTCACCGCCCACATGATGCAGGTTTTTGATAATTTAAAATCGACATTTTTAAGTTTCCAAAATAAGGAAAAATTTCCGGATGTACATATTATTGAAATATACGATCATGCAAATTTTCAACTCCAAATTCATTGTACTTTGTGCTGCACAAAAAGAAAAATCGGGAGAATTTCTAAATTTTGAAGCTGTGTATTCTTCACCACCGAGATCCACCCGTTTGTATTTTTTATACAGCCCAAAATACAATTGGATTTGAAATTTTGCAAGATTATAGATCTCAAGAATATATACGTGCAGCATTTTTTTGGTTATTTTGAAGACTTAAATTTTTTCATATCAAATGAAAAAAAGTGCTCCATGTAGCATGGGCGCAATTTTATGTTTTCGATTATACTACGTGTAATTTAAATGAATTTGGCAGCAAAAGGTTCATTGATTCACCAGATCTATTGGCTCCTAATGATGGCAATGGGTACCGATACCTATTGGCTACTAGCGGGTACAAAAAAGTATACAAATTGTTTAATTGCATTTTTTACATTTATCGATAGCATATTTGATATTTTTTTTAGCTCAATTCAATAACCAAAACATAAAGTGCATCACAATTATCTCAACTCAAATTAGCAAGTGATTGTGATGCACTTATGTTAGATACCCTATACCAAATAATATCCGAAAAGCTTACAACCAACTCTGGTAGATGTAGCTTGAGATGTACATGGAGCTCCACGGGTAAGATCCACATGCTTATGCAATGGGTAGTGTATATACGTGCAACATTTTTTCGTTATTTTGAAGACTTAAATTTTTTGATTTCAAATGAAAAAAAAGTGCTCCATGTAGCATGGGCTCAATTTTATGTTTTCGATTATACTACGTGTAATTTAAATGAAATTGGCAGCAAAAGGTTCATTGATTCACCAGATCTATTGGCTCCTAATGATGGCAATGGGTACTGATACCCGTTGGCTACCAGCGGGTACAAAATAGTATACAAATTATTTAATTACATTTTTACATTTCTCGATAGCATATTTGATAGCAAAAATTAGCTCAACTTAATAACTCAAACATAAGTGTCTAGAACCATACATCTAAGTAGGACTTTGTAGATCGCCTTGATTGAAAAGTGGGAACAATATGAAACGAGTAAAAATAGATCCAAATAGTTTGAAAATATTGCCCACAATATTGGTCCACAATTAAACAGGTTCAAACTATATTGACACATATTATTTAACTTACCATCACATTTTTTGTGTCCATATAACCCTGTAAGAGGTCCATGTATATAGTATCTATGAAAGCATAAATTAATTCATAGACCTACTCAATGCGCTAAAGATGATGCCCTCGCATTTGCGAGGGCCACCTTGCTAGTTCACACAAAATTGAGAATAAACTAGGACAAGCACATGAACAAAAACTCAACACCCAAAACAACTTTAACCACATGGCATGCACTAAATTCATGAGAATATAGCCATGGACGGACTCTATGGCGGGGCAAAGGGCAACCGCTCCAGGCCCCCGGTCTGTAGGAACCCCAAGCAGTATAGTACACACTTTGTTACATCCAAATAAAAAGAGAAAAACAGAGCTAGCTAGGGCAAAATCCACAACCAGAGCAAGTTCGTCGCTTGGAGAAGTGAGTACCATTGCTATGCTCTTCGGGTGGTACACCATGAAGAGGATGAGCATGTCAACACCGTTGAGGGTAATGACTAGGCAAATGACGATGTATGAAAAAGTGACGCAGCACACCGAAAGGTGGTTGTGTTCCTTGTGTTCTAGCGAAAGAATGATTGGCACTCGTGGCTGCCGTGGTGGCTTGCACTCCTTCTCACTTGGCGGTAGCACCAAGAGGGCCACCTCAAGGGCCTATAGGTCAAGCAAACATGGCATCCTCCATGGGGCTTAAGAGTATGTGGACAACTAGTAATGTATTCCCAAAATCATATACATTTATCTATTATCTCCAAGAACGTACTAATCTAAAAAGAAAGTTTTATTTGTTACGTAGGAGGAAGTATTCACCACAAATTGTGGATCTCCTAGGAATAAACCAACCTAGTCTTCCCATAAAAACACAAGATAGTCTGCATTGGTAAGTTTGATTAGACTGATACTCTCTCTAGTGATAGCTGTCGTGGGGTTGTCACGGCATATGTTACCATTGGGTAACTTTGATTTGAGGGCCAGGCAAAACTAGTGTCAGGAAGATTGTTTAGCACAGAGGGGACAAAGGATTTACCCTGGTTCGGCCTCTCCATTGGAGATAAAGACCTACTTCCAGCTACTCTATTATTGATCTCGATCTTGATAACCCGGCTACGACAACAGAGCCGGATCTCGATTAGGGTTAGAATGATTTATCTCTCGTGGGACTTGTGTAATATGAAAGGCTTAACCTAACTATGACCTAGGAACCCACTTATATAGGTGGCCGGGTCTCCTGGTCTCTTACATGGTAAGGCCGGGTTCTACCCGTACTCGGAGTTCTGTTCTATCTCCACCTCTTCGTGATCTCCATGTCTTGGACTCCGTGACACGCTCCGCCTCTGGGTCTTCTAGATCTTTCCTTCGCTAGGCCGGGTTACCGCCAAATGCTCCTGCCCACAGTTGAGTCCAGCCCATGATGAGGAAAGCAGGCCAAGCCCGGCCTCCTGCCTGGCGGGTCTTATTTCTCTTCCATGGGTACACCGGGTTATCTTTCCCCCAACAATAGCCCTACTAGTTAAAAATGAAAGCTATGAAAACTAGGTATCCAGTTTTAATATTACACGTATATTTCTATTTGAGAAACTTACATGAGTTGTGTACACTAGATAACTGAAAACACATTTTGATGCGCATAGCAGATCACATTAACCGTATGAATGCGGAAGTTGTAGAATTCACAATACTTATTATGATCGTTAGGATTAGCTTAAGTGCTTATATTTCAATATCAAGTACTCCCTCTGATCCATAGAAAATGTCGCCCACTTAGTACAAGTTTGTGCTAACTTAGTACAAACTGAGCGACACTTTTTATGAAACAGAGGGAGTACATATAATCATGATTTGTGTGTTATTATTTAACAAAATGTTCCTTATAAGACATGCTTAAACAAAAAGAGGGAGAGAAGATAGTAGTTCCATTATGCTCTAGAAGTTTTTATAAATTTTCTGATATAATGACACACTCGAAACTTCTATTAAGATATCTGTTAGAATATATTTACTAGATACATCTCCAAATTTAAATGAGCTCCAAAAGGAGGCGCGTAATTTTTCCTTTTACTATTTTAAGCCTATGGGTATACATAAAAACTAATATAGTTTTGTTTATAAAATTATTTAAATTCAACACAAGGTAATATATTTTTAAATGTACATACCGTATAAGAAGTATACACATAATATCTGTAACAATTTACATTAGATATATGGGGATATACTTATAAGATTATAATATAGGAAAACTAAGTTATATCGAAATATAAGAGTTTGATATAAAATCTACTGACTTAACACCCCGGTTTAGATAAGAACACAAGATTGTCTAACAATTCTCGCAGGAGCAGGAGGGTGGTGCCGACAGCACACCTGCCTGCAAAAACGGACGCCGAGCCTGAAATAAACCGACAAAGAAAGAAAGCATGCAAAAAAAGGGGTCTAGATCGGTTTCTTCCACTAAAATATTGCCTGGATTGCAAAAAAATATAACACATGAACAAGGCCTGACCCGGCGAAGGGGGTAAAACACCGCCGTGCTAAGAAACATCAAACCGCCCGTCAAAAAAATCCCCGTCCAAGAAAAAACAATATATTTGTTAAACGCCAACATGCATGACAAAAAAGTCTAATGAAGTATAAGGTTTGGTATAATTTTATTTTATTTAACACATCTCGGGGTCCCACGTCCCAGTTTAGTTGGAACCTCCCTGAATAGAAAGACACGACATCAAGAAAGATATGGAAGTTCTATGTAGCCATATCTCACCTCCCCATCCCTTCGACAGGAGCAAAAGCGCGGCCTAATAAATACAATAAGAATGATATTATAAGTACATGAGAACCGGGCAGACAACAATATGAGCATCTTCCCTTAATCGGCAACATTGGAGAAAACACAGTAAACATGCCGAACATGAACATGGCACCGGATCCGAGGATCTTGTCTTCATCAACAGAAAACATATTTTGATGGGTTAACATATCACATCGTATAAAATGCGGAAGTTATAGAATTCACAATACTTATTATGATCGTTAGTGATTGGTTTAAGTCCTTATATTTCAATATCAAGTACATATAATCATGCTACATGCTTTAATTATTTAACAAAATCTTACTTGTAAGACGCACTTAAACAAAAAGAGGTGGAGAAGATAGTAGTTCCACTTATGCTCTAGATGTTTTTATAAATTTTCTGATGTAACGATACACTCGAAACTTCTATTAAAATATATGTTAAATATACTCAATAGATATGTCTTCCAAAATATTTATCATTAACTCTAAAATTAGCAGAAAAATGAGGCATATAATTTTTCTTTTTGCAATTTTTAGCCTATGTGTATACATAAAAAGCTAATATATAGTTTTGTTTACAAAATTATTTAAACGCAACTCAAGGTAATCATATTTTTAAATGTACATACAATACAAGAAGTATACATATAATACTAGTAACAATTTACATTTAGTTAATTGTGCAACATATGTATCGAGATATACTTATAAGATCGTAATATAATAAAACAAATTTATATGGAAATATAAGGGTTTGGTATAAAATATATTGGCTTAACTCGTCCCGCTCGTCAGATAAGAACACAAGATTGTATAACAATTTCATGCGAAATTGAAACAGGAAACACTCGCATGTTCCGTGCCTCGTAGTATGACCATTTTCTCACGCAGCTCATGGTTCATGCAAACCGTCAATATGGTTCAGAGATGATGGTTTTCGTTTAGACTCTCTCTATGCAGCTACAATAGCTCTGAGGCCCCAACATAGTTGATGGACCTCCTCACATGAGTAGGAAGGTGGTGCCGACAGTACAAACGCCCCATGACTGCTGCAGAAAGAGGCGCCGAGCCAGAAATAAAAAAGGCTACCCATGAATACAAAAACCCACCGAGTCCAATTGTTATCTATAAAACCCTGCTGGTCTCTAAGAAGGAGAAAGGGCCACATATGGACAGAAATCCACTTTGCGTAGCAGGTGCAGATGCACCCACTACCCAAAAAACAATTTTGCAAATGTCAAAAAATTCAAAATAAAAATTTCGCATATATGTCAAGACATTTCATGTTAGCACACAAAGTTACGCGAAGAAAAAATATTTTTTGTGACCTGTGCAAAAAAGATAAATCCGGACGCACCAAAATGTTTTTATACGAGTCTTTTTTTGTCTTTTTTGCACTGGCCACAAAAAAGGTTTGTTCACCACGCCATTTTTTGTGCTAACACATAATGTTCTAATACACATCCGATTTTTTCTGTAATTTTTTGACATTTAAAAAAAAACTAAAAAACATTTACGTAATAGGTGCAGATGCACTCATGAGCCAAATCGCCTCCTCCCACATATGGATCCGTTAAATAGCTGTGCATAATTATGCAGTTAGTTAAGTAGGTCACCAAACACCGAGTATGAAAAAAAATAAAAAAAAGGGGTAAACCAGTCTACTAAATGGAACACACAGTAGCTCAACACTCGTTTTTTTTCTAGCTCAAACCCTATGCAGCCACATATGCAAATGGGATAAAATCCATGCAGCTAACCAGGGGCGGATCCAGTGGGTGCCATGGCACCCCCACCAAAAATACAGATTTTTTTTTGAACTACTAGTACTTGTGCTAATTATACGTGCATATACCAGCTAAAAAATGCGAAATTAATTAAGATTCGTGGTCAAAACTCCAGTGGACACAGCAGACCATCTATGCGTCGCAGCCCATTAAGCCCAATAGAGCAAATGCTCTCACGCTCTCGTCTCTTATTCGCATTGACCGAAACGGGGACGCCTGTATGCCGCCTGTAGGCGCCCCGGAAGGGGCGCCTACAGGATTTCGTTTTTGGGCCGCGGCCAAGCTGGCACGTGACTGTTTTTTTATTTCAATCGCTTCTAATTTTTGAACAATTTTAATTTAAAATTTAGAATCATTTTTAAAATGAAACCATTTTAAAAAATGAACACTTTTTAAAATTTGGAACCATTTTCAAAATTTAAACCATTTTTATTCGGAAACAATTTTAAATTCGCAACCATTTTTAAATGAATATTTTAAAATAAAAAATGTTCCACAAGTAAAAAATGGTCCGGAACCATTTTTAAAAAGAATTATTTTTTTGTCCGGAACCATTTTTTGGTCCGGAACCACATTTTCAGTTCGGAACCATTTTCAAAAATCGGAACCATTTTTTGTCGAAACCATTTTCCAAATCGGAACCATTTTTTCGGTTCAGAACCATTTTTTGTTCGGAACCATTTTTTCGGTTCGGAACCATTTTCCAAAATCGGAACCATTTTTTCGGTTCGGAACCATTTTTTATCGGAACCATTTTTTCGGTTCGGAACCATTTTTTTGTTCGGAACCATTTTCCAAATCGGAAGCATTTTTTGTTCGGTTCGGAACTATTTTCCAAATCGGAACCATTTTTTCGGTTCGGAACTATTTTCCAAATCGGAACCATTTTTTCGGTTCGGAAACATTTTTTTTTCGGAACCATTTTCCAAATCGGAACCATTTTTTGGTTCGGAACCATTTTCCAAACCGGAACCATTTTTTCCGATTTTTGAAAATTGTTCATTTTTTAAAATGGTTCCAAATTAAAAAATGGTTCCGAATTTAAATTGGTTCCGAATTTAAAAAATCGGTTCCATTTTTAAAATGGTTCCATATTTTAAATTGGAAACCATTTTTAAACTTATTTTTTTTTAAATGGTTCCATTTTTAAAAGAAACAAAAAAAAGAAAAGAAAAACGAAAAAAAACAGCGAAGAAGCAGTGAAAGGAACGAAAAAGAACGAAGAAGAAGAAAATGGGCCGCGGCCCACGCGCGGAATTCCTGCAGGCGCCCCGGAATTCCGGGGCGCCTGAAGGCAGCGTTTAGGTTTCGCGGACCGAAACCCAATAGAAACCTCCCACCGGTCGGCGGTCTACAGCGGCGATCCGGCGACCGGCGATCCATCCACGGCCAGGATTCCAGGCAGTGCGGCAAGGCGGCAAGCGGCCGGCGCAGGCTCGATTCAGTCTATTGACAAGCAGCTTTTTCATCTGCGACAGGTAGTATACAAACTGAATTTTCCTCTTTGTGTTGTACTGATTCAAGAATTGGTGATGATTTTATCGTGCAGATTTTTTAGACCGAGAGTTATTCAAGAACTGAATTTTCTTCCGATCAGCCTCCAATGGAGCCGGAGGTTAGGGCCTTTTGTTTGGGCTGGCTGTGGCTGGCTGCGGCTGGCTGTGGGTGCTGTACAGAAAAGTTGCTGTCAGGAGAAGCTGCTTTTCTAAATGGAGGTCTCTGGCAAACCAGCTGGCTGTCTTACTGTAGATTGTGAAATTATCTGAAATACCCTTTAGAGAACCAGGCTATAGCCTAGTGGTTGGGGGTTGCGGTGGCACCCTCGGCGACCCGGGTTCGAGTCCCGACGGGGCCAAATTTCCGGGAATTCTTACCAGGGTGGTATTCCTTCTTAATGACATGCCACGGGGCTCCTCCCCTGTTGGTCTTGTTTTCTGAAATACCCTTTATATATATAAAAAGTTATACCGTTGCTGATTTTGTTCAGTGAAATGTTGTGCTTTTGGCTGCTGCTGATGTGAATCCAACACCATCCCGACTCAAACTTCAGAGTTTAAATAGTTCAAATCAAATGCCTAGTAGTACCAGTAATAAATCAGTTTTGCAAATTTTAAATTTTGATGCTTTTTTAGCCAATTTTTTTAAGCTGGCACCCCCCGTTGATCAAATCCTAGATCCGCCACTGCAGCTAACCAAACACACCCTTACTTCCCAGCTCCAGTGCTCTTGCATGTCCGGCTGTATCGGGCATTTCTGAGGTCCTCCCAAAAAACAAAGAACTTCGACGAAAACAGGTATCGAGATCGGTTTACTAGTGTCCTCAATCTAGTTGCCTTGGGGCACAGCCACAGCGCACAGCAACCGTCGTCTTGCTTTGGTAATAGGATGAATCATTGCCACGACCTCCGGTGCGTTTTGAGCAATTGAAAATCCATTAAACCATTTATCAGCCGAAAAATAGGTTCTCTCGCCGTTTGCCGGCCGTGACCCGGGTAGCTGCACTAAAAATCTTCATTAACTGGTCATCCGATGGAGCAGCCAAAACACCCCCCCAAAGGTTTACTCTCCGCTGCTCCATGTTCCATGCCCAGCGAACCCCTCAGTGCAATGTTCAAAATATCCAGGTTCAAAATTCCAAGGCCTCGGATCCTAACTGTTTCGGTCGGCATACAGTGCTCCTTTTCACGAGACAATATCCTCCTTGTACCAAATCAGTACCCTTCCACAGAAATGCTTTCTTATATTTTGCCAAAACACTGAGGACTGATTGGACAAGGATAAGTCTGCCTCCATGTGTGAGCATATAAGTCGTCCAAAAAGCCAAGCGTTTTCTAATTTTGTCAGTTAGGTTCTGAAAATCTTCCTTTCATGGCTTTTCAAAGTGTAGAGGAATACCCAATCACCCAAGTAAGTAATCGGGAAACCTCGATACAGTACTTGGCAATTTTTAGAAGGCGCTCAAGAGCAACAACATTTCCTTGCTAGTCTGAGATAATCCCTCTTTCCGCTTCAGTTTAGATACAGTCGAATAGTTCAAATTTGTGTAAAATAGCTAATTTTTTCAGTCATAAATCTATCAGAATGCTATTTTTTTTTAGAAGTGTAGAATCTCTGAAACAATAGCCAAACAAATGACACTTGGCTTATCAACATAAGACCGCCCACAACAAAAAAATGACGAATAAAGTCGGACCGTCTCCTAAAAAATCACTTTTCCTAATTTTCAGCCATCTGATTTTGCAAATGGATAAATTTGACGAAAACAAATGTCATACATCTATAGACTAATCATGTCTGAACAATAGTACTCTTACATCTTCATGATATACAAACCAAAACCTCTGCCCAATTTGTTTCAGTTACTCTCAACGTCCTCCGATAGAGGAGTCACACAACGATCCATGATCCATTATCTTATTCAGTCTCCTGGCCATGAAATTTTGACGAACCAGCTAGGTATGGTGAAACGCATCTGAATCCGACCCAAACCAGGACAACGGCCCCTATTCTGCCCCAGTTCTTGTTGCGCTGCACGATGATCCTCTCTGTAGTTTCCACGGCGCTTTGATATATGGCGAGGACGCCATCGATATCATACGACGATCGGACCAACGGCTGATGAAGCTGCACCATGCACGAAGAAGAGGCACGCGTGAGAAAATAACGGATTAATTAATTCCGATTGCCGATCAAGCCATGGATGCGATGCGATGCGAACCTGATCAGGAAAGTGGCTGCTTCCGCCGGTGGTGGCGGAGAAGGAGCGAGGAGCTCGTGGTGCTGCCATTGCCGCGCGGCGGCCGGACAGAAGCCCGCGGCTCAGCAGCTGACGTAACGCCGCCATATCGTAGGTTGTCCCGTGAATACGGTATTGGAGAAGTAGTTCTTCGTTTCGATGGCTACTACGGTTCTACCGGGGTAGCTCTGAGCGCTTAATTTATTGGTCTGTCGAGAGGCCGACGCGTCTCCGACTCGACCCCGGACTCTCCAAACAACCGACATGTATCCTAGTACGTAATCCTACTCCTTGTCCAATCCCCGGACTCGCACAATTTACCATGATGCGGACCCGAAAACTCCAAGGTGAACCCGGGCTCGCTTGCTCTCTGTACAAATTGCATGTCAGCCTCTTAAATGCACCATAATACTCGGAAACAACCCACTCACTAATTAATTAACCCAAACCTATTGGAAACTGACCGATTCTCTTAGCCGTTTTGCAGGGTGAACATGAATATACTATAATTTGCAAACTGTGAAATGTATTATACTTCCTCCGTCCGCAAAAAGATGTCTTAACTTTGTCCAAATTTGTATTTACCTATATGAAACATGTTTAGATACGTGCAAATTTAGACAAAATTGAGATAAACTTTTGTCTACGGAGGGAGTACTATTCTTTTGCACAGCAAAATATGATAATGAATTTGTAAATTGGTCATTAGAATCATCGTTTTCTTAATTAATCCTAATCTGCTGGACAAATGACATGCATGCATGCAGTGCATTTATTGCACTGAATAGAAAATGTTGTATTTAACCACAGCCACTCATTTCTGGCAGGAGCAAGCGAGCTCGGGTGCAATTCGTCCGCACCCGATGCGGACCCACCTTTCAAAGGAAATACCAGGAGGTGGCTAACGATCCCGGGTCCATCGAGCTAACGTAGAATTTACAAAGAAGAGCACAACACATTTAGGAGGAAACACACTCGAGAACCCGTGAAGCCATGAGCTACGACGCCTTTCCCATGTTTTTTTTTACGTGACCCATGATAATTTTCTACTCCTCCACTTTACGGTTTTTCGTAAGTTCAGAATTCGGTCTGAGATTACTCTTACCAGGCGGATCAATCACATCTCATCTCGGCGGCACTTTATCATCTCGAAGGACCATTGAATCCCGTCCTCCCACCGCCTAGAGACGACATTGATCTCTACCTCTCGCGCCGTGCCTTGCCGCCTCCCACGGCGAGTCGGCATCCTCCTTGATAGGCCCACCGAGGACGAAAGAAGAAGGACCCAACCGGCGCGGCCCACCAGAGTCCCGAAAGATGCATACCAAAACTAGGCCGCAACGAGAGATGTCGATTACTGCAGGAGCTCATCTTACTATATATAACAGATGGAAGAATCCGCCCCTCCTCATTCGTCCACGTCGCCCGCAAACCACGGACGTCGGATCGCCAGGACGGATGGCCCAGATGGCTCCACGTCGCCCCCAAACCCCACAGTACTGTGGCGATAGATTATCTACCAATGGGGCGACGCCACGTCGCCGCGGTGCCCGGCCGGTCACCCCGCGCACGCTTTTTGGCGCAGCGCTTTAGCAGAACCCCCGAAGGACTGAAACGTAAATAGATTAAACTCCAGGGGTCTCCTTGCAAACGTTCGCACAAATCCCCCTTCCTCCTTCCTCTCCCGCGCGGGCGCGGAACTCGCCGCCGCCGCCGCGGTACGCGGCCGGTGCGCGCCTCCCCGCACGCATCCAAGCACGCCGGGGCTGCGACGTCGCTGCCGCCTTCTCCTACCTGTAGATCGCCTGCTGGGGCGTTGTTTCCGCGGCGAAATCGACGCCGCCCCGCCCGCCGTCCGTTGCCGCAGATTTCCGCGGCGAAAACAAAGGATTAGACGTATAGTGTGGAAATGATGTTTGCTTGCAGAGAATGAAAGAGAACAATGATTGCAGTTGGTTGTATTTGAGATGCAAAAGAATGGACTGGGGTCCACAGTTCACTAGTGGTGTCTCTCCATAATAAGATACTAACATGCTGGGTGAACAAATTACAGCTGGGCAATTAACAAAATAGAGAGGTGCATAACAATGCATATACAAGTCATGATGATCACTATGAGATTTATTTGGGCAATACGACAAAGTACACTGACCGCCATCCAGCATGCATCTGTGCCTAAATAGTCCACCTTCAGGTTAGCATCCGCACCCCTTCCAGTATTAAATTGCAAGCAACAGACAATTGCATTAAGTAATGTGCATAATGTAAACAACACTAATATCCTTAGATAAAGCATTGTTGTTTTACCCCGAGTAGCAACAGCACATCCACAACCTTCGAACTTTCTGTCACTATCTCAGGTTAAATGGAGGCATGAATCTACTATCTAGTATAAATACGTCCTCTTGGAGTTACAAGTACAAACTTGGCCAGAGCCTACACTAGTAACGGAGAGCATGCAAGATCATAAACAACATATATATGATAGATCAATAATCAACTTGATATAGTATTCAATATTAATCGGATCCCAGCAAAAATAACATGCAGCATTACAATAAGATGATCTTATAGGCAGCTCACAAGATCTAAACATGATAGCACAAGTGGAGAAGACAACCATCTAGCTACTGTTATGGACCCATAGTCCAAAGATGAACTACTCACACATTACTCCGGAGGTAGGCATGGCGATGTAGAGCCCTCCGGTGATGATTCCTCTCTCCGGCAGGGTGCCGGGAAGAGTTTCAAAACCCTCCCGAGTTAGGGTTGATGGCGGCGGCGGCAGCGGATGTTTTATGGAATAATGGTTCGGGTATTTAGGGTTTTCGCATCGGGGGGAATAAATAGGCAAAGAGGGGACGTCGGTGAGGTCCTGGGCCCCATCCCCATATGGTGGCGTGACTATGGGCCCACCCGCGCTGTGGTGTGGGGAGGGCGGCCCACTGCCCCCTTCGTCTCTCCTTCGGACTCCGTGTACGTGTTGGAAAAATAGGAACTTCGCCTTTTGTTTCGTCCAATTCCGAGAATATTTCCAGAACATCTTTTCTGAAACCAAAAACAGCAGAAAACAGGGACTGACATTGTGGCATCTTGTTAATAAGTTAGTTCCAGAAAATGCATAAAATGTTATGAAGTGTGAATAAAACATGTAGCAATTGGTATGATATAAGCATGAAACATAAGAAATTATAGATACGTTGGAGACATATCATGCACTCACCATCCTATGGATCAGGTTCCGAAGTAATCGATTCAATCGACTAATTGGTTGGGTCATAAACAAAAGGACTGAAAGCCCCTGCGCGAGAACATAGTCAATTTGTGGGCCAGGGCCAAGGTCGCCGCTAGCAAAAAACATCCAGGTACAAAAGGTTTGACTCCTCGAAGCCGAAAGGCCGGAGCGGAGACCCCACGCCAAAACTAGGTCAGATGATGCTCGTGAGCGTGTAGATGAGTTCTGTTGTGCTTAGCGTAAAGATGATGACGATGTATTCCCCATCGGTCCGTTGTTAACATTTTGAAATTCGTAAAAAAATCAGTTTAGTGAACATCTAAGAAATTCTTGAACAACTTCTCCAATTCATGCTTTTAAATTAGCAAACATTTTTCAATTTATGATTTTTTTAATATTTGAATACTTACAGACTAACACCTTCTCGAATGTATGAATTTATTTAATTAACAGAAAACATTTTAATTCTAAAATATGTTCAACATTAGTAAAACTCGCAAACATATTTCAATTTTGTGTACATTTTCAACTTAAAAATAATTTAAAATCAGAAACAACAGAAAACTCACGAACATTATTCAAATTCATGTACATTTTTATACTTTTGATATTCATATATAGTTTGTAAATTTGTGACCCTTTTTTTTAAAAACCGTGAACATTTTCTTATTTCAAATTGTAAAGAGAACACCGGACTGTTTTTCCTGAGCAGACACACTGGCACAAGCGAGCGAAAGAAGCAAAACCACGGAAACTACGGACGAGCGAACGTGAAACTCCCGAAAGAAACTACGGAAGCGGGCCAGACAACCTAGCGTCAACTAGGAGCCCGCGCGCGTACACAAAGAAATAACTGCGGGCCGGGCTGTACGCCTGTAGTACCTCGTTCTCGCCCTACACAAAGAACCAAAGAATTGGATACTTTAATGGGCTGCAGTTCACTATTTCGTTCCGTGACTAAACTTGGTGCGTGGGCTAGGAGGAAAATCCTACTATATATCGCCCGCAGGTAATCCTTCATGCTCGCGTACGGGGCGATGTATCATGCTAGCAGAAGACATCACAATTGAAAATCACAGTAACAACGAACAGACCAAAATATCAGTTGGGCTGATAATCGAGCTTATGTTGTCCCGACGAGCTATGCAGCTGCGCTGTTATACACCTATCCTAGTCGAACAAGCCTAGTCGAGCTTATGTTGTCACGGATGAAAGAAAATAGTGTGAGCATGTCAGAAATGTCAAAATATGAGGTAAAAATTGGAAACGATTGAATAAAGACCTATGCAGTCAGCGCAGAAAACGAAAACATTTGTATACACAATCGAGAAGGAAACAAGAGGCAAAATTGAACTCCCAAAATGACAAACGGTGCATCCAATCTTTCAACAACCATGTTCTGCGGCATTAACTCGCATCAGCATCCAGCAGAGTATCGCAAATGAGACGAGGGAAATACTAGCCTAAACAGCAATGATCACCCCTGAACTAGAAACGAAAATAAACTTCGGTTGCACGGGTCTGAAGAGGCGCCCGGTCCTTTAACTCTCACATGCTGGAGGGTTTACTTCTTGTGTCCCTTCTCCACAGGAGCAGCAGATAGCTCCGTCCCTTTCGCTCCCTTCACTTCCTTCCCCTTCACTTGAGCAGAACCTACCAGCACAGAAAGAACGATATTACATTCGTACTGACTGGGCAAACATGATGAACACAATTACACAATGGACAATCGACGAACAAGCATACCGGAAGTCTTGTGGGTGGTACAAGCAGAGGTGCTCACGGTTCCCTTCACTCCAGTTGAATCAAGACCTACGAAAGATGAAATAATGTGTTAAAATCCAACGCAATTCAGATTAATAAGTACAACAAAAAACTGGGGGCACAGCGTGGACTAAATGGTATGAACACAAGAACGGTAAAATATGATGCAGCATTCACTCGAATCATCATGGGGCCAATGGTGATACGCTGCGAAAGTGGTGGCCCGCGCGCCAGTGTTATGAAAGGTGGGGGAGCGGGAGCGCATGCCATGCTGTGGAGATACTGGCATCCTTTGTCTTGGGACTGGGGAGGGGTTTTGGCTTTTGGGGGTGGGCTCTGCGAGGAGATCGTTCTCGAGGGATGTGCGTTGATATGCATCGACATCTGCCACAAAGAGTAATTTAGAGGAAATGAATAAACCTAGACTCTCTCTCCGTCCGGTGGCGCAGACGTTTTAGGCCTATGCCAATGCAAGTCTCTTAGCACGGTTTCATAGGCAATTTGCTTATGTGACATGTTAGTTAATGAAGAGAGAAGATGAGGTTGTAGCTTAGCTAAGATACAACCCTTGCACGTGGCCATAGACAAAAATAGAGTGCTTGTCCAATCATATGCATGCATGAGGCCCAAATCATTAAATTAGAGACAACCTCTAAGAAACAGCCCATTGACACGATTGTCTCTTAAAATTTTAATGCTCCTATGCTAACGTGCTAAGAGACGATGCATTGGCACATGCCTTAGTCTTAACTTTTACTGTCAACTTGACAACCAAAACAAATGTATTGTATTCGTGTATCACAAAAGTTACAACATTGAATTCATATTTGAATATTTTCAATAATATATATATTTTGTAACATGATACAAGTTTATTGCCCAAATTGTTGGTCAAACTGAAACACGAAAAACAAGGGCGCAAAATGAATTTGGATATCGGGAAGTGCAAATGGATATCGGGAAGTGCAAATGGAGTCCGAACACCATGTTCCAGTTTTTGAATAAAAAGTCTGAAGTTTCACAAAAAAAATTAGATAAAGGGCTTTTATTACTTAAAAGGTTTAAGCATTACATCCGGCCTATGCATAGCTAAGATGCACACAGCCACCAGTTCACCATCACACAAAACGGGAACCAAAAAGAAAAAAAGGCGAATTACATATCAAAATGAGAAATTGTAGATCCGCCTAAGATGCTGGAAGGTCTATCCGGAGTCTATGTTGCCACCCATGCCGGGAGAATAATTCCCTGACCGCAGCCTCCAGTCTCGACGCCACCTCCAAAAATAAGTCTCGGTGCTCCACACGCTGCAGGGACGACCAAGCTCGCAGCGTCGCTGTGCACCGGTAAATAACCTGCATAAGAGAAGCATTTTTATCATTAAAAACCTTGTCATTTCTACATAGCCATAGCGACCAAATAACAGCAATCGCTCCCACCCTACTGAATAGTTTGAACCTAGGATCCACTCCGTTTAACCAGTTGCCAAAAATGTTAGCAACAGAAGTAGGTGGATCTAAGGTAGAACCTATCTGGATGGCTGACCATATAGACCTAGCGAACTCGCACTGAAAGAATAAATGTGTAATGGTCTCGTCGTGTTGACAGAAAACACACTTTTTACTTCCGTGTCAATTGCGTTTGGCAATGTTATCTTTGGTGAGAATTACTCCTCGACGTAAATACCACGCAAACACTTTGGTTTTTAGTGGTATCTTCATCTTCCAAAGTTTGTTATTATTTGCACTATCGACTGGAATATCGGGCAGAATTAGTGCTCTATATATAGAATCCACCGAGAATATGCCATTCTTCGTAAGATTCCATCGAAATTTATCTGGACCTTCCGACAGTTGGATTGACTCCAGTCGGATAAGGAGAGCATTCCAAGATGGTTGTCTTGTTCCAAGTAAACTTCTTCTGAACGAAACATCTGGTGGGAAAGTACCCAACACCTTCGCGATCGTGTCGCTTTTGTTTCGTACAATAGAATATAGAGCCGGATATTGTTCTTTGAGGGTAGATTGGCCAAGCCAAATATCCTCCCAGAAACGAATTTCTGATCTATCCCTTATTGAGAAAGATCCATGTGGAAAAAAGAACTTCTTAGTAGCCATAAGACCTGCCCAGAAGTGTGAATCACAAGGTTTCCAGAGAACCTGAGAAACAACTTGGTTTCCTACATATTTTTTCCTAAGAAGGGTTTGCCAAACTCCATCTTCAGAAAGAAGTTTAAATAGCCATTTACCAAGCAGCGCTCTATTCTTGACCTCAATGTCATGAACTCCGAGCCCACCTTGGTCTTTAGGGCAGCAAACCACACTCCATTTAGTCAGTCGATATTTTTTCTTCTCACAATCCCCTTGCCAAAAGAATCTAGATCGGAAATAATCCAATCGTTTTAAGACACCTTTAGGCAGTTGGAAGAATGAAATCATATACAGTACCATATTCGTTAGTACCGAGTTTATGAGAACCAATCTTCCACCCAGGGATAGGAGTTTTCCTTTCCAGCTATTTAAACGTACTTGAAGTTCTTCCTCCACCTTTTTCCATTCAGCATTTGTAAGCCTCCGATAATGTATCGGGATACCCAAATAGTTGATAGGAAATTGACTTTGCTCACAGCCAAAAAGCTCTGCATACAAGGCGGCGTTCTCTTGGGCCTCACCAAAACAAAACAATTCACTTTTATGGAAGTTTATCTTAAGACCCGAAAGTTGCTCGAAAGCTGACAAAATCAACTTTAGGTTTCGAGCTTTTTCGATATCATGCTCCATAAAAAGAATAGTATCGTCGGCATATTGAAGAATCGATAGTCCACCATCGACAAGATGAGGAATCACTCCTTCAAATTGCTTCATATTGAAGTTTCACAAAAAATGAAACAATTCTTAAGTTTTGATAATGATGAGCCCTATTAGTATGCAAAATATCAACCACAAAATATGTTTTCCTAGAAAATCTTAAAATATCCACTTTTCACCCATCCATCTCCACATATGTGTCATTTTGCCTAGTCTGAACGATAACGAAAATTGCATTGAGATATTGCACATTAGTCGAGTACAACATTATCTACACTCAAGCATTGTCCACCAGGAAACCAGGGCACAATGCACCTACCTCCCTTCCGTGCCCAGTATACTACCTCTTTGCTACTTCTCAGCTCATATGAAGGCAACTTGTTTAGAGAATTTACTGTAATATTTTTCAGGATATCGCCGGCTTTATCGCCATCTCCAGTTACGAGCTAGGTATTTAGGGAGGCAAAGTTCATCGTTTTAGGTGTTTCATGACGGAGAATCAGGAGTCAACGGTGCTTCTTATTCTCCGACACATGCCCTGTCATGTTACTCCTCCTACTTGGTTGGTGGCCGTGCGTGCTCATGTGCAAGCTTGTAATTTATCCCTTTGAGGGAGTTGTAGTCATCTCATATTATCTTGTAAAGACTTTGTTAGAAAATGCCTACTATGTTAGGGACCTATTTGATTTGCATGATTATGAAACACAGGAAATAAAAACAAAAAAATGTTATTTTATGCACCATATTTGACTTTATATTTGATTCCACCATAGAAAGAACGAAAGACTCTTACAAATTTTTAGTGGATGTCAGATTCTCTATGAGTGTTAAGATTTTTGTAGAAAAGGGTCTCATGGATCCAATCTTCCAAATTAAAAAATACACCAAAGAAATATCTCTTAGAAATTCTAGTTTCCCTAAATTCTCTTATTATTCTTTTAGTAATTCAAAGATACAGTGGCATTGGATTCTCAGAAAGGCGGATCAAAGCGTCGCAAACGCTACGCCACATACGCAAGCACCTGTCCCTTCTATCATATCCCAGCTGCAAGGCTGCACGCTGTAGCTTGTTCAGAGGTGCTACTGTACACTGAGGCACGGCACACACATAGCCCGGGCAGTCTAGTAGTCTACCTTCTTTTCTGGAAGTCTGGGAAAATGGTAGGAGTAGAGATTCGGCAGCTTGCGACTTTTCTTCTCATATGAACATAATCGGTTTTACATCCAACCGGAGAATTCAATACAGTTCTTTTTGTGCCATTTTGACAAATCTGAACTTTCCAGAAATTTTCAACACAAAATAGTTTTCCTCAACCTTTTTTAATTAAAAACTATTTTTCGCTCTACCTTGAATTTCCCTAATAGATTTGACAGTATGACCGTAAAACCACCAATCTATTTTGGCGGATCGATCTGGATCTTTGCCTGGGCCTAAGGTTCGGGCCACTGACATGTGGGCCCGCTGGCGTGATCGGTGCCGCGGAGGCGTCGGGCTCCTCCTACTCGCCAAGGTCGAATACCTCCATGGTTGTGGTACTGGATTCGTGGGGTGCACGCAGCAGGAAGGCTCGCCCTAGTCGACCGGCGACGGGTTCTAGATAGGGTTGTCGGTGATGGGGCGACGTAGGATCTCCTAGTGGATGGTGGCAGCGGGCATGGCGTTGCAGCGTCACGACCAAACTAGCAGGGCATGACCTAGGCATCATCCGGCTGATCTGGGCTTCACAGGCGCATCTGACGCGTCCTGTCGACGATCGCTTTTGGCGGTGGAGGATGACACCTATTAGCTCCTTTACCGCAATCATGGATTTGGCTTGGTTGCCGTCCTACCTTGCCTGGTTCGCTGGCCTCACGTTACTTTTTTGTCCAACTCGGGGATCGAGGTCGTGGACGATGAGCCAGCGGCCCTAGAAGGTGGACCGCGCAAAGCGTCTCTAGGTTGGCAATGCACATGTATGTAGTATATGTGAACTCATTTTAACGTGAATTAACATGTACAACACCTAAAACATTTTATATTTTGAAACGGGTGAGTATTAGCTAGTATGCGAGATGGAGCTACTGTCCAACAAATGATATATTTGTAACATTTGGCGATTGGGTGAGGCGGAATATTTGTATCCCAAAATACCGGATGCCCAGCACTCTCCCTCGAGAAAAGCACCCAGCAGAAGCGACACGACGGTGATGGTGGTCTGCTGTGTGAAAGCTTTCTTGTCGCTTGAGCCGTGGTCTTCCACGAGATGGTGGGTCCGGCTTATCCCAGAGGCGGATGGATCGGACTGTCTCACTTGCCAAGACCACGACGTGCATGTACCATGCTGCGACAGTGGTGGACCCAGGATTTGGCAAAGACCGGGGCTAATTTTTAATGGCCAAAGTTATGAAAAAATATTACCTTGGAATCTCCTCCCAATAAAATAATCTATAGCACACTAGAAATGAATAAATGATGTTTTAGCGTGAAGCATAAGTTCAATATGTAACCAAATGACTATAAGAAAAGCAAAAACAAAACAGTGTGATGGTATAATCGCATAATGAGGACATAATTACCTAAATAACAAAGCTTTTGCTTCGATTGTACACTAACATTTCCTAATCAATCATAGGAGAAGAACCAGAGAGTACAAAAACAAGAAATACTAATCATAAAATAGTATGGATGAAATTACACAATGTCGAAAATCGATGACGAATTATAAGCAACCTTCCCTACTCCATATAACACAACGCTTTAGTCAAGTACACCGCAAATGGATCATTGGCTTAAACACGTGACAAAATAAGGGGAGTAATTTAAAAAAAAAGATAGCATAAATACTTACCACAAATTAATTTTTAGGACCTGAATAAAGAAGACCACATTGATCAGGATAAGAATGTCTTCGACCTTTCGTCAAAAAAAGAGAGTGTCTTCGACCTCGGTGTCCACTCCATCTTCTATATCCTTGCAATCAAACTGACTAAAATCGTTTAATCTCCTATTTCAGCAATTGGGAATTTGTAAAGAGAAAAACAATTAAACTTGAGTTTGAGACATTGAGGAGAAGTAAGCGATTACCTAGAGGATAGAACTCTAGGGTCTGCTTGGACACGGGTGAGTAGAAGGCTACCCGGCATGCACGGATCGCCCCAGCGTGCGCAATGGCAGAGTGGCTCTGTGAGGTCGTGCTACAGCTCTGAAACGGAAGCTGCGGCGCTCCGGTTCAGTTAAGAGAGCAGGTTTGTGGCGGCGCGACCGCATCGCGAGCAACTCAAGTTGTCAGGAGAATATCACACGGCAGTTGATGATGCGTTTTTTTTTTTTTGAGAATTTGCTGATGCGTACTAGGGCATTCCCGTACGGGATTAGTGCTCTTCGTAATAGCTGGGCCTTTGCAGAGTATATAGCCCTGGTCATCCTTGACCAATGCACCGGGCTGGGCTCTTTGGGTCCAAAATTTTCAACGAATTACTAGGGAGGATGCACGTATTACATGGTCCACGACCAGGGCTGCAGCACGGTCTGCCCGGGGCGCAGGTCCGCCCCGACTGACCGCAAGGTTTAGGGGCCCTGCACTCAGCAGTTGGCAACCTTTATAAAGCAAATAATGAACTGTTCATGGGTTATCTAAAAGACATAGCCATACTGCAAGCAAATTATAGTCACTAACATAGTAGTACTTGTCAAATTTAACAGCTAAATAGGATGTCAGTCAGAAATGTAAGGACATATGGTAAAGAAACGTGGACGGAGAGGTTGACGATACAGCAATGAGAAAAAAGTTCAGGAGTCAATGTGACTCATGAACTGTAGCAGTCTCGACTCGATCCCAACTCAAGCAGCTGCTACACATGAACGCAAACCAGCTAAAAATAGTAGTAGAAATTTCTACGCTCAATTTCTTTTCTGGCTGTCATAATCTTCCAACCTGCATTGTATTTGGATAAACCGACTGATGACGCATGTACCGTTTTGCATTAACGTGTAGGGACATGTTTCTACAGAACCATCTATCTCAGATTCTACTCTCGGCCGACGAACGCCGAGCCAAATCGAAATGCCCCTCCAACAAGGATAATACTTCAGTGAGTGAACACCATGAAGAGAGGCTTAACGTCTCAGGCAAATAATCGTGGGGCCGTATCGCCCCGTCTCATCGAGTAGGCAGGTGAAAGCATCAGCTCTCTTTCCACTAACGATGTGATTTTTTTCAGAAGTAAATATCTAGCGAGTAGGTACAAACGCATAAGCTACTGAAGCTTTTTAAGATTCACAAAAACTCCTCAACTCCAACTTATGGGAATACCACTGTCAAGGGTCATTTATCAAAACAGCAGGACCAGAGTTTCTATTAATTCATGACTACTTTTTTTGACAACACGGAGGAAGGGAACTACAAATTACTGTGGAGATTCAGATCAAAATTAAGAAAGACCTGAAATAATATGTATACTATATAGTAGGAATCATGATTGACATGTCTTCATAGCCGAAGCCTTGCAAGGAAGCATACTGTATAGATTTCAGATATCCAAGATTAGCATTCCTGAAGATGATGGCATGATTACAAATTCTGAATGGTTATTTCCACTTCGTCGTACCAATACAATAACTAGCGATAAATCAAGTTGGGTGCGGATAAAGTAGCACATGGATATTACTGAACAATTATCATGCAGAATTTACATCAACCTCACAATTTGGTAAATTTGAATATCCAGCCGTACTATATGGGACAAGGATTGGCTACACCCAATGTATATGTATGTTCGGAATGGTGCAAGGAACCGGTTGAGTGTCCCAAAGTATATCCCAGAAGTATACGAGCTATGGATATCATCCGAGAATCATAACCAGTAGATGATCAGAATAACTATAGTCCAACAATTTACACTAAATCTTTGGTGAAACAAATCAATGCCTTCCTTCACATTGCGGGTGATTAATCCCTCCTGCATAATATCCAGGGTACAAATCAGTAGCCGCATAAATATCTCAAATCTAATATAGTACTTACATAGATATGCCACTAAACATTACAGTTGTTTATGTACCAGGACCGCTACTCTGGCAGGACAAGCATTCCAAGTTGCTGTCATGGCATTAAGATTGGAAAAGAATTGTTTTTACAAATTACATAAGGCCTTGCCGTCCGCTTAACAACCTCCTGACTACTCCTTTCCAATACCCGCTCTCTGACTACCTAGCACCCACAAGGACAGCTCCGCACACACATTTCTTAACATCAAATTCATCGTTTTCTCCTTGCCTTCTAACACTCTCGCGTGCCTTTCTAGCCACAGCGCCCGCATGCCCGCGATGATGAGCGTGGCTATGTCCTTCTGTTGCTTTTTCCTGAATCTTGACAGGGTTTTTTACCACCGTTCCCGAACTGAATTCTGACCTGAAGGTGTCAAATCCAGGTGCTTCGTTTCTTCACAGAGCCTGAACCAAAATGTTCTTGAAAAAGAGCAGCTTGTTAAGATATGCTTCAGCGCTGGCCCTTGCAATCCTCTCTTGCTAGTCTGTCAGCTGTCCAGCATCTATCTCTCATTACCAGCCATGTAAAGAATTTTCTTTCGGCGGCGCTCTGCTCTTCCACAGGTTTTTGGCATAGTCAGCTTCAATCGAACCATGGAAGTATGCCCTATAGGCTAAAGATGCAGTGTAGCTTCCATTGGCAGTCAAACGCCATCTAAAAACATCTTGTTCATCAGAGAGGGGAGGTAGCTCTCGGATAATGCACCATAGCGTCATGAATTGCACGATAGCTGGTAGAGTCAGGTTTCCTCTCATGTCTTTTACCCATCTACCATGAAGCAATGCTTTTGCAACTGTTCGCTTATTTGACCTCTGGCTGTAACGAATTTTAACAGATCAGGAGCAATCTGACTAGGGTTATTTCCCTCCAACCATCTATCATCCCAGAAGATCAGCCTGTCGCCTCTACGGCTCTACCAGCAATGCAGGAAGTGGCAGCAGGAAAAAAGCTCTCGGCTTTCAGGTGAGAGTTTGAACTGAAGCCCTGACCCAGCATGCAAGCTGCTGTCTTTTTCAAACCAGCGCCATCTCGTCCTCAAGGCATAATTCATGAACTTCAAATTATGCAGTCCCAGCCCACCATACTTTGTTGGCACGCACACTTGTTTCCATGCTACTCTCCAATTTCCCCCTATTTGTTTCTCAGCACCATGCCATAAGAAGCTCCGACAGATTTTGTTGATTTTTTTTATCACCCATGGTGGCAAGTCCATGGAGAGCATATGATACACAGCAATCGATTCCATGACTGTCTTGATCAGCAGCAACGTCCAGCATGTGAGTTTTCCAGGTTGCTAGATTTCTGTGTATCTTCTCAATAAGGGCCAGAAGTTCTTCCTTAGGTAGTTTCTTCAGAGAGAGAGGTAGTCCGAGATACTTACATGGGAAATTAATAACCTGGCAGGGGAAAGGCTGTGTGATGTCTGCAAATCTAGGTCTGGGCAAGCAATTGGTGCAATGGCACATTTGGCAAGGTTGCAACATAAGCCTGAAGAGTTTCCAAATAATTCAAGTAGCTTCGTGGCTGCAAGCAGTTCATGTTTGGTTGGGTGAATAAACATTGCGGCATCATCGGCAAAAAGGGATAGCCTGTGTCTAATTCCCCTTCTCCGGAGATCTTGAAACATTCCCTTCTTTTCTGCAACCCCTACCACAGCATTGAGCACGTCCATGATCAAAATGAACCAAGTTGGAGATGCAGGGTCCCCTTGCCTTAAGCCTCTTGCATGCCATTTGTTTTCTCCAGGGCTCCCATTTATAAGTACTCTTGTATTTGCCGAACAGTGGGGGGCAGCTACCCAGGAGCAGAATTTATTGCCAAATCCACGACGTTTCATGACTTTCAGCAAGAAAGGCCAGGAAACAGAATCAAAAGCTCGCGCAATGTCAAGTTTAAGGAATAAAGCAGGGACCTTGCGTCTACGCAGTGTTTTTGCACATTGGTCCACTAACATGAAGTTGTCCTGAATTGATCTACCCTTCACAAATGCGCTTTTGTTGACACAGACTAAATCTTTTAACCTTGGAGCCAATCTGTTTGCCAAAGCTTTGGACAGAATTTTTGCAAACGTGGCATCATCTTTCTTTGGGAGCAAAGTGATGTAAGCTTGATGAAGCCAGGAAAGAAGTCCATATAACCCCCACAACTATTGAAGTTTGGACGCTGCACCCCTTCAATTAAAAACTGGCACACATAACCCCCACAAGTATTTAAAACCGGGCAATTGACCCCCTAGCTCGTGATAAGCTGTTTTGCATGCTGGTTTTGCCACATGGTTCTGGTTTTGCGCTAAAAACGGTGGTCACACACACGTAACCTGTTCGATGAAATGAACGAGAAGCAGATGTAAGCATGTACTAGCTCATAGTGGCCGATGCGCCTGTATTAAGCAGGGGGCAGGAGCGGATGGAGAAAGCCATGGCTGAGGCGCTGGAGGTGCGAGTACCGTCGCCTGCTGTGCTGAACAGCTTCACAGCCGGCTCCACGTCTGGCGCCGTGGCTGCACGGATCCGTTGCGGCAGCTCGCCGTGGCACGTGCTGACATCAAGCTTCGTGTCTGGCGACGGTGCCGCACGCATCCGCCGGCAGCTCGCCGTGCCACGTTCTGACCGCTAGCTCCGCGTCCGCACTCCGCACACATTTGACAACAGCTCGCCATGGCACGCGGTGGCAGCCGGCAACTCGTCTAGTGTTGCGCCTGAAGTATCCCACTCACTGTCGATGCTCGCCTCTCCTCGTCAGACGCTCACTGTCGACGCTCGCCTCTGCCCGTCAGACGTTCACGGATGGTTTGGGCTTCCAGTATTACAATTAGCAGCTAGCACGAGCTGATGCACCACGTCACATCTACCTTCATGGTCATGATCGTTGCATGTGCGGCCGTAGCCCCATCGGGCCATCGTAGGTCCAATTGGACCTTGGATTATCCAGTATTTAAGCTGCTTGGACTGGATGGATTAGGAATTTAGGATAGGTGAAGCTAGCTAGCAGGTTTGTATCAAGCTGCCCTGCTTGGCGATTGCAGGTGCGCGTCTTATCGAAGCTAATCGATCGAAGCTTGGTAGCAGGTTTCAATCAAGTTGCTCGCGGGCTCGCGGCCTACCTGCAGAGTGTGTGGCGCTTGTGGAATACGCCGGCTGCGAGGAGGAAAGGGCAGGTCTAGCGCCGCGGGAACAGTCTAGAGGCGAAGCGGAAGCAGGTCCTGCCCTGCGGGAGCAGTCTGGAGGCGAGAATTGACGCCACGGGTAGCACAGGACGGAGTAGAGCGCTGGTCCAAGGTTGTTGACTTTTTTTCCAGCAACCCACTGCCAATTGGGCGAATGATAGCGTGCCATGTGGCAAAACCAGCATGCAAAACAGCTTATCACGAGCTAGGGGTCAATTGCCCGGTTTTACATACTTGTGGGGGTTATGTGCGCCAGTTTTTAGTTGAGGGGGTGCAGCGTCCAAACTTCAATAGTTGTGGGGGTTATATAGACTTCTTTCATGAAGCCAGTGCAAACTTCTACTGTCATGACAAGTGACTTGTTGGATGGCTGCCATAACATCTGCTTTGATGGTGGCCCAGCACCTTTGGAAAAACCCTGCTGAGAAACCATCCAGTCCTGGTTATTTGTCAGCTGGCAAGTTTCGAACCACTGCCCAGATTTCTTCTTCTCAAAAATCGGTCTCCAAATCATCAAGATTTAACCTTGACAGGCCAAGGGCATCAAGGTTTAACTCCTCTCTAGATCTTGCATGTTTCTCAAAAATTGGTCTCTGGCATGTTTTCACATGTACATACACATGCTACAAAATGAACTAAATGACAGATGATTGATGAACGGATATTCCTTGGAGTATGACGGTTGCATCAGAAAGCACATAGAGCAAAAGACCTACTGATCATTCTAAATGAAGAAATTTCCGGTGTGTCCGACTTTATTTAGAGCACACACAATATGCGTGTATATTAAAGAGGCCTACTCCACGCTGCCATAAACACTCTCTACCCTCACGAATAAGGTTGCATTGTATCAAGCTTTACCTTATACCCTAATTCTCCGCAGGACGGCCTCGACGGACAGCACCACCACGTCAAAAAATCATGCTGTTTCGCTGTGTCCACAGCTCCCACATGACGAATGTAGCCGAGGTTGCGTCTGCCTCTGGCAGGAGGGGTGAGGGAACTCCCCCAGCCCACGATGGTGGTGTTTGACAAAGTCACCCAGCACCTTTTGCCCAGCATGTGCAGACCTCAGTCCCAAACACTCCTCAGGAAGACACAGCCCAGGTGGATGTGATTGATCGTCTCATCGTGCTGGTCACACAGACCCGGCTGGTAAGAAAGGCCACAAGCGCCAACCTATCCGACGTCCAGCACCTGTTCCTCGAGACCATCCATGCAAAATATACTGTTGATCGGTGCCCTGCTTCCCCAGATTTCATTGCCCCCTGGCACCACCGTCCTTGCAGCAAAAAACACCCGCATACTCCAACTTCACCAAGAAGGATCCATTGCTTTACCACTTCCATGCAGCACGTCCTTGGCTCACTCCACTAGCTGGACAGAGCGTAGCCGATCCCCAGAGCAACATATACTCCTCAATCGCCAGCACGGATGACCCGGGACAATGTTTCTGATCCACATTTCTCTGGTAAGGGCATCCACTACCGTGCGCTTGGCACAAACATAAGGCCAGATCGCAGTGGAGAGGTTGAGATACCTGGCCTCCATCCTGTTCCTGTCCAACCACCTCTCATACCAGAAGAGTGTCCTTGCCGTTGCCCAAGATCACGTCGGTGGCTGTGTGGAATAGAGCCCACAAATCGCTCGGCACCTGTAAACTGAATTCCTGCCAGGGTTTATCTTTCGGTGCTTACAGCTTACCCCAGCCCACCGCACAGTGCCTGCTGTTGGCACTCGCACAAGCACTGCACAGAAACTCCTGCACATTTTGTTAAAGCCATGGATGGATTTGGACGGGATATCCAAATATAGCATCGCTTGAACTGGACCAGCACTGAGGATCATCTTCACCAAGATAAAACCACTTGACTCCTCCTTCCTTGCAGACAGTTCACCAGCTTGTCTACAATACCATGCAACTGAGCTGACATCTGCTTGCGTGTCGAGAGAGGAAGCGCCAAGTAGGTGCAAGGGAGCACGTCCCCCAGGCAGAGCTCGGAGATTATCAACAGGTGCTCATTGTGGCATACGCCGCACTCTTCTCTAGATTCCCAGATGCCGCAGTCTTCCAAAATGTCGCAGGAAGTTCATCATGTTGTCTGCGTCTCTGTCGGAGTCAAGGGCAAGACAGAGGTGCCAGCGGCAAGCATGGAATGGAATGGAATAGTGGATCCAATTTACATCACCAGTTCACCATTCCTACAGAAAATCCTCCAAATCAAGGCATCGACCAACTATGAAGAAACCGCTGTTACAAAAGATAGCAAGAAACCGATGAAGAAGCGGAAAGATCAAACCAACGGGGACACGAGATTTAACGTGGAAAACCCCTCCAAACAAAGGAGAGAAAAAAACCACGGGCGCCAGCCAGCAATCACTTCACTATATCGGGGTGAGGTTACAAACGCCGTGGGTTTAAAATGTATGGCTTACCCCAACCGGCGGCTTACAAGATGTATTTATAGTGGACAAAGCCTAAGTCGGCTGCAGTCCAACTTGGAAACGATCCGTACCGTACCGCGGGGGGCTGCCGCCCCCCGCACCCCCCTCCATGCATACCGGATGGGCCTCCGGGGCGCTTCGCTCTCCTACGTCACAAGCTGGCCTTTATCAGTACATACAATTTGGATCGCCAGAACACACACACAACACTCCACCTTGACACAAAAATTCCATCTTGTAGCATCAACGAGAACCTTCACCCCTGAAACAACAAAGAAAACACCTTCGGCGCCAAATAGCCTCTTGGCTAGACAGTGATACCAACTAAGCCTGAGCATAGCTCAAACTTAGTAACAGGAACATGCTTTGTCATCATATCAGCCGGATTATCATGAGTACTAATCTTGCATACCTTCAGCTTACCTTGTGCAACAACATCACGCACATAATGGTATTTGATGTCAATGTGCTTTGTTCTCTCATGGAACATCTGATCCTTAGTAAGGTAAATGGCACTCTGACTATCACAAAACAGGTTAATGCAAGTATCAACTCCACAAAGCTCAGCAAACAAACCTTTCAACCAAACAGTTTCTTTAACTGCTTCTGCAATGGCCATGTATTCAGCCTCCGTGGTGGATTGGGCAACAACCGGCTGAAGTGTTGCCTTCCAACTAACAGCACAACCACCAATGGTGAACACATAACCTGTGAGGGACCTCCTCTTATCCAAGTCGGCAGCAAAATCTGAATCCACATAGCCTACGAGTCCCTCACCAGCTCTGCCAAACTTCAAGCAAGCATCAGACGTGCCACGGAGGTACCTGAAAATCCACTGAACAGCTTTCCAATGTTCTTTACCAGGATTAGCCATGTATCTACTCACCAAGCTCATAGCATATGACAAATCAGGACGTGAACAGACCATAGCATACATCAAGGAACCAACAGCACTAGAGTATGGAACTCGAGACATGTACTCCAAATCATCATCAGTAGTAGGACATTGAGTAGATGACAACTTAAAATGAGAAGCAATAGGAGTACTAACAGACTTTGCATCATGCATGTTAAAACGATGAAGAACTTTCTTAATGTAACTTTGCTGACTAAGAAATAAGAACCTAGACTTTCTGTCACGTGTAATTTCCATACCTAGGATTTTCTTAGCAGCACCAAGATCCTTCATCTCAAATTCTGCTCAATTGTGACTTGAGGGCAGCGACATCTTTCATGCTCTTGGCAGCAATCAACATATCATCAACATATAACAGCAAGTATATAGGCGATCCATCAACAAACTTAATGTACACACAGCTATCAAATTCAGACCTCTTAAAGCCATGTGACAACATAAATGAATCAAACCTTTTATACCACTGTCGAGGAGATTGTTTCAAACCGTATAAGGACCTTTTCAACTTACAAACAAGATCCTCCTTACCCGGCACTATGAACCCTTCAGGCTGGTCCATGTATATCTCCTCCTCCAACTCTCCATGCAGAAACGCAGTTTTAACATCTAACTGCTCAAGCTCAAGATCATGCATAGCAACAATGGAGAAAAATGTCCGAATAGAACTATGCTTGACAACCGGAGAGAAAACATCATTGTAATCAATACCTGGGATTTGACTGAAGCCTTTTGCCACTAACCTTGCCTTAAATCTTGGAGGCTCACTTGGAGACAAACCCTCCTTTCTCTTGAAGATCCACTTACAGCGGACTGCTTCTTTTGCTTAGGCAAGCGCACAACATCCCATGTGCCATTCTTCTCAAGTGACTGCATCTCCTCTTGCATAGCGGAGATCCACTTCTCACGGTCACTTGTAGCAATTGCTTCAGTATACGTGGACGGCTCATGTCCATGCTCCACCTGTTCTGCACAACTCAGAGCATAATTAACAATGTTACACTCCTCAATTAAACGTGGTCGAGGACCACAATTCCTCCTTTGTCTACCAGCTGCGATAGACAGATTTTGTTGCTGCATAACAGGGGTGAATCAGGCATATTATCATTATCAGAATCAGATTATCTGACGCATCACCATCATTGTCTTCAGTGACAATTTCCTTTTCAGTGGAGTGCTCCACCTCGACACGAATCTGTTCCTCATCTGAACTAGCTGAAACATCTGAGGACAACTTATCAAAGTACATAACAGATTCATTGAAAACAACACTCCTGCTCATGAATGCCTTGTTAGTTTCGGGATTCCACAACTTATATCCTTTTACACCCGAACCATAACCAATGAAAACAGACTTAACAGCTCTCGGCTCTAATTTCCATTATCAACATGAGCATAAGCAGTGCAACCGAAAACTTTAAGCTGTGAATAATCAGCAGGAGTACCTGACCATACCTCCATAGGTGTTTTCTTGTCGAGGGGAATAGATGGTGACCTGTTTATCAAGTAACAGGCGGTGGCTGCCGCCTCAGCCCAGAAACGCTTACTCATGCGAGCGTTGGAGATCATGCAGCGAGCCTTGGACATGATTGTCCTGTTCATCCGCTCCGCTACACCATTCTGCTGAGGCGTGTACGGGATGGTGAGGTGCCTGACAATTCCTTCTGTTCTGCAAAAATCATTAAAAGCATTCGAACAAAATTCACCACCATTGTCAGTACGAAGTATTTTCACCTTCCTCTCTGTTTGCCTTTCTATCATAGCTTTCCACTCCTTAAAAGCAGCAAACGAATCATCCTTATTTTTCATGAAATAAGGCCAAACTCTTCTAGAGTAATCATCAATAATAGTAAGCATATAACGAGCACCACCATAAGAGGGCTTACGTGACGGCCCCCAAACATCAGCATGTACATAATCAAGTGTACCTTTGGTGGTATGAACGGAAGCATTGAACTTAACTCTTGTGTGCTTACCGAATATGCAATGTTCACAGAATTGCATCTTTCCCAAACTGCAGTCTTGCAGCAACTCTCTCTTGATCAATTCTGCCATACCAAGTTCACTCATGTGTCCAAGACGCTTATGCCAGAGGTTAGTTTTACTTGAATCATCATGAGAAACAGCAGCAACAGTACCAGATAAAGTGCTACCTCTAAGAACATATAACTTAGCAGAATTCATATCACCAACCATAACAATGAGAGAACCTTTTGATACCTTCAGAAGTCTGTTTCCGCCGGTATACTTGTACCCGTCACAATCAAGGGTACTGAGCGAGATCAAATTTCTCGCCATGGTTGGTATGTGTTTCACGCCGTCAACGTGCGTGTCATGCCGTCATGTGTCTTGATCTGAACAGATCCAACGCCAGCAATGGTGCATTGCTGGTCGTTCCCACACGCACGAAGTCTCCAGTCTGCACTAACTCATAAGAACTGAACCAATCTTTGTTACAGCAAATATGAAAAGAACATGCAGTATCTAGAATCCACTCATCTTGACGAGAAACACATGCAGCTAAAACAGCTAGGCATTCGCCATCAGAACTACCATCAACAACAGCAGCCTCACCGGTATCATTACCTTCATTATTTTTCGGTTGGTAAGTACCTTTCTTTTCTCCTTGTTCTGCAACTTCCAGCAATCATCAATGGTGTGACTACTCTTCTTACAATACCTGCAGAACTTGTCACGGCCTTTAGACTTTGAGCGACCTCTGTGCCCTTGCTCTTGTCTCTGTTGTTGTAGTTGTTGTTGTTGTCTCGCTGCTGAGGCCTTCCTCGGACCTCCAAAGCGTCACCCTTGGAAGATGACGACGCCTCCTGCTGTACCATACCCTTCATCTTTTCCCTCGTCATGAGGTGCTCATAAACCTCAGCGGTGGTTAGTTCATCACGGCTAAGCAGTATGGTATCACGGAAATTTGCATAGGAATTTGGCAGCGAAACTAGAAGTAAAAGTGCAAGATCTTCATCCTCATATTTTACCTCCATCGACACTAGGTCAGAAACGATCTCCTTGAAGATCGATATGTGATTCATTACCGAACCACCTTCTTGCAGCTTGTGCGAGAACAACTTCATCTTCACATGCATCTTGCTGGTGAGATCCTTGGACATGCAGATCGACTCCAGCTTAGCCCACAGCTTGGCTGCGGTTTTCTCCTGTAGTACTTCTTGCAGGATATCATTAGATAGATGAAGTTGAATAAGAGACACAGCCTTACGGTCTTTTCTCTTCTCATCGGCGGTCCAGTCGGCCGCCGCCTTATCGCCGAATTTCTCCAGCGCTTCGTCAAGATCGTTGGACTGTGCGAGGACAGCACGCATCTTGACCTGCCATAACGAAAATCTCGTCTTGTAGTCCAGCAACGGTAGATCGAACTTCATCGATGCCATCCAAAACCCTAATCTGAAAACAGATCTGAAACACGGGCTCTGATACCACTTGTTACAAAAGATAGCAAGAAACGATGAAGTAGCGGAAAGATCAAACCAACGGGGACACGAGATTTAACGTGGAAAACCCCTCCAAACAAAGGAGAGGAAAAAACCACGGGCGCCAGCCAGCAATCACTTCACTATATCGGGGTGAGGTTACAAACGCCGTGGGTTTACAATGTATGGCTTACCCCAACCGGCGGCTTACAAGATGTATTTATAGTGGACAAACCCTAAGTCGGCTGCAGTCCGACTTGGAAACGATCCGTACCGTACCGCGGGGGCTACCGCCCCCGCACCCCCCTCCGTGCATACCGGATGGGCCTCCGGGGCGCTCCGCTCTCCTACGTCACAAGCCGGCCTTTATCAGTACATACGAATTTGGATCACCAGAAACACACACACAACAACCGCATGATACTATCATGTGCAGACTGCAGAACTGTTGCACCTGCACTAACTCAGTCCTAAGAATCTGGCTTTTATAATCTCAATCTGGCTTTGATACGGTACATGTCGAGCAGTACACCTTGAATGTAATACGGTACATGAAGGCCTCGACAGTTTTGAACAGATGATCTTATCATAGTGAGCTGCACGAGTAACTGAACTCAACTGAGCTGGTCATCCCACATTTGCAAATTGAGCGGCATTTCAGAACGAACGAGCTGTCACCTGATCTTGATCTACCTTGCCTCGACAAACCCGCAGAGCTCCGAGGCCCCTGCAAATAGCAAGCACAACATCTCTATCTGACATTCGAAATCAGAATCCAACGATGGGGATTGGGGAGGCGCTCACCGGGCATGATCTGGAGGCGGTCGAGGCCGTGGCGCGGCGCTGCTCGTTGGGGCCCTAGGAGTCGATGCAATGGAGGATTTCGACGACGATCCTGACATCCGCGTAGACGGCCTCCCCGTCGAGCACCTCCGGTACATGGCCAGGAAGTCGATGACGGGTACCGTCAGGATCGAACACCACCTCGCAGCGGTCCCTTGCGGGTGTGTTCGGGGGGCGCCGCTACCGCGCGTAAGAGGAGCAGTGCATGGCGGCGGCGGCCAGCCGGAGCGTGAGGCGGTTCCGGCGGGGGAGAGGGGTGCCGGCGAGGATGCGGTGCGCGGTTTGATCTATGAGAGCAGTTAGTTCGGTCAGAAACGAAATCGTGTGTTTTGTTGTTCTGGCTCCTACCTGGTCATGGGCCGGGCCGGGCTTCAGGCCGGGCCTGAAAAAGCCCAGGGTCAAAATCCCAGGCCGAGTTCCATCTGACCTTCATGCCCATATTTCAGGCCCAGGCTCACCCATGACTGCACAACCATCGGGCTTTCGGGTCTCGGATTGGGCCTCTTTCTCAAAACGCCAATATACAAAGTCCAGGCCAACATCCATGCAACCATCGGGCTTAAATCTTAGGGCCAGGCCTAGCACACGGACAAGCCTAGGCCCTACAATTGCGGGCCGGGCTTCCCATGGCCTGGCTGTAGGATAGCCAAATGTGTTTTTGACCATCCAATTAACAAGGTTTAGGGTCCGTTTGGAAGCCCCGTATTTTTGAAGTATGGGGAGAATACTTTAGTTTTCTAAAATACTGAAGTATGGAATACTTCAAGTCGTTTGGGTCAAATAAAAACCGTGGTTTAGAAACTGTAGTATTCCTCCAATACTTCATTTTTTTGTCGTTTTGAAAACTTTGGTCTTGACCTCTTTTTTTCTAAACCAAGAAACTGAAGTATTCATCCGCCTGGCATTCAAATACTTTATTTTTACTGTGGTTTTAAGAAAACTGAGCACCCAAACTAGGCCTTAGGGACCGTACTCGACACTGTCACACCGACACCACGTACGCTTAAAAGGCATCTACGGTGAATTCGACAAGAGGAAGCAAGTAAACACTTTTCTTTCGAGCAGTCATATTTTCCACATCTGCATTGGGGGTTTTAGTACCGCTCGACATGTCCCGTATTACACTCGGGGTGTAGATGGAGCTGTTTCCAGACTCACGAGATAGTGGACCAAAACTTCACTGTCAGATTCTACTCTCGGCGATGGACACTGGCGCCAAATTGAAAAGCTCTTCCAGCACTGATAATACTTCAGAAAGTGAAGAGAACAGGATGTCAAGCTTTACATCTTCGGGTAACGAATCATGTGGGCCGTATCGCCCCATTTCTTCGAGCAGGCAAGTGAAAGCTCCCGGTCTCTTTCCATAGACAATCTACACATGGTTTTCATAAGATAAATTTAAATGAATAAGTAGACACGCATAGGCTACGGAAGAAGATTTAAGAGACAACAAATGACCTGAACTCCAGCTTTATGGAAATACTACAACGAAGACACATTTGTCAAAGAATCTAGAGCACAATTTCTGTGCTATTATGACTATGGAACTATTAGTCCTCGTTCAAAGGATTGCGAAAATATACGAATATAAATAAATATAGGATTGTAGTAGCATCATAGGAAAGATACGGGAAAACACGACTTAAAATATTAGTTTCAAGTTTGAACGTTGCAACTAGACGCCGTGTGCTAAAGTTAGGTATACATAGGCGCATTGCGGTGAACATATATCGCGTGAACCATAATATTTAATGGTGGAGGCGGTTACTATAGGCAATTCTCTACTCAACATGCTATTAACTTATTATTGCACCCACTATAACTTATAAGACGTACATTTCAGCGATCATGCCAATTGTTTTCAATTTATACTCCAAAAGTTTCTAAATATATTCTTACATAACCATACACTACATACCTCTATTACGATATTTGTTAGGTTAGGTACTTTAGAATTTCTATGCTATACAATTCATCAAATTTTAAAATATTTAGGAGGTATGTGTTGTTCCTTGTTTTCACATTGAATGTGATTTTTTGTATCATGCTAAAGATAATATAATTCAAAGGATAAAAAATGGCGCGACTCAAATACTTTCAGTCATATACATTGCAACTGTACAGCTGAAAACAATTGAGAAAAAAAAATTGTATGGTTAACATTGCAAACTAAGTAGCATACAACATATATTTGTTGAAACGTACAACATGCATGATAAAATAATCTGAGAAAGTATAAAAGTTCAGTATAAAATATTGGTTATATTGGAAATGACATTCACACAATAATATACATATATGTTATAAAATTTATCAATTGTTAAAATATCTAGGAGGTGTGTGTTGTTCCATTTTTCACATTAATAAGGTTTTGTATCTTGCTAAGGATAATATATATCAAAGGATAAAAAAATGTTCGACTCAAATATATTTTCAATCATATACATTGTAACTGTAAAACTGGAAGCAATCAAGGAAAACAGTTGTATGGTTCACATTGCAAACTAAGTAGCATACAACATATATTTGTTACAACAACAACATGCATGGCAAAAAATCTAATAAAGTATAAAAGTTTGGTATAATTATACTCCCTCTGTTCCTTGATTTAAGGTGTCTAAGGTTTTGAGAAAAAATCCGAAATATAGGGTGTACTTCTTTACACCACTCATATGAATAAATATTTTAGAGATATTATTATGTTCCCTCACTGTTCAAGATATCTTCCGATATTCCGATAAATCGGCCGATTTATCGCTTCTCAGTGTCTGAACGATAAGATAAATCGGCCGATAAATTGGCCGATATGCCGATAAACCGGCCGATTTATCTCTTATCTTGGGTCGACCGATAAGTTCCCGATAAGCGATATCCCCAACATTGTGTTCCCTTATTCCATGCAAACTCCTCTTTTTCCCAAGTCAATTAGCCAAAGATAATTTGCCCAAAACTGGTGTAATTTTTTCCTCCACGAGCATTCTTTAATTTCGGTGCCAAAACTTATACACCTTACATATAGGAACGGAGAGAGTATTTAATTTAACACATCTCGAGTCCCAATTTAGTTGGAACCGCCCTGAATAGAAAGACACGACATCAAGAAAAACATAGAAGTTCTGCGCAGCCATATCTCACTTCCCCTTCCCTTCGGCGCGAGAAAAACATAGAGTAAGAAGTACAGCGAGAATCATATTATAAGCACATGAGGACGGGGCAGACAACAATATGAACACAATAACAGATAGACAACCGCCATACACGTCTTGTGGTCAGAAGCAGAGCACGTATGCACAATCCACTGCACTCAGTCGGCAACAGTGGAGAAAACACAGTAAACATGCCGTGGCTGACTCACTGAGGAGGACGAGGAGGAGGAGGAGGAGGGCATGGCGGCAGCAGCCAGCCGGAGCGCGAGGCGGTTGCAGGAGGGGAGAGAGGTCCCGTCGAAGAGGCGGTGTGCGTTTTGACCATGAGAGCAGTTAGTTTGGTCAGAACCGAAATCGTTTTGTTGTTCTAGCTGCAGGCTAGCCAAGCATGTTTTTTACCACTCAATTAACAAGTTTTAGGGACGGATCTCTTTCTGCATCAACTATGGTCACTGGGTATTCATAACTTGCGAATTTCATAACCACCAATCCTACACCGACACCAGGTACGCTTAAAAGGCATCTACGGTGATATCAACATGACGAAGCAAGTAAACCTTTTTCTTTGGAGCAGTCATATTTTTCACATATGCAGTGGAGGTTTTAGTAAAGACCGATACTGCTCAACATCTATGGTCACTGGGTATTCATAACCAGCGAATTTCAGAGCCAACAATCCTTCAGCGACACCACGTACCCTTCGAAGGCATCTACATCTACAGTGATATCGACAAGAGGAAGCAAGTAAACCTTTTTCTTTGGAGCAGTCATATTTTTCACATCTGCATTGGAGGTTTTAGTAAAGACCGGTACTGCTCAAAATGTAACGTATTACATTCAAGGTGTGGATGGAGTTGTTTCCACACTCACGAGACCGCTGCCAAAACTTCAGTCAAATTCTACTCTCAGCAACGGACACCGACGCCAAATCGAAATGCTCTTTCAGCACTGATAATACTCCAGGGAGTGAAGGGACCAGGAAATCAGGCTTTACATCTTTGGGTAACGAATCAAGGGGGCCGTATCGCCCCGTTTCGTCGAGCAGGCAAGTGAAAGCTCCCGCTCTCTTTCCGCAGACAATCTGCTCATGGTTTTCATAAGTTAAATTTAAACGAATCAGTACACACACATAGGCTATTGAAGAAGCTTTAAGATTGAAACAACAAATGTCCTGAACTCCAGCTTCATGAGAACACTACAACCAAGGCACATTTATCAGAGCAGCAAGGCACACTTTCTTTGCATTCAGGACTATCGAACTGTTAACTCATTTTACAACATGATTGAATGGAACTATAGCTTACCATGGAAACGCACGGTCAAAAGTTAAAAATTATTATTCATACTTATATGAACACTGATTGGAATGTCTTGATAATGTAGCAAAGCATACTATACGTAAACCGTCCTTTATATGCTAGATTTCAGAATGAGATGAAGAATGCTCACATCATCCTTGAGGCTGTCGCCAACCATGATCACCTCGTTTGGTGGAATGTTCCAATTGGAGCAAATATGAAGCAATGGAGCTGGATCTGGCTTATAGGGGCGGAATTCTCTGCTTAATGCAGGCACAAAAATCATCTACACAAGTTTCAGATATCCAAGATTAAAATTCCTGAAGAGGAGGGCATGATTACAAAATTCTGAAAGGTTATTTTCCACTTACGCCGTACCAATACAATCATTGGCAACAAATCAAGTTGTGCGAGCATAAAGAAACACATGAATATTTCAAGCCTCACTATGTGGGACAAGGATTGGGGAGACGCACAACTAGGTATGTTCCGAACAGTGCAAGAAACTAGTTGCAAAATATGACCAATAAATAAACATACATCTGAGTAGAGCATGACAAAGTATATCACAGTACTATGCATAGGTTGTGAGAGAGGAAAATGCAACTAACACCACTTGTTGGGCAGAATTTGCACAGAACCACAAGCACGATATATTTTTGCGCAAAACACTACATTTTGCCGTAATTGGTTGCACTAAACACAGAACTATCATTGACAACGTTGATAGTCAATTAATCATTCAGGGTCCACTGCCAGGAGATACATGGCCTTCAGACAAATGAGCTAGCCTGGTTATTTGTGAAAAGAAGTTCTGACCGACCAGTATGCCATGTAACAGCTGCAGCTCTCGCAGACATTTGAACAAACAGGTGCACGGCACTGAGCTATGTCAATGGAATCGTGCTCCACATGATGATTGCAGGGACGAAGTTGAGGGGCTCCGTGCAGAAGCCCTTAGGCGGCGCCGGAGGAAGGGGAGCAGGCCAGCGATGGAGAAGCCAAGGCAACATAGTAGGAGGACAGGAGCGCAGGGGCCACGCGCGACACGGCGTGGCTGTACACAGAGGTTGGGTGCAGGCAACTGCACCACGCGGGGTGGAGTGGTGGCTCTCGAGTGGGCCGGTGGCCGCTTATGTGGGAGGTGGTAGGGATGGGGTGGAGTTCGCCGTCGGCCCCGTGAGAGGAGGAGAGGAGGCACTTGAGTGGTGGCAGGAGAGGGTCGGGAAGACAACAAGGAGCACAGGTGGTGCTAGAGAATCATGGGGAGGTAGCTCTGGAGCTCACGGTGGCGATGCGGGGGGAGGGGTCACGAGCCTGCCGGACCGATGCATTCCCTGGGACAAAGCTGGTGTCGGCGGGCCACTCAGGGAGGACTGGGCCGATGCTTAGGGAAGCTGGGTAGAACCAGGGATGGGTCCGTGACGGGGACGCCGGGGGATCAGGGCAGCGTCAATGGGACAAGGACGACGGCAGGAAGGAGCATGGCAACGGCGAGACCGATGGGATTTTTTTTTTTGATCTTATAGGTGGGTGCGGTCGCCGGTCGTCCTCCTAGCGGCGAGTTCTGAACTGGTCTACACCACTGAGCAGGACAGCCTCTACGAAGAAGCTGAGATGCAAAGTCCAGCCACAGTACAGTCTGAACATTTTTTCACATCTAATCAGGCCACATACCTCCTGGTGGTTGGTCATAGATGACTAACTGGTTATCAACCCTGTTAATGACGAGTTTCGTGTTCTATGCAACTGATTACGATAAAAGGTGGTGCTTTGCACAAGAACAATCATGGTTGTGGTTTGGTGAAAAAACTACCCCAACATGTGGGGTTGAATGCAATTTCCTCTAGGTGAGAGCAATAAATATCATCCGACATGCATAACCACTAGATCAGAATCAGTGAAACAACTTACACCAAACCTTTGGTGAAACAAATCAACTGCATCCTTCACATTCCGGGTGATTAAACCTCTCCTGCAGAATATAAAGAGTAGGAATCAGTAGGAGCATAAATATATCTAATGTAATAATTACAGACAGGTGCCACTAACAACTGCAGTTATTTATGTACCATTAGTCTAGCCTGCTTTTACAACTACAAACACATGATAGACATGAATTCACTGGCACATGTCAAACAAAGCAATAGCCTATGGCATACACAAATACACAACAAACTATTAAGGCACCTAGTGCTATTACTTCTTTCTGATCACTAATTGGTGACATTAGGCAACCGGATGTAGAGTCGCAATTAGTGATCTAATTACCAACCCAATCAAGAATACAATTGTAGGATTGTATTACATAATATTTATGGCTTCAGGCACTGGCAGTCTCCACCAAATGATGTATGGACATTCCTTTGAGCAACAAGACTGTGTAACAAAGTTGACAGAGTAAGACCCGCTGATCACTCGAAACAACGAAGAAGGTTCTGAATGTGGCAGAATGTTACGCAAAAACAGACAACTGTGTATTGTGACTGAATTTGTGATAAGCAAACATAGTCAGCAGCAAGCACGTAATCTAATTGCAGATCAAAATCCAGTCTATAATTTACAATGCACTCTGCCTATCTCCCGAAAACCACCTGGGTAACCTTCTCAAATATTGGTCCGTATATCAATCAGTAGTTCAGTAATCATACAGCAAAGCCCCAAATCATGGCATCAACCAACTTTGAAGCAACTGCATGATACCTTCACTAAATCAATCCTAAGAATGCAAGTGCTACTGAGCTCATATTGGACTGTAAAACTAGACGGAAGGCTCGAGCGGAGCCCGGCTTTAAATTAATAAAGCCAATGGACTGTAAAACTAACTGAACTGAGCAACAGACGCTGCAACTTTAGGTACATTTCGGAACGAACACACGTTCACCTGATCTGCCTCGCATCGAGGAAGCCGCAGAGCTCCGAGGCCCCTGCAAATCGCACACCCCCGTAAGCCAACAGAGCACACCATCTCTCTCTGCTCCCTGAAATCAGAATCCGACGCTGGGGGTGGACGCGCTCACCTGGCATGATCTGGAGGCGGTCGAGGCCGTCGCGCTCGAACCTGGCGATGGCCTCGTAGGCGCGGCGCTGCTCGTCAGGGCCCCAGGACTCGATGTGGTGGAGGATGTCGACGGCGCCCCCGCCCGCCGCGCGCGCCGCCGCGTAGGCCGCCTCCCCGCCGAGCACCTCGCGGTACATGGCTGGGAAGTCGATGACCGGCACCGTCAGGGTCCCGTCCATGTCGAAGACCACGCCGCGCAAAGGGGCCTTGCGGGCGGGGAATGGGGGCGCCGCCGCCGCGGAGGAGGAGGAGGACATGGCGACGGCGCGGGCGGCGGCGGCCGGCCGGAGCGCGAGGCGGTTGCGGCCGGGGAGGAGGAGGGGGAGGGCGCCGCCGGCGAGGAGGCGGTGCGCGGGGAGCAGGCGAGGGAGGAGCATACGTGTCGTTGTCTCCGCCGCGCCGCAGTTGGCTCGGGCGGGTGGGTGAGCTCTGGCCTGTGACGTGCGTGCGGCCGGCCGTGCCTCTGGTCTTGAAGCGTTTGGTACAGCTTGACGTAAAACGAACTTTGCGAACCTGTCTGTTTACGTCTTCAGAGAAGGTTCACGTACCCATTCTTTCTTCTTGTACTATAAGCTTAAACCATGCTTAAATTAAAGAATGTGAGGATTACAATCTGATTGCACTTGCCAAATCAAATAACAAGGAGTTACATCAAAGCAAACAGATTCAGTGATAATAGCTTGCTGGCGCGTCCGTCGCTTGATTTGCTTCACACAAAATTTCTCTAGCTCATGTCTCGACAACGAGTTCAATGTTGTTTTACTTAATTCTACATTTTACCCCTTATTTAATTTTTATAACACATTTATTAATATATTTTGCCCTCTATATGGCCAAGTTTGACTTATGTGCAAAGATTTACCCCATATTTTAAACATGTGACGGTTTTATACCCTAAATTATATCCCACCGGGTGCAACTCAAATCTCGGCCCATATGTGTCATGTCGCGACAATAAATAAGACATATGCTTATTGTACATGTGTAAACGACGTGGCACTACCATGCACGTCCAGAATATCACAATGGAGAAAATTATTATTTAGGGTTAAAGTTTAGCAGAAGTTGCAAATGTTGGATACAAAGTGGCACATATTAGAAAACACAGTGTAATCATGTCATAAATGTCAAAAGATGAGATACAAAGTGCAAGTGATTGTAATAATAATTATTATTATTTTATTTTGACCTCCAGGCAAACATTATATTACAATAAAGTATGCAATACACATATGAAGCACAAATACATCATCCACGCAGTGGTGCTTATATAGGAAAAAGTAGTCTGCTAAGGCAAAGACCATCGATCAACACCTTAAATCCTTGATTCATCAGTTCGTTGCTGATGTAACTTCCCATCCTAGTCGTGAGGCTTGAGAATTCATGCCAAATCATGTTTGACCGGGTTAAGTATGGCCGGCGCGAGCCCGGGGTTATCAAGTATGGCCTTAAGATCTTCATTCTTGTCCTCCAGTGTAGCCCTCAGGAATGCGACCATGACTCCGCACATGCTCTATCTGGCAAGGGTTTTGGTCCCGTTCAAATTCCTCACGCACATGCATCTATCGACAACGTAGGGCGCGTCATCGTCCAACATGTCCGTGTGCCCGTACTCCTCGGCCACAAAGTGGTAGCGTGGCGGGTTGCACTCGTTGTAGAACTCGGCGTGGTTGAGTCCTGTCGGGGCGCAGGGAGGACCGGCGACATGCTCTGGACCTTTCCCCGTTCCCAAAACCAATGTCGGCATCCCCACGTCGAGAGAGCGAGGCTTGAAGGTGAGGACATTTGGTGTAATTTGGCACCCTGTGGCTTTCCCAGCCACAGGATCAACACCAATGAGGGCCGAGAACTTGAGTGCCAACTGGATCTTAGGGTCCCCCAACCCCAGGGCTAGGGCGAAGGCTGCGTGCCCGCCTCGGCTGTGGCCAGCAAGAGCCAACTTGGAGAGGTCAGGCTTGTAGCTGTCAAGCTTGAACTTTTTCTTGAGGACGAACTCGAGCCCATCTTGCTTTGCGAGCCAATTGGTGACATCCTTGGCCGCGTTTACGTCCCTACTGTCGTCTTCGATGAACGTCATCGAGTAGAGCTGTTGATATAGGTGTAGGTGGAAGAGCATATCAGTATTGCGAAAATCTCCATTTCAAAACAGTGATGGTGCCAATCATTTTCATTCCTAAACTGCCGGTAATTTTGTGTCCCTTCCATTAATTAATTTTCCGATGACCCATTGATTTTGTTGGTTCGTTCTTGTGGTTGAAATTAAGATTTTGTACAAGCAGTATAGATGCAAGTGAGTCATCATTAGAGTACCCTTTAATTTCTTTAGTTTAAAATAGTTAACTAACTTTTCCACTGACCTCATCATTTTGAAAAATTTAGTTTATTTTTTCAAACTAAACATGGTAGAGGGTAACCTAAAATGACCCACTTGCATCTGGAAAAGAAAGGTTTGATCACCAAAATAGTTTGTGGCTTCCGGTGCACCCATAAAAAATGTTTGATGAGTCTGAGCGTCTTCTTTTGTCAGTTTGGATTAGTAAATATTCCCTCTGCTCAACAATATAACCCGTTTGACTAGCTGAGTAAGTACATGACATGGAATGCGATTGTTCGAATTGTTTCAAAGAAGTAACCTTGAATGGCGCCGTGGAAAATGGGCAGGAAGATGGTGCCAAGATGCAGCCACCTAGCTAGCAACAATATTATTTACCTGTGGTGCCACGGCTATGAACCCATGTGAGGCGACATGCTTGAGGAGCTGCCCATGTGAGGAAAATGGGCAGGAAGATGGTGCCAAGATGCAGCCACCTAGCTAGCAACAATATTATTTACCTGTGGTGCCACAGCTATGAACCCATGTGAGGCGACATGCTTGAGGAGCTGCTCATAGTAGTGGTTGGCCAAGTTGCAGCCGTGCAGGAAGACGATGACAGGGTACGGCCCTGCCTCCGTCGGGGCGACAACCATGACCGGCTTGGTCAGGCTGGTCATGCCCTTCGAATTCGGCTTCACATGCCACCCCTCGACGGTGAGCAGCCCCTTGTAGAACACCGACATTGTTGCCATGCTTCTCCTTTCTTTCTCAGGTACCTCTCCGATGTGTTTGTGTGGCAGGTCGAGATGAGCTTGGTCGTTGATGTTGCTGCATCCATGACAGGAGATGGAGAGTGTATTTATAGGCAGGCCGGGCAGAGGAGATGAGCAAACGAGAAACACTTATTTAGGCTTGTAGTAGAGTGTGTTTCTCTGTACATGACAAAACAAGGCGAAGCACATGATCGAGCTAGCGGGCGTCGGAAGGTGCTAGGAGCCTATAGGACCATGCCACAAGAGCCAGACCACAGGGGACGCCATATGGCCCTTCTTATAGCAAAACATATTAAAACATTTGTGAAGTCATTATTAAATATGAAAGAAAAGAAAAAATACAACAAACAAGTAGATTGTCACACATATTGGGACATCGTTAGGACCCTAGTATAGCCAGGTTTCAAATACTACAATTTTTACCTCACCCCTCTTGTGTGTAGCCACAAGTTATCCATCTTCCAAAAAGTACTTGAGCAATTTCGATCTCGAAGTAGAAAAAAGAAAAACACTGATGGGAGGAAAATCGAGGTCGATCGAGCTATCTAAGGCTTCACGTGCGAAACGACATAATGAGACAATTCGCAAATCTTTGCTTGGTGTTAGCATTTTGTTGTACCTGCATGTACATTCCGCATCCGAAAGCAGAAGTGGTGATTATAAACACGATCGATTTAATCCCACAATATTGGTGTATTTATTTTGTGTATTTTGTGTGGCCATAGCTTCAACTAATCTCGTTGAGTCGTGTAACACGCCCACCATGGGACCAACACATAAAATGTCCATATATACATGGAAGCTAGAACACGTGTGTAGAACAGAAGTCCACATTCCAACAGGAGGTATACAAACCAACATAACGATTTCTCTTGGGTGTCTTCACGTGCGCGGACGCTTGCAACATTCTGTTATGCATGCATGTAAACCTGAATTTACTTTGATAGAGGTCCCCGTGTACTAGCTCTCGATAGACCTGACCACTTGATGTTCTTCATTGAACATAGATACATGTAGAACAAACAAAGTGGAAGGCTGGAGGCAGGCTAGTAGTAACAAATTACGTTTGTTTTTTGTTTTTTCACGAGAAGTAGCTTTTTTTTGGAGATAACTTACAGTACTTTCGTACTGCATTTATTTAATTTTATATACAAAAGTGTTCAGTACAAGAGAATTGTACTAAAAGAAAAGCAAAAAACAAAAAAAAATCTCCAAAACTTCAGATGAAACTATATACCCAGGCAGCAAAATTGCTGTAAGCCTTCCTGGTAGCCCTCAACTTGAGAAGCTGAACCTCCTCCTTAAAAATCGATCTGCAATGATATAGGCTTGGAGGTTTTTCCTTGAAGATGAAAGCATTTCACTTAGCGTCGGTTTGCTTGGGCTATCCGTGCCTGGTTGTGGCTGGCTGTGCTGCTGTCTCGGAACTCAGTTCCAAATTTTCCTCGCGTAGACATGCAATTCTTCTTTGACAAGGTACTCATGTTGACAGGGCGAAACTAACACCGCGATGCGCGACGCCGTTGCAATCTTAATTCCGTTTGGTTGGACAAAGTTAATTTTAGCTAGGATCACCATCCAACGTACGTAGCGCGGCTTGAGCAAGTCGCCAAACTAAAAGTAGCACGTAGTGGTGTGAAATAAAAACGTTGCATTGCAGTTCTTCTTTCGGGTTTACCAAGTAACATTGAGGTGACAACGCGAGGTCCACCATTTTTTCTTCGAGAGGCATCGCATCAGCAGCGGTGGGATTAATTGTTGGATTCCCATGCGTCAACGACATGGCAGCCACGTACCTACCGTGCCGTGAATTTTACTCTCCTGTGTACGTGTGGACGTCCTTTTACTAGTGCACGGGACAAGACAATGGACAAGTAACGGAGCGATGGATATGGAAATGCTGGGTAAGGACATATGGCGCTAGGAGGAAATCTGGGTTGTCGATTTCCTCAATCCGATGGAAAAGATTCGTCGTGGACAAGATTCGTCGTTGACCCGTTGGAGTCTGTTGGTCGGTCAACGACGAATCTTGTCCATTGGACGGAGAGAATTGATGGCCCAGATTTTCCCTGACGCCATATGCCCTTGTAAAACACTTTTGGTGTTCGAGGCCATTCCTTCTACCGAGCCGGTACTCGATCTGTTTGACATGGCAAAAGTACACCGCGACACGACGCCGATGCGATTGTAATTCCTTTTGGTTGGGCAAAGTTAATTTTGCTAGGAACTCATCCAACGTTGCAACGCTTGAGCAAGTAGCCAAGTCACCGTTTTCGTAATTCATACGCATGAGGACGTATTTTAGAATGTTGATTCACTCATGGGTCCATGTAGAAATCTGCAAACAACTCATTATATTGTGGAACAAAGGGAATACACTTGTTAGTACGATTGCACGTCTTGCCATTCAAGTCTCTTGCCGAGCGAGCTAGATCAAACAATCACAAGATTGTGGAATCATGCTATGGCACGTGGTGCAAATTAAGAGTATGATCGTGCGAAATAGTAAAATTGCATGGAGTGTGGCATTTTGGAGACCGACTTCTAGGGAACTTGTTTAAAACAATAAATCAAACGGTATTTCAATGTTTCAAAAAATGGAAAAAAAATGTAGATGTAGATAATGAATTCTACTAATGTAAAAAAATCAAGACGAAATTCGTCATGTTCTAGACCGAGCAAAAAAGACAAATGTGTGAATCTGGTTGCGGTAAATAATGCACATTTTAAAAACTTAATTAAAAAGACAGAACCGTCATTAGAAAAACCTTTTTGAAATTTTCAAGAAACAGGATTTCAGGAGCGCCGGCTCCATTTTGAGTTCCTAGTGCATGCAATTCAAGGGTGTTTAGTTAGGCTTTTTTTCTTGGCTTTTGGATAGTGCAACATAAGTCAAAAGCCAAAAGACAAAAGCACCTATTTAGATACTTTTGTGCCTTATAAGCCAAAGTCAAAAGACAAGAAGAAAGCCTAGCCAAACACCCTCGGATTGGCATAATGCATGTAATATCAGAAAGGTGGATCTATCGAGAGCATCTGATTTGTGTTTTTCTTTGTGTCCGTGACTCTTCTTGTTCCTTGTCATACAGACTATTTTGTTTTTGAGGGAATTTTCGTACAGACTACCTACTATGGCAGTGAGAATAAACTGTTTTTTCTTAGGAGTGTGAAACTAAACTGTTTTTTAGAGGATGAAAATAAACTGCTTTTTTTTTACGGAACGACCGAAGCTTCATTAATCAATAGACATAATGTTTACAGGAATTTCCAAACCAATGGGAGGGCTAGAAAACCACACATGGCACGGGCGAATCCTATAGGTCGCCCTACGGCGACGCTTGACGCATGCGTCGCCTGAAGGATATTCTGTCGTGCGTCGTTTTGGGCTGGGCCAAGTTCGGTAATGTCGCGCTGCTTTCTTTCTTTCCCCCACGCTACCCGCTGCTTCCTTTTTCTTTTTTTCTTTTTTTCTTTTTTCTTTTTACTGTTTTCGTTTTTCTTTTTCTTTTTTGTTTTCTTTTTATTTTCCTTTTACGTTTTCATTTACTGTTTTTCGTTTTACTTTCTTTTTCATTTTATCTTTGAACGATTTTCATTTTCTTTTTTCGTTTTCTTTTCTGTTTTCATTTACTTTTTTAGTTTATTTTTGTTCTTTTAATTTTTATTTTCCTATTTCTTTTCTTTTCTTGTTTTTCACTTTTTATTTTCTGTTTTTGTTTTTTTTTAAATTTATGCAAAATAGTTTTCGGTCATCCCATTTTTCTGTTCACTTTTAAAATCGTTCAAAAATAGTTTCTGTTCCACCGCTTTTTTCTGTTCACTTTTAAAATCGTTCAAAAATAGTTTCTGTTCACATCCCCATTTCTGTTCATTTTTTAAAACCGTTTATGGCCTTTTCTGTTCAATTTTGAAATCGTTCAAAAATAGTTTTCGTTCACTTTTTCAAATCGTTCAAAAATAAATTTCCTTCATAAACATTTTTTGCTCACTTTTTAAATCTTTTAAAAAAATGTTCACCGACACTTTTTTGTTCACTTTTTTAAATCGTTCAAAATAATTTTCCGTTCACTTTTTAAATCGTTCAAAGATAGTTCCGTTCAAAAACCTTTTTTGTTCATTTTTTAAAATCATTCAAAAATAATTTTTGTTCATCGACCTTTTTTTGTTCACTTTTTAAAATCGTTCAAAAATAATTTCGTTCACTTTTAAAATCGTTCAAACAAAACTTTCCTTCATAACAAAATTGTTCACTTTTTAAATCTGTTAAAATATTTTTTGTTCACTTTTTAAAATCGTTCAAAAATAATTTTTAGTTCGCTTTTAAAATTGTTCAAACATAACTTTCGTTCATAAAAAATTTCTGCTCAGTTTTTAAATATGTTCAAATATTTTTTGTTCACAGACCTTTTTTTGTTCACCTTTTCAAATCGTTCAAAAATATTTTTTCGTTCACTTTTAAAATCGTTCAAACATAACTTTCGTTCATAAAAAATTTCCGTTCAATTTTTTTTTGTTCACCGACCTTTTTTTGTTCACTTTTTAAAATCGTTCAAAAATAATTTTTTGTTCATTTTTAAAATCGTTCAAACATAACTTTCGTTCATAAAAAAATTCTGTTCACTTTTAAAATCATTCAAAAATATTTTTTGTTCTGATTCAAAATTTGTTCTAATTTGAAATTTGTTTCGATTTAATTTATTTTTTAAAATTTGTTATAAGAATGAATTTTTGAAAACGGATTCCGTTCACCCCCGATTTTTATCATTCTTAAAAATTGTTCAAAATAAATTTCGTTCAGATTTGTTAATTTGCTCAAAAATACATTTCTGTTTTTGAAAATGTTCGGTTTTGAAAACTGTTCAGATTTTGAAATTTAATTAAATTTCAAATTGTTTAGGTTTAAAAAAATTGATTTTAAAAATTATTCAGTTTTGATTCTTTCTCGGATTTTGAATTTTTATTTTCAAATTTGTGCTCACGCTTTGCACGCTCACACTCGCGCACGCAAAAGAACGGTACACAAGAAAAACAGTTGCGCTCACGCTCGCGCACGTAAAATGGGTCAAGCCCAATAAGTGCTCGTAGCAGGCGATGTGAGTACGAACCGTCGCCTTGAGGCGATGTAAAGGACCTCCCAGGTTTTACCCCATGGCATGGCTCTGTGATACCAGAACTTGCACGGCTACATGGGCCAAAACTCTGGATATTCTGATTTTGGGGGGCCGAATGAAGCCGAGTAAGATATATTGGAGGAGGATGGCCCATGTTAGCCTAGCTGCAAACATGCTATGGTGAAGCCCACTATGGATTGGGCAAACACGACGATCCTCTTTTGTTTGTGTTTGCCACTATGTCCTAACCGAGCTGGGCACTCATCTTACTACAATCTGTTGTCTTTGTTGTCTCAACAAATAAAACTTACTACAATCTGTATTAATGATATCCGACTTAACAACAATTAATACGGGATAAATCCGATTCAGCGAGAATTAAAATGGACTATTTTTTCGCCTTATTCTAAAAAATCTCAGTCCATCCATTTCTAAATGTAATGCGTATAGTTTGTTGAGGAAAATTCCAAAATATAGGGTGTATTACGATTTATGAACAATTTTACCCATCCACAGCTGAGTTCCAATCTATAACAAAGGGATTTAATTAAATGATTGACTATTAAAGACTCCCCGCTCTGGATTGTTTTCAGGGATAAAGGAGTCCACCAGATGCAATTTTCTCATGTCTTAATACCCGTGCAAGAAAATTGTACTCCTTACGTTCAGCTATGGAGCGAGTATAGAGTGTATTAAGAGTTATGAACAATTTTACCCATCTACGGCTGAGTTCCAATCTATGACGGAGGGATTTAATTAAAGGATTGTTCTAATTTTGTGACTATTAGGGAATCCTCTTTCCTGATTTTTTTTCAGGGACAAACGAGTCCACCGTATACAAAATTCTCATGTTTTAATATCCATGTAGGAAAATTCTACACCTTATATTCAGCAGTGGAGCGAGTATTTCTCAACCGTTTAAGTTGAGTAAATTCCCAAAAAAAAATTATAGTACATAGGTTTTTTAATGGAATATTTTCTAGTTAGACTTGTTTTTTGCATGTACCTTGTGTATTACTAATTCAAGATAACGTAGAGACAGCTAAACCTTAATAAAGCAATTTTCTTGAGCTCACCTGACCAAAACTGCAAGAACTGCTGCTGTATCAAACAGTAAAGGTGAAAAAGATCCCCTTGCTTGAGACCTTTTCTAGTTTCATGTAATTTTGCACTCCAAATAGTTTGCACAATGTAACTCTAGAAATAACACATTACGAACGCCGCCGCTGATTAAGAAAACGGTGATAACCACACAAGTCTTCCATCATCCTAACTAATCACACCGCCACTCTGTTTGGCCTGCAATGGTTAACTCCGTTTTGTTGGCGCCAGAACGTTCAAATTAATGCAAACGCCCAATAAATTCCGGTTCATACGTCAAGACTAAGGAACATCACTCTCATCGTCTAGCCCATATGCACATCTAATGCATGATCATATATAGGCTAGCTAGGGGATCAGTCTCGTACGTGACAGTGACTCCCTGTCAACCTCACCATCTGATCACCATCGTATTATGGGATATCGCGGCCACATCGTATCGACGAAAAAAGATTTAGATGGATTGATTTGGGGAACCAAATATACTCCATTTAAGAGCAAAAAACCTCGTCGAGCAACGTACGCTTCAGTGTACAGCCCCATGCAGCGGCAGGTAGTGAGTACTCCTGCCATGGTGCCTGTCTACAAAGAAAAAAAAAGTACTACTGTAGTAAAACACCAGCACTTCTTTTGCACATGTTCTTTGAAAATAAAAAATGCGCCACTCCTACAAGAGCTGGCAGTATAAGCGGTAACTATACAGTGTCAGTTGGTAAACACAGACAGCAACGATCCAGACAGTCGATGGATCGTCCTTGGCCAATTAATTTGCAAGAGCCAGCAGGAGGAGGTTAAGTCAAAACTCTTGTACTTCACCTGCTGCTACGATCGACCCATCTCGGTGAATCTGCCTTTTGTTTTCATCCTCTTGATCGGCCAGGGAACACCGGAATTCAATGGCCTCCAGAAGAAGGTGAATCTATCAAACCGGCCAATTATTAACTTATCATATGCGCCTGCTGCCAGGTCACTCGTAATGGTAGAGTACTTCCATGTCTCCTCACTGACATCTCGATGCAGCGAGCTGCGAGCCCGGCCCACCCTGTAAAACACAGCAAGAGCATGATGTGGATCCGTACTATTCAGCAGCTAGCTAGAAGATTCATCTATCAGAACATTTTGTACTTTGTAGCCTGGTAGTAGATTTCACCGATCGCTTCCAAGATTTACCGCTACTCAGATCATCAGTAGCTCATTCAGTACCTGAATTCTTGAATAAATGCCGTGCGGCTGAGGGTTGGGAATTGAGTGAATCGGGTCCAGAGCTAGCTAACCCCTACGGCTTGCTTTGCTCGGTCGACAGACACAGATCCGGTTTCTTGTGGGTTTCTACAGAGGAAACGTCCTCAACACATAAACCCTTTGAGCTACATCGAGCCTAGCTATAGATCGACAGGCAGTTTCATGACAGAGGCGGTCGAATAGTGTTCGTCGACCCAAGGGTGGTACCTGCCGTTGGTTGATCGCCATTGATGGTGCTTGGCCTGAAGGTTTGATTTGGTACTGGTGGACGAGTGTAAGAGTAGAAATCTTGAGATGGATATATATGGAGTACAACTGACAGGATCACGGTTACAGTTGATGGATACTGAACTGGGGTAAATGCTCAACTTCTTATTAGAAACTATGACCTGAACAGGTAATTGTCTGTTGCCGACTTAACATTTGAGCGATGCTAGGTTGAAATTTCGGTGTAAGTCTGTATTGTGCAACCAACAGTGCATGTGGGTTGTTGCTGATGCGAAAACTTCTCACCGTCGAGGTTAATTATAGCTGCCGCAGCTGCTACATACAGCTCGTCTAAATCAAGGCATCATTGCATGCGTAGATGATAGATCCAACTGCCCTCTTGAATAACACGTTGCCTTCACCGTGAAGAAAGAGCTGCATGAAATGGATCCATCGTCATCTTGAGCCAAGCACCAGTAACTCCAGACTTCCAGAGCTAGCACTGATTGTCTGAAATACGGAAGGTCTTTCATCTTTTATCCCTGAAACGCCATTTCATCGTGTTTGTTCTATTTTGCCATTCGAAATGATGATGAGTGCTAGATGTACACTTGTACTGAGATCCATGTGCTGTACATATCTTCAGTTAGATCGATTCAGTTCAAACGCCAAATTTACTTCACCCCTGCTGCCCTGCAGTACTGTAAATCGTCCCGGATGCTGCACGGTTGAACAGCGTACGTTGCATGCGTTTTACTAACATAGCAGTACCAGCGGTTGGGTCGCAGTGGCGCATCCCAGCGACCACGGTTTGAATCACGTCGTGGTCGAATTTGTGGAATTCTCGTCAGGCAGCGCTTCTACCTTAATGTCATTTCAGCGGGGCTCCTCCCTCGTTGGACTTGTTTTTGTTTTTTCTAACATAGCAGTACTACTGAACATTCAAATATCACCCTCCTAATTAACCCAATGTTACTGATTTCAGTAAGCATATTTGATCTTGCAGTGAAGATTATTTTTGCCGTTCGAATTGATGAGGAGGAGTACTGGCTGCACTAAGATCCATGTGTTGTACAAATATTCAAGTAGATCGATTATACCAAAGTTAGTTCACCACAGCACTGATGTCGTTCTAGGTACACCGACACTTGGACACAGTACGTTGCATGCGTTTTATCTATCATAATATTCATACTAGTACAACAGAGCATTCAAATAACCTCTTCCTAATTAGCCGAACACTAATTCTGGTGAGCACATTTGACCTCAAAGACGACATTCAGTAAAATTTGACATCTTTTCGGGGAAAAATCGACCTGTTTTCTGGGTGTGAGTAGCTCATCATCATTCATGTGACCCACTGACAGACTGCAGCTGAAGCGAGCCTGCAATCCTGCACAACCGCAAAGATCGACCACATCTACCTATATATAAAGGCTGGAGGATTTCGCGCCCTCTCCAGCTTCCACGTCGTCATCAATCCACCGCCGTCCGATCCGCGAAATCGACGGCCCAGATGGATCCACGTCGCCCCATTCACGGGGATCACTGTTCATCCCGAATTTCTACCAATGGGAGCGCGATGCGTGGCCCGGTCGCCCCGCCGGTCACCCGCCCGCAGCCGGTCGCCCACCCGGTCACCGTGCTAATTTGCAGGAACGACCTCCCGCTTCCGGAAATTCGCGCGCGGTCCAGGCTTTTCCTCTGTGCGTGGACCTAAACGTAATTTGTCGAAAGTCCAGGGACTTTTCTGCAAAACATCCCGCGAGATCCTCTCTCCCCGCGCGGCGCCGTGGTCGCCGTCGACGCCGCCGTTCCGCCGCTCCCCGTCAAACCTGCGGGCACGAGGAGGTGCGCCGTCGCCGGATCTATCACCCCGCCGCCAGCCGGTCTTCGAAACGCCGCCACGCCGCCGGAATCGACACCGCCGTGTCCGCCGTCCTCCGCCGCATTCACGCGGCCGCGCGGGCGCTCCGGCGACCATACGGAGGCGGCACCGCCATCCGCGGACTCCCCGCGGCGAGCCGCTTCTGACGCACCCACGCGCACGTCCTGGAACGCGGCGGCTCGCCGCCGGCGAGGTCGGCGCGGCCGCGGGCGACCCAGGCCAGGGTTGGCCACTGTGACATCAGCACGACGTCATAGTGGGCCCGCCCTGTCGGTTTTCCATTTTTTGTTATAAAAAAGGCCCAAATTTGATTAAAATTTAATAAACCATAACTTATTCATTTAAAATCAGAAAAATAAGAATAATATATCAAAATTTCCAGAAAAATGTGACCTTTCTTTTAATGTTATAATCATACATGTTTGAAATATTTACATTGATGCCATTAGTCAAACACTAATAAACCCTAAATTTAAATCATGGGTATGTTTTACATAAATTTGGTTCAACTTCTGAAACTGCGTAATTTTAAAATTTAAACGTTTCCACAATTAAATATTGCCACACGAGCGGGAAAAATATGACAAGTATATCAGCATGATCACAAAAATAAACGTTGCCTATTCACGGCATATGATCAAATTTTAAATTATTCCAATATGTTAAATGCATTCGAAATTTGAGCATGTAATAAACGCAAAAAAAAAATCTAATGCCTTCCAAATGTGAGCACTAACGAAAATGTAAATATGATTCGGATATTAAAAAATTCCCAACTTTTCTAATTTTCGAGATTCAAACGATACCCAAATACAAACTTTTTGTTGATTCTCACTAAATTTAAATCTGAGAAACATTTGGACGATAGATCACGGCCATAAAATTAAAGCATTTAAAGAACGTGAAAACAATTCAAATGTGAATACCTTCCCAATTTAACCATTTCAAAAATTTGAACAACTTCTCAACCTAGATAATTTTCGAATTTCAATAATTTTATAATTTAATAATTCCAAATGTTAGCCCACGGGCGCGGCGGAGTCCGCGCCTAATCCCCTAGTATCTTAAAATGCCTAGCACATCCCAATATTCAAAGCCCATAACTGGCAAAGAATTACAGTAATCTACAAGACAGAATTACAAGAGAATTAAAGACCCACGCGCAAGGGCTGCAGTGCAGTGCACGAACCCAGGCACCGTACGGGCCACCAAGGAGTAAATTCCGGCGACGACGACGTGATGTAGCCGGAGATGGTCACCGGCCAGCAGCGCTATAAATGGCGTCTGCACCCGACCTTGCAATGCATCCCCATCCTTCCAGCAAGTGCAGCGTAGTGGAGTGTGCAGTGCCCGGAGTGTAGTCCAGACTCCATAGACACTCGGTACACAAGCACACATACTTCTGTCGCTGATCGACAATGGCGTCTTCGACTTGGCTCGCGTTCCTTCTGCCCGTGCTGTGCGTGCTGCTGATGCAGGCGGCGCCGGCGGCGCACGCCGCCCGGGCCTTCTTCGTGTTCGGCGACTCGCTGGTGGACAACGGCAACAACAACTACCTGATCACGACGGCGCGCGCCGACTCGTGGCCCTACGGCATCGACACCCCGGACCACCGCGCCACCGGACGCTTCTCCAACGGCAAGAACGTGCCCGACCTCATCAGTGAGCACCTAGCTGCCATTGCCAAACTTCAATCTTACATCCCACGTTCCAGTAGTGGCTAATGACGTGGCTTGCATGCAGGCGAGCACCTGGGATCTGAGCCGGTGCTGCCGTACCTGAGCCCGGAGCTGGACGGCGAGAAGCTGCTCGTCGGCGCCAACTTCGCCTCCGCCGGCATCGGGATCCTCAACGACACCGGCATCCAATTCGTACGATCACACGTCGATGATTTCACATTTTCACTAACAATTAACTATCCCAAAATATTCCTCTAATCAACGATCGTTCGTGCAGGATAACATCATCCGGATCCCGAAGCAGCTGACCTACTTCGAGCAGTACCAGCACCGGCTCACCAAGCTCATTGGCCCCGACCAGGCGGCGCGACTCATCGGCGGCGCTCTGACGCTCATCACCCTCGGCGGCAACGACTTCGTGAACAACTACTACCTGGTGCCCTACTCCGTCCGCTCCCGGGAGTTCTCCCTCCCGGACTACATCAAGTACATCCTCTCCGAGTACAAGCAGGTGCTGCGCCGCATCCACGGCCTGGGCGCGCGCCGCATCCTCGTCACCGGCGTCGGCCCCATCGGGTGCGTGCCCGCCGAGCTCGCCCTCCACAGCATCGACGGCCGCTGCGACCTGGAGCTGCAGCGCGCCGCCGAGGCCTACAACCCGCAGCTGGAGGCCATGCTCGCCGACCTCAACGCCGAGGTCGGCGGGAACGGCAACGGCGCCGTGTTCGTCGGGGTGAACACCAGGCGCATGCACGACGACTTCATCGACGACCCGCACGCCTACGGGTTCGCCACCGCCACCCACGCGTGCTGCGGCCAGGGCCCCTACAACGGGATCGGCATCTGCACCATGGTGTCGCTCCTGTGCGCCGACCGCGACCAGTACGTGTTCTGGGACGCCTTCCACCCCACGGAGCGCGCCAACCGGCTCATCGCGCAGCAGTACATGTCCGGGAGCACCGAGTACATCTCCCCCATGAACCTCTCCACCATCATTCACCTCGACCGCCACCTCCACGACTGACTCAATCTCTTCCGATCGCTCTGGTCACACAAACGTTGAGTGTTGGCTTCATGCTTTCATAAAGAGGAGCCTTGATTTTGTCCAAGAAATTAAGCAGTGTTTATCCAGCACATGATATCTATTGTTGTTATTTAGTAGTTTTTTCCTGTAATTTTATATAGTGTCAATAATTAAGGTTCTAGCTAGTTTGTACTACGTGTTCAGCTAGCTAGCAGAGATATATTGTAAGAATTTGTGAGGTGATGTAATGTTGATCAGCTTCATGTACCTAAGGGTGTGGGTAAGAATTGATTCATGCACCATGCATGCATGCATACGAGTTCAGATCCTCGATCGGTATGACCTAGTTCTCTTGCTGCTTATTTCATAAGCTGTCCCATCCCCTGCTTTTCTCATAAGCCGAGCAACTTATTTCTTAGGTCTCCTATATTAGTCAAAAGATAGCTAATTTAGAAGGCTCAAACAATAAGTCAGGCGGCTTGTGGAATAAGATAAGGGAGCTAGGGAGGGGCAGCTTATGGAATCTATACTACTATTAAGGTTCTCTCTAGCTCTCAATCGAATGAAAACTAGCTTAGTTCTCATTCGCATGACGTCATCAATCTCAGTTGCAAGTTAAGTTGCAACTCATGATTAGCACGAATCACGAAGCAGATCGAACGGTGTCGAGCAGTTGCAAGTCCACTTGCAACTCAGGCGAATGAGAACTAACTTAATTCTCAATCACATGACGTAATCAAATCTCAGTTGCAAGTTGACTTGCAACTGAAGCACGAATCACGAAGCAAATCAAGTGGTCCGAATCAGTTGCAACTCCACTTACAACTGATGACGTCATGCGATTGAGAACTAAGCTAATTCTCATTTGATTGAGAATTAGCAAAACCGTACTATTAAAAGAGCAAACTTGTATTGTGATGTGTTGATACATTAAATCTGAGCAGTTCAAATTTGATCTACGTCCTAGATCACAAATCAAAATTCCAAAACGGTGACGGCTTACCATCTTTTTTGCATCTATTTACACCAAGATTGCCACCGCAGAGGAAAACGCTTGGAAACGCGGGGGGGGGGGGGGGGGGGGGGGGGGGATTGCGTCGCTCGTATCGTACGAGTCACGACCCTAATCCCCAGCGGCTCGCCGGGAAGTCCTTTTGATGCCTACCGCCGCGTCGCCCTTGGTGTACAGGCCTCGCCCGAGGCCGTGCAGCATATCCGGCGAACAAGCGAAAAGCCATTCACTCGCCTCCTCCAGATCTCCAGCCGTAGTCTGGCTTATTCGATCCTCCATCTCCAGCAGCTCCATCTTGTTCCCGAGCCGTCTCTGGCAGGCGTACGCGCTGCTGCTGTCGCAGATGGAGCCAGTGAGGATGCCGACGACAATTATCTATGACGAGGCCCTTGAAGACCTGGAGCCGAGAAAGGGGGAGGAGTTTCTGCATCGCAGTTTAATGGATTGGACGTTTGGCCTGTTGCCTTGGCTTGACGAAGCACTCGACCGCATAGGCGAGCAGAGCAGAGAAGAAGAGTATCCGCAGCAGAGCCACCACAAGGAGGTGCCCTTCTGGCCGGGTCATGGAGTCCTGACGTCCCACAAGGCCGTCGAGGAGTTGAGGGAGACAACCTGGGCGGCGGCCGGCTCAAGGCTGCAGACTGAGTGCGCCGTGTGCCTCAAGCCGTGTGCCTCAAGGATTTCTAGGCGGAGGACAATGTCAGCGCGATGCCGTGCAACCGCTGCTTCCATGAGGGCTGCATCTACGAGTGGCCCCAGGTCAGCTGCGTCTGCTCTCTGCCCGGCGATCTACACACTGCATCACGTCCACCGTCCGTCCACGGAGGTGAGGATGGAGGCGAACAACTCAGGATGAATCATCTCTCGGTTCACTTTTCTTTTTCTTCGGCGGAGCAGAGCACCATAATTTGATCTGATTTGTTGCATGAGAGAGAGATCAATCAGTAGAGCGTTGATGCTCTTATTCACTGTACTCATTGAGAAATTACTTTATTTGCTTTTACTACACAAATTAATCGAATGGGTCACACTAGGGAAATTCATGCCGAATGACTTCTGTTGTCACTAACAATAAACTATTCGACAGCAATCCTACTCTTGCCTTCCAGAGTTCAGACTTACAAAAGAACACTGGAAACTGAAACAATGAAGAATTGGAAAAGGACAGAATATGGCCTCACAATTCTGTTAAAAAACTATGGCATTGCAAAAGTATACCATGACAACCACCCCCCAAAAAATGTGGGATTATGCAAAAAAAAAAAATGATCAGAATCTATTTGTACTCACAGGCATGGAGAATTGAAGGTCAAGTAGTGTATAAGTACCAAAAGCATATGACTTTGATGCAGTTTTCATCCAAGAATCTAGAGACAACCTACATTCCTAATTCTAAATTGTCTCTTTAATTGTGAAAACGTGCGTTGCACGTACATTCCAACTAGTAAGCCAATAAACGAACTAGGCTTAATCCGGCCTGTACGCCAATGTTCTTCGATCTGGGCTCAGTTCAGCTTTCCAAGCTCGAAGGATGTTTACTTTTTTGTAGGTAAAAGGCATCGACATGCCTAACTTTAAATTAATAAAACCTGTTGAGTTCACTTAGGTTTGTGTTTGGCCTATCTCTAAATGATTTAGCATTTGGCTAGGGTGATCACTAATTGCTTTCTGTATAAACGGTCTTTTCTTTCCTAGCTACTGAGACTACTGGTGGTGGATGGGGTGCGTTATGGATGAATTCTCTAAACTTTGTTTCGTTAATGAAATCGGGGGCGGCTCGATCCCTGTTATCTAGAAAAATCAGCTTTGCAAGGGTAAATAATTAAGCTCGAAGACTGCGTCGGGTAGGTTTGGGTTAGCTAGGCACGAGCAGTAAAACCGGAGTATGAGGTTTCAAAAAAAAAAAAACAGGGTATGGTCCTCTGTTGGATGCATGCGAACAATGTCACCTCTGGCTAGTGCCTGGCGCCGGCTGTCTCCTCCGCCTATACAGGAGAAGCTTCTGTGGGATCTCGGAGTTCTCCGCCGACTTTTGGTGCGCTCTTCTGGTTTCTCCGGCCGGCCATGGTGGCGTGGGTTGGAGTGACTCCGTCGGCGCGCTCTGCTTCAACTTCGTCATGCTCCTTCTTTCTCCGGCCGGCCGTGGTGGCGAGGGGAGAAGATGTGGTCAAGGCGGGATTTCGGTGGCGGCTCTGGCAGGCCATGTTCGAGATCAGTGCTAGGAAAGTTGGAAGAAAGGTGGATGCGGGGTGGAGGCGCCATGGCCGTACTCGTTCAGCGTCCTTCGGTTCCATCGCTTGCAGCGGGCGGCTCCTGCGGCCTTCTACATGAGTGGGGTGCCTCTTTCCCGGGGTTGGTGGCGGCCTGGGGTCTTCTTCTCCGGCGTTTCGTCGGCGATGAGGTTCTTCTCCAAGCGTTGCGATGGTTCAGCGATCGGCCTCTCAGGTTCTTCAGGCTTCGCTGTTGTGCTGGGCTTCGTGGGCTTGTTCGTTTGCCTATTTATGTGCTTCATTTGTATTCTGTGTTGAATACGCAGTGTGGATCCCTTCGAGAGAAAAAAAATGTCACCTCTGGCTGCCTTTGTATTTAAAGCGGATGGGTCGTTGCAACAACACAACCGCGGTAGGGGTACGCGCATATATAACGTAGCCCAAATCTTGCACGACATGCATGAGAGTGTCGGCTGTCCTATTCGTGCCAAATGGCACGAGGGGCTAGGGCCTATCTCGTACAGTCCCTTTCTTATTTGCAACTCCAAATGGCAGGAGGGGCTAGAGTGAATATAGTGAACATTGGGGGCATATGCTCCCTCCTATTTCAAATGTCAATAAAATGTTTAAAACATGTCCCCAAAAAAAAATGAAACAAAAATGTGAATATAGTGAACATTGGGGCATAGGTCTCGCAAAGCATGTCCCTACACACGAGTTTCCTTATTGAAATACTGTTCATGCTGCCTTCGTCAAAGAGAAAATTTTGGTGCTATATAACACTAATTGTGTGACATATTTTTGTCTTTTTTACATAGGCCAACTAAAAATTCGTTTCTCCGCGAAACTTTCTACGCACACATATAGAACATTCAGATATAAGTGCACGACTAGCTTCTTTTCCAGAAATTTTTAGACATTAACAAATGTTTTTTCGAACCGGGAGTATATGGTCCCCGGTTCAAATGCTACTTTCCCATATATGTAGCATGCTTAAACAACTAAATAAGACCCAAACTGCGCGCTCTCGAGATGACATCCACCTTTCAGATACTCCTTTGCATATGTTGTGATGTATGGCAAATATACATTGAATCCAGATGCTAAATTATATTTGGATTTTTTATAACATTTTCAGTGTATTTTAATGTTCGGTGTAGTGGTCACACAAAAAAAAAAGGGTGCCCTCGATATGTCCTCATCCATGTGCATACGTTGTGATGTATGTTCAAAACTTCTGGTACATCCACCCCCCCCTCCCTTGCCTCCTTTTTGGTGGGAGATGTTTGTCATCTCAAACTGAAACTCAATATCGTGACTTCATTGGATGATTTCATAGCGTGCAAACTTTATGTTCAAAACCTCCACGATCAATAATTAACGCGACCACTTGCTCGAAGACCTGCCGCTACAATGGCATTCTAATCTTTAAATCAAACAACCTAGGCTAGAACATCAATCTAATAAAATTGAATCCTTCGAAGCTACTATGACTTTCTTTGAATCCTGCCGATCAAAACTGGTTGCCTGGATAGAAGAATTTCTTTCTTCACGCTCGCCATTGTCACGTGACGACTCAATCACTTAAAATCGCAATGGCGCCATTATTTTCTTGTACCGTCCTGTCAAATGGGGAAGCACTAGGTGGTAAAGAATTGAATGGCCTCCAAAACAGGTGGTACGGGTCGTTGCATTTGCATGTCGTTGCGAGCAAGGCGTGAGATCAACTGTACACACTATGCAATATCACTCTGCTCGTCCTGCCCCGTGCAAAAGCAAAGGACACACAAGAGTAAATTCACTGCACGGTAGCTCGTACGGAACTACGTGTCTGCCATGTCGTTGACGTAAATCCAACAATCCCACCGCTGCAAATGCGAAATGCTGAGCATTGGACGGAAATCCACTACCTTGAAGCCCAGGAAGGAATTATTTCACGAGCCCAACCCGTGAACTCAGTGGGCCTCCAAGTCTTCTCCCTAGACTGCCTCGTTGACAGCCTAGTTTACGGCCTGCACTGCGCTCCGCTTCTTTGCAGTGATCGAGATGAGCAGCCACGGCCGCCGCCCCTGCTCGCCGTCGCCGTCCTCGCTGCTGGACGTCGACGACCTGCTCGCCGAGATCCTCCTCCGCCTCTCACCGCTGCCCTCCTCCCTTGATGTGAACCGCCAACAATTAGATTCCTGATGCATGTCCTTCGCCCGGTGGACATCCATGCCAGGGGCAATTGCCCCTTGAGGGTTATGAGGGCGGAGGGTGGTGGTCTTGGTTTCCTGTTTCTGTCAAACTTTGACGCCCAATTATGGAACATGAAGAAAGATTCTGATGGTGTTGTTTCATGGGTACTGAGAAGAACTGTTGAATTGGACAAGCTACTTTCCCTCAAACCAGAGGAAGATGCACTGCCCCTAGTTGTACAAGGGTTCGCTGAGCACAATAATGTGCTGTTTTTAGGGACACGCATTGGCGTCTTCATGGTTCAGCTTGAGTCTATGCAGTTCAAGAAACTCTCTGAAGCCAACTTTATGTGTATGTATCATCCATTTGAAAGTGTCTATACTGCAGGTAATAACATGCCTTAACACTTGGTATAGCAATAGAAAAGTTACTTTCTGATCATTTGATAATTGGTTGATGGAACGTGTTCCCGTTGTTCCGTCTGAAGCTAACAATTTCAATTAGTGCCATATCAATTTTCTTATTTACAGCTTGATGATCTATTCCACATATACTGACATTGCTTTGTAGTGTTTTGTGTGGATGCTTGTGTGGTGGTGTTTTATGTATTAGTTCTGATATAGAAAAATAATTTTTTAGCGGTATCTAGTTAGTTGATGACATTAGTTCTTCGTCTGTCGTTGTATCTGTGAGTGAAAAAAAAATTAGCAAGGTTGTTTCTCTTACTATTACGATTGGACTATGTGGTTCAAGTCTATTGAACTGTTTCGTTCGGTTTAGTATATGAATATCCATTCAGCAAAACAATTAACACCAAGATTACAAATTCCTTGTTTACCAATTGAATCATATGTTTTTGTTACCTGCCTATTCACATGTGCAAGAAATGTATGATGCTAGTGCTATTGCATAGCTGTAGTGCAGTTTTTTCTCAGTACGAGATACATAACAGTTGTAAGTTGAAGGCAATTGCATAAAAAACTAGATTGAACCGACTAAAATTCCAAATACATAGCTCAATATGTAGCTAGTTGTATTTCTGTAATGTAATATTGTTGTCTCTCCTGATCTTGCTAATAATCAACCCAGAGGGGCTCTTGAGATCATTTCATAAATGAATGGCTTTTTCCTCTTTCAATTCCTGCTGGGGGAAAATGGCTCCAAATTGTTCAAAGGCATTATCATAATCCATAATAAGGGTACGAAACAAGTTTTAGTCTCATCACCTGAAAAGAGTCCTGTTGCTATGCACCATGATTGTTTAATGAACTGAGTTTATGATATTTTAAGGACAAATTTGTATATAGAGACAATCTAAATTTGAGTTGTCATGATCACCTGTCGTGCAAGGATTTGTTAGAAAGAGCATATTTTATATTGTTCAATATGGCGTGAAACGAGCTTAAGAATAATCCTATAAAACTTCTCTCATTTGATTAGTCTCTTAGTGTACATTATCTTCACTTACGATAGGAGTATTTCCTGTTTTGAGGGACATTCTTTGAATTTGACAATGGTTGTGGTTTTCTCTATCCATTCCTTTTGTCTGTTGTATCAAACCCGAGTAGTTTTTCTAAAATTACACATGTAGGTTTATCTGAATATCTCCTTGTTGCTATGTCATTTCTAGTTGGCTTTCTATCGGAATGTCATCGGTGTTATGACTTCTTGTCTTGTAGAAACAGGTATTGACGGTGAACACGATGGAGATGGACTTTTGCACAATACTTAAGATGATTGTCTGGTCAGATATGCTATTGTGTTGTATTGATTGAGCAGGTTAGCTTATCTTCTCTATGTACGTTTATCTGAAATGTTTTTAATTGCCTGCCGTTTTTTCTATTATTTCTCAAGTACCAAATTGTAAGAGGGGACTCCCAAATTCTATGTACGACCTTTGGCCACCACCCGTCATGCTTTCGTGCCAGGCTGAGTCTTGGATCTTTTTCTCTAGGCCTTGCTCTCGTCCCTTCCTGAGCAACTTTCTATTAGTACTCCTCCAGTTCATTCCAACAGTGAAAGCACTTACTCCTCTAGCCTCTCAGATGACTGATCACTTTGGACCTTCACATTCCCTATTTTTGTCCTATTCATAGATAAGATCATAAGAAAATGCTGTCATGCTAATTGACATCCAAAGCTCAGGGAAGAGCAAGCATGACTATTCCATGCTAGATCGTATGTTAATCTTTGTGCAAGTTTACAAGTGGGAATTATGAACCAGTGTGTCAAAAAAAAAAGGTTTTCATAATTTTTTTCTTATAACCTAAGATGCAATATATAATGAGTGCCAATATATAACTAGTAGTTTACAGGACTTGAGGCAAGATAGATAGATACCGATCCTAACTACAGCTAGGCTCTTATGATATGAGTCGCTTGATACAATTGTAGTACTAACAAACTCTTAACAATTATAGCACCATACAGTGTGTAGTCATATTAGCACATATCATAACACAGAAGCTCCAAAAATACAACTAAAAAAGAAATACGTGCCATGGATCTACGCAGATAAACCTGAACGCTTCTTGCCTGACAAGGATGTTTCAGGCTTATCATCGGCGCAACTTGGAACATACTGAACCAAGTGAACAAACTGAGTGTAAGGCGCTAACCTTGACTCCCATGAAACTAGCTCAAAATCTCTCATGGGTGGAACAACCTGGCCTGCCTCTGCTAGGAAGTCCCCAAATACCACTTTAGGCAGATTCTTTCCCGAAACATTGCCCGGACTACCATTAGAGGGTATAAGACATGATGGAGCACCAGGAGACAGAAGGTATTGACCGTTGTTGAGGTGGACCGGACGACCTCGGTCGAAAAGCTCATTTGGATGGACACCAAACATGGACATGTTCAGCTTGACTGTGATCCTGATCCTGATCAATTTGCAAAGCCAGAAATGGACATCTGGATTATTTCTCATCGCATGTGCAATCAAGTTTGCCGAGATGAGTGATCCTCCCAACAGAATGGCAAACTCTTCCACTATCGCAGCTAATCGCGGGTGGTCTACTGGGTTTGCGCTTCCCAGTGCGAGTGTCTTGAACAGATACCTGTACTCCTCGAACGGTAGGCAGTTCATAGAAATTGGCTCGATGGTACCTAATCTGCTCAGTTTTTCGTCTCGGCCGAATACTATCACCTTGCATGCTCTGCCCTTGCTCCTAACAGATGAACGGAATGCCGCCCAGTCGTCATCGTCCGCATCTGAAACAAACTCGACAACTACCAATGTCCTCCCTGACGGCCTTTCATGGTCTGCCATTCTGGAAAGAGCAGCTCCCTTCAGGTGCAAAATATTAGCGAAGTGAGAACGCACCCTCTCGTCGTCACACACATGCGCGACAAGGGTCTTCTTCCCAACTCCACGTCCACCGGTGACCGGTAGCACCGCCGGAGGGCCAGGCACGTCGTGTCGCAGCAAGAAGCCGATGATCTTCTGCTTCTCGACATGTCGGCCAAACATGAAGTTGTCGACACGGAGATAGGCGTCATAGGGTCTACGGCCGATCCGCTCGCATCCACCCAAAAGCACCACAAACTCCACCATGTTAGCGACGGCAGCTTCCAGATTTTGCAGCACACGTTGTAGCTCCGAAGAAGAACTAGCACCGGTGGTTGTACTTGTAGTGCGAGAACGTTTGAGAGGAGTATGATCAGAAGATAAGGCAAACGGATCACTCACCGAGTCCCTATGTTGCCTGTACGTGATGCTATCCAGCACACGGTACCCTTGGTACATGGTTGCCGATAGCGTCTTCAGCTGAAGCAGCATACATGAGTTGGTGATGTATCGTCCGTCCGCCTCCTCCACGACCATGTGGACTCTCAGCAGGAGCTGCTGTAGCCTCTCTGCCTTCTCCTCCGAGCATAGATGATCCCAACACTTGTTCATCAGGAAAGAGATGAATCGGCCGGCGAGATCGCCTGTTACGGCAGATATCGCAAGATCCATCTCAAAATCTTGTGAGGTTGGTGAGTTTTTTAGGGACAGAAATCTAGCTATAGAGAGTGAGAGAGAGTTAGGTGCACAGCAGTGCTGGAAGTGGACAGAAAATCAATTTTGGACAGGGACTCCTTGGTTCCTTCAAGGTGTTCCGCTATCGAGCAAGGTGTCAAAATCGAAGATCCTAACTAGTTGGTCAGCCCTCCTTATTGGACTAGTCATCGTAGGGGTCAAGCTTGCCGTCTGCGTGAGGCAAGTGGCAATACGGGTGTCTGTCCTGTGGTCCTCATTACTAGTCGATCGTTTTTCCACCTAAAAGTCAGATGCTCTGGCCAGTTGATTTAAAAAGGAAAACAATACACACTCTGTTCTTGAAAATATGCAATTTGCATCTATATAACCCCACTATCTCTTCCCAAAATGAGTTGGTTAGATGGTGCTAATTAATAGGAACATTACATACAGACATAAATAAAGAGGTATTAGTGTTGGCAGAAAACAATGCCATGTTGGGGTGCATCGATCGGGTGAATGTTATATAACGAGGAAAAAGCCGGAGTAGTTAACTACACCATAAACAACAAAATGCGCCACATGCTACATATTTAATTAGCCCGAAGCATGAGAAATCCTTGTCACCATATAGTGCACATGAGATTTTACTTGAGTCAAATCGTGGTGTGTGTGCAGTATGGGTAGACAACCCCTTACTTGAGGTTCTACTACATAAATAAATATATTAGATTTGGTAGCGACTACTAACTCGTAGATATCCAAAATGTATAACTATAAGCTCAAAGCCAGAATTTTCAGCTTTTTACACCTCTCATACACACATGATAACAAAGAATATTTCAAATGATCTGATAAGCTAGGCTTTATAGAATTTACCTCAAAGGGTGTTATTTAAGCCCCTAGTTGTTATCCTCTACTGAGATTAGATGTGGCCAAAAACTCAAGACTATGTTAATGATAGAATTTCTAGGTGTGCTGTTACGCTAAAAATTTCTTGTAGCTGTTCTCAGTTTCTATTGTTGGCAGAATTTCCACAGTACTAGTGAAGCTAATGTTTAATATGTGAGTTTCAAAAAATGTGATTTACCCAACAAAAGAAACGCCTGGGATATGGTGTTGACTGCAACCCTCTGGACTACTTGGCTTACCAGAAACAGAAAAGTCTTCGATGGGATCGATTTGCCGGTGCAAACTGCGACCAGGTAATGCGTTGATACATGCAGGCTTTGGTCTCACAGGGCAAACAAGAAGGAGAAGGATGCATTCCTCCGATGGGCTAAAGCTTGGAATCATTAATCTCTTTCCGGTACCTTGTACCTTTGTTCTCTGTATTTCTTGTGAGCTCATTTGCATGTACTGAACCTGTGAGCTGCCTTAGCTCTTGTTTTTAATGGAAAAAAAATTAAGGTAGGGGGTCTGTTCCCCTTCTGTTGCTCTTCAAAAAAATGTGATTTGCAATTACGGCATTTCCATGATCAAATTGTGCAAGTTGGTTTTTGTTAGATGTGTATAGGTTTACTGTTCATCACACTGTACATGTATAAGTACTGGCCTTTGTCCCCCTGGGAATATCAGTTGCTCATTCACAACATGGTATCAGAGCATAGGTTTAGCTCTCCTCCCCGCACGTAGCAACTCCGTGCTGCTCCACCGCCGTTGCCGTCGCTATTCCGGCCGGTCGGTCTTCCTCTTCTCTCTCCTTTCCGGCCGTGCTGTTCCGGTCGAGTTCTTCCCTTTTTCCTTGCTCAAATCGAGCTTGCTTCGATTCCCGGCGGCCTCCGTTTCTTCCCAAATCGAGAATCAGTCCGGTCGCCTTATCCGGCCGGCCGTCGCCGCCTCTGCCAGCCGCTGTGCATCCCCAGGCTCGCGTCGCCGCCGCCGCAATCCTCCGGCCGGGCGCTGCTGCCGTCCTGCGGCCGGGCGCTGCTGCCATCCTGCGGCCGCCGCCGCCGCAATCCTCCGGCCGGGCGCTGCTGCCGTCCTCCGGCCGCCGCCGCTGTCCTCCGGCCGGATCCGTTCGGTCCAGGTACGGATCTTGGCTTGCTGGTGACGGATCTTGCGGCACCTGCTCGCGTGCTCGCGATTGAGCCCGACGTTCGTGCTGCTACCTTTGGCTCGATCTGTTATGTTCGTGAGCGTTGACTTGAAAAAAAAAATCTGAAAAAAAAAACAGAGAGCCCGCGATGTCTCTGTCGGGCTATATTGCTGTTCCTCGGTGCTCTGTGATTTTTGATGGCACCAACTACGCCGAGTTTGTGGGCTTTATGCGTATCCACATGCGTGGCCTCCTATTGTGGGGCGTTCTCTCTGGCGAGGTCTCTTGTCCGCCGTGCCCTGTTGCTCCTGTGGCTCCTCTCCACCGGTGCCACCCGCTCTCGCCGCTGATGCTTCTGAGGCTGATCGTGCTGCCGCCAAGGATGCTGATGATCTTGCAGTTGAAGCCTACGACCAGCAGGTATCGGATTACTCGGAATCTCTCTCTATTTATCGGGATGCTCTGTCTGTTTACACTCAGTGGTGCAATGATGATGCTCGTGCTGCTGCTGTCCTCACTGCTAGTGTTCTACCCCAGTTTGCTTCTGAGTTTATGGGATTGGGCACTGCTGCTGCGATGTGGACTATCTGTGTCAGCGCTATCAGCCCTCTGGTGATGCTCTCTACCTATCTGTAGTGCGTCAGGAGCATGATCTTCAGCAGGGAGATTCTCTGTTGATGAGTTCTACACACAGTGCTCTGCCATCTGGCGTCAGCTTGACTCTCTGAGGACTGTTGTTTGTGGTACTTGTCGCTGCTGTCAGACAGTGAGGTCCGATTTGGAGTTTCAGCGTGTTCATGAGTTCTGTCTCGCCTCCGTCCCGAGTTTGAGCCTCGGCGTGCTCACCTGCTTGCCCGTGGTCGTGTTCCTATATCAGTGGTGCTTGCAGAGGTCCGAGCTGAGGAGACACGCCTCCGTTCTGCTGGTTTGCTTGCGGTTCCCACTGTGCTAGCTGCCCGAGCCATTGTGTCGTCTGCTCCACCGCTGCTACCCACTCCTTCAGGGGGGTGGGCGGGCGTCCTCCTTCAGGTGGGCGTCCTCCTTATTCAGGAGCGGGCCGGCCTCGCATCTTCTGTGGCTATTGTAAGAAGCCCGGTCACCCAGAGTCAGATTGCTTCAAGAAGCAGCGTGACCTGAGTCGCTCCTCTCCTGTGGCTCGTGTGCCCTCAGCGACTCCGTCACTCACTGACCAGGATATTGTACGGCTCAAGCGTATACTGGCTTCATCAGGCTCTTCCTCGACGGGCACCGTTGCCTCGCTGACTGCTTCCACTACTGCTGCTCCGCCACCACCGCCTACACAGTCAGGTACGTCTCCGTGGGTTCTGGATTCTGGAGCTTCCTTTCACATGTCTTCTGATTCTTCCACTCTGTCCTCTCTTCGACCTCTTGATTCTCCTCTCAATGTTCTCACTGCCGATGGCACACCTCTTCCTGTTGCTAGTCGTGGCACTCTCTCTACTCCGTCCTTCTCTGTTCCTAGTGTTTCTCATGTTCCCCGTCTTACCATGAATCTATTTTCCGCTGCTCAACTTGCTGATTCTGGCTGTCGTGTCATTCTTGATACCGACTCTTGTTCTGTTCAGGATCGTCGCACCCAGGTTCTAGTTGGAGCTGGCCCTCGGCGCCGTGAGGCTCAGGGCCTTTGGGAGGTTGACTGGCTTTGTGTTCCTTCCGCTGCCACCACACCCGCCAGCTCGCATGCTCTTGCTGCCTCCTCCTCTGCGTCCTTCCAACAGTGGCATCATCGACTTGGTCATATATGTGGCTCTCGCTTGTCCTCGCTAGTGCATCAAGGTGTCTTAGGGTCTGTCTCTGGCGATGTATCTTTACATTGTAATGGTTGTAGACTTGGCAAACAGACTCAATTACCTTATCCTACGAGTGAGTCAGTCTCTCAGCGTCCTTTCGACTTAGTTCATTCTGATGTATGGGGCCCTGCTCCCTTCGATTCGAAAGGTGGTCATCGCTACTATGTTCTATTTATTGATGACTTCTCTCGCTACACTTGGCTCTATTTTATGAAATCTCGCAGCGAGGTTCTCCCTATATACAAGCGATTTGCTGCCATGGTACACACCCAGTTTTCCACGCCCATTCGTGTCTTTCGTGCTGACTCGGCTGGTGAGTATATCTCCCAGATGTTGCGTGGTTTTCTTGCCGAACAGGGTACTCTCGCCCAGTTCTCTTGTCCTGGTGCTCACGCTCAGAATGGCGTTGCTGAGCGCAAGCATCGCCACCTTCTTGAGACGGCTCGTGCGATGATGATCGCCGCCTCTCTTCCACCCCACTTTTGGGCTGAGGCTGTCTCCGCATCCACCTATCTCATCAATATCCAGCCTTCGGCTGCTTTGCAGGGTGGTATTCCTATGGAGCGTCTCTCTGGTCGTTCTCCTGACTACTCCGCTCTTCGCATGTTTGGGTGCGTGTGCTATGTTCTCCTTGCTCCCCGCGAACGCACCAAATTGACCGCTCAGTCGGTGGAGTGTGTTTTTCTTGGCTACAGTGATGAGCACAAGGGCTATCGATGTTGGGATCCTGTTAGTCGTCGGCTACGTATTTCCCGTGATGTGACTTTTGATGAGTCTCGTTCGTACTATCCGCGTCCTACTGCCTCGACCTTTTCGGTTGAGGATATCTCCTTCCTTATACTTCCCGACATATCTCCCTCCGTGCCTCATGTTCCTCCTCCACCTCCACCTCCGCCAAGTCCCACTGTTCCCGATGCACCGCCGACACCATCCTCTTCTCCTCCCTCACCACCTCCCTCTCCAGTGCATACTACCCTCTCTCCCTTTCCTCTCCACTACACTCGTCGGCCGCGTGTTGACGATGATCCCTCTGACATGCCTTCTACTTCCGGCGCGCCACCTTCCCCGTGTACACCGGTTCATAACCTTCGTTCTCGGACCTCATTACGGTCTCCTGATCGCTATTCTCCTTCCCAGTACAGCCTTTCTGCTGTTGCTGAGCCCACTTCCTACCGTGATGCCATGGCTCAGCCTGAATGGCAGCTTGCGATGTCTGAGGAGATTGCTGCCCTTGAGCGCACTGGCACGTGGGATCTGGTTTCCCCTCCACCTGGTGTTCGTCCCATCACATGCAAGTGGGTCTATAAGATCAAGACTCGCTCCGATGGTTCTCTTGAGCGTTTCAAAGCTCGTCTTGTGGCTCGTGGCTTTCAGCAGGAGCAGGGACGCGATTATGATGAGACGTTCGCTCCCGTAGCCCACATGACCACTGTCCGCACTCTTCTCGCTGTGGCTTCTGTTCGTAATTGGTCTGTGTCTCAGCTTGATGTCCAGAACGCCTTTCTCAATGGAGAGTTGCGTGAGGAGGTTTATATGCAGCCACCACCGGGGTACTCTGTTCCTGATGGTATGGTCTGCCGTCTTCGGCGCTCCCTCTATGGCCTTAAGCAAGCCCCTCGCGCCTGGTTTGAGCGTTTCGCCTCTGTGGTGACTGCCGCTGGTTTCTCGCCTAGCGACCATGACCCCGCGTTGTTTGTCCACACCTCACCTCGTGGTCGGACGCTCCTCCTCTATATGTTGATGACATGATCATTACTGGCGATGACTCTGAGTATATTGCCTTTGTTAAGGCCCGCCTCGTGAGCAGTTCCTGATGTCTGATCTTGGTCCACTTCGCTATTTTCTTGGGATTGAGGTTTCTTCGACTTCTGATGGCTTCTTCATCTCCCAAGAAAAATATATTCAGGATCTTCTTGCTCGCGCTGCTCTTGGTGATGACTGCACTGCTGAGACTCCTATGGAGCTCAATGTTCAGCTTCGTGCTACTGATGGTGATCCCTCACAGACCCCACACGCTATCGCCATCTTGTTGGGAGTCTTGTCTATCTAGCTGTCACTCGTCCAGATATTTCATATCCTGTCCACATTCTGAGTCAGTTCGTCTCAGCTCCCAGCTCTGTCCACTATAGTCACCTTCTCCGTGTTCTACGATATCTTCGTGGCACGATCTCTCGCCGCCTTTTCTTTCCTCGCTCCAGCTCTCTCCAGCTCCAGGCCTACTCTGATGCTACTTGGGCTAGTGATCCTTCTGATCGCCGCTCGCTGTCTGCCTATTGTGTTTTTCTTGGAGGATCTCTCATTGCCTGGAAGACGAAGAAACAGACTGCCGTTCCCGCTCCAGTGCAGAGGCTGAGTTGAGAGCGATGGCTATGCTGACGGCTGAGGTGACTTGGTTGCGATGGTTACTAGAGGATTTTGGTGTTACTGCTGCTGCACCGACTCCTCTATTGTTAGACAGTACATGTGCTATCAGCATTGCGCGTGACCCGGTGAAGCATGAGCTCACCAAGCACATCGGTGTAGATGCCTCCTTTGTGCGTACTGCTGTGCAGGACCAGCTTCTTGCTCTTCACTATGTGCCCTCTGAATTACAGCTGGCGGATTTCTTCACGAAGGCACAGACTCGAGCGCAGCATGGGTTTTTTCTCTCCAAACTCAGTGTTGTTGAACCACCATGAGTTTGAGGGGGGTGTTAGATGTGTATAGGTTTACTGTTCATCACACTGTACATGTATAAGTACTGGCCTTTGGCCCCCTGGGAATATCAGTTGCTCATTCACAACAGTTTTGACTGATGAAATTGGTTGCCCGCAGGTATGTAGCATCACATTCCGGTGGTTGAGATGCAGAAATGGGTAGTGTGCTGTAGGTTCTTCCATTTTGTGTGCTGTGCGTGTGGGGTGTGTGATGTGCTCCACCCAGAAATTGGCCCTCCGTACTGGTGAACTGTGAAGTTTCCTTGTAGGAATTGATCGCATAATTTGCTAACTTATCCTTCTATTATCAAGTCTCTATGAAGACACAGTGACTTGCTTGCATTAAAGATTAGTGTTGCCCCTGTGCGATTAATCTCGCAATGTTTTTCCTTGATGCCTTCCAATCAAGCGGTCTGAGGCAAGCTCGCTTGCATGTCAGTTCTGGTGTGAGCCCCTGTTTTCGATAAACTTTAGTTATGTCCCATGTTGTGCTCTTTGAGGTTGGGAATCTACTGTGATGTGTGGTGCAAAAACACTAACTATTACCATTGCGTCTTACTCGAGCAATTCATCGACGCCGTCAAAGTGCCATGTTCAAACGAGACATATGGCTGCCATGAGTTCATCTGGTACAACGAGAAAGTGAAGCATGAGAGTGGATGTACACATACTCCATGCTACTGTCCAGAGGATGGCTGCACTTTCAGAGGGGCAACATGTTGTCTTCTGGACCACTTCGGCCCCGTGCATGGATGGTCGCCGACCAACTTCAGTTCCAACAAACCACTGAAGCTCTCCGTTGCTCGTGACTACCGGTTCATGCCCTCGTCAAGAAGACCTGCCCATGTTCCTCCTAACCAACACTCTGTCGGCAATGCTCTCACCATGGTCTGCGTCAGGCCTCACGAATCCGTGCCGAACTATTCATGCAACATTTCGGCTGCTCGCGTTGTCTCTGGTGGAAAAGCAGAAAGGAGGCTCTTCTTCCAGAAGGAATGAAGGATCCTCTTGTGTCAAGCAGCTCGCTGTCGGGTGTAGTTCAGTTGGGCAAGTTGTTCCTGCTGGTTCCCCCGGAACTCGCCTATAGCTCATCTGGTGAACTCACCGTACACGTTCGCATCGACAGACTCGTGGCTTAGGGATCTCAGGTAGGAGATGTAGACAGAGAATTCTGGGTCACACATAACATCGCTTTGAGTGACTGCACAAGGTGAAAGGCTCTTGTTATATGCTGTCTAATTACCACGTAACTGAAGAAAGTAGGCTGAGTTTAGAAGACAATTGTTTCGTAATGTAGCTTGATGTCGTTTCTAATGGTAGAACCTTACCTACCCGAACTCATGAGTGTCATGAATGGCTGCTCTTGGAAATGCAGAATAGCTCTGAATGTAGTGATTAATGTTAGATAAACCCTGTTGCTAAGTTAGTTTTTCAGTTTCGTCAGAAATAAGCCACGCATCGTGAGCCTGTTCACGATCTGGCACGCACGTTTGATTTCCTAGGTTTTAGGAGATCGCTAGGACTCCGTTGTGGGATGGCACGGCAGTAGCGGGTCGTGGCGATGAAGTAGGGAAGCGGGCGAGGGACGTTGGGATGGCAGCATCCACGACTCGATCGTGATCCCGATTAGTAGCTGGTTTCTAGGGTTTTTAGTGTTCCCTGTAAACACCGTATAAATAAGAGAGAAAACGGAGAAAAGCAGTAAGTTTTACACTGGACAAAATCCTCTGTCAGTTCCTGTTCTTCGAGTTCTTCAGAGAACACACGAGCTGATCCGGCCGCTCGGCTATCAGTTAAAGTACCAATTGAAGATCTGCATCTTGCAACTGAAAATTATACTAGTATTTGTCAAGTATGATCAGTTAGTAAGATGAATATTATTGGTACTAGTACTTGATCCAGGAGTTGTTGTAGATATATATAAACGCTCATCTTCACCTGGTGCTGGTGGTATGTTTTGGACACACTTTTGCTTTACTTTCTTTGCATTGCGATTTGCACAAACGGTAGATTGCATATTCCTGAAACAATGGTCTGATATTTTGGTGTCATAGAAGAATTCAGGCTCTTGAAGAATTTGGGATTATTTCCTCTTTCATTGAGAAATCTTTGATTTTTTGTTAAAGAAGTGGGCCGGGAGCTGACCAGCATATTTCAATCAACTATTTGGTCACCAATTGACACATGATACAATCGTAGCACAATACAGAATGTGGGGTGTGAAAAAAGCGGAGCAAAGGATGAGAAATGAAAAATAGAGAATTGGGTGAGAAAATAGAGATGTCGCAGCAAGAAGCCGATGATCTTCTGCTTCTCGACATGTCGGCCAAACATGAAGTTGTCGACACGGAGATAGGCGTCATAGGGTCTACGGCCGATCCGCTCGCATCCACCCAAAAGCACCACAAACTCCACCATGTTAGCGACGGCAGCTTCCAGATTTTGCAGCACACGTTGTAGCTCCGAAGAAGAACTAGCACCGTTGGTTGTACTTATACTGCGAGAACGTTTGAGAGGAGTATGATCAGAAGATAAGGCAAACGGATCGCTCACCGAGTCCCTATGTTGCCTGTACGTGATGCTATCCAGCACACGGTACCCTTGGTACATGGCTGCCGACAGCGTCTTCAGCTGAAGCAGCATACAGGAGTTGGTGATGTATCGTCCTTCCGCCTCCTCCACGACCGTGTGGACTCTCAGCAGGAGCTGCTGTAGCCTCTCCGCCTTCTCCTCCGAGCATAGATGATCCCAACACTTGTTCATCAGGAAAGAGATGAATCGGCCGGCGAGATCGCTTGTTACGGCAGATATCGCAAGATCCATCTCAAAATCTTGTGAGGTTGATGAGTTTTTGAGGGACAGAAATCTATCTATAGAGAGCGAGAGAAAAGTTAGGCGCACGGCAGTGCTGCAAGTGGACAGAAAATCACCAAAACGCATGCACAGGTGTGCAATTTTGGACAGGGACTCCTCGGTTCCTTCAAACCTATGGCAGTCATTACATACATGAAATTGACTACCGCTATCGAACAAGGTGTCAAGATCGAAGATCCTAACTATAGTTGGTCAGCCATCCTAGCTTATTCGACTACAGACATCCTACGGGTCAAGCTTGCCGTCTGCGTGAGGCAAGTGCCGAGATACGTGTGCCTTTCCTGTGGTCCTCGTTACTAATCGAACGTTTTTCCACCTAAGAGTGTCCACAGTGGGGCATCATAAATAGTATCATCGATACCATGTTGATAAAAAATTGACATGGCACATTGGCACACTAATTATGAATAAAAAAGAGGATAGTAGTATCTTTACGGTATCATAGAATGTAAAATAAGATATACTAATAATAGCAAATCTTGTACACATATTTGTACCGGGATTTTACGAAGAAATAAATGAGATGTGGCTATGATATTACTACTCCCTCCGTCCAGGATTATAGGTCCTCTAGCAAAAAACTATTTGTCCATGTTTATTAGGCCTAGATTACATATTAATTGCATGTTTTAATGGCCACCGTGGCCCTCATTCTCCTCAATTTACTCATAGCCGGTCCATCTCCTTGCATGCGGCCTATGCATGTGCATGTTTTACCTCTCTAACATTAAACACATTAATCATCAACAATTATGCTCAGTTTTAAAGTGATTTGATTGGTTGAAAATGTCCAAATCAGAATTTCTCTTAGCCTATCATCTCACGCCTTGGTCACAGAGCTCTTCATTAGAGGCCCAATAAACCCGGACGGAGAGAGTTACTCCCTCCGTTTCGTAATATAAGGTGTCTAAGACTAGCCATAGTGAGGAGTATCATACACTAGTATCATACACTAGTATCATGCATATGATACTAGCCTATGTTACTACTTCCATAGTGGGTAGTAACATATATGTGGTATCATATAGTAGTGTATTTATTAGTTATACACACATCTTGTCTTGGAATCCGTTATGTTACGGTAGTATCTACCTATGATACCACCATCACCTCTCTCATCATTAATTGTAGTGACACATCATCTTTTTGCCAACGTGGCATGCATGATACTACCTATGCATGGATATTAAGACGTCAGTATTTTGCATGTAATGGACTAAATTTTTACTGAAGGAAATTGAGAGGAAGGAGTCCCTATTAGTCACAAACTGAAAACAATACGTCAAATTACTCCATTCCAAATTGCGACTCATTTTTGATGGCTAAAATTGTCTATAAATCGCAATACACCTTATATTTTGAATTTTTTCTCAAAACCTGCACCTTATATCAAGAAATAGAGGGAGTACTATTCATTATAGGGGTAGTATCATACACTAGTATCATATACATATGCATGATACCGATTTATGATACTCTCATTGTGACTAGTCTAAAAGTGAGACGCTCTACCCAGTTGATTTAAAAAGGAAAAACAATACTCACTTTGTTCTTGAATATAAATCTTGCAGTTTGCATCTATATAATCCCACTATCTTCCAAAATGAGTTGGTTAGATTTCTAACTCATATAATGGTGCTAATTAATACGAACATTACATACATCCATGAAGAAAGAGGTATTAGTGTTGGCAGAAAACGAGGCCATGTTGGGGTACATCAGATGCATGTTTTTATAGCGAAGAAAAAGTCGGAGTAGTTTACTACACCATAAACAACAAGAGGGGCCACATGCTACATATTTAATTAGCCTGAAACATGAAAGATTTTCCACACAATTAATCATGCTACTCCATCATCACGATGTAGTGCATATGTGATTTTTGTAATGTCAAACCGTGGTGTGTGTGTACTGTGTGCAGTTTGTATGGGTAGGCAGGGTGGTTGTGTGTGCCCTCGCGACGGTCGTGCTCCGTGACGGTCGTCGAGGGTGTATGTTCCGGTTTTTGGTAAGTATTTTGCCTCGTTTCAAAAGAAGAAGTCAAAGCTTATTAGTTGAGAAAATAATCTATTTATAAAATACTAAATGTATAGCACTTGAAAATATACTTCATGAGGTATCCAATGGTATTAATTTGTTATTGTATATGTTAATATTTTTATTATATAAACTTGGGCAAAGTTCACACGGTTTGGCTATAAGAAAATCATATATTCACTACTTTTTAATTGGGGGAGCATTTATGAGTTGTGTTTGTCTTCTTGGTATCTGAAATATAAGATAGTGGTCTTGTATCCAAGAATGGAGGAAACTTAGGTAAAATAAATTGTAGATAAAGAGCGATTTTATTAACTCAATTCGCAACAAGGCAACTCAACCAAAGAATGCACCGATGCACACAACCCAAAAACATGGAATTTGAAATAGACTACCTACCGGAAACCTAAACTAGGCCAAAATCACCGCCCATAGAGGCATCCTCATCTCTAACCGTAACCGGCAGTACCATGCTATCCTCGTACGCCAAAAACAAAACCACCAAAAAGGGTAGAGTGTAAACATGACTCTTTGCCTCTTTGGCGACGCCTTCAGGAAGGAAGATGACGCCCTTGGGTTTCGTTGCCGTTGGTTTATTGTTTTGTTCAAATATTAGTCATTGTTTCTTCCACGAGCAATATTTTTTGTTCCACGAGCATTATATTTCTTTTGCACTTCATTTATTGGTTTTTTCAAATGTACTCGCCTCGTCACATCTCGTTTAACTAGCGAGTCTAGAATTAAAACACAGCTTGACTCGTAGAACTCACGAGTTTTCTCGTTTAGCTCGGTAAAACTGTCAAAAAGTAACATCATAGTGTTTATATACAATTGTTTCTAATTATTTGATCATGTATGCCGTAATCATCACAACAATCAACAACATTGTACGATAAAGTACAATAATTCGGAACAATTGTTCACACAGACAAGAATGTTCGGTAACGACTCTTTGTATCGATTTAAATGAGTTAAACAAGTAATCGACAAACTCTAGTTTAACTTGAACTCGTTTAACATATAAAATGAAAACTCAGATTTACTTGTGTAATTCACGAGTTTAAACCAAGCTGAGTTAAGCTACGAACTACTTGTCTAACTCACGAATTTCGAGTTTTAATTAGACGCAGTGCACGTACCACCTATGGTGAAGATAAGTCTCGCCTGCTTAATCAGGATCCCAGATCACTAAGTAACGAGGATCAGAGTGAGACCGAGCGAGACATATTTACGAAGAAGATAAATTCTGATTGCCAAGCACAACAGAGGGAATATTTTCACAGAAGATAGTTTTTGTTTTTTTGGAGAACAAGACAGAAGATAGATGAGTCTTATATTGTCCGGCCTAACCAGGAATACCCGCGGCTAGTCCTAAGTCGTAGGAAGGCCCACTAAATTCAGAATGGACCAAGTCAAAGGTGGCGGCCCAAGTCTACCGCAGACACAAGAAAGTGAGTATCGCGCATTGCATGCCCAGCCCATTTAAGGGCAGCTGTCATTAGTTCACGCGTTGGTGTCACATTGCTTCGGTCAATGCCCTAATACTGGCTATGGTATCTTTTTTTTTTTTTGCGAGGGAAAAGGCATATATATTAAAGTCCAGTTCTTACAGAAGGATCCAGAACAAAGAAGAAATTACAACAAGGTCCTCCAGATCCCGATGTTGAAGACGAGCTCGCTGCCGCCGGTGGCGCGCCGCCGCCGCCGTATCTCTTGATGGCTTGGACCAGATACGGGCCCTCCGCGGACGGGAAGTCGCCGGTCGCCAGCTCCGAAGAGCTTACACCGCGCCCCTCCTTCTTCATCGCTAGACTCCAATCTTCTGCCTCCTCCTTATTGAACAAGATCCGGCCCCGTCGCCACGCCGACGCCGGAGAGGGCTTGAGGAAAGGCGGGATCTCCACCGCAGAGCTCCAGGGAACGCTGCCGTCGAAGGGGACGAGATCCGCCGAACAAAGCCACGCCGACTGCACCACCGCCTCCACAGCGCCGCCGACCGGCCTCCAAAGCAACCCTACACTATATACAAGCCGTGGGCCGCCGATCCCCCGTCCTCCCGCCGCCGGAGCGGCCGCCGGAGACCGAGGAATCGACGACCCGACGACGAGCGAGGTGAGTTTCCTGGAGAGTTTCAGAAAATCGCCGCTCCCGTACAGTAGCGGGGAGAGGGGACGACCAAGCTTAATACTGGCTATGGTATCAGAAACAAAAACACACTAGAGACGTTTTGATAGGACATAAATTAAAACACAACACATCGGCAGAGTCTTCAGTACCGGGAGTTTTCGAGGGACTTTCAGCGCGAGATTAACAGTCACCTATCTACCCAGAGGACGTTGAAGGTAAGCCATCATGCAGCGCATGCGATCTGCTTAAGAATAAACACGCTTCGCAGACAGGAGGGCTACAGGGGTAGATGCATGCATGGATCCAGGAACGGATACTAGCTAGCTAGTCCGGCCGGTCGTTGAGAACGAACGCCGGCCACCGTCTGAAGTGCGTGTCTCAACGTACGGCGACTATAAGACCATCCGCGCGTACGCGTACACGTACACCGTCGATCGACCTGTATTTTGATGACAGTAGTGTCTGTTCGGTCGTCTACGTCTACTACAGCACACGACGACGACTACTACAACCTTCTTCTGTTGGGGGTCATCTTCTTCAGTTCGTCGAGTTCTTCCTTTTTATTCTTTTTTTTTTTGAGATTTTCTTCCTTTTTATTCGGAGGCCAAGACTTCTTGCAACACGACAAGGGAGAAGATGCCTGGATTTCACGGATTTTTAAGTGGAATATTCCTTGAAAAAACTAGCCTTCGTCGTTGTTGTGTTTTCTAACCTTTACTGACCCGATCGTTCGTTAGCTTCTAACCACTGCATTATCAAGACGTACCCAAACAGAAATCTGGCCATAGATTTGTCATCTTATCGAGGTACCTAGCTAGCTGTGTCACTGTGTGTGGCTTGATGGTTCACACGCTGCCTCTCTCCTTGATCTCTGATACTGCGTAGAGATGTGCCCAGCTATTTCAGAGATGGTACACAAGTTGCGGTTTCCTTGTACTCCCTCCACTTTTTAATATAAGATGTTTTAGGTGTTGTACATGTCGTCTAGATACATATTAAAGTGAGTGAACATGCACACTAATATATGTCTACATACATTTATGTACATGTACATGTAGACAAATGATAAAACATCTTATATTGAAAAACGGAGGGAGTACATGGGCATGGTACACAAGGATCTGTTACACGACTTGGCATTTCTGATTCGGAAATAGCTACTCGCTCCGATCCGGAAAAAGCGTCGGAACTTATATGTGATAGTTGTACTGCCCACGTTGTTTTCTCATGACAGTTTTATTGGATCGGAGGAAGTAGGTTGATGCCTTTAAGGACGTGCAACTAGTTAAGCCAACACATACACTACTCTTTAGTACTGATAAATACGACACGTTCCACCGTCTACACTCACGAAGTTGCACACTTGCACTACACTTCTCCCTCCAAGAAAAACATTACAGTGCTGTCACGGGTCAAATAATGCACAAGCGACCATGCATAGAGTGCAAATCATTCTTAATAGGGCGGAGAATATATTTGTTGTAAATCCTGCTCATTATGTTCAGTCATGTCTTCCACGTTTCAACCACAAGTTCGCACAACAAGACAAGATCGAACACTTGTGGGACGCATGTTCTTGCCAGGTGCTTATTAGCGCGCCATTAACTAAGAATATCTCGAGATCTAATACCATATGCTAATTTTAAGTCAAGCGAGAAAAACATGCTAGTTGTAAATTATAGCTCGAGCTCTTGCCATCACAACAACGATGATACAACAACCGGCGGTTGATTGAACTGAATTACATTTTGACTAACATGCATGGAATAATGCTTATCTCCACCAACTGATTTTCCTTCATATATTTCTTTCAAATGATATGTGATATCATAATAATTATATATATGTAAAAAAGAAACTTATTATATCACTTAAATAAAGAAAATTAACAAACATGAGATGTGCCATTTGCCACACTAATGACAAGAACAATGCTAACATATCGCGTCGGTGTCATGGGTCGCTGCACTCCATGGATGACTTGAGCTTCGTGATCTCCATCTGCAAGCTCGTCGTTATACCCTGTCAAATGAACAGGAGCAACCAACGTTGGAGCATCTCGACCGGATGTTCTGCTCTGTTGATTGGGATGTGGGCCATCCGGATTGCTTTTTCTCGGGCGTGTTCACTTTAATTTCGCACTACACATCCCTCATGTTGCAAACTTCTTCCATTTCCCTTATGTAAAAAAAAACTTCTTCAATTTCCCTGCTCTATTAACGGTTTCACTTGAACATTTTTGGCTTGAACTGGAGGGATGCAACACAGTTGTTCAGTTGGCTTGGTCCATTCCAAGGAAAAACAGTCACCATCATGGACTGCAAGATGCGCCTGCTAGGGAAAGGCTCCAATATTAGAGTGATAAGGAGCGTGTTTGGTTATCTCCATGGTTTTTGCGCAATTTGCATATATGGTTTGGTAGGGTTTGGCTCTGAAACGGCGCATGAGCCCCATTGTGCAGCCCATTTGGTTGCAAACAATTTTCTAGCCTGCATAAGACCACCAAAATACGTCCACTGTTTGGTAGCCTGCTGATCGGCGTTTCAGTGTCTTTCGTGCTATTGCGTGGTGTTTGATTATGTGCAAATCATGTGATGTGGTAACCTTCTCGGCTAAGTGGTCAACATACCCAACACTGGACCAAAAATGTCAACACAGAAAGCATATCAGAAAAAGTAACTCGACAAGCATAATGAATTAAATTAAACATGGCCTAAAAAGTTCAAAAAAAAAAAAACCCGGCGCACCACAAATTCAGCACAACAAAAACTGGTGTACCACAGGTTCATCATCTAAGGGCGTTTAGCATATATTACCTCACAAAATATACAAATATTGCATCCGTTCTAGTATCTACTACATAATTGAGGGAATCTAGGTTAGAGAAAAACACAAAACATATCAGGGACAACACCACCATCAAATTATCACAGGTAGTGCTTGCGAAGGAAGGAAGAAAATCACAGTCTCTTCCGATCAGTGGTCATCGCAAAAATTCTCTAGAATTAAATCTATGAAAATAATTTGAACCTCGCAAAAAAGTAGGCATACCTTGAACTTTAATGTAAACCTTGAAAGTGTCATATCTATGACATTGCTTTCTCGCTTTTTGCGAAAAAAATACTAAAGAGTACCCAAATCCATGGGTAATATTGACATTCTTACTAAAGAGTAGGTGAGAGGTAAAAGGCGTCAATGATGCAGTAGGATGAACATTGACGCCGAACGAAGGGCAAGAGATAACTTGACCATTAGGTGAACATCATCTGTAGATGTAGGGCAAGAATGAATGTTGGCATATAAGTTTGATCATTTGAGTGGTCACATGCGTGTGGTGGGCCACAACAAGCATTGGCAAAAAGTTGTTCGTGTAGGAGTGGACCGAGGATGACCGAGTTCCTGAGTATGCGGAATAGCATACATGGACGGGAATGATGTTAGTTACTACAAGATGCCCCTCGAGATGTAAAAACTACCACCACGAAACAGGCTTTCGCCCCGCTATATAAATATAGCAACCAACCGATACAACCATAGGATACTGCTGGGGCAAACAACACACTCATGCACAAAAGAAACAAAAAAGAACAAACAAGAGAAAACAAAGCCAACATTGGCGGTTTGACGAAAAACTAGATGACTCGCAGCCGCTGCGCCCTCCGGAGAATCCACCACGCTCCCAGCCTCCCGAAGTGCCTCGTACCCAGCAGTACCTCCAAGGAGGGAACGACGACGACGCTACTGCCCGGACATTTCCAAAGGTTTCCCTCGGTCTGTCCTAGGGTTTCCCCCGGTACGTTGAGGGTGGGAAAGAGGTATCCCGACGCCCTTCAGGAAGGAAGGTGACACCCGCAGGCGTCACCGCGTCAGTGTCGGGACGACAAGGATTTCTCCCGACCTCCAAACCACATCCCAGGCGCTACGTATAGCTCCACCAATCTTGCCGCCCACCAGCACACGCCACCACGGCCTTGCAGTCATCATCATCGCCTCACCCCGACCAATGTCGCGAGGTCGGAAACCGAGTAGAGGGATCCCGGCGAGAGATGGCGGCACATTGGCACGCGGGAGGGAACTACCTCCACCGCCGGAGGGCAGTAGCCGACCGGATGCAGCAGCAGGGCAAACCAGGCCCTCCTGGCCCGGCCGAGCCCAAAATGGCCCGTAAAGCCCCGCCGCCGCACGGCAGCAAGGGTGGCGGCGTCGCCGACGCCGCCATTCTCGACCAGGTTACTACTCCTCCGTCCACCGGGGGTGCCGCCACCACGCCTGGGCGGCCCGTCCAAGCCCAGATGGGCCCCGCCTGGGCCCAGATCTAAGCAGGGAAGGACGCTGCCGGCCGCACGCCGGCGGCCGGCCGGCCGCACGCAGGCTACCGCAGCTCGCCGCCGCCAATCGGCCGCCCCACCGCCACCATGGCCTCCCGGAGAGCTCCGGACCGAAGCTGGTCGAGAGGCACCGCCGCGTGCCGCTGTATGCCGCATCACCAGCCTGCACGCGCGGGTAGAGACCGGCCGCCGCCGCCGGCAATGGCACCGCACAGGCAGAGCCCGGTGGCCCGACCCGACGGCGGCGGAGAAGAGAAGACGGGGGCGGGCTAAGAGGGGGCGGCTTAAGGTTCCCCTGCTCGCCCACGCGGGGGGCGAGACATGGGAGAGAGAGGAGGGGGAGGCGGAAGGGAGGGGACGGCACCCGCCGCCGGCGGCGCGGCGGCGGCGGCCGGTAGGGTTAGGGTTCGGTGGGGATGGGATCAAAGGATGAAAAACCGGCCAAGCCTAAAGTTGGAAGTCTAACCCCTTTCCATGTAAAAACTACCAAACCTCTAGGTACATAAAACATGGGAATTTGAAAACGCACTATCGCAAATGTCCACTCAAATCCGACATGACTGAGTTTGTACCAAAGTTTGGTTATTTGCTTTGAAAATTTTAACTAAATGATATTTTCAACGTTGTGCATAAGATTCATTAAAGAAAATGTAGATGGGAATCAGATCTTTAGAAATCAAATAACACGCATAAAAGAAGATCTTTTGATCAACTTTATGAAAATATTTTGAACCTCGCAAAAGAAGCAGAATATAATAAGCATAACCTAACCGTTAGTACATCAACTTGTCAAATGTCAACCCATGTCACTCACTCTAATTAAAAAAAAAAGTAACTCAACGGAACACACGCAGCTTGGTTCTAAAACCGCGTCTATAAAACCATCGGTCCCAAACCAAACCTCCTCCAATTTCTCCTCTTTTGTTTCCCTCCATTTCGAAATAATCGATCATCTCACACTGCTGTTCAACGCTTCACACCCATCGAACCTCGCGACGGCCGGCGGTATGGCGTGCTCCTCCGCCGCGGCAGCGCGGGAGCATCCCCCAGGAATGGGCGCGGGGATCTCGGCCGCCGCACTCGCCGAGTGCTGCGCGCGCCTCCTTGGCGGCGGCGGGGACGCGGAGGCAGCGCGCTCGGCGCTCGACGCGCTGTGCGCCGCCGGAGGGGAGGCGGTGCGGCGCCACGCCGACGAGCTCACGCTGCTGGTCGTCGGGCGGCTAGGGGACGGCGACGCAGCCGTGCGGGAGGCCGCCAGGAGGTTCCTCGTACTGCTCATGGAGGTATTGGCCTCCTATTGGGGTTTCCACTTTTCGTTTCCTTTTTCTTTCAGGGTTCAGTGCTTAATTATCAGGACAAGCAGAACATGTATTTTTAATTTAACAATGTACAGAACAGTTTACATGGATGTGGCGGCGTAACTAAGAATGCTTATCCAATATACATCATGATTTTGAAGGAAGCTGCTTGTTGTAAATTTTTCACTAACTGTGCATAAGAAGAAGAAAAATCCGACTAGTATGCATTGTGATGTTTCAGATGAAGGAGATGAATGCAAGATTGGAAAATATGCAAATAGATTCAAGCAAATCAGATGTCCAGCTCAATAATTCTATGTCAGCAGAAACTGAATCCACAGATACCAATCAATTAAGGAAAAGTCTCAAACAAAAGATCAGCACAAAAGATATGTCACTTCTAGCAGGTACACTGGACTTCATTTCACAGCAATCAGGTAATCATTCAGTTAATCCGATTTAGACGTGTAAGGTAGTGCATAGGATTACTCTGTTTTTATCAAACTAGAACTTTCATAGAAAACCCACTGCGCTGTAAATAGTCTAGCTCGTACAATTAAGCCCAAAATTATTAAATAATATAAAGCAGAAATATAGAAGCTATAGAAATCTGCCTTTGCAGTTTCAAAAGAGACGCCTCTGTTTCTCCAATGAAGTGTGTTACAGAGATCAGACTGAAGTTCAGTACTAAGGCCGGTTGGCCATCGCCCATCGGTCTGTTCATACTGGTCCTATTCCTGGAAGTTCTTGGATAATTCTTACTGACCCTGGTACACTTAGATCAGTTCTCATGGTAAATCAACCTGATTATGTCGGTAACATATAATAGCAAGTATACCATGATTGTTTGTTCGTGAATTCTGAACCTCTGTCCTCTTCGGCTATGCTTCTTACAGTACTTTTAATCTTGTGATAAGCATTCCTGATTACTGCCAGGCCACTGATTACTGCAATGTAATCTGTCCATCCATATTTTATGCAGGGGAAGGAGATATTACAAAAAAATCAGTTGAACCTATAAAAGTCTTCTCTGAGAAAGATCTGATAAAGGAAATAGGAAAAGTAATATCTACTTTACAGCCAGATAATGAGTGGTCAATCCGGATAACTGCAATGCAAAGAGTGGAAGGAATAGTTCTTGGAGGTTGCTAATACCTGCTTGTTTATGTTGGCTTTGCTATGCACATTAGACATTTAAACTTATAACTTGGGCAAGAGAATGACTTCTTCTGTGGGCATTTCCTTTTTTTGTACTACAGGTGCTGCGGACTATTCAGCTTTCCCCATGCTTCTGAAGCAACTTGTGACCCCTCTTATCACCCAGCTTCTGGACAGGAGATCGTCTGTTGTAAAACAGGTTTGGATGTTTCCCTTTCTATGTCTGTAGTAATGAGACTTGTTACTATTTTGGAGAAGTGAATGCTGCATGTATGTATTGCAAATCAACATGCCACAGAAGTAGCAGAACAAGGTTGTGTGACCCCAAAACACATATTATGTGTAATCATCCACGCGTCTATGGCCCTATTCCTATGTATCGTATGACATTCCGTAACATTGTTTTTGTACAACCATTGAAGCGTGACTTTCTACTTCTTTTTTTATATTTGTAGGCATGTCATTTGCTAATTTTTCTATCAAAGGAGCTACTCCGCGACTTTGAACCATGTGCTGAATTGCTTATTCCGGTATTTTGTTGCCTTCCTTTATCTATGCATCCTGTATTTATTGGTTTAATACTCATCTGATTATATCTCATATCTGTAGGCCCTTCTTAAGAATGTTGTAATCACGGTTCTTATAATTGCCGAGTCTGCTGATAACTGTATAAAAGAGGTAAATACCGAATGTTTTCTGTAGAAGTTGGGGGAAAATCTGGATGGGTAGAGGCTCTTGGACCTCCACCACTCTCATATATATAGCTTAACTTACACTTACATCTTCACTCATACACTGGAACAATCTAGAATCTAGTAGGATACTACTACTATACAAAGGTAGACTTCAACACTCCATGGAACACTCTAGACTACACTAGAGTACTACTAGTACACTAACTTAGACTCCAACACTCCCACTCAAGATGGGTGATAGATATCTATCATTCCCATCTTGTTACATGCCAAAGAACACTCCTTACTACCTAATCCCTTTGTCAAGCAATCTGCAAATTGTTCTCTAGAAGTTACATGGCTTAACTTCAAGGTGCCTTCGTCGAGCCGCTCTTTGATGAAGAATCGATCTATATCCACATGCTTCGTTCGGTCATGCTGAACTGGATTATTTGCAATGTTGATTGCTGACTTGTTATCACACCAAAGTTTCAATGGTCCTTTTCTTAGAAGTTTTAACTCTGATAAGAGGCCTTTCATCCATAGCATCTCACTCAAACAAACAGACATTGCTCTATATTCTGCTTCTGCCGTAGATCGGGAGACCACCGGCTGCTTCTTGCTCCTCCAAGATACCAAATTTCCTCCTACGAAGACACAAAATCCTGATGTTGACCTTCTGTCATCAAGGCAACTAGCCCAATCAGCGTCACAATAGCCTTCTACATTCAAGTGCCCATTGGCCTTGAACCATAGACCTCTTCCAGGACTCCCTTTTAGATATCGTAAAATTTGGTGAGCTGCCTCTAAATGCCCACTTCTCGGGTCATGCATGTAGCGGCTAACCACACTCACCGCATAGGATATATCAGGCCTCGTGTGGCACAAATAGATGAGTCGACCTACTAGCCGTTAATCAATGGGATCTCCAGATTGCGCACTTAATTGATGGTTTTGATCAATAGGAGTTGAAGCAGCTTGACACCCAAGCATTCCTGTATCACTAAGAAGGTCCAAGACATACTTACGCTGCGACAGAACTATCCCTTTGGGGGATCTTGCAATCTCAATGCCCAGAAAATACCTTAGTTGGCCAAGGTCCTTCACCTCAAACTCTTTACTCAACTTCATCTTTAGTTGTGCCATCTCAAAAGTATCATCCCCCGTAATAATGATATCATCGACATAAACTGCAAGAATCGTGATGTGCCGTTCGGAGTGGCGGAAGAAGACAGTGTGATCCCCATTGCATTGTTTGTATCCCATACCACACATAGCACGACGAAATCGATCAAACCACGCTCGTGGAGATTGTTTAAGCCCATACAATGACTTTCTCAACCTAAGGACCTTCCCATGGGTTTGAGATGTACCAAAGCCAAGTGGAATTTCCATATAGACTTCCTCTTGAAGATCACCATGCAAAAACGCATTTTTCACATCCAGTTGATATAATGGCCAACCAAAATTTGCTGCACATGATATCAGTGTTCTGACGGTACTCATCTTTGCCACATGTGCAAAAGTCTCATCATAGTCAATTCCATAGGTATGGCTATAACCCTTTGCAACAAGCCTGGCCTTGTACCTCTCGATCTTACCATATGGATCTTGCTTCACAGTGTAGACCCACTTACAGTTAACTGGCTTCTTCCCTTTTGGAAGTGATACAAGCTCCCATGTATTATTCTTTTGAAGGGCTGCCATCTCCTCCAGCATCGCTTCATGCCACTTAGGGTCTTGCATTGCTGCTCTCCAATCAGTTGGGACTGCTACTGATTGTAGTGAAGCAATGAAGGCCCTATACTCGGATGACAATGAGTCATATGACACATAGTTTGCAATATCATGCTCAAAACCATACCGTTCAGGAGGCTTTCCCGCCTTGGCTCGTGGTTTTTTCCTCAGGGCAATAGGCAAATTCAACGAATCATTGGGGACAAATGGCTCTCTCAGATGAGTTAACTTCATCGACCGTTGGAATATGTTGTTGATGTTGCTCCCCTTGCCATTGGGCCTCATCAGTTATTCGAGCTTCTTGTTCATGTTGCAATTGCCTCCTCGTATACACCCTTATATTTGCTTCCTCGTTTGGTTTTCTCCATCTCTCTTCACCTGTAGGTTGTCTCCTTTTATACACCCTTAAATTTGCTTCTTCGTTTGGTTTCCTCCATCTCTCTTCACCCGTAGGTTGTCTCCTTTTATACACCCTCAAATTTTGTTCCTCATTTGGCTTTCTCCATTTCTCTACACTCATTGGACATGGATTTGAACCAATCACAACTCTCAATGGTTCATCCTCGGTTGTCCTCAACGGTTCACTCTCCCCCTCTCGACTAGCATCACTTGTGTTAGGAGAGTCAAAGTCAAATAATGAGCTGAGATCTGTCTTCTCTCCATAGAACGGCTCAGACTCTCTGAATGTCATATCCATGCTCACAAATGTTCTCCGCTCACTAGGGCTCCAGCACTTGTATCCCCTTTGTCCAGGCGAGTATCCAATGAAAATGCACTTCACAGCACGTGGATCCAATTTTCCCACAGAAGGTCTGTGATCTCTAACAAAGCACGTACACCCAAACACCTTTGGCGGAACAATGAACTCATTTCTGCCATAGACCATTTCATATGGAGTCTTCATCCCAAGGACTCTTGATGGCATTCGGTTGATGAGATAAGTAGCAGTCATAACCGCTTCACTCCATAAGAATTTCGGCACATTCATCGTAAACATAAGTGACCGAGCTACCTCCAGCAGATGACGATTCTTCCTTTCAGCAACTCCATTCTGTGGAGAGGTATCAGGACACGAAGTTTGATGAAGTATTCCTTTTTCCGACAGAAAATTGCCAAATTCATTGTTCACATACTCTGTCCCATTATCGGACCTGATTGTTTGAATACTAGTACCAAAACGATTTTGGATATATGCATAGAAGTCCTTGAAACAATTAAGCACCTCACTCTTTTGTTTCGTGAGATATATCCAAGTCATTCGGGAGTGACAATCAATGAAGGTGACAAAATACTTCATTCCACTAATAGAAACCACGGGAGAAGTCCACACATCGGAGTGAATCAACACGAAGGACGATGTACTCCGTAGTCCACGACTCACATATGATGTCCTTGTGTGTTTTCCATACTCACATGCATCACATACAAGTTTGTGTTTATCCACCTTCTCCATTTCTTCGGAAATATCTTAGCCATAGCATCAAAGGACATATGGCCCAACCGACAATGTTGGAGCATTACCTTTGCTTCATTGTCTCTTGCATCAACCTTCAGAGTGGTGCATAAAGCGTCATCTGTTTCCCGTCTATCCAAGTACCATAATCCCTTATGCTTGACACCAACCCCAATCCTCCGACCAGTTGACCTCTCCTCGATTATGCAGTTGTATCGATCGACAATGATTCGACAATCAATATCATCAACCAAGGAGCTCATAGACACCAAACTAACCGGAAATGATGGAACATATAAGACTGAAGGCAATGTAATAGACGGAGTGCATTTCACTGTGCCAACCCCTATGACAGGTTGATATGTTCCATCAGCAGTTTGGATGGTCTCTTTATGTGTGGGTGGATATGGAGCATATGATGCAAACTCACTCCTCCTACCCGTGACATGTGTCGATGCTCCCGAATCTAGTATCCAGTTTGTACCAGGAACTTCATTTGTTGTTGGAGCAAGATTGACGAAATTGCCAAGATTTGTTATTTTCCCACTTCGGTTGGAACCAGGCCATTGGTTGGGACTTCTTGTATGTCTCTTTAATTGTATCAATTTCTCTAACTCCTTCACCGAGATATCAAGTACCTCTGTTGATCCTCTTGTGGTCACAGTTAATTGATCCACGTTCTTCACTTCCATCAGTTGCTGCAGTTTTTCAAGTAATTTCTCAATTTCTTGAATTTCTCCCATCTATATTGTCCTGACTCTACAATGCCAATGTCACTCTCTTCTCAAACCTTGTCAGCGCACAAACCTTTGAATCAGCTACCTTTGCAGTACTTGCACAACTCCCTCTGCTGCAGCCGTGCACTTCTTCTCTGCAGCAGCCTACACAGAAGACGCAAAGTAGATATCCTCTTCTCTACGCAGCAAGCAGTCCCTGCTCCCTCACGAGCAACTAAAAAACAATCCCAGTCACTGCTCCTCTGGTCTTCTTCCCTGCCTCTGTTTCTCTCTTCTTTTCACTCCAGGACAGCAGCCCACGGACAGATTCAGGCACCTCTCCTCTGTTTCTTTTCTTGCTGTAGCAACGAGCTGCACCAGCAACGGAACCTCCAAGGGATGGCAGCAATCCTCACCTACCTCCCTTCACCAACACTGCCCAGCACCACAACTCGCGCTGCCCGCTGCCGGCCAGCGGCTCCGACGCCTCGGATTTTAAACAGCCACACGTCCCTGCTTTGCCTGCCTCACGAACAGCCAGCCACACCGTTCCTCTACAAGCCACCGATTCACCAGGACCGATGCCCCCTTCTTCTAGCTGTGTGCTTATCCTTACACACCTTAGGCCACAGACGAGCAGCCCTACTCCCTCACCATCACCACCTTCCAGGAGCACCACGGCTCTGATATCATGTAGAAGTTGGGGGAAAATCTGGATGGGCAGAGGCTCTTGGACCTCCACCACTCTCATATATATAGCTTAACTTACACTTACATCTGTTGGACAAATGAGCAACTGTATTCCAATGGGGCCAAAGGCCAGTACATATACATGAGGTGAACAGTAGAGCTATACACATCTAACACCCCCCTCAAACTCATGGTGGATCAACAACACTGAGTTTGGAGAGAAAGAACCCATGCTGCGCTCGAGTCTGTGCCTTCGTGAAGAAATCCGCCAGCTGTAACTCAGAGGGCACATAGTGAAGAGCAAGAAGCTGATCCTGCACAGCAGCACGCACAAAGGAGGCATCGACACCGATGTGCTTGGTGAGCTCATGCTTCACCGGGTCACGCGCAATGCTGATAGCACCTGTACTGTCTGACAATAGAGGAGTCGGTGCAGCAGCAGTAACACCAAAATCCTCTAGTAACCATCGCAACCAGGTCACCTCAGCCGTCAACATAGCCATCGCTCGCAACTCAGCCTCTGCACTAGAGCGGGAAACTGCAGTCTGCTTCTTCGTCTTCCAGGCAATGAGAGATCCTCCAAGAAAAACACAATAGGCAGACAGCGAGCGGCGATCAGAAGGATCACTAGCCCACGTAGCATCAGAGTAGGCCTGGAGCTGGAGAGAGCTGGAGCGAGGAAAGAAAAGGCGGGAGATCGTGCCACGAAGATATCGTAGAACACGAGAGGTGACTATAGTGGACAGAGCTGGGAGCAGAAACGAACTGACTCAGAATGTGGACAGGATATGATATATCTGGACGAGTGACAGCTAGATAGACAAGACTCCCAACAAGATGGCGATAGCGTGTGGGGTCTGTGAGGGGATCACCATCAGTAGCACGAAGCTGAACATTGAGCTCCATAGGAGTCTCAGCAGTGCGCTCATCACCAAGAGCGCACGAGCAAGAAGATCCTGAATATATTTTTCTTGGGAGATGAAGAAGCCATCAGAAGTCGAAGAAACCTCAATCCCAAGAAAATAGCGAAGAGGACCAAGATCAGACATCAGGAACTGCTCACGGAGGCGGGCCTTAACAAAGGCAATATACTCAGGTCATCGCCAGTAATGATCATGTCATCAACATATAAGAGGAGGAGCGTCCGACCACGAGGTGAGGTGTGGACAAACAGCGCGGGTCATGGTCGCTAGGCGAGAAACCAGCGGCAGTCACCACAGAGGCGAAACGCTCAAACCAGGCGCGAGGGGCTTGTTTAAGGCCATAGAGGGAGCGCCGAAGACGGCAGACCATACCATCAGGAACAGAGTACCCCGGTGGTGGCTGCATATAAACCTCCTCACGCAACTCACCATTGAGAAAGGCATTCTGGACGTCAAGCTGAGACACAGACCAATGACGAACAGAAGCCACAGCGAGAAGAGTGCGAACAGTGGTCATGTGGGCACGGGAGCGAACGTCTCATCATAATCGCGTCCCTGCTCCTGCTGAAAGCCACGAGCCACAAGACGAGCTTTGTAACGCTCAAGAGAACCATCGGAGCGAGTCTTGATCTTATAGACCCACTTGCATGTGATGGGACGAACACCAGGAGGAGGGGAAACAGATCCCACGTGCCAGTGCGCTCAAGTGCAGCAATCTCCTCAGCCATCGCAAGCTGCCATTCAGACTGAGCCATGGCATCCCGATAGGAAGAGGGCTCAACAACAGCCGAAAGACCAAACTGGGAAGGAGAATAGCGATCAGGAGACCGTAACGAAGGCCGAGAACGAAGGTTATGAACCGGTGTACACGGGGAAGGTGGCGCTCCGGAAGTAGAGGGCATGTCAGAGGGATCATCCTCAACACGAGGGCGACGAGTGTAGTGGAGAGGAAAGGGAGAGAGGGTAGGATGCACTGGAGAGGGAGGTGGCGAGGGAGGAGAAGATGGTGTCGGCGGTGTATCGGGAACAGTGGGACTCGGCGGAGGTGGAGGTGGAGGAGGAACATGAGGCACGGAGGGAGATGTGTCGGGAAGTATAAGGAAGGAGATATCCTCAACCGAAAAGGTCGAGGCAGTAGGACGCGGATAGTACGAACGAGACTCATCAAAGTCACATCACGGGAAATACGTAGCCGACGACTAACAGGATCCCAACATCGATAGCCCTTGTGCTCATCACTGTAGCCAAGAAAACACACTCAACCGACTGAGCGGTCAATTTGGTGCGTTCGCGGGGAGCAAGAGAACATAGCACACACACCCAAACATGCGAAGAGAGAGTAGTCAGGAGAACGACCGAGAGACGCTCCATAGGAATACCACCCTGCAAGGCAGCCGAAGGCTGGATGTTGATAAGATAGGTGGATGCGGAAACAGCCTCAGCCCAAAAGTGGGGAGGAAGAGAGGCAGCGATCATCATCGCACGAGCCGTCTCAAGAGGTGGCGATGCTTGCGCTCAGCAACGCCATTCTGAGCGGGCACCAGGACAAGAGAACTGGGCGAGAGTACCCTCGGCAAGAAAACCACGCAACATCTGGGAGATATACTCACCAGCCGAGTCAGCACGAAAACACGAATGGGCGTGGAAAACTGGGTGTGTACCATGGCAGCAAATCGCTTGTATATAGGGAGAACCTCGCTGCGAGATTTCATAAAATAGAGCCAAGTGTAGCGAGAGAAGTCATCAATAAAAGAACATAGTAGCGATGACCACCTTTCGAATCGAAGGGAGCAGGACCCCATACATCAGAATGAACTAAGTCGAAAGGACGCTGAGAGACTGACTCACTCGTAGGATAAGGTAATTGAGTCTGTTTGCCAAGTCTACAACCATTACAATGTAAAGATACATCGCCAGAGACAGACCCTAAGACACCTTGATGCACTAGCGAGGACAAGCGAGAGCCACATATATGACCAAGTCGATGATGCCACTGTTGGAAGGACGCAGAGGAGGAGGCAGCAAGAGCATGCGAGCTGGCGGGTGTGGTGGCAGCGGAAGGAACACGAAGCCAGTCAACCTCCCAAAGGCCCTGAGCCTCACGGCGCCGAGGGCCAGCTCCAACTAGAGCCTGGTGCGACGATCCTGAACAGAGCAAGAGTCGGTATCAAGAATGACACGACAACCAGAATCAGCAAGTTGAGCGGCAGAGAAAAGATTCATGGTAAGACGGAACATGAGAAACACCAGGAACAGAGAAAGACGAGTAGAAAGAGTGCCACGACTAGCAACAGGAAGCGGTGTGCCATCGGCAGTAAGAACATTGACAGGAGAATCAAGAGGTCGAAGAGAAGACAGAGCAGAAGAATCAGAAGACATGTGAAAGGAAGCTCCAGAATCCAGAACCCACGGAGATGTACCTGACTGTGGTGGCGAACTAGCAGTAGTGGAAGCAGTCAGCGAGGCAACGGTGCCCGTCGAAGAAGAGCCAGAGGAAGCCAGCATACGCTTGAGCTGGGCAATATCCTGGGCAGTGAAGGACTGAGGCGGAGGCGCGCGACCGCAGGAGAGGAGCGACCCATGTCACGCTGCTTCTTGAAACAATCAGACTCTGGGTGGCCCGGCTTCTTGCAGTAGTCGCAGAACATGTGAGAGCGAGGCCTACCCCCCCCCCCACAGAGGGCCGCCCGCCCACCCCCCGTGAAGGAGTGGGTAGCAGCGGTGGAATAGACGACACCAGAGCGCGGGCAGCAAGCACAGTGGGAACCACAAGCAGTCCAGCAGAACGGAGTCGAGTCTCCTCAGCGCGAAGCTCTGCAAGTACCTCTGAGATGGGAACTCGTCGACCACGGGCAAGCAGGTGAGCACGCCGAGGCTCAAACTCGGCACGGAGGCGAGACAGGAACTCATGGACACGCTGAAACTCCAAATCTGCCCTCACTGTCTGACAGCAACGACAAGCACCACAAACAACAGTCCTCAGAGAGTCAAGCTGGCGCCAGATGGCAGAACACTGTGTGTAGAACTCATCAACAGTAGAGTCACCCTGCTGAAGATCATGCTCCTGACGCCCACAGATAGGTAGAGAGCATCACCAGAGGGCTGATAGCGCTGACACAGATAAGTCCACATCGCAGCAGCAGTGCCTAATCCCATAAACTCAGAGGCAAACTGAGGCAAGACACTAGCAGTGAGAACAGCAGCAGCACGAGCATCATCATTGCAGCACTGAGTGTAAGCAGCCAACTCATCCCGATAGATGGCAAGAGCATCCGAATAGACTGATACCTGCTGATCATAGGCTTCAACTGCACGATCATCGGCATCCTTGGCCGCATCCTTATCAGCCTGAGAAGCATCAGCTAGGAGAACAGGTGGCACCGGTGGGGTAGGCGTCACAGGAGCAACGGGGCACGGCGGACAAGAGAACTCGCCAGTGAGAGCACCCCAAAGGAGAAGGCCGCGCATGTGGATACGCATAAAGCCCACAAACTCTGCATAGTTGGTGCCATCGAAGATCACAGAGCACCGAGGAATAGCAACATAGCCCGAAGAAGACATCACGAGCTTTCTGCTGGAATCCGGTATGAAATCCGGAATTTTCTGGGTCTGGGACCGGAACGACCCGGAATGAATTCCGGGTAAGCACCGGGCAAAACTGGGTGAGTCCAGTAGCTGTTTTCTTGGTCCGGAATGGACCCGGAATCAGACCCGGAATTCCGGATCTGGCACCGGAAATGGCACCGGACGAGTTCAGTACCTGATTCTTGGTCCGGAATGAATTCCGGGATCAGCACCGGGAGCCCGACGCGAAGCGGACGGAGACGACCACAAAGGAGAGCAGCACGCCCGCAGCGGCGGCGGCCGGGAGGGGCGGCGGCCGGAGGCGGGCAAGGGCGACGACCACGACGGGCCGGACAAGGCCGGGACGGCAGCAGGCCGTGGAGGCACGGCGGCGGCGGCAAGCCGGACGGGAGACGGCCGCAGAAGGCCGGAATGGCGGCGCGGCAGGCCGGGATGGAGGCGGCGCGGGACGGCAGCACGGTAGGCCGGGATGGCGGCGGCGCGGCAGGTCGGTGGTGGTGGGTGGTGGCAGCACGGCGGCCGGAGTTGCTCGGGGCTACGTGCGGGAGCGGGAGAGAGGAGAGCAACACCTGTGCTCTGATACCATGTTGGACAAATGAGCAACTGTATTCCAATGGGGCCAAAGGCCACTACATATACATGAGGTGAACAGTAGAGCTATACACATCTAACAACATCTTCACTCATACACTGGAACAATCTAGAATCTAGTAGGATACTACTACTATACAAAGGTAGACTTCAACACTCCATGGAACACTCTAGACTACACTAGAGTACTACTAGTACACTAACTTAGACTCCAACATTTTCTTTGGCCATTTGATTATACATATTTGATGCACAACGTTTGTCCGTACAGATGCTACGAAACTGCAAAGTAGCTCGCATTCTGCCAAAAATTGTTGAATTCGCAAAGAATGACAAAAGTGCAGTTCTTCGTGTCAGGTAAGAGGAAAGCATCAAGATGTAATATATAGATTAATTATTCTTGTATTAATGCTTCCACATGAGTTCCTGTCGTAGGTGCTGTGAGTACGCAATTCTGATGCTAGAGTATTGGGTTGATACTCCCGAACTACAAAGATCAGCTAATCTGTATGAAGACCTCATAAAGTGTTGCGTAGCAGATGCAACTAGTGAGGTATTTACACGTTTCCATTAATCTTGGTCTCTTTTATGAGTACGAACGCATATTTACATTTCTTCTCTTTGACAAGTTTTTCGGGAGAGAGAGAGGTTTTACATTTGGCTACAAAGCCAGCTCTCGCTACTATTGGGGAATTTTTTGAGATAATGAAAATGTCCATTCCCTAGTATATTTGTTCTGTAGCAACTGCCCGTAGTATCTTCGTATTACTATGCACTGGTCTGAAATGAAAAAAATGGAAAATGTGCACTCTAAAGCTATGCTCTTGTTGCAGATGTCCTTTTCGAAATGTTCTTTTTTTTTCTACAAAAAAAAAACTGTTTTGATATTTGATCATAGCCTTTAAGCAGTTTTCTCAATGTGAAGGTCCGATCGGGTGCTAGAGCATGCTACAGGATATTCTCCAGTATTTGGCCTGAACGTTCTCGTCAACTCTTCTCATCATTCGAACCATCCAGGCAGAAAGTATATACTCAAATAGTATATCTGAAATTTTCCTGATTGATCATATGATTTGATCCTATTTGTTAATTTTTGTAGATGATAAATGATGATGGTGCTGAGACAAATCACAAACAGCTTTCTCCAATAGAGGTTGATTCTGGGACATCATTTTCTTCTGGTGACCTGCAATCGGCACTGGTGAAAATATCTCATCAGTATGATGATATGACCTCTAAAACACCAGCTGAAGATAGTAAGGATGGAAGTTTAGCTATGGGAAATTCATTCGATTATACAAGCACATCCAGAAAAGAAATAATTCTAGACGGAGACCCTGATAATTATGATTCAGGTATATGTCATGGAAAATTACATTTATATTTGTTCTTCTTTCTCAATTGGAAATACTTGGCTTTATTTGTGAACTTTCTGAATTCAGACCATAATGCAGGTATCGGTTCATCATCCTGTTATTTGCCCTCTGGCCCTGTATTTGAACCAACTCCAAACATTTTATTGTCAAAAGCAACTGTAACAACTTTCCAAGACAAGGCTGAGTGCAGGCCAAGTGTTGAACAGATAACTTCTCGTCAATTTCAATCATCAGGGGATCTTTCTCAGCTGTTGAGTCTGTCGCCTTCCGTTAGTTTGGAAGATTCAGAAAAGTTGCTAAACCAAAGCCCTGTTAAAGCAAGCTCCGATGGAAGCTCAGGTGGAAGACTAAGGACTCAGCAAGGGGAGAGGCACTGTGTTGGAACTCCTCGCAAGGGTGTAGCTCGTAAGGAGCCAAAGAATAACCACACTGCTAACTTTCGGCGGCCTCTCTTGAGTAACCAGATGACAAACTGGTTTTATGGCAGTACAAGAGGTGATTTAGATAGCAAACAACTCATTTTGGGTGAGATGGCCAATAGCATGGATGTGCCCTCCTCTCTCACAGGGGCACTTTCTTTAGGTCTTAACCCAAAGTCAGATTGGATGATGAGGATTTATGCATTCAGTTTCTTACAGCAGTCTTTGCTAGAGCAAGCACCAAAAGGAATTCAGGAAGTTGCACAAAATTTTGAAAAGGTTATGAGGTTTGTTAGCCGTTACTTGGATGATCCGCATCACAAAGTGGCTCATGCTGCTCTCTCATCACTTGCTGAGATCATGCTATTTTTCAAGAAGCCTTTCGAACATTATCTTGACCAGATGCTGCCCCATGTTTTCTCTCGGTTAAATGATCCCAAGGAATCAATCAAGCAGAAGTGCTTAGCAGTTCTGACACTTGCAGCTGAAAGTTATTCCATTGATTCTCTCTTACCTGCTCTACTTCGTTCACTAGATGGGCAGAAATCTCCCAAGTCAAGACTGGCAGTTCTTGAGTTTGCAAAATCCTCCTTTGCAAAATGCACAATCGATTCGGATATCAGCTCTGGCAGCAGTTTTCTTAAGCTATGGCTTGGAAAGCTAACCCTTTTGTTTAAGGATAGGAACAGCAAGGTAAAAGAGGCTGCGGTGATTGGCTTATCTTCAATCTATTCTCACTATGATCCTGCATCCGTGTTAAGCTTTCTGGTCAGCTTACCAATGGAAGAACAAAAGCGACTTACACGGGCAATGAAGCAGCTAATCCCTATGATAGGGAATGACTTGGAAGAGTTCTTGCAGCAAAAGAGGCATAGACAGAAGGTGCCATATTTTGATCGCTTCGCTGCTACAGACCCTCATCCCAGAAGTTCTGCTAGAAAGCAAAATAAATCCCGAAGCACGATGCATATCAATCGAATTATGTTAGAGCTGAAGATGTGTTCAGCTCAGCGTTCCAGTATGTCCCAAATTCTCCTTTGGAAGTCCATGGTCGCCGCCGTGCTGGGAAGGTTGAACCTGAATCTTATGGCCGCAGAGCTGAAATGATTGACAAAAGGTCTAGTACTACAAGGCTAAGCAGCGGTATCCCTAGGAGATCTGATTATGGTGTGCTATCGGAGAACACGGTTGACAGTCGAAGCATTTCCCAGACTTATCATCAGGTTTCTAACCATTCAACTGACCTGCTTGTTGTTTGATAATTATTATTAGCTTGTTTCCCTTTTCCCATTTTGGCCATAGTCAGTGTCTTTTGAGTTTTGAGAACTCTTCTAGCCTTCTAGGTAGTCTGCAAGATAACAAATATCATTTTGTGGAAACAGGATGCGGCAAGTCTTCCTGAGATGAATGGTCTCCCGGTGTCATTCAAGGTTGGCTGATCTATGTGTATCTTCTTATGTATTTTTTTTCTTAGAAAGGTTTATACTTCTTCTTTTGCTGTTTATTGGCAGCGATGCCGCCTTATACTTGTTCCTCTTTTAGAATTTACACCAGATGTCCTCTTCTCTTCTTGAAATGCTTGATGATCCAGATGAATCCACCCGAGAGTTTGCGCTCTCTCTATTGGTTGAAATTCTCGAAAAGCATGTAAGCCTTTTTTATTTCTGGTGGGAACATAAGCATTTCTGAAACTACTTAACATCAAGTACTTGCGCCATTGCTGAACGTCATCTTCAATGAAAATGACCTCTGTTATGGCCATGTATTCCAGGAAAAGGCACTGGATAATTGTATTGAGACTCTTGTGGTTAAATTACTGCATGCAACCAAAGCTGCTGCCTTGAAGGTACTACTGCACTGGGAGCGTTCTTTTTTGGGGTTGCATTGGCTGACATGCTTAACCATAAAGTTACCCTCTCAATCCTTTATGTCATTGTCATTGCAGGTTGTAAATCAGGCCCATATCTGTCTGACAACCGTAGTTACTCAGTTTGATCCATTGAGATGCCTTCGGGTAAGATTCTTTCGTATGTTTTTAATTTTATGGATACTCTTAGCTAGGACTGTAAATGATAGATGCCTTGGACAACCTGTTGCTGTTACTTTTTTTTCCTTTTTTTTCACAGTTGTTGGTATCTAATGTTTTTTCATTTTAATACGCAGGCAGTTGCTTCTCAGTTGGTATCCGATGATGAGAAAATTCTTAGTGTCAGCATTAATAGTTTGAGCAAGGTAAATCCCTCCTATGTGTTGATGTATGCAAATATTGTGTGTGGACACATGGGTCGATATCAGTGTTAGCACCGAAACAGAAAAAAAAGTGGAAGAATACATTTCCCGTCCCCTGCATACTAGGATGTACACGACAAGTATTAGCATCAATAGCCGTCCCATTTTATTACATCTGATTATATCGTGCAGTAGCTACATAGTTATGACTCGCTACTTTCCTTTGACCCTGGTTTAAGCTAGGCTAGTCACACAGTTCTTTTCCTAACTGTTATATTCTCCATGTTTGATTTTTGCAGCTTGTGATACGGCTGTCACGGAAGGACCTCATGACTCATCTGTCAGCATTTTTTCCTGCCCTGTTGGACGCCTTCGAAAACCACAGCCCAGATGTTCGCAAGGTTCATTCATTCCCACTTACTTTTCTAGATTGTGTTCAAGACCATCTTTTTATTTTCTGGGGAAACACCACTCTTTTTTCTCTTTCATCTCCCTGGAATTTCTGAATCCTGAAGGCAAAAAGTTCATGGAACCAGCTACGAGCTTAAAATTTTAAGATGTCCACTTGGTCTTTGCAATTTGTGCAGGCCTTGCATCGCATGCATGCATGAATGATTGTGCATTTGTGCTAGAATCAAGTAGGAAACCTGAGAATTTATTCTGAACCTGAGCTGATCATGCTAAAATCAAGTAGGAATTCATTGGTAGTATTTCATAGATACATGCACTTGGGATGTCCTCTGGAGTTAATAATCTGGTCATTTCCATGAGGTGCCTTTATACGGATCCACCAGAAAATTAGAGCCTCTCTCTCTGAACTGCAAAACCATGTGTCTATCCTGAACCCTGGCCCTGCATCTTCTTCTATACCCCTGCTGCATGCTTGCCACTCAGCACACAAATGGTCAAACCAATGGAATCACCCAGCAAAAACAACAACATTCAATCTCTTCTTAAAAGACCATATATACACTTGTGCTGCTCCCCTTGAGATAACAATGATATGGCCATGTTCATCTGGATCCATTGGACATCAAAGCTCTGCATCTCGGCCTGCATCGGCACACACACGTACACCTTGTCTGTATGTTAGCAACACACTTCTCACATGGATCAATCTCTTAGAAATTGGGATTACAAGCCATGGATCACCAGGTTCTAGCCATTACAGGAAGAGAGAGGAACATGAGAGGAAGAGGAAGACAGAAGCGAAGGAGGCCGAGGCCGTCCCGTTCCAAGCCGCCCTCGTGCGTGACAAGCCCCTTGGGTATTTGTAGTGGCTTCCTGTGGTAGCTTCTGGGCAGGCCCAAGCCCGGTAGTTGCAGCCCACCGTCCAGCCCAGGTGTAGCATAGAAGAGGTCGCTGACAATCCCCCCTCCTTAAGTTTCGGCTTGACCCCAAGCCGACGCTGCGGATCCCATTGTACTTGTCGTTCCTGATCACTGTTGTTCTCGCCGAGGTAGCCATTCCCTAGAGTTACTTGAATGAGGTTGAAGAGATTAATAAGGTAGCAGCTGATGCAGGTGAGAAAGGCGTCGTAGTAGTAGACGTCGTCAGCACTGAGGTTGTTGAAGTAGCAGGTATATCTGATGGAGTAGTCGCGGTCGACGCCGAATTTGGTCGTGATGCCCCCAGAAGATTTGCTAAGGGCCCATCTGCCAGGATCCGACGCAAATTTCCCTTGGCAACGGTTCATACCAATCTGCATTTTTCTTGGAGAGAATGGTGGCAAAACTGTGCTTCTCTTCTCAAAATAAGCTTCAGATCTCACAATTGGAAGGAGTGGTTGGTCAGACCTGTTGCCACTATTCAGCATTGTGTCGCCCCCCACATGACTTGATTGATTCCCTGAAGCTCTTCCCCTTCAAACAACATGCGGCAAATTCTGAACCAAACATCAACTTCATGGTGGTGAGATTGCCACTTCCACTAAATTCTGAAGAGTCACAAGGAAACACCACCAAGAGCCATGCGATGTACCATGGAAAAGATTCAGACTGAAATTCTGAATTTGCTTGCTTCTCATGTAACTTTCCAAAATACTGAAAACTGAGAGCTCCTTCTCTGATTAACCCTTCCAGCATCAGTGTCCCGTGGAATTTATTAGATGTAGTTCTCACCACTACAGGGACCAACAGCAATATATCACCGGAAGACCACAGCATCCATTTTTGTTCCAGCTTAGCCAGCTTATTCTCCACTTTACACTGCGACTGATTGTCATGCTCCAAGAACTCCACTACTAGGCTCGCACACATACCAAAAGAAGATGGCCATTGTACAAATGCATAGAACCTATAGTCATGGAACAACTTCAGTAGCTGGAAGTTTGATACCTCAAACGACCTTGGAGTGGTAGGGCACATGTCCTTGCTGTCCAGGAACACCTCCTCAGCAGAGGCATCGGTGGCATCGAGGGCATTACCACACGCCGATATGATAGGGAATGTCGATGGTGACATCCAGACTTGCACCGGCAGCAGATATGATGCAGTGGCGTGAGTACTCGGGCACACATTGGGTGGCGCACAGACACGGCTTCCTGAACATTCAGTTGAACAAGTGGCTGGCGTCAATGCAATGCCACTGATGGCTTGTCCGTTGAGGTTTCCGTCCGTCAAAGAGGCACTTGCCATGCAAAGCAACCTGAGCTCGGGCCGCTGCATCGCTTGAATTCAACTCAACAACGGCCGTCACGTACTGAGACCCCATGGCAGTCGTGGCTCGCGGGTTCATAACAAGCTGCTTCACACCATATGGAGCAAGGAATGGATGTAGTATATCCTCATTCACTGGGCAGAGCGCACGGCATACCATGATGGACAGGGTACAATCTGGTGACCACTCAGATAGGTGCGGCTTTCCGTCGAGCAGGTTGTACATGGTGTTGGGATTTGCTATGGAGGTTGAGTAGCCAGTGTTGCAGATGGGAGCTAATGCAGCTGGTGTCGCCGTGAAGGGAAGTAGCCCAATGCTTCCTCTTGAGCATTTCATCGAACACTTGGCGCTCGTCGCGATGCTGAGGTCGGAGGAGGCGTTGTAGTCGTGGAGCTCGAGCCTCCGGGCGCCGGCCTCGACCGCAGACGCTGTGAAGCACTTGAGGAGCCGACTTGCGGCAGGTACGCACGCCCGCTGGTCGTGGATGGGGTCGGATGCCGCGCGACCATGGTCCGCGGTGACCTTGACGCCGGCTTGGTGCTGCTCCATGAGGGCCTTCACAGTCGTCCTCTTCTGATCCTCTACCACGCGACACATGGCGTCGAAGTACCTGGTAGAAATTTCGACCTCAATTGCTTTGTTTCGAGCAACTCGATGAGAGACGGGTGGTTTTGTGGTGGGGATTTGGGTGGGTGGGAAGAAAAATTGGGCTCAAAATCGGTGGCTCTGATACCAGAAATGTTAGCAACACACTTCTCACATGGATCAATCTCTTAGAAATTAGGATTACAAGCCATGGATCACCAGGTTCTAGCCATTACAGGAAGAGAGAGGAACATGAGAGGAAGAGGAAGACAGAAGCGAAGGAGGCCGAGGCCGTCCCGTTCCAAGCCGCCCTCGTGCGTGACAAGCCCCTTGGGTATTTGTAGTGGCTTCTTCTGGGCAGGCCCAAGCCCGGTAGTTGCAGCTCACCGTCCAGCCCAGGTGTAGCATAGAAGAGGTCGCTGACACTGTACTGCCGCTGCATCCCATGTGTCTCTCTCTACCTGAACCCTGCAACTTCTATGGCCGGCTCGTGGCTCCTCAGCAGTCAGCACGCGAAATGATCAAACAAACAGACGAATTCACGCAGTAAAAGACAGTGACATTGATTTCCTTCTTCTTAAGGAAAAAACAAGAACATTCAAAGAGCTTAACAAGCTCCTGCATCAGTTGCAGCGGTGGCACGTTCTTCCTTAAACAAACCTGCTTGCTTTCTTAATTTAACCACGTGCTAGTGTTGCAGGCCATCTTGGTGTGCGTGGTGGAGGCGTACGTGAAGCTGGGACCGGCGCTGCTGCCGCACCTGGAGCGGCTGGACGGCGCGCAGCTGCAGCTCGTCGTCACCACGGCCCACTCCCGGAGGCGCTCCATCGGCGCCGGCGAGGACCAATAGAGCGGGTGAGGTGCCGATGGTTTGGTTGGTTGGTTGGTTGGATCAAGACGAATGCACTAGCGTGGCGCGATTCATGCATTAAAACTGTACTAGTGGATTCATAGCCCTTGATCCCCTCGAGTAGTACTAATAATCTGGCCGTGTTCTCTCTTCAATTGGAACCACCGGAAATCAAAGCTCTATCTGCATTGCATTGTAACCCATTACCCATGTGTCATCGATGTTGTATACTCCCTCCGCATGCTAATCGAAAAGGAAAAACAACAACATTCAGTTTCTTCCTATCCTTCTTACAAAGGACAAGAACATTCAAAAGGCCTTATGAACTCCTGCAGCCGCGGTCCTCGATCATGTCCACGCTGACGGTCTGAGTTAAGTTCCCCATTAACTAATCATGTGCTGCGCTGTGCCGCACTGTATCGCAGGCCATTTTGCTGTGCCTGCATTAGACTTCAGGCTAATTACTTCTGAACCATAACTTTGCGTAAAAGCTCAACTTGTTCATTAATCCCACAGCTAGCACGACTCAACTTGTTCATTAATCCATTCAATACCATCTCATCGACACATACATATGCACACTTGTGCCACTGATTCTGTCCTCGGAGTCCAAAGTCTGGCCATGTTCACGCCCGGGTACGTGCCTTCATTCGGATCGACCGGGCATTAGCGCTCTCTCTGCCTAGTGTCGTATTTTTTTTTTTGCTAAAAATGACCCCTGGCCTGAACTAATAAGTATCTAGCCGTCTCGTAAAACTATTTTCATATATGGCCTCTGAGCTCAGCGTCAAAGGGTTTGACGCCAACGTCGTGCTGCTCGGTGCTAGGCGAATGCGGCACCGAATCAGGGTCAGTGCCAAGGATAGTGGCGCCGAACCGTTGGACCGATCTAGTGTCAAATTTGCTCGGCGCCACGCAACACAAATGTCGGCGTCGAGCTCAGAGGCCAGACATGAAAATAGTTTTGGGGGACGGCTGATGTGTTATTAGTTCTGGCCAATGGCCATTTTTTACCAAAAAAAAAAACCTAGCGCCTGTGTACTCACCGCATCTCGCCTTGGATCGGTACACGCACACACACGTACACCTTGTCTGTACCACACCCCATGTGTCCAACCTGAATCTCCTTCTACACCTCTGCATGCCATTCACTCGCCCGGCCAGCTCCCAAACGAGCAGATGGATTCACCGGGTAGAAAACAAAGAACGTTCAAGGATTCACGTGAACAGTTGTGAACAGTACTCGGGTGCATCGATCTGCGCCGTCCAATATTCATCCAACGGTTCACACAGCCTCCCCGCGACACTTTTCCAAAAATGCCCCTCACAAACAAAAAATTAGCTCCGCAACCCACATTTCCATGAGCAGAAGGACTATAATGAAATTATAGAAAAGTACAAGGACTTTTCTGCAAAAGCTTCCACAACTCCCCCTTCCCTCTCTCCCGCGCGGCCGGAGACCGCCGACGCTCCGCCACGCCGCTACGCACATCCCCGGTCAGAACGACACCCGCGGGAAGCTCAGGCGTCGCCTCCTCTCCCTCCTCGCCAACGCTGGGCTGCTGCGACGCTGCACGCGCGGCGGAATCGTCCCCGCCGTGCGCTGTTCCGCCGCCACGTTTGCTCCTCGCCGGCGAAGCTCCGGCGGCCAGACTGTGGCGGCGCCGCCAGTTACGGGCGCTCCGCGAGCACGCGCGTCGGGCGCGCCCACGCGCGCGTGCCAGCACGCGCTGGTTCGCCGCCGGCGTCGTCGTCGCCGCGGCAGATCCCGGCCACCAATGACGCCACGTTGACGTCATGGTAGGCCTGGGCTGTGCAGACGGGCTCTTGCTGGGCCGGGCTTTTCTATTTTTTTTCCTTCTCTCCGTTCTGCTTTTCTATTTTTTCAAAACTTTTTGAACTTTTCAAAGACATTTCCAAATCAACTGAGACTAAATTCTCCAATTTTGTAAAAATCAAAATAGTCACTGCATTTAAAAAAATATTTGATTAGATACATTTCTAAATCAAATGAGACCAAATTCCACAAATTTGTAAAAAAACAAAATAGCCGCTGCATTTAAAAAAAAGTTTGATTAGATGAATATTTCGACAAAATGCAAATTCATTTGCTCTAATTATGCCTTGCTTCTAAATTGAATTTAATAAATATAAATAACTTCAAAAAAAATTGATTACATACATTTCCAAATCAAATGAGACCAAATTCCACAAATTTGTAAACAATCAAAATAGTCACTGCATTTAAAAGAAAATGTTTGGTCAGATGGATATTTCAACAAAATGCAAATTCATTTGCTCTAATTATACCTTGCTTCTAAATTGAATTTAATAAATATAAATAACTTCCCAACTTTCCAATTTTGAAATTCAAACAACTTAACAACGTATACTTCTCTTGGAATTGAACATATTAAAATCCAAAAACCTTTTAAATGTGCACATTTCCAAATTTCAAATATTTACACCACGATACTCACAAATATGACAAAAAAAAGTTTAAAAAAAACATACCTTTTCCCAATTTCAACTGTTTACACCACAATACTCACAAGTATGACAAAACAAAAAAAAACATACCTTTTCCAAATTTCAATTATTTACACCACGATACTCACAAATATGACCCAAAAAACATATCTAAAAAAATAATACTCATGCCATATGATCACCATTCAAATTTGAATATTTCAAAAAAAAAATCCTTCCACGTATTAGCATGAAGGGCGCGACGTGCGCCACGCCGATTCAACTAGTCCATGTTGACGATCATCATAAAAACTCCTGCAGCAGCAGCAGCTTCCCAGATCATCATATCCATGTTGACGATCGATCGAGCTCCTGCCCACGAATTAAACCTTCTGAGTAACTAACCATGTACTGCCTGCATCACACTGATTTGCAATGCATACGTTGCAGGCAATCTAAATCTTCTCTGGATCTGAATTGGACTGGACCTGCTTGATCAATCACCATGTGCTGCACTGCAGACTGTCTAGCTTGCTGTGCGCCGGCGGAGGCGTACGCGAGGCAGTGGCCGGCGGCGCGCAGCTCGTCGTGGCCGCGTCGGCGAGCAGGCCGTGCGGACGTCCGAGTGCAGCAGACGCTTGATGGTCGAAGGCAGCCATTGATGATCTCATTTACGTGTATTTACGCCCATGTGTGCACGGGCAGGGCAAACCTTAATGCATCCATGGTAAGCCGAGTTAATGGGAGTGAGAGAGATCGTGGGGCGTAGTGCAGTTACTACCCTGCACTAGAGTAGTAATTTTAAACTGTAATGCATTTGTCGTGGTTTGATCCAGGGAAAATGATGGAGGTTGTCAAGTTTCCAACTTGCATGCCCTGTGGCTCCTCCGCCCGTACTATTGACTAGTGTTGACTACTGGTCTCCGAAATGGGAAGGAGGATACAGAGTGCTGCTGATCCTTTTGGTTGTTGGAACTGATCTCTCGTTGCAACAAACCGAGATGAGATGGGAGTTTAACCTAAGAAAAACGAGGCAATGTAAGTGCTCTAGTCGGGCCACCAAAACCAACCATTTGGTTTCGGTCGTGGTTGGTTCCCATGCGCCACGCATATATAATGGGGATGATTGTGCTCGTTTGTGGCGACGACTACACACGAGATACACACACCGAAATCCTAACTATCGAGGCGCCCAAGTGATCTAAAGCGGCATCTCGTGTTTTGATTCTAATACTTTTGTTCGATATGAGCAAATTGGAAATATTATTTGGAATTTTTTCATGTGATTAATGGTGTTGTCATTATTTTGGCATTTAATTTCAGTGTTGATCTCTATCTTTTTTGTATCATTTGAATGTTGAAGTAGTAATGTTAAAATAATCATAATATTGAGTGTGTATCTCTCTTAAGGTTCTAACTATTTTCTTTGGAAATTTTATTTGAGCATGCCAGTTTATGATAATGTCATAGTAATGGAAATTGTTAATGATGTGATCATCACTAATGTGCCGAGACCACCTAAGAAAATACCACATGGTTCTATTTTCCTCACAGCACCGTATGGTTCTATACCACATGATCACTGATGTGATCCTCCCCCCATGTGCCCCCACGCCGCTGCCAACCTCCATCGAATTGGTATGGGATTCTCAGATGCCCGACAAAGGCAGGCTCACCATCCTCTCTGCTGTCATTTGGAATATTTGGAAACGGCGAAACTCTCTCATCTTCAAGATGGTCGATGAGCCTCCGGAGATCACAGCCAAAAACTGTGTCCAAGATGTCAAGCTTTGGACGCACCGCTGCCGAGACCCCAAGTTGAAAGATTTCCTTTTATATTGGTGTAATTTATTTGATCCCCCTTGAACACTGCTCCGTGTCTATGCCTTTCCCTTTCTTCTCAACCCCCTCTCCCCTTGTAACCTAGCATGTAACTTTTCGGCTGGTGATTAATAATAAGTTCAGGCTGGCCCCGGCCCGCCGTAGTTTCAGTCGAAAAAATATTGAGCCAATATGATAAAATATCGCGTCGGTGCATTTTATATCTTTTGTCATACACTACTTAAAACGCAATGAAGGTTCATAATGGTGTTGATGAAATCATGATTAATGACAAATAATGTCGCTTGCTTATCCGTCAGCTGTAAGAAGTACCTTCAAGTTATGATTAGGATAATTAGCAATTTACAATAAATTCAGAACTGTGCCACTATAAACACAGTAAAAAAGATTCGAAGTATATGGAAGGAAAAAAAAATCATGCTCACTAATAAGAAGTCCGACAACCTTGATATTTTTGTGTTATCCAGACATTGCTTTTGTGAGGTGCGTTGATATTAAGAGTTCCACTTCATGTTGGTTCCTCGCCCTCTCATGTGGAGCTATATCGTGGAAAAGGTCCAAAATAACACCTGCAACATCAATATTCTTGCAAACTATCGTGTGGAGAGGTTAGCTGATAGGTTGTATTTCGAAGGAATTTCATTCTCGAAATCAGAACGATAGACATATATCTTTAAACCCGGAAGGCGCGAGGATTGGGGATTTACCGGCACTACTGAGGCCATCAGTGAGCACCCAGCCGAGCTTCACCGGTACTATGGGGAGGCCCAGCGAAGCGGTCGTCGCGAGCACTGTGCGGGCACATGCACGTACCCCGCCAGCCAAGCTAACCGATGATGATAGGCTAGGCTGGCCCAAGGGATCGCCGTGTCTGCACACGGCATAGATAAAGAGCAGTTTGAGTGTTTCCATACGCGCGATCCATCCATGAGATCACGGGGAGCAAATCCCGGGAGGCGCGAGCATTGGGGATTTACCGGCACACCACTGAAATGGTAGGAAATAGGTTAAGCTAAAAAGAGTAAAAAATAAAGGGAAGGAAGATCCTCATTCACATGCACATGGACACGGGCGGGCAAGAACACGGGGTGAAGATAATACAGACATCCCCCGTGGCCGGTTCCACCCGGCTCAGCTCCCTAGCGGAAGTGATTAATTAAAGCGAGGCCGGCCAAACAGGGGGCTGATGCGAGGCACGTGTGGTGTGAAGCTGACGGATTTGACAAGCAAAACCAAGCAAAGTGTCATCTTTGATTGAGTGAGGCGTAATCGCAGTGGATTACGGTACGGTACCGGTGGAGTTGTGGTGAGTGCGGCCGGACCATTAATGAGGCTTCACGTGCCCTGTGCTATTCCACTCTCCCTCCCTGGCTCCCTCCCACTCTTCTCTTCTCTAGCACTAGCAGCAACCTTCCCCGCTCCAGCTCCCCTGCAGTTCTTCCGTGTGCGCCTGCCATTGCGGCCGTTGCGACTACCACAGAGAGACGGCGCTGCTGCTTCGGCCAGAGTAGAGACGGGACACACACGCGCACGGCGCCTCCTCTCTTCCTTCCTTCCTGCGGACAACCGACCTCGCCTCGCGCCCTTCACATGCGCGCGCGATCGGTGCTGGGGCTACCTCGCTTCGGCGGCGACGGAGGCATAGTTGGGCGGGTACTCTGGCGGTCCGCGTCCCGCTGACGCCTCCTCTCGCTCGGCGAACATCCGGCGCCGCCGCTCTCGCCGGCCGCCACCGTGGCGTGAGAGAACCGGCCGCAGAGGAGGCGCGGCCAGCGGGTAGGAGGTCGCCGACAAGATCCGCGCGTACAGGTGCCTCACGGGTGGTCCGGCCACCACCGGCGCCGCCGCGCTGCAGGTACGATTCCCTCGTCCCAAACCCATCGTTTCCTTCTCCGGGTGGTGGTTTGCCCTTTTGGGGGGCTGGGTCGCGGAGGTGACCGCTCCTTCCCTCGTCCTTCCGTTCAGCCCGTCGCTTTCCTCTTCCCCAAAAGCGGCGCCTTTTCTTTTCAGGCCCCCGATTTCATTACTCTAATCTCTCTTCTCTTTCGCTTTCCCTCAAAATAGACATACAAAAAGAAGGAAATACTACTGCTACTAGTGGCGTCCTTCGTCCGGCCGATGCCATATGATAGGAGCAGTAGTAATTGATCGATGAATGCGGCCTGCTAGTACCTAAGTAACTAACCAATCCCCTACGCGATCCATCCATCCATGGGGACCTTCTCATCGCCGTTGCCCTTCTTCGCTGGCCGCGTCGTGCGCCGAGAAGGGAGTAATCGTCATAGTATCAGTGGAGGAGGAGCGTCTGCAGACCACGGCATCGACGGCCCGGCGCCTGTTCTGCCTGGCCGTATCCGCTCCCGCGTCTCGCCGACCAGGTCCCGTCCCAATCACGAGATTCCCGCCGCTTTAATCTATTCACTCCTCGGTAATCATCTCATTTCTTTTACTATTACCGCCGCCTTTGGATTTGATTCGCCTCGCGGGGGCTTGCTTTGGTTTCTCATCGATCCGGGCGGCCATTCCATTCATGCAACCGATTTCTAGTCACTCTCCTCCTTCACGTCGCGGCTTCGCGCGGCCGGGAAATGCGAATCGAGAAAATGCGTGCGAGCTCCTTCCACCTTTGCCGCTTTCCCTTTCGTGCCGATTTGATTCTCTGGGGGCTCCATCCATCGTCTCTCCGGTTCGGGTAAGAAATCCCCCGCCTTTCCCGGCGTGGATTTGCTTCGGCCACATATCATTTGCGGCGAGATTCTCTTCAATATCATTTCCGACGAGATTCTCTTGCCTTAGCCGGGGTACGATGTTGCCTTTCGAGCCCGGTGAGATTGCCATGATGAGCTCCAGTGGCCTCTCGCGGGAGCGAGTGCGTCTCACGTGACCAGTCATCTTTCGTACTCGCTCGTCGTCGTCCGGCCCTGCGATGCAGTTGTTTTTTGTTCCGTTCTTGGGCGCTTGTCCTATCTATCTGCCTCTCACCCCCACGGTTTCAAAAGTTTTTGTTTTTCGATCCAAAACTGACTCATCTGCTGTCTTCAAGATTAAGATTTTGAAAATCTCTTTCTGGTACCAACGCTGATACGCTCCTCCCATTAATACGATGTATCCGTGCTGGTGCAGGGTGTTGGCGGTGCGATGAAAAGGGCTCAGGATAAGAAGCAGAAGAACAAGAAGCAGGACCTGCAGGTACCATTCCCTGGCTACCTCGGCAAGGTCATCAACATGTTCGACCTCGGCAACGGCGTCGTCGCCACCAAGATGCTCACCGAGAAGGCGCACCGAGACAGTACGTTGCTTTCTCCCCTTCTGTTGCTGTTGTGTTCTACTCTCTGCTTCCTCTTATGAAATGTACCATATGGTTTGCAGTTTCTCCGGCTGGTAAGGACCGGAGCGGGACTTTCAAGATGGCAAGTAACCATTTCCCTGCTCGGATTGAAGATAAACAAGTATGTGAAAATGGTTCATCTTTCTTCTGGCCTTTTGTTCCTATTGTTGTTTAACTATGGAAAATGCCCAACATAAACTTAATCAATTGTGACAGTGTTTCTGATCTCCATTCTCTTTTTTACTACTACAGAGAGACAGTCAGGTAAGGAGGACCTCTCCGACGAAGCGATCAAGCTCACCCACCAACAGAACTGGTGTGGCACCCGTCAAGATGCTCATGGAGCAGGACATGTGGAGAGAAGGGGTGCCTGATGACGAGCCGTTGAATGTTGTCGCCAGACTGATGGGTCTAAATGATGGTCCAGTCCACCAGTCTGATCTGATATCCGGAAGAAAACCCAGTAAGGAGTACCAGTCTGGTGGTTTCGGAGAGAATTTTGGCCGAAATGTCAAGCCAAAGAAGGAAAGCAGATGTTACCAAAACCAGAAGGCAGGAACACCCCATGAGCAGATATGGGGTGGTTTAGGTGATCAGCCCTCTAAGATCAATAGCAGCAAGAGCAGGCACCAAGGAAATGAGCCTTCTTGTGACAAGAGAATGTCCCTTGTTCGCGAAAAGTTTGCTGAAGCGAAACGTCTGGCGACAGACGAGAAGCTTCTCCATTCAAAGGAGTTCCAAGAAGCGCTGCAGTTTTTAAGCTCAAATAAAGACATGTTCCTGAAGTTCCTGGATGAGCCGAATCCGCTCTTGTCAAACAGCCATTATGGATTTGAACCTGTTACGCCACCTTCCGAGGTAAAGCAGATAACCATACTGAAGCCGTCGGAATCGATGAAGAGAAAAGGCAACATTCATGTCGGGAGGCAGCTATATTCAGATGGAAATGAGACTGAAGGGAACAGATGCAGTCGCCACCAGAGCTTAAATGCCGCCCCAGCAAATTCAGCTTTGCCTGAACCAACAAGAATTGTAGTACTAAAGCCAGGACTTGCAAAGTCTCATGAAGATATGATCCCAGTGTCTCCGTTTGCATCATCAACAGAACCAGATAGTGAAGATGATAGTGTGATGGCAGTTGATGAAACTGTATCCTCGAGAAGACTGGCCAAGGAGATCACTTGGCAGATGAGGATGCGCTTAAAAGACAGCCAGGATGAGGAAAATTCGATGTCATATGAATACCATGACGCTTACATTGAAGATGGATCCTTTAGTAAGTCAGGGACTGAGATTACAAAAGAAGTGTCGGGCGAAATAAGTGAGGATTTGGAGTTTGGTACTCCCACTTCTGGCCGTTCCTGGGAGTTCCTGAGCAGGAGCGACAGCCCTTACTCTGCATCATGCTCTAGTCAGGCATCCCATCGACGTGAACCCTCGGTGGTTAAGGAAGCGAAAAGGCGGATTTTGGAGAGATGGTCAGTGGTATCATCAAGTGCCAGTGGTGAGGAAGAAAGAGGGGCACGTAGAAGTACGGGCACACTAGGTGAGATGCTCACAATTCCTGAAGGGAAGAAAGATCAGGAAGTGTTTGGGGGGATAACATTGGAGAGCAGAACACCTGAGCAGGATACTGAAGATCCTTTCTCATGTTTGCCAAGGTCTCGGTCTCTTCCACTTTCTCTATCTTATGGAGGCCCGGAGTTGAATAAAGTTGATGTTCATTCTCAGGAACCTGCCAGTGAAAAAAGTAGGAAGCCATCTTCATTTAGGGAAAAAGTTTCCAGCCTCTTCTCTAAAAATAAGAAATCAGCTCGGGAGAAGCTAGATCCTTCTGGAATTTCATCTGCTAATGATACACTCATGAATGGAAGTGCGGTGACTGTTGGTGATAGCAGTGAAGCCTCTAGCTATTTTACACTGGACAATACACAGAAACTTGCTTTAGTTAACACTGATGATGATGTTATGCAAAGACTCGTGGCTAGTTCTTGTCACACCAATGATGTGGCCATCATCCCCGCCAAGGTAATTGCTCACTTTGTGCTGAAAAATTCTTTTTATTACAGCAATTGTTCATGCTTTTTTTCTCGTTCTGTTCTATAGCTATCCATAGCTCGAAACTGTGAACTACATAACTCTTCGTTGCTATCTTAACGCAGTTGTTGTTCATACTTCTATTCTTTCATTTCTATAGCCATCGAAAGTTCAAATTACTCAAGTTTTGCTCTATTTTGTTAGGACATTTGTCCCTTGCCAAGTCTTGATGCTCTCGGAATCTTTGGCGAGTCTCAAGAACAACCAAGCCCTGTGTCTGTACTAGATCCGGATGGACCATTTCTCTGTGATAATAATAGGAGGCTACTGTACTCATCTGAAAATTTCATCTCTGCATCCCCACGTAAGCTGTGAACCAATCTCATCAAACTATTGACTGAAAAGGTATCATCATAGTGTGAATGACACACCTGTTCATCTCTCTGCAGATGCCTTGTCCAGGTCTCCGCTTATAGGATCATTTTCAAGATCCCTGTCATGGGAAGATCCCCAAATGAAGTCATGTCGCCAAATTCTTTGAGACTATCAAGGCTTTTCTCTAAGGCGGACGAAGATCAGGACTCGTTGACATTTATACAGAAATTAGTCTCCTCAGCTGGCATGGACAGAAGCGGCTGCATGTTGGCCAGCCCTCTCGACCCAAAGTTGCTTGAAAAATTATCTGATTACAAAGGAGAGGGAATTAAGTGGAGGGAAAGGCGGTCGAAGGAGAAGCTTCTTTTCGATGCTGTCAACGAGGCACTCACCGAGCTTACTTGGACAGCAGAATTGTCTGCTTACCCATGGGGCCGAACATGTTCGCAACGGAAAGATTGCGACGATGATTCCAGTAATTCGGCGGCAGATGAAATCTGGCGAGTCATAAGGAGCTGGTCGATACTTGACCGGTATCCGCCCGGCGAAGTTATCGAGCGAAACCTTCTGGTGGACATGATTCTTAGGAGGGAGTTGGTGGAGGCTGCCGGCGCTGACACGACACGGTTAGAGATGTTTGAAGCCAACACCATGGTTTGTGAGGTGGTTTTGGAGGGCCTGCTCGAAGAGGCACTCGTAGATCTGATCTGACTAACAACACCTAGTGAGGTACCTCCACCCCCTAACTATTAATTTTGCTCTGTTCACGTGATACTTGCTGCTGTAACACTGCTCTATTTATCGTGTTACCACGCAGAAAAAAATGTAATGCCAAATGTGCCTTTGCCTGATGTGTCCTCTCTTTTTTCTGATATAGAGGAACTGCTGTAATTAGCTGATTGTTTCCACGGTTGGAGAAATAAACTATGTCAGTCTTGAGATTATCACCTTTTCTTCCTCATGGGGCACAAGACAGTTAATTTCATCCCTTTGTAGTAAGCTGTCGGTGTTACTTAAACTAGTATTATGATCTATTTCAAAATAGAGAAGGCAAACTAACTATAAAACGGGTACGTAAAAAAGGAGAGTAATATATTGCTTGATCCTGTGTGGTCCAATCGCATAAAATCAGTAGAGCCCATGATCTGATCCACAAGACATCAAAACATGCAGCTCAGGACAAATCACAAGGCAATGCAAATCTTTTGGCAGGTTCCATGTCAACTGTGAATTTTCTATATGCTCAGTGCACCATTAGTTTACTTCAATCAGTAGAGCCCATGATCTGACCCACTAGAGCAAAACAATGTACCCGTTTTAACAGCAAGACACTGATGCTGCTTCGCCATTTGTCAAGTCACGGTGAACCTATCCGACAGACAAGCACCTAGTTGCCGTGATCTTGGCATATCTTGGGGTTCGCTGAAAATTAAAACCACAAGGTGAGGGAATGCAGCTACTCGCTCTGTTCCAAATTAATTGATTTCCATTTGTCCACATGTGGATTTATCTATACGTGTAACATGTCTAGATACATCCATGTGTAGACAAATGGAAGTCAATTAATTTGGAACGGAGGGAGTACTATGTAATTGCTGCTAGTAGTTCAAAGTTGATCCTGGAACTACGGCGTCAAACATGCATTGATCCCTGGGTGTGGTGTTCAGTGCAGTTCCAGCTTACATAATCTGACCCATATACAGCTTGCTGCTACTAGTTCAAAAGAAAAGATGTGTTGCCGCGTGATTGGATTAGGGTTGCATTGTTGTGCCTGGTCATCTCCATGTGGACAACTGTAGCTCCACGTTTGATTGTGCTGCCAGGGCCCACATGTCAGGCAGGTCCACGATCCATCTCTCCACAGGAGAGAGCGATTTGCATTGCAGATTGGCAGTGCAGGTTACTGTTGGTGGACCTGGATGAGGGCCAAAGAACCAAAAAGCTGGTCTGTGTGCGCCTGTTCATCATCTTTTTCTTGAGAGTGGCCTAGCATGTGAATTTCCTGGGGCATCTTCTTCCCTTGTGTGGCTCACGGCTCACCATCATCCTGCCCTGACCAACCGGCCTCTGCAACTGCCAGCCCCGTCTCTCTCTACACACAGCGCAGCAAGGGCCCTCGGTGTTAGGGCAAAACAAGTTGCAGCTGCTGCTGTTGCATTGTCTGTTGCGCCATGTAATAAGTGATGATCAGGGGTAGTGGTAAAGAAAACAGTTGCATCTTCTTCTGCATGCCCCTGGCTCTCTGCTTGCCTGAACTTGTGCTGTCATCACGTGCAAAGATAGATGATTATTTGCTGCTAATCAACAAATTTGCAGTACTTGGTTTGAGCATTAGCCAAAGCAGTGGGCGCCCGTGTTTTGTAGCATGTGGTCTTGGGGAAATCTGGCGCCTGATACTTGAGTGGTATCAAGGCATGGATCAAGCAAGCCTAGGATGCAATCAGATCAGATGGCTGTGTGATTGTGAAGCTGCTAACACTGAACAGTGCTTGCCACAGTGTTCACTGCAAAGGTGCCTGCTCTTGCTACGGTATATAGCAGCGGCAGCAGCAGAAATTGAAAACAGTCTGGTTTGAAAATCTGCTGCTTCATGGCAGATCACATGCGTCCCATTGGCTCATCATTACTTCATTTTCTTTTCTTAGAGCATCTCCACTCGCGGCGTCCAAATGAGCGCCCAAAGGCCGTCCGGACAGGCCCTTTGGGCGCCGTCCGGACTACCTTGCCCATTTGGGCGCCGTCGATCCCCACTCGCGGTGCCCAAACTAAAAAAAGTAAATTGAAAGTTCGACAAATTTCATTCAAATTTTAGAAAATTTTACAGATTTGAATGAAATTTAAAAAATCTAAACCTAAATCTACTGGCGGCCCCGGTAGCGGCGGCTGAAGGCGTAGTAGGGGTCTTTGCCCGGGTCCTCCGGGTTCCAGCGCGGGTCGTCGCGCATCTCTGGCGTCAGTTCGCGCCAGTAGTGCGCGATCTGGGCCGCGTGGAAGTCGCGGTTCGACCGCGTCAGCGGCCGCGGCACCGGGATGCCGCGAACGGAGATGGCGTAGCCGTGGCCAACGCGCATGTGGGGAGAGAGGGGAGCGGTGGCGGCGAGTGAACGCGGGGGCGACGGCCTTTTATTGCCGTCGGAGAGCGGTGGCATTAACGCCGCTCATCTCGAAAAGGCGCGCCGTATTCACTCCGGCGAGCAGAGGATGTGACGGCTCACTGGCCGCCGGCCGGCCGTGAAAACGAGGAGTCGCCACGCGGCACGCGCCTTTGACGACGCCTTTGACCACGGCGGGGTGTGGCCGTGTCACTGCTAGGCGTGGCCCGCGCGTCGGAGGCGTGTGTTTCCTTCTGTCCAGGGCCGCTCCAAGCCTCCCCAAGTTGAGGGCGTGGGCTGGGCGTGCCGGACACAAAACTGGGCCGCGCCGGACCGAATTCGCGTTTGGGCGCCGCGAGTGGGCGCGATTTTGTGTCCGGCACGCCCCAAAGACGTTTGGACGGCCGTTTGGGCGTCCCGACTGGAGATGCTCTTTAAGAGAGGGGAGAGTGGAGTGTGGTACGACGGAATCCAGAGGAAGAAGAAGCCGTTGGGGTCGTTGGGAGGCGCATTCAAGGATGGCGCAACGGTTCTCTGCTTTCTTGCCCCTGGGTCTAGGAAAAGAAGTAGGCGTACTCCACACTGAAGCTTTTCCCTGTTGACCTTTTTGGGTCCATGCAGCAATGGTATGGCCAAGTCGGAAAGTTCAGATGGAGCTAGAGCTAACTCGTTTCTTTAAAACCAATGTTGGGATCGTGGTGCATAGTTGCACATTGCTGTTTGTAGGGTATGCAGCTATGAGCTAACTCGTTTCTTTAAAACCAATGTTGGGATCGTGGTGCATAGTTGCACATTGCTGTTTGTAGGGTATGCAGCTATGTTGCGTGCTCAGTAATTATACCTGCAACTGCAAAAATGGCTACAGTATATAATTTGCCCCCGAAATTTAACATTCAAAAAAAGAGTTTGGTTTAGAGTAAAAAGGGAGTTGCATGGCTTCCAAGCTGTGTCTTTGGCATGTGATGCTGGACGTCCTGTGATGCTACACAATAAATAGGCAAAAGTCCAAAACAAACCCTGAACTCGTAGGCAGTGGCGAAATCGAACCTTGAACTTGCGATCCCCGTAATCCACACTCTGAACTTTGTGTTCCCAGTCCAATTTGAACCCTGACAGAGTTTGGCAAACAGAGATTGAGGACGTGGCACGTGAGACCGGGATTGCGGACGGAGAGGCCGGTTTGCTGGTATTTGGCCTAGTCCAGCGAGGGCGGCCCATCCATCGTAGAGGTCGAGGAGGAGTCCCCTGGTATTCCATCTCTGCTCCCGCGACGGGCAATGGCGACGGGCAGTTGATCGGCGGCAGCGGCGGCGATCGTTGCTGGGAGGCGACGAGCATCGGCGAAGGTATGTTTTCCGACGTGATTCTCCTCTGGGCGTAGTAGTTAGAGGTTGTGTCCGCATCATTAGGGGCTAGGGTTTTTGGGGAAAAAAGCAATTTTTCGTGGAGGTTGGAAAGATTGGATTTTGGTGGTATTAGGATGCGATTTTTGCGTTGGTATTGTTCGGATTATCATAGGGAAGTGATTTATTTCTTTTAATTTCAGCTGAATCATGGATCCGACCGAGACTTTGAACGTGAGATTCCACATTGGAGGCGAGTTCATAGGCAATGGTCCGAATTTGCAGTACGTTGGGGGAGATGAGGAGACGTCAGCGATTGAGAGGGATAAGCTATCACTTCCGGAGGTGAAAGGCTTTCTGAAAGATCACGTGCAGTTGAAGGAATCGATGAAATTATACTTTCATGTTCCTGGGAAAGCGCTTGTTGATGGATTGCTGTTCTTGAATGATGACAGTACATGTGTTCAAATGGCAGAATATACTTGTGTGGGAGGAGAAGCAGATATCTATGTGGAGTATCATGGAGAGGAGGACAGTGAGGACAGTCTCAGTGGCAGTGATTTCGAAAATGATGAGTTGATGCAGCTCTGTGATGATGATGAACCTGGCATTGTTATTAGTGCAGATGCTGATGAACATTCAGAGGAGTTAGTAATGGTTTCTGATGACACTGGTGTGATCACACAACTTATTAGCAGTCCAGTCAGGCAAGCTAGTGGCATGAGAAGAAATTTGTTTGGAGAGCAAGTTGGTGATGCATTTGCAGGGTCCCAGGTTGCATTTTCACACGTTGTGAATCCAAGTCAGGTACCAACAGCTCAAGTGCCATCACAGCAAGTACCAGAACAGCAAGCCACAGAGCCAGGACCAGCTGGTACTCTTGCAGATTCAGATAGTGATTCAGAAGATGACACTGAATATGTACCACACAGTGATGATAGTGGGGAGAATTCAGAGGTCGTTGAGCTGCGGAGGCATGCAAGAAAATTCAAGAAGAAGATGAGGGACACAAAGAGCTGGATTGGAATGGATTCAACAGCTGCTGTTCCACTTGAGCTTATTGCAAACATGGAAGAACAAATAGCTGAAGAGGAGAACGAGTGGGATTACGATTCATTCGATGAGGACTACTCTTATGATGAGGATTCAGATGGAAAGGTAGTTAGGAGGAAGAGCAAGTTTCCAAGATACAACAATGACAGTGAAGTTCCACACTTTTCCCTGTCAATGGTGTTTAGGAGCAAGGGTCAGCTTGTCAAAGCTCTGAAAAGATATGGCATTGTGACAAAGAGGAGCATTGAGTTCAAGAAATCAGAGTCAAATAGAGTTAGGGCCACGTGTGGTTTTACTAACTGCTCTTGGTTGATTTATGCATCTAAAACATCAAGAACTAACAGATTTCAGATTGTTACTTACAATGATGTACACCATTGTGCACCTAACAGAGACAACAGGCTTGTGACTGCGAAGGTTATTGCACAGAGGTATGAACACTTCATCTTGGCGAATCCAATGTGGAAGATACATAGCATGAAAGCAACAGTGCTCCAGGACATGTTTGCGGATGTGTCTACTTCCAAATGCAAGCACGCAAAGAGCATTGTGATGGACAAACTGCTGTCTGGTATGTAGAACGAATACACGAGAGTGTTTGATTATCAAGAGGAGCTACTGAGAAGTAATCCTGGATCGACAGTCGCAGTATGTTTAGATCCATCAAACATGGAGCAGAACATTTTTCAGGGCTTTTATGTGTGCTTCAATGCATTGAAACTAGGGTTCAAGGCAGGTTGCAGAAAGGTAATTGGACTAGATGGTTGTTTTTTCAAAGGTGCTGTCAAGGGAGAGCTCTTGTGTGCTATTGCTAGGGATGCAAACAATCAAATGTATCCCTTGGCCTGGGCAGTTGTGGAGCAAGAAACAAATGAAAGTTGGAAGTGGTTCATTGGCTTGCTTATCAAGGATCTTGACATTAACAACAATGGAGCAGGATGGGTATTCATTTCAGATCAACAAAAGGGCCTAATAAATGCTATGAAAGACTTCCTACCAAATGCAGAGCACAGAATGTGTGCTAGGCATATTTATGCCAATTGGAGGAAGAAACATAGGGCTCATGAGTGGCAGAAGAAGTTCTGGGCAGTGGCCAAAGCAGCAAACAAGCAAGATTTCAACTACTACAAAGCAAAACTTGCACAAGAAACACCAGAGGGTGCGAAGGACATCATGAGAACAGAGCCAGTTCACTGGGCCAGAGCATTTTTCCCAGTGGGGTCAAACTGTGAATCAGTTGACAACAATTTATGTGAAGCATTCAATCATGCGATTGTTGAAGCAAGGTTCTATCCTATAATTTCCATGCAGGAGAAAATTAGGAAGAAGATATTTTCTAGAATTCAGGAACAGAGAAGCAAAGCACAGAATTTTCATGGAAAGATTTGTCCTAGCATATTTAAAAAACTGAAAAGTAGCATTGCTAGGACACAGTACATGGAAGTTCTGTGGAATGGTAAAGATGGGTTCGAAGTGAAGCTTCTAACTGGGAGAAAAAGGCAGTACACAGTTAGTCTTGATAATATAACATGCTCTTGTGGCTATTTCCAGTTGTCAGGCCTACCATGTTCTCATGCCATCACTGCCATATATAAGTGAAGCTTCTAAAGAGCTTGCCAAATTAGTTTCTCCTATTGTCATAAATAATGATGCTTGTGCTACTAACTCTATCTCTTGTGAAGCATCCATATTAACGGAGAATGTTGAGCTAAGGGCTCAACTTGCATTGCTATCTAGCAAATATGGGAAATTGGAAGAAAGTCATGAAAATCTCTCGAGCTCTCATGAGGATCTTCTAGTCTCCTATGATAAGCTAAAGATAGCTCATGAGGCTATTATTACAAAGGTGAAATCTTGTGAGTCTCATGTGGACAATGGCACAACTTCTACTCAACATGCTTTATTGCCATGTGCTAGTCCTAGTAATTCATCAACTCATAATATTGCTACATCTTGTGATGAATTACTTTCCATGTCTTTTTGCTCTAACAATGAAGCTTCTACTTCCTCTAGTGTTTTTGTTGATACTAACCATGTAGAGGAATTAAAAGAGTTCAAGGCCCAAGTCACTTCTTTGAAGAAAGACTTAGAAAAGCGTCATGATGGGAAGCCCACACTTGACAACATGTTGAGTGTGCAAAGATGTCCCAATGACAAGAGTGGACTTGGATTCAACTCCAATAGTAAGAACAAGTCCAATTATAACAAGAAAAAGAAGGGCCAAGAACAAGTCAAGAATTTGGCCAAGATCACTTGCTTCAAGTGCAAAGTTGAAGGGCACCATGTTAGATCTTGCCCTATGAAGAAGAAATCTCTTAGCAAGAAGCAACAAGGGAAGAGACCTCAAGTTCAATCTCAAGTTAATAAAGATGAAGAACGGTCCCTTCCCAAGAAGAACCATGGCATGCCTCCTCATGATGAAGCTTCAACTAAGAAGAAAGGAGGAAGCAAATGTTGCTACATATGTCGTGAGAAGGGTCATTTTGCTTCTTCATGCACTAGTGGTAACTTATCTAACCCCATAATAATTGATAATGCTTATTCTATTAGGAAGGAAAAGGTTGATAATGTGTTTGCCAAATATGTTGGAACTCAAAGTGGTGTCAAGAAAATGACCATTTGGGTTGCCAAGCCTATTGTGACTAACCTCTTAGGACCCAACTTGGTTGGGGACCAACAAGTTAAAACTTGATCAATAGGTGTTGGTGGAGGGCATTGGAGACTTGGCTACATCATGAAGAATTAAGGGATCTTCATCAATTTATTCTCTCAAGCCAAGTCATTTGGATTATATTGTTCTATCTCATATCCAATGTTCCTCCTTGCGGTAACTTGTGTTTAAATCATACATACATTGAAAGTTGCTTGCACCCTTGCATGTGTTTGGTTTTGTACCTTGCTAATATTTGCATGTGTTGTGCTCTCTACTTACTTTTCTTGAGCAATCAAGTATGTGTATGTTGGTTTACACACCATGTATGTGTGAGTTTGTGTTGAGCCATTTGTATCAATTGCTTATATCTTAATTGGCTCTTTTTGAGAGATTAATGGACTATCCCATTTTGGGGGAGTGATATGTTAGCCACAAGCATGGATGCTATATGTGGAACTGAGCAAAAGGGCACCCGATTGTGGGAGAAAATACATGCCCACTTCCATCATCAAAAGGAATATGTGCAACCCCACCCGATTGTGTCCGATCGCAACGCCGGTTCTCTCCAACATAGGTGGGATTCGATCCAAGAAAGCGTGAATAAGTTTTGTGGCTTTCATGCACAAGTGGTGAATCGGAATCAAAGTGGTGTCAACGTGAATTCCCATGTAAGCAATTTCTTCTACTTGTTTCATTGACATCTCTTCATTTCATCACATTTCATTGCTCTACTTGTTTGCTTGCTAGACCGGTTTGGCCTCCACTTTGTACCATCAAACGGAGGGCAAACCCTTCACCATGGCACATTGTTGGCTAGAGTTGACCGGGAAGCCCAAGTGGATCTCCCAATATGATGATAACATGAATCCGGCTAAAAAATGGAAGACCAATGATGGATCAAGCTCTTTCATCCCAATTGGACTTGATGAAGAAGATTGGCCGTCCGAAGCCGGAAGTGGCCGCAAGAGGATGATGGGGAGGAGGTGGGAGAAGGATCGGGTGGCTCGAGACGGCGCCACCACGAAGATGTCCACCACATGGAAGGACATCTTCTCAAATAAGGATGAATCCATGCACAAGTTGGAGAAAGAAAGAGAGGACAAGAAGGCCGAGAGGTATGACGCCTTCTTGGCTTTGCAAAGGGAAAGAATGGAGTTTGATCGCCTCCGACTCAAAGAGAGGATGGAGATTGAGAGGGCGAGGTTGGAATTGGTGAAGGGGGAGGCTTGGATGAAGGTACAATTGGAGCAAAAGAAGATGGCGGATGCCTATGCGATGGAGCAAGAGAAAGTCAATGTTGCAAGAATTACCAAGGAACAAAGGATCATGTTCCAAGACGCTTCCCTCTTGGATGAGCCTAGCGCAAAGTGGATCCTCGTGATGAAGAAGAGGATCTCCGACCGTGACCTCGGCCTAGATGCCTCCGGTGGAACCGCCCCTTGAAGAAGAAGAGATCACTCCGCTCCTTGTATCGGACAACTTGAACTTTGTTTGTTTCATTTGAATTTGAACCACTATGTTTTGTAATGCGGATCCGGTATGTATCGGATCGACGTTGCATGGCTTGCATGAGTTTGGGGACAGCATTTTAGGGGATGTGGTTGTAGACGTGTCTGCGGACAGTTTGGGGGCCGAATTTGAGGGCTCCGCTTGGAGATGCTCTTACCTCCGCTTCGTAGTTTTAGCTCAAACCACGACAAGAATTATGTAACGGAGGGAGTAATTAATGTTTCGACATTCGCACGGCTCAGTCGATCTCCACCTGCCAAAAGAAGGGCCGGGGTGAGCTACCTCTGAGATTGAAAGCTCTATCGGAGTTAGCAAGAAGAAGAATCAGCTAATTTTTTGCTTTTGAATTGATGGGGTAGAGGTGAAATGCAATGCAGGACATGCTCTTACAAGTGGCAGTACAAGCAGTACCTGTACTACATTTTCAGCCGCGAGATTTGTAACAGAACATGTATGCATGCTCCAGTGAGTAGGCGTGTGCAGACACATGGATGAAGAAGACATTTATCCTATAAATTGTAAGTAGTGGTTCAGTTCACTTCCAGCGATACATTTTCTGGATCTGAGGGAGTACCAAAATAACATATACTCCCTCCGTTCTAAATTATATGATTTTCCATTCATCTACATGCAGATGTACATATACATATAACATGTCTAAATATATTGACATGTGGATAAATTGAAGTCATCTAATTGTGAACGGACGGAGTAACTATATAGCAACATACCTTCGTCTGCTGATGATCTGCGACATTCTTGTGGCGTTTTTCAGTAAGCACAGGCGCGGGTCATGTAACACCGAACGCCGCGGTGGATGGAACATTGGGAGCCAACTGCGTCGAAGCCATCTCCCTCGCGTAACGACACCTCGCTTTATCTTGCGACTTATGTTTCTTTGATCGGACGAACCATATGGCTCCAGCGCACGTGTCTCGAGTTGCAGCGTATTGAGCGTGGGTGCCCTTCTCAACAGGAAGTACAGAAGTTCCATCAGTTCAGATTCCCCACTAAACCCTTTGATTGAGATTGTGTTGAGCCTTGCGAGCATGAGATCCTCGGGCCACATATAGTTCAGCTCACTAGGTTCCTGAAGCTTGGTACACCCCTACGTGAATAAGCGCGCTAACTTAAAACATAGGTGGAAAGTGAATATACAAACTAAACTACAGATTTGTGCTTTTGCCTCTGGGTATCTCAACTCGTTTGGAGCAAGGAACAAAAAATCATGCCTCTCCCAGCGCCATAAGAATCAGGGAGCTGCCATCCACATGGACCGCAGCCACGGATGATCGTGTGTAACAATAGCTTAATCTGCTTCGATTCCAAGTGCAATTTCCGATTACAAAGTCCTAGAGTATCATCCCCTCCGTCTCCGACCAAACCCTAAACCCGTGCCTCCCGTTTAGCTACGGACGAGGGGACCTTTTCTTATAAATCTACTGTAGGTGGCAACGATAGATGCATTGCAAAGGCAGCTAGAGGAAAGAGAGAGGGGACGGTTACCTCCGGTGGCTTGTGGCGGGGCTGGCGCCGGCGGCGATGTGGAGTTCATGCCCGCCACGGCAGCCGGCAGGGGAGGACAAGTTGCTTCTTCTTATTTTTTCAGAGAGGAACGACCGAAGGAGTTTGCTTCTCCCTACTCCCTAGTCCCTACTGGGCCGGTCAAGTAGCGTGGCTTTAACGGTTCCGTACCTACTGGATCCACAGCTTACTGGGCCCTGCCCTGCCCAATGCTTCACCGCCAATCTTTAATTTCTTTCATGGCCCAAATGTGGGTAGGACTAGAAAAAAGTCAAAGACCGACCATCTAGAAAAGAAGATCATTGTTTCATCTGATTGTCTTGAGGTTCTTAATATGATGAAGATCTCGTCAAAAAAAGATGAAGATGCAGAATTCATGCTGATATAGAGTTATAGGGTTGATTGGGATTTCTTAAGGAGTTTGATGGTAAGGTTGGGTTTCTCTTATAGGTGGGTCAATTGGATAATGGAGTGTGTGACCACACTGACATACTCGGTGAAATTTAATGGGACCCTCCGCCTTCTCGTGGTTTGCGACAAGTTGATCCACTCTTGCCCTTTCTTTTCCTTTTTGTTGCTAATGGTTTATCTGCATTGTTGCAACAAGAAGTACAGGCGGATAAAATTACACTGGTGAAAATCTGCCAAAGAGCACCTGGCATATCACATATCTTGTTTGCAGACGATAGCTTGCTATTCTTTTAAGTGTAAGACTGATCCAATACAAGCGAACAAAGTGGTGCAGGTACTAGAGAAGTATAGTAGAAGCATGGGTCAATTCATTAAGAGTAAAATGTAGGTTTAGTACACCAACTTGCCGCGAATGTGCGTTTTGGTCACCAGGTTGCGAAACGTGAAAAGTGGGTCACCAAGTTGCCATGTGCGAGCATTTTGGTTACCACGTGATGGCGGCAGTTAGTTTCCCTACGTGGCATACTGTTTTTTTACAAATCCCCCCTAAATGTTTTGTTTAATACAACTATGTCCTAAAAAGTAAGAAAAAACTGTTGAAAATGAGCGAACAATTGGAATTATTAAAAATTTAAGGGGCAATTTGCAACATAATAGTCTGACACGTATGCAAACTCACGTCCGCCGTCACGAAGTGACCAAAACGCTCGCGCGTGCCAACTTGTTGACCCGTTTTTCACGTTTCGCAACTTGGTGATCTAAACGCACATTGGTGGCAAGTTGGTGTACAAAACCTGCGTTTTACTTATTCATTAATCCAGCCAAGTGCTCCATTTACTTTGGGCCATATTGTGAGGGAATAATCAGAGGAGAGGTGAAGCATGTATTTCAAGTCTTAGTCGAATTTTTTGAAGCTAAGTATCTTGGACTACCCACTCCATTTACTATTTTTTTAGCTTAGAGGTGCTCTCACTCTCCTCTGTAATTGGAATTGGGAAAATCTATGTTCAGAACGGTCTGAAGTTAAGCTTAGCCGGCGGACCAATCACAGCTCGTAGGGCCACTGATTGCTCTGGTCCCACCCACGTGCAGGTTACGTACGTGTCCGTCCGTTCCCGATACATGCTGCATGCCTAGTTTTGTCATACTCTCCTTTCCTTTTCCTTCTCTTAAGACGCATGCATGCTAATGCGATGCATGCAAGCACTCCATCGATCAGCTCAACTAGTTCCATGGTAGATTGGTAATACCAAAAAATTAGCTGAACGCAAAATTTTGAATGAGCCAATTAGCACTACTCAAAGCGTGTACATCGGGGCCAGTTAGATCAACTCCAACGGGTCGATCTGAACAAACACAAAATGTGTCCATTTTAGTTATGTTTTGCTCGGCAAGCGGACACCATGATCCGCCCATATCTGCCGGTGCACCCAACGCAGAGACACGTTTGTTTTTGGAATTTTTTTTGTTCAGAGCACCCTGAACATAACGTTTCGCGCAGGCGTATCAATCGCTATACGATTCGAAGTGCGCCCCGCGCATCCCGGCCTTCACCTGCACATCTCGATCCCACGGGCTGCAAATCGCTATAATATGGTGTTGGCCGAGAGATGAGGGACGACTCTAGCCAGACCACCACGTCGGGATCTCGTTGGAGTATCGCCGGACCTTGAAATGTGAAATTTGTTATGGAAATTTCTGAGATGTGTGTTTGTGTGATGGGCGGTCGTGTGCCCAGGTCTCGCTTCGCCAGTGCCGTTGGCCGGGCCGCCATCTCGCTCAAACCCTCCGCGTCACCTAGTCGAGGCGCCACCCCGGGCGGACTGAATATGTTGTTGGCCGAGAGCCGAGGGACGTATCTCGCCAGGTGTCGTGTCACCGACCTCGTCGGTGCGCGACGACTCTAGCCAGACCACCATGTTGGGATCTCGTTAGAGTGCCGGACTACCAGGTACTGATTGAGTTACCCTACACTCTCGGTAGTAGTTACCCAAATAGTACTGATGAAGTTAGCCATGTGTCATTATGCGGCTATCCACCACGAAATCGATGTAGTTACCCTCTTATCTCGGTAATAGTTACCAACACAATACTGATGGAGTTACCCACCATGTAACGATAAAGTTACCTATGTGTTCATGATGCGGCTATCCACCCTGAAATTGATGTAGTTACCCTCTAATAGTTACTCACCCAGTACTGATAAAATTATCCACATGTTTATGATGCACCCGGAGTGCACCCTGCGCGTTCCGGCCTCCACCTGCACATCTCAATCCCCACAGGCTGCAAATCGCCATAATATGTTGTTGGCCGAGAGACGAGGGATGCCTCTCGCCAGGTGTCGCGTCACCGACCTCGTCGGTGCGCGACGACTCTAGCTAGACACCCACGTCAGGATCTCGTTGGAGTCTCGCCGGACCTTGATGTGTGAAATTTTCTATGGCAATTTATGAGATGTTTGTTTGTGTGATGGGCGGTCGTGTGCCCCAGTCTTGCTTCACCGGCGCCGTTGGCCGGGCCGCCATCTCGCTCAAACCCTCCTATCTCGGTAATAGTTACCCACACAATACAATACTGACGGAGTTACCCACCCTGTAATGATAAAGTTACCATGTGTTCATGATGCAGCTATCCACCCTGAAATCGATGTAGTTACCCTCCTCTCTCGGTAATAGTTACTCATCCAGTAGTGATAGAGTTACCCACCCAATACTAATAAATTTACCCACATGTTTATGATGCAATTATCCACCACAAAATCGATATATTTTACCCTAATCTCTTGATAATAGTTAACCATGAAGTTACCAATGTATATATGATGCACTTATACACCAGGAAATCGATGTAGCTACCCTACTCTATCTTACCCACCCAACGTAATAGTGATAAAGTTACCCATGTATTCATGATGCAGTTTTCCACCACGAAATGGATGTAGTTACCCTACTATCTCGATAATAGTTATCCACACAGCACTGATAAAGTTACTTATGTGTTCATGATGAAGTTATCTACCAGGAATCGATGTAGTTACCATACTTTCTCGGTAAAAGTTATCCACCTAGTACGGATGGAGTTACCCACCCAAAACTGATGAAGTAACCATGATTTGTGAGGAGGTAAGGCATCCTAAGGCGGACGGGGGAGCCTTTGTGCTTAAGCGTTGCCATCGGACGCTTTAGGAGTGTAAGCGCATAGGGTGGTCATTTTTCTAAGGCGTAGTGGGGTGCCTTAGCGCCTAAACGTTGCATAAGCGTCGCCATCAAAACCATAGAAGTTATCCATGTTTTCGTGATGTATTTATCATCCTAAAACGGTAACTTACTTATAAACTAGATGGTAACTTCAAAGCTTGAAAAGATCGAAAAGAACAACCAAAAGTGCGATATAGTTTCAACCCGAAAACTAATCATTCATACGGTGGTGGGTATCTTACATATTACAGCATGGATAACTCACGTGTTACTGGTGGATAACTTTTAGGTCCAAAAAAATATATCGTCGGAACATATCAATATGGGATTTAGTTTCGAAGATCTCGACGTGACTAGTCCAATGATGAAAACGGATCTAAAATTGGATGAAAGGTTTGAGCTACAAAACTTTTTAAATTTTCAAGTTCCGTATTTAATGATGATGACATAATCAGTTTTGTCCTTAGTCCACCATGGTCTACGCATTGACATTTTTAAAGTTTGCTCTCCATGCACGCAGCCTGATTGCTGCTACTGATTAGATGTCTGAACGGTGGTTGTCCGAAACGTTCTACGCGTAAAGCTAATTTCAGACCGTTCTAAACCTAGTCCGGTTGGAATTTGTATTCATAAACTAGACTGTGATTGAGAGATGGTAAAGTACACTACAAATGCATACAAATGTTGACGTGAGAAGTTGGTAATCATTACTATCAAGTTAAATAAATGTTACTACTAATCTGAAGCTGCATCTAAATCACAATCTTCTACTAGCAAGAAATGGTGCTAATCTAGAGCAGATGCTCGATATTATGGTAAATACGTTTGGACTTGTGCCTGACCATCCGGAGCTTCGAGGAGGATCCTGCATCTCGCACCACCTCGACGCCGGTGAGCAGAGTCGCCGTGTCGGCGGTGTACGAGTCACCATACCCATCCGTGGCCATGATGTCGAAGTTCCTGTGGATGCAGAACCTGCCGGCGCCCAGGTACGCCACGCTGTCTTCCGACGGATACCAGTCCGGCGGCGGCGGGTCGACATCCGGCCACGCATGTCGCAGCACCGGGCCGGCTGATGATGGTCCGTTGTTTGTCGTCTTCATGGCGCCAGATACGTCGACGGCGCAGAAGCGGATGCCGTTGACGCCGAACAGGAGGTTATCGCCGAGCTCGGGGACGTGCAGGGCCCGGGAGTAGCAGAAGGGCAGCGTCCAGTCGCCGACCTTGGTCCACTCACCGGCGGCGCCGGTGTCGAAGCAATAGGTGCCAGTGCGGGAGTCCCTGAACCCCTCACTGCAGCGGCCGTTCAAGGATACACAGATGGTGCTTCCGTGGAGCAGGGCGTAGGACTGGAGGGTGAAGGAGGAGCCACGGCCGGCGTAGGTATAAGACTCGAGCGGGAAGGTGGAGTCATGGTCGTCCTCGACGAGGGGCGAAGGGAGCTGGCGCCAATGCCAGGCGAAAGTTCTTCGAGCACAAAACAGCCTTACGGAGCTGTCCTGGAATTCTCGGCGCTGCGGCGGGTCGCGGTCGGGATCGCCGTAGACGAGGGCCTGAAACTGGAAGCTGTCGTCCGCGCAGTCGAGGAGGTAGATCGCGTCGGGGCGATCGGGGTCGTGGGCGTTGGCGCGGGTGACGGCGAAGGAGGTCGTGGACCACAGCCTGGTGGGGTCGCTGAGGGTGGGCATGGTATGGACGGTGCCGGCGTCAGCGTCGTAGAGGAGGGAGCGGCCAGCCTCGTCCACGCACATGATCTTACTTCCCTCGCCGCCGAAGGGGAAGAACTCGAGGTTGCTGGCCATGTGCGAGGGGGACGGCTCGAACCTGAGTTTTCGCGGGGGCAGCCTCAAGACGCCGTCGTACTCGTAGTCATCCTTTTGCGCCGCCGCCGCCGCTTGCTGATGTTGGATCTGACGGTGGTGCTGTGCTTGGGCGGTGGATGGCTAGAAAAGGTGGTTGCTGGCGTTGATTCGGCTCAGCGAACCGCCGTTGAGCTTCTCCGTCACCATGTTCAGCATCCGCCGCGCCTTCATTATTCCCGGGCAGTCGCCCGGCCGGAAACACGAAAGAAAACAGCCAAAGCCCTAACAAGACCTGCGAAAATGTAATCTCCAGCCGTAATTAGAGATCTCATTTTTGCTTAATCATATTGACGTGTTGCTTTGTTGGGCTTAATGGGCCAGTCGACTGGCGTACGACAGAAAAATTTGAGGTCGCGGGCGAAATCAAAGCATAAAAAAACTGTTGCAAAAATCAAACATGTCTACACAAAGTAATCTATCTATTTATCTGTCTATCTATCTATATATCTACCTATACTCCTTATGATACTTTTTATAAAGTAAAACCACACTGCAATTTATTTATGATTTTTCTATCTCAACATGCAAGTTATCTATATCATCCACTATTTTAGCCAACCAATTTTTCATGTCATTCCACCAACATTCCTTAATCACAATTTTTTTTGCATGCAACCTATACACATCATATAATTTTAACCATACAATTGTCCACGTCACCCTTTTTAATCAGCAATTACAAAAAATCCGTTAATTAAATTTAGTATTTTGACAATTGTGACATGTTGCATATTTCTGTATACAAATTCATATTCGATGTGTCTTATATCCTTTATTTGCATATTAATTTTTTAAAAAGATCCCAGCCACAACCCGTTGGGTATAATACTTTCTATGATCCTAAACAGAATCAAACATGTCCATCTTCAATCAATTTAAAATTCTAGACCTCCCTTCGATCTGGGCCACGCCGCCCTGGCCGTCGATAGTTCTTGCATTTTTTACTTCCTAGAGCGGCCATGCGTGATTTATTCGCGTCGTCGCTTGTTTGCATGTTCGATCAAGCCAGTCTAGGCACGATCATTGTACGGTCAACAAGGTTTTGGATACCGAACCTTCTGAGTTCTGGTGCTCAAGGAAAGATTTACTTCAAGCAGTGATGGGATCTGTTTCTGGCCTACTCAGGATTATAGTTGGACTGAGTAGGTACTGTCTAAGCTCAAGCTTCAAATCCAAACAAGAATGGACAAAACATGACTGGTTAACAGTGGAATGTGTGGTTTTCATGCAGGTTCATCATCCGAATGGCCATAAACAAAACGAGTTATCTTTTACATGTATAGAGAGGGATATAAGGCTATGTCCGGTCAAAATAGTGCGTCATTCCATACATAACCGCCCCCTCTTTTTTATTCTCCTTTGTGTTTACATTAGACTAGATTTCAGTGTGACGCAGAAATGCCAAAGCAAAGCAGCTGTTGCGTCTACCAATATTGCTGCTCCCATTTCTCAACTTGAATCACCTCATTTCATCTGGTATGATATTAGTTCTGTATGTCTACATTCAGCCCTTTTATATTTTTAAGCCTAGGAACTTACTGTTGTAATTTTTGGTTGGAAACTATTGAATTGCTGCATTAGTCAATTATCCCAAAAGTCATAACTGGTGGAAATGGTTATGCAATATATTTACGTTTCAACACTCCGCCTCAGTCCTCATGTGTAGGCTCTTTTAGTCCTTAGAGTGGGGTTGGGGCAAACGAAGATTTAAAAAAAAAATGCGTGAGCAGGATCTTATACTCCGAACCATTTTTTTTAACTCCGTCGCTGGTTGTGTTGTATCAGGGGCTTTGGCATGATCGCTGATGTATTTTGTAATGAATTGGCGGTACGTTGTTAAGTGTACACATGACGTATTTGTTCCTGATTGTCACCGAAAGTTGGTTGTCTTCCGAAACATCATTCCTTGTCAGCAGTTTGTTCGTCGATTCTGGCGGAGAAACTCTCCCTAGCCTTTTGTTTGAAACCGTAAAAGAACCACGTAGTTGTTGGGCTATGTCCCTCAACATTGGAGTTGTGTTAGAAGCCCAACCTCAGCCCATGAATTTAACACGAGATAGGAGTGTAGGCCCTCCTGACCCATCTGTCTGAAATTCTCGGCAACCCGAATTGGCGAAATGTCAAATGTCCATTCTACTCGTAAGATATACCAGATTGTAACACCTGAACCCGGTTTGAGGGTGAAAGGGCACGGCGCCCCTATGTGTGGTTTTGGTAATTAATGACAATCCCTATGGACTAATGGTTGCATTGAGTTGTACTTGTAGTGATTGTCCATAGACCATGCTTGAACTCCATATGTTGGATTCAAGGTTGATGCCATGAATATATTGATATAATGAAGTATTTGGCATCAAGATCATCGAGTTGAGCATATTTCAAGTATGTTTTGAAGAAAAGGATTAGTGATCATTCATGGTTATCCTCAAGACATCATCTATTGAATAGAGAAGAAAAGATACAAGGTTGATCAAGATATTGTTCAACACACAAAGCTACAGGATGTACCAAGTGGGATCATGTATCTCTTGGTATGGTAAGTAATTGTCCATATAGCTTTGTGAACTAACCCATGATATGTGTTGGCATTTCTATGTGTGGTTAGGTATCTTTCTATGGGCTTGCATCAAATGAAGATTTCATATAGCCCATGATCGATGACGTCAAGTGGTGTTCGTCATCAATGTTGAGAAGCGCAAGTTCAAGAGGAGCATCTCGAAGAAATCCTAGGCTTGAAGCTTGCCACCCATTTAGAGATAATGTTCATGTGAAGATGTGCCTAAGAGAGGCTCTCCCATAGTGGAGTATGGGGGAGCAATGTTTGGGTCTTCACCAAGCGAAGCGCAATCAAAAAAGGTGGTCCACTTGAAGAGATCAAGATCGACGTCATCTAGCTCAAGTGGAATGCGCAAGGCAAAGGTATGATAGGGTTTCTATTTTACCGGTCTCGTGGTACTAGTTGGGAGACCGGGTTATAGGATAGATACCGTACTATCAAGAGGGGCTCTCGATTGAGCTTTAGCGTATCAGTTGGAGAGAGCTCAAACCTTTGCATACTTGCCTTCATCATCCTTCTTGGTTCTTATTTGGCTTATCTCTCTATGTTGTTTTGGAGCTTGTTGTGACCTTCATAACAAGCTCAAGTTCACCGAAAACGGATTTCGTATGAAAAACTTGTTGCGTTTTCGGTTTGGAGTTTCTCCCTGTTCATCTTCTATAGAGAGGTTTCACCTTTCTACATTTGGTTTTATACACCCTTGTTGGACTATGATGTTTTCTTGCATCATCTTGTCGTGCTCGTTGTGGTGATTCCAACGAGCCCAAGAACATCGAAATCGGAGTCCGGATGAAAAAGTTATTGCAGTTTTCGTTTTGTTGTTTCTGTCAGTTTTCGGTCAATCGGATAATCCGATTAACTTTCGGAATATCCGATTTGAAATATCCGATTCACACCAGTAGGTTTTGCACCTTGGTCAATTTCAGACCCGGATTTTCTGGTCCGAAAAAGACCCGGATTATCCGATTTTAGCGGATTTTCCGGTCCGAAAATGTCCCGGATTATCCGATTTTTCCTGGCTTTAACGGCTCTATTTCGTGGGGACCTATAAAGGGCCCCTTCTTCCCCAATGAGTCTAGCCTTGCTTGAGCACAAAATTGCCCTCCATTGTTGACCTTCTTGAGCTTTGCTAACTCTCTATCCCTCCATGATTCTTGCCTCCATTTAGTGGGAAAAGAGAGGAGATCTAGATCCATTGTTCCACCAATCAATCTCTCCTCTAAGTGAGGGGAACCTTGTTGGATCTAGATCTTGGAGGAATTTGGTGTTCCTCTTTGTTCTTCCTCTCTTCTCCCCCCAATAGCATTAGTTGCTTTGGTGGGATTTGAGAGTGAAGGATTTTGAGCACTTCTTGTGTTCTTGCCCATTGCATCGGTTGCATCGGTTTGAGTTCTCCACGGTGATACGTGGAAATCGAAGTTGAGAAGCTTGTTACTCTTGGGTACTTGGGGTGCCCTAGAGCTTGTCCTCTTGGGTACTTGGAGTGCCCTAGACGGTCCTTGTTGATCTCGGAGTTTTGGTGGCTCGCGGGATAGTTGGGAGCCTCCAATTAAGTTGTGGAGTCGCGCCCCAACCTTGTGATTCTTGTGGCTTTGGGAGCCGGGAATTCGGTGAGAGCCTCCAATTAAGTTGTGGAGTGTGCCTCATCCTTGTACGGGTTCGGTGACCACCCTCAAGTGTCCCATAGTGGTTCGTGGCACTCTACATTGGTAGAGGCACGAAGGAGATTACGGTGTGCCATTTGACGGCTATTCGGGGATCACTTTGTGACTCCGCACCGCTCCAACGGAGACGTAGCTTCCATTGGGAAGTGAACTTCGGGATAAATCATCGTCTCCAAGTGCCTCGGTATTTCTATACCCGAGCTTCTTACTTATGCAATTTACTTTGTGATAGCCATCGAGCTTGAAGTAATATATCTTGCTATCACATAGTTGTATATCTTGTTTAGCATAAGTTGTTGGTGCACATAGGTAAACCTAGCTTGTTTAGGTTTTGTGCTTGATAAATTAAACGCTAGTTTTATTCCGCATTTATTCAAGCCTAAACCATAAAGAATTTTAAATCGCCTATTCACCCCCCCCCCTCTAGGCGACATCCGTGTCCTTTCAATTGGTATCAGAGCGGGTTCTCTCCTTATTGGCTTCACCGCCTGGAGAGTAAAGATGTCGTCTAGCGGATAGTGCACAATGCTTCTTTTATATTAGATGGCACAAATTATGATGTTTGGAAAATTCGCATTCTTGATATTCTTCGGGTCATTGACCCATACATAGAGCGAATTCTAGATAGGGGTTATTCTCCTCCAAGGAATCCCAAAAGATTATCTTTATTGGATGAGAATAATTCCTATCTAAATGCTCAAGCTTCTAATGTGATTTTCAATGCTTTGAGCGATGTAGTTATTATGTCGGTCTCTCCTTTTCGGAATGCTCATGAGCTTTGGACCAAGCTTCAAGATAAATATGATGTGTCCAAGAATTGTGGAGATGATTGTTGTCCCTCCACTTCCGGCCGTGATGAGTTCTCAACTTCTTCTACTTCACCTACATGTGGCAAGCCACAAAGTAATGCAATGGTGAGTAGTGATAGATATTGCAATAATGATAGTAAGCTTATTGTTGATGATACTTCACCACTATCTTATTGCAATGATTTATCTTTGGACTTAAACGCATCTAGAACCAAAAATGATCTACATGCTTGTGTTGATAGTCCTTGCATATCATGTACAAATTGCTTGATTAATCCTTGTGATGATATGCTCTCTATATCTTGTTGTCATGATAAAAATGGTTCTATTTCCTCTAGTATTTGTTTGGCTAACAATGTAGAGGAAACCGAACACTCCATGGAACAAGATATGGATTTAAATGGTGACTCAAGTAATTCTTCATCGTCATCATCATGTACTCACTTTTGCCTTATGGCTAAAGCTTCCGAGGTATCTCCTACTTTGGATCCCAATATATCTCATGATGATAGTGATGAGGAAAATGAACAAAATGATAATGATGCTTCCATACTCGAGAAGGGTAAAATGGTTATTCTTTCTCTTTCAAAGAATAAAGATGCTCGTGCTAACTTCTTAGAAATCATGTCTACCCTTGTTAAGCGCAAACTTACCATTGAGGAGTTGGAAGCTCACATTGATGAAAGTCTTAACCGCGAATACAAGTATGCGGAAGAGATCGCCGATCTCAAGGAAGCTCTTGAAGAAGAACAATCCACCAAGGAGACTCTTGAGGAAACTTTTGCTCTCGAACTTTCTAAGTAAAGGGATCCCATGATAATCTCTTAAAGTGGCAAATGATTTCAAAATAACAAATGGTAAGCTTATAGATGCACATGCCAAACTCCTTGAATTTTGAGCACCTAGAAAATGGCTCTAGGGTCATTAAGGTGAGCTCATCAAACTCACCGAGTCTCATGCGCAACTTAAAGCTTCTCACTCTAAAGAGCTTGCCAAGTTACTTTCTCCTATTGTCATAAATAATGATGCTTGTGCTACTAACTCTATCTCTTGTGAAGCATCCATATTAACGGAGAATGTTGAGCTAAGGGCTCAACTTGCATTGCTATCTAGCAAATATGGGAAATTGGAAGAAAGCCATGAAAAGCTCTCGAGCTCTCATGAGGATCTTCTAGTCTCCTATGATAAGCTAAAGATAGCTCATGAGGCTATTATTACAAAGGTGAAATCTTGTGAGCCTCATGTGGACAATGGCACAACTTCTACTCAACATGCTTTATTGCCATGTGCTAGTCCTAGTAATTCATCCACTCATAATATTGCTACATCTTGTGATGAATTACTTTCCATGCCTTTTTGCTCTAACAATGAAGCTTCTACTTCCTCTAGTGTTTTTGTTGATACTAACCATGTAGAGGAATTAAAAGAGCTCAAGGCCCAAGTCACTTCTTTGAAGAAAGACTTGGAAAAGCGTCATGATGGGAAGCCCACACTTGACAACATGTTGAGTGTGCAAAGACGCCCCAATGACAAGAGTGGACTTGGATTCAACTCCAATAGTAAGAACAAGTCCAAGTATAACAAGAAAAAGAAGGGCCAAGAACAAGTCAAGAATTCGGCCAAGATCACTTGCTTCAAGTGCAAAGTTGAAGGGCACCATGTTAGATCTTGCCCTATGAAGAAGAAATCTCTTAGCAAGAAGCAACAAGGGAAGAGCCTCAAGTTCAATCTCAAGTTCATCAAGATGAAGAACGGTCCCTTCCCAAGAAGAACCATGGCATGCCTCCTCATGATGAAGCTTCAACTAAGAAGAAAGGAGGAAGCAAATGTTGCTACATATGTCGTGAGAAGGGTCATTTTGCTTCTTCATGCACTAGTGGTAACTTATCCAACCCCATAATAATTGATAATGCTTATTCTATTAGGAAGGATAAGGTTGGCAATGTGTTTGCCAAATATGTTGGTACTCAAAGTGGTGTCAAGAAAAGACCATTTGGGTTGCCAAGCCTATTGTGACTAACCTCTTAGGACCCAACTTGGTTGGGGACCAACAAGTTAAAACTTGATCAATAGGTGTTGGTGGAGGGCATTGGAGACTTGGCTACATCATGAAGAATTAAGGGATCTTCATCAATTTATTCTCTCAAGCCAAGTCATTTGGATTATATTGTTCTATCTCATATCCAATGTTCCTCCTTGCGGTAACTTGTGTTTAAATCATACATACATTGAAAGTTGCTTGCACCCTTGCATGTGTTTGGTTTTGTACCTTGCTAATGTTTGCATGTGTTGTGCTCTCTACTTACTTTTCTTGAGCAATCAAGTATGTGTATGTTGGTTTGCACACCATGTATGTGTGAGTTTGTGTTGAGCCATTTGTATCAATTGCTTATATCTTAATTGGCTCTTTTTGAGAGATTAATGGACTATCCCATTTTGGGGGAGTGATATGTTTGCACACTTCACAATCCTAAAAATGTGTATACATGAGTACTACCACTTAGTGTTGATATATCAATTTTATCTAGTCTCTATATGGTATGTCATTCTCATGAGAAATTCAAATTCTATAATGTCCATTAATTATCTCTAGTTGAGTTCTATTTGCCTCTTGTGGAGAATGGATGTTTATCACATTATGGGGGAGTAATAAGCTATGTGCATATTACAAGCCTAGAAAATGTGAACATGTGAGGTATTGCCACGTAGAATTGATATTCTAAATTATCTTGCTCCTATGCGGCATGGTGCTCAAACAAGTTCCACTTTGCTTAAATGATTTTGTTTGCTCATAGTTTGGATCTTGTTTGAAAGAAATGTTCTTGGTATGGTTCTCCTCCAACATGATATTATATATATCCATTTGGGAACCGATTGCTTCAAGCAACTCTTTATAGTTGCTTTGCTTGTTCGCGTGAATACTGAAGCTATCAAGAACATATATCTACCTAAGCATTGCTCTTAAATCTTATCCTTTGCCTTATGCTTATTGTTGTGAATATGATCTTGAATTTCACTCCAATATACCACCGAGAAATATCTCCATATACTCCTTGTCCTTGACAAGTGATACTCATAATTGTGGTGAAATTTGTAGATCGTCTTCATGTTGGCTCTTGATTTTATTGCCTTATTCCTTGCCAAAAATTAATGTGATTTAACTCCTTTGTCTTCCTTACCTCTTGTGGATCATTTTGCTTTACTCAAACTTTCCTAGTGTTTTATTTGGTGTAGGAGAGGCATTGATCCCATCATTGTGCACCTTGCATTCAAAGGCTACTTATAGATAATGCACTATTCTTGGGTGAGCTATCCTATATTGAGTACAACTTATATTTTCATTAGTATTGGATCTTATTGCTTTTTCTTGATATATGACTAGTGTTTGAATAGATATTTGAGAGCGATGATTCCATGTGTGTGCATTGTGTATTCAAATACAAGATCATAAAATAATGCACTTTTGTTGGGAGAGCTATCATGTATCTTTTTAAACACTATTTATATTCTATTTGTATTTGATCCTTTCCATTGGTCTTTGATCCCGATGACATGTCTCATGGAAGACAAACCTTTTTGGCTTGGTACTTTGTACCATCATGAAAAGTGTAGAGGGTGTGGTTTATTTGTTGGAACCCCGCTCTTTCTTTTTGAGAGTTTGTCCCAATTGGCATCTCTCTTTGGGAGTGGGTTATATCATTCGTTGATTAACATCTCTCTCTTTTGGTATCTCTTTTGGAAATTTGATATCTAGTCCTTTTATATATTGATTAATTGGTATCTTATTTTCTTTTTGATATCTTTATCCAATTGGTATCTTATCAATTATGTGTTGATTTGCTTTTAGTTTCAATTGGCTTCTCTAAATCAATTTTTGATTTGGATCTTTGATATAATTTGGACCCTCTTTGATCTCTTAATATTTGTCCAAATTGTATCTCCCTTTGGTTATTGAAGGTCATAGGCATGCATATCTACTACATGTTTATTTTATGGCATGCTTTCCTTCTTTGTGCCAATATATAGGGGAAACTCCACGGAATCCTAAATCGGCTAAGATGTGCATGAAATTCAATTTCATATCTATATGCACATATTTATGTGGAGTTCCTTCTATGTATTGTAGTTTGACTAACTACTTGGACCCAATTAGTTTGGGAACAATTTTACTTGAATGTGTTTTAGGTACATGGAGATGCATTGGATGCTTGTCTCATTTACAATGAAAGTATCTTCACCACATGCTTATTGGAGCCAAGCGAGGATGGTTGATGAAATTTATCTACTACATCAACCCAATGTCATCTCGGTAACAAGTATTCACCCTCATGCATACTTTTCTAGCATCCAACCTTGTGTAGGTTGCATCATGGCATGAAAAGTATTTATTTGCTTTTGTTGTAGCTATTGCAAATTCAATGTAGCTCTTATGATACTTGTTGCTTTCCTCAACGCATCCCAACTATCTCCTTTTCCCTTAGTGATATTTGTGATGCTTGTGTTGAGGTTGAATTTGAAGTTCATTATTATACAATATGAGAATATTGAGCTATGGGCTATGATCCTAAACAAACATCATATGTGTATATGTTATGACTTCCCTTTGGATATCGTGTTTCTTTTCCTTAGTAACTAATTTTATGTGTACATGTTTCTTTGTGGATATGTACACTTAGAAACTTATATACATGAGAGAAATTACATCTTTACTCGATATCCTAATTCTTCGGTGTCACCTCTTTTACTCCGTTTTTGATTCTTTGGCGTGACTCCGAAAAGAATTTGATTTATGAGTGCATATCCTATTTTATCACATCTTGGTGCTCTCATCTTGGTGAATATCTTGCTTGTCTTACAAGCCAATAATCTTCACCATGGGATATGTCACAAGCTTTGTTTTTCATTTGCATCTTATTGAGCTTGTGAATTCATTTGTTTTTGTGTTTTAGAGGATACCGGAGGAGTGAGGATTCCATGTTTGGACACCTTGTATTCAAATACAATAATTCTAAATTGTGTACAAATATTGGGGAGCTCCTCTATTTTCTTTAAAACACTCTTTTGCTCAAATCATAATATCTTGTGTTTATTTGGTTAGTCGGATCTTTTTGATTGCTTACTTTTTATTTGGAGAATTGTAAAAAGTTTTCCATATCATTCTTTTGCAATCTTTGGATCCTCAATATAGTTTGTGCTCTCTCCAACTATTCGTCATTGGATATGTGTATTTGATTTCACTCATATTTTGAGAAATGCACACGTTTTGGGGGAGCTCATACTATATTGACCTTCTAAGATTTTTCGCCCATTTTGGAAATGGATGCCAATGGGGGAGAAGTTTTATAGGGTTTAAGGGAAGGTTTAAGGGAATTTGGTGTTATGCTTTTGTTTTGTCATAAGCATTTACCTTTCATGCTCATGCATCCATGCTTGTTGATTTGCATGGTTGCTTAATTCATTATATAAACCCTTGTAAAAGAGATTGTCATCAATTACCAAAATGGGGGAGATTGAAAGGGCATGGCGCCCCCATGTGTGGTTTTGGTAATTAATGACAATCCCTATGGACTAATGGTTGCATTGAGTTGTACTTGTAGTGATTGTCCATAGACCACACATGGGGCGCCCCCCATGTGTGGTTTTGGTAATTAATGACAATCCCTATGGACTAATGGTTGCATTGAGTTGTACTTGTAGTGATTGTCCATAGACCATGCTTGAACTCCATATGTTGGATTCAAGGTTGATGCCATGAATATATTGATATAATGAAGTATTTGGCATCAAGATCATCGAGTTGAGCATATTGCAAGTGTCTTGAAGAAAAGGATTAGTGATCATTCATGGTTATCCTCAAGACATCATCTATTGAATAGAGAAGAAAAGATACAACGTTGATCAAGATATTGTTCAACACACAAAGCTACAGGATGTACCAAGTGGGATCATGTATCTCTTGGTACGGTAAGTAATTGTCCATATAGCTTTGTGAACTAACTCATGATATGTGTTGGCATTTCTATGTCTGGTTAGGTATCTTTCTATGGGCTTGCATCAAATGAAGATTTCATATAGCCCATGATCGATGACGTCAAGTGGTGTTCGTCATCAATGTTGAGAAGCGCAAGTTCAAGAGGAGCATCTCGAAGAAATCCTAGGCTTGAAGCTTGCCACCCATTTAGAGATAATGTTCATGTGAAGATGTGCCTAAGAGAGGCTCTCCCATAGTGGAGTATGGGGGAGCAATGTTTGGGTCTTCACCAAGCGAAGCGCAATCAAGAAAGGTGGTCCACTTGAAGAGATCAAGATCGACGTCATCTAGCTCAAGTGGAATGCGCAAGGCAAAGGTATGGTAGGGTTTCTATTTTACCGGTCTCGTGGTACTAGTTGGGAGACCGGGTTATAGGATAGATACCGTACTATCAAGAGGGGCTCTCGATTGAGCTTTAGCGTATCAGTTGGAGAGAGCTCAAACCTTTGCATACTTGCCTTCATTATCCTTCTTGGTTCTTATTTGGCTTATCTCTCTATGTTGTTTTGGAGCTTGTTGTGACCTTCATAACAAGCTCAAGTTCACCGAAAACGGATTTCGTATGAAAAACTTGTTGCGTTTTCGGTTTTGGAGTTTCTCCCGGTTCATCTTCTATAGAGAGGTTTCAACTTTCTACATTTTGTTTTATACTCCCTTGTTGGACTATGATGTTTTCTTGCATCAACTTGTCGTGCTCGTTGTGGTGATTCCAACGAGCCCAAGAACATCGAAATCGGAGTCCGGATGAAAAAGTTATTGCAGTTTTCGTTTTGTTGTTTCTGTCAGTTTTCGGTCAATCAGATAATCCGATTAACTTTCGGAATATCCGATTTGAAATATCCGATTCACACCAGTAGGTTTCGCGCCTTGGTCAATTTCAGACCCGGATTTTCCGGTCTGAAAAAGACCCGGATTATCCGATTTTAGCGGATTTTCCGGTCCGAAAATGTCCCGGATTATCCGATTTTTCCTGGCTTTAACGGCTCTATTTCGTGGGGACCTATAAAGGGCCCCTTCTTCCCCAATGAGTCTAGCCTTGCTTGAGCACGAAATTGCCCTCCATTGTTGACCTTCTTGAGCTTTGCTAACTCTCTATCCCTCCATGATTCTTGCCTCCATTTAGTGGGAAAAGAGAGAGGAGATCTAGATCCATTGTTCCACCAATCAACTCTCCTCTAAGTGAGGGGAACCTTGTTGGATCTAGATCTTGGAGGAATTTGGTGTTCCTCTTTGTTCTTCCTCTCTTCTCCCCCAATAGCATTAGTTGCTTTGGTGGGATTTGAGAGTGAAGGATTTTGAGCACTTCTTGTGTTCTTGCCCATTGCATCGGTTGCATCGGTTTAAGTTCTCCACGGTGATACGTGGAAATCAAAGTTGAGAAGCTTGTTACTCTTGGGTACTTGGGGTGCACTAGAGCTTGTTCTCTTGGGTACTTGGGGTGCCCTAGACGGTCCTTGTTGATCTCGGAGTTTTGGTGGCTCGCGGGATAGTTGGGAGCCTCCAATTAAGTTGTGGAGTCGCGCCCAACCCTGTGTTTCTTGTGGCTTTGGGAGCCGCGGGAATTCGGTGAGAGCCTCCAATTAAGTTGTGGAGTGTGCCTCATCCTTGTACGGGTTTGGTGACCACCCTCGAGTGTCCCATAGTGGTTCGTGACACTCTACATTGGTAGAGGCACGAAGGAGATTACGGTGTGCCATTTGACGGCTATTCGGGGATCACTTTGTGACTCCGCACCGCTCCAACGAAGACGTAGCTTCCATTGGGAAGTGAACTTCGGGATAAATCATCGTCTCCAAGTGCCTCGGTATTTCTATACCCGAGCTTCTTACTTATGCAATTTACTTTGTGATAGCCATCGAGCTTGAAGTAATATATCTTGCTATCACATAGTTGTATATCTTGTTTAGCATAAGTTGTTGGTGCACATAGGTAAACCTAGTCTTGTTTAGGTTTTGTGCTTGATAAATTAAACGCTAGTTTATTCCGCATTTATTCAAGCCTAAACCAATAAAGGATTTTTAATCGCCTATTCACCCCCCCCCCTCTAGGCGACATCCGTGTCCTTTCAGAGGGCAAGGGTATTCAAGTAGTTTGAACCCAATGGCGCTGTAACAAGCCCTCCTATCGCAACCCGCACCTAGCCGAGGCACACACTCAGTTTTCCCCAATTCGACGAACCCTAGATCTTCCTCCAGTCACACACCCAGCTTTCCCCAATTCGACGAACCCTAGATCTGCCACCGGCTACTTCTCCCTCCAATTCTCCGGACACATCGTCGCCCCTCTCCGGCCAGGACATGACCGACGATACTCCCCGGCCACATCTTAACTGTTTCAGCCAAATCGCCTCCCTCACCCCGAGGCGAAGAGTGGGTAATAGAGTTTTGTTTCCTCTGAATTAGTTCTTTTGATTCTTGCTGTGCGTGAACGTAGACATACATCATAATCTACTTTTTTCTGCCTATTACTAGGATACTCTCGTCTAGTGACCCTTCTTCACGCCCGAACACCTTCAATGAAAAATAACAGGAAAAGAGGAGGTTGAACAGCCAGTGGTAACAAGCGAATCTCGACACCTCAGCCAACAGAAGGAGATTCCGATCTTGAACCCTTATTTCAGAAGCAACTTTAGATCTCCCCTGTCCTCTCAACAGCTAAGGTGCTAGATCTTCCATGCCGTCCTGCCTTATTATGTGTTGTTTGTTTGAATGCCAAATAAATTATCCCTCCGATCCTGTATAAGTGACGCCACAAACGAACGGATTAGGTACAATATAAGTAGTAGAACTCCTACACTTTTTTAGTATCAGAGGGAGTGTGATTTCAGGCTAGCTCGATTAATTCATGTTGCACTTCTTTCTATGAGATGAAGAGTACTACTGCCCACAACAACTGGGCTAACCAGCAGCCTCCAGTTGGAACCACGTCCCAGGCGGGCATGAAAAGATCATCGCTACCACTAGTGGAAACCTGGCCTTTCGTCCAGAGCCAAAATTGGCTCTAGTCCCGGGTGGCTTACGAACCGGTACTAGTGTGGCTCTAGTACCGGTTCGAAAGCCACGAGGCCGCGCAGCTCTTGTACCGGGTAGTAGGGGAGCTCTAGTCCCGGGCCGTAATACGAGCCGGTACTAGAGGTCCGTGGCAGGGCAGCAGCAGCGCGGGGCCGCGCGAGCACCTCTAGTACCGGCTCGTATCACGGCCCGGTACTAGAAGGTGGAGCTTTAGTACCGGGTCGTGATACGACCCGGTACTAATGTTCTCACTATATCATCTTCCACCCCCGAGAGCATCTCTATTTTTTAGCTCGAGTTCATCTCCATTTTCTCCATTGTTTTACTCTCGAGCTCGAGTTCATCTCCATTTTCCCCACGATTTGTCAAGATTAACGGCACCCATCTTTTCAAGGGTTAGCAACTTGATCCTTTCATCCGGCGTTCCTCATTTTAGCTCATTTCCATACTAGCTTAGCTCATTTCATTTTTGTAGTGCTTGGTAGGTATTTGATGAAATGCCTAAGTTAGGGAGTTCATTTGTTTTATATGCAATTTGAGCTAAAATTAAAATGATTTGTGTGTTCTAGTGTCGTGCTCACCGCCGTTGATCGCCCCGTTGTCCCGTCACCGGCACCACCTCGGTAAGCCTCTTTTTAAAACTTTTATTTTAAAAAATCTTAGTTGTATGATTTAGATGCATAATTATTATTTGTATAATTTTATTAGTTGTATAATTGTTTGTTATATATAGTGCCATGGTTTTGACACCTGACCACACCGGCTCGTCCGCTCTATTATTCGGATGTGGTATGATTGTTTGTTATAACTATATATTTGTTTGGTTTCGTGTTTATGACAATCATTTCGACCAACTTGACATAGATATATTTTTATCTAGGAGGTAGTTGAACCGGAAATTCCAACCGACCCTATTGTCGAGTTTTTGAAAAAGAAATCAATGATTTGAAAGAAAAATTGAAAAGAAGTGAAGATCTTTGTCTCCAATGCTCAGAAGAGAAGATGAATTTGGAGTTCAAGTTTGCCGACGTCATCGATGAAAACGAGATCAAGATGGAGGCAATGCGCTTGGATAACGCGATCAAGATGGAGGCAATGCGCTTGGATAACGAGATCAAGATAAATGCAATGCGCTTGAAGCTTAAAAAGATTAGAAAATATGCCATTAGTCAAGAGGCTTGGTATCATTATGTTGTTGGTTCAATAATTACCTTAGTTGCGATTTTGATCGCATTTGTCGTTGGATTTAAATTCTTTATCTAGTTGTATGTTAGTTTCAATTAATGTATGTTTTATGAGAACTATGTATTACATTTGGTCACTACTCTAATTTGGTTTTAATGTGATGAATTTGTATTTGATATACTTAATTATATAATGTAGATGAGTCATCCATGGATGTACGTTGATCGACGCTCTAAAGCGTACATGGAAGGCGTGCGTTCTTTTCTCGATGTGGCTGAGGCAAACACGCGGAATGGTTTTATGTGTTGTCCATGTCGTGACTGTCGGAATGAGAAGGATTACTCTTCCTCAAGAATCCTTCACATCCACCTGATTCAGTCCGGTTTCATGTCCGGCTATAATTGTTGGACCAAGCACGGAGAAAGAGGGGTTTTGATGGAAGACAACGAAGAAGAAGAGAACGATGACAACTATCCCATGTTCAATGAACACGGTGATACTACAATGGGGGAAGACGAAGCTGAAGAAGATCCCATTGTTGATGAGCCCGATGATGATATTCGTCGGGTCATTCGTGATGCACAAATGGACTGTGGAAGTGAAAACGAGAGGTTGAAGTTGGAGCGCATGTTAGCTGATCACACAAAATTGTTGTACCCAAATTGCGAAGATGGTCAGAAAAAGCTGGGTACCACACTAGAATTGCTACAATGGAAGGCAGAGAATGGTACTTCTGACAAGGGATTTGAAAATTTGCTTCAAATTATTAAGAAGATGCTTCCAAAGGTTAACGAATTGCCCTCTAGTACGTACGAAGCAAAGAAGTGGTATGCCCTCTAGGATTAGAGGTGCAGAAGATACATGCATGCATTAATGACTGCATCCTCTACCGTGGTGAGCACGAGAATTTGAATGCATGTACGGTATGCGGTGCATTGCGGTATAAGATCGGGCGAGATGACCTGGTGATGTTGAGGGCGAGCCGTGCCCCAGAAAGAGGGTTCCTGCCAAGGTGATGTGGTATGCTCCTATAATACCACGATTGAAACGTTTGTTCCAAAACAAAGAGCATGCTAAGTTGTTGCGATGGCACAAAGAAGACCGCAAGAAAGACTTGATGTTGAGACACCCCGCTGATGGGTCGCAGTGGAGAAAAATCGACAAAGAGTACAAGACATTTTCAGATGACGCAAGGAACTTAAGATTTGGTCTAAGTACAGATGGCTTTAATCCTTTTGGGGAGCAGAGCTCCAGTCATAGCACTTGGCCTGTGACTCTATGTATCTATAACCTTCCTCCTTGGTTGTGCATGAAGCGGAAGTTCATTATGATGCCAGTGCTCATCCAAGGCCCGAAGCAACCCGGCAACAACATTGATGTGTACCTGAGGCCATTGGTTGACGAACTTTTACAGTTGTGGCGTGAAGAAGGTGTACGTGTGTGGGATGAGTACAAACAAGATGAATTTAACCTACGAGCGTTGTTGTTTGTAACCATCAATGATTGGCCTGCTCTTAGTAACATTTCAGGACAGTCAAACAAGGGATACAATGCATGCACGCACTGTTTAGGTGAGACTGAAAGTATATATTGCGGGGGCAAGAAAGGCAAGAATGTGTACCCAGGGCATCGTCGATTTCTTCCAAAACAACATCCCGTAAGAAAGAAAGGCAAGCATTTTAAAGGTGAGGAAGATCACCGGATGAAGCCTACCCGCCCTAATGGGACAGTTATATATGATATGGTCAAGGATTTAAAAGTAATCTTTGGAAAGAGTCTTGGCGGACAATCTGTTCCGAAGGACGCTGCCGGACACGTACCCATGTGGAAGAAGAAATCTATATTTTGGGAGCTACCCTATTGGAAAATCCTAGATGTTCGCTCTGCAATAGACGTGATGCATGTGACGAAAAATCTTTGCCTGAACCTGCTAAACTTCTTGGGCGTGTATGGGAAGACGAAAGATACACCAGAAGCAAGGCAGGACCAGCAACGTATGCATGAACGAGACAACGGGAATCCAGAGAAGTATCAAGGTTCTGCCAGCTACGCTCTTACCAAAGAAGAGAAGGAGATCTTTTTTGAAGTCCTGAGCAGTATCAAAGTCCCGTCTGGCTTCTCGTCGAATATAAAGGGAATAATAAACATGACAGAGAAGAAGTTCCAAAACCTAAAGTCTCATGACTGCCACGTGATTATGACACAATTACTTCCGGTTGCATTGAGGGGCTTCTACCCGAAAATGTTCGAGTACCCATTGTGAAGCTATGTGCATTCCTCAATGCAATTTCTCAGAAGGTGATCAATCCAGAAACTATAACAAGTTTACAGAAGGATGTGGTCCAATGTCTTGTCAGCTTCGAGTTGATCTTCCCACCATCCTTCTTCAATATTATGACGCACCTCATAGTTCACCTAGTCGATGAGATATCTGTTCTCGGTCCTGTATTTCTACACAACATGTTCCCCTTTGAGAGGTTCATGGGAGTCTTAAAGAAATATGTTCATAATCGTGCTAGGCCAGAAGGAAGCATTGTGAAGGGCTATGGAACAGAGGAGGTCATTGAGTTTTGTGTTGACTTTATTCCTGACCTTAAGCCGATCGGTGTTCCTCAATCGCGCCATGAGGGGAGACTGCGTGGAAAAGGCACGCTAGGAAAGAAAACAAAAATATGTATGGACGGGCATTCTTTCACTCAAGCACACTACACAGTTCTACATAATTCCAGCTTGGTGGCTCCATATATCGAGGAACACAAGAATATTTTACGCTTGAAATACCCGGAGGAAGGTGAAGATTCGATTGATGGAGAACACGTGAAGACTTTCGGCGGTTGGTTGGAACTACGTCTCATTAATGAGACCACTATTGGAGAAGAGCTATACTTGTTGGCGAAGTCACCATCTTCGACTATATCTACTTTCCAAGGGTATGAGATAAATGGGAATACATTTTACACGGCCGCCCAAGATAAAAAGAGCACCAACCAAAACAGTGGTGTCCGCTTTGATGCAACAAACAACAATGGGCAAAATGACACATATTATGGTTCCATAGAGGAGATATGGGAACTTGACTATGGACCTTTTTTTAAGGTCCCTTTGTTCTGGTGCAAATGGTTCAACCTGAAAGGTGGGGTAGAGATAGACCCGAAGTACGGAATGACTACAGTGGATTTCAAGAATCTTGGGTACGACACCGAACCATTCGTCCTAGCCAGTCAAGTGGCTCAGGTTTTCTATGTGAAGGACATGTCTACCAAACCGAAAAAAGAAAAAGTAAGCAAGCGAATACATCAAACGATGAGCCAAAGCGCCACATAGTTCTACCAGGGAAAAGAATCATCGTGGGAGTGGAGGACAAGACAGACATGTCAGAAGATTACGATAAGTTTCATGAAATTCCGCCCTTCAAAGTGAACACTGACCCAAGCATCAAGTTAAATGATGAAGATTGTCCATGGTTACGGTGCAATCAGAAGAAAAAGTGAACACTAAATAGGGATGTTGTCCGTGATGTGTAATAATGTATTAAACCTTTTATGTAACTCAGAAGAAAACTCTAAACACCGATTTTTGGTTCTAAAAACTCCAACGGCTTACAAGCGCTCGAAAAAGTTGGAACAAAACACACGGCTTCCCTGCATACAGCCCGACGGGGCTCCTGAGTGCCCGCATATCAAATGCACCGTCGGACGTATGCAGGGAATCCGAATGATTTGTATTCGGTCGATGAACTGGAGGATTTTGTAGATAGAACAGAACACACGGTTTCCCCTGCATACAGCCCAACGGTGGCTAGCTCGTGAGTGCCCGCATATCAAATGCACCGTTGGACGTATGCAGGGAATCCGAATGCTTTGTATACCAAATGAACTACAATGAGTATACACACTGAGTGCCGAAGAGGGGGGCTATATATAGGGTCATGTGGCTCACGAAGTGGTTGTGATAGTGTTGATCCAACGGTTCACAAGCCTCAAAAGAAACACAACCCCAGATCCAACTACTCAGAACGGCTTGAAAGAAACACATGATCCGTGTGCTTCTTTAGTCCCGGTTGGTAACACCAACCGGGACTAAAGGCAGGCTTTGCGGTCACGAGTCCTCCCCAGCGCTGCCCTAGCCACGTGTCCTCCCCTAGCTCTTTATATATTATCGTCGACGAGGTAAACCCTAATCCACCATTCCTAGGCACGAACACATCGTCTCCACGAGATGGATCCGCCACGCCCGCCGCACGCCTTCTGGACGAGGTCGAGCGTGCTCGGCAGAGCGCGCTTGGGCGCTACCGCGGGAGCCTATCCCGCCATATGCCCACGAGCCCGGCGTGGAGAGGAATGCCCTGCTACCGGCCTCCTGCTCCTGTGCCGGAGGAGGTGCGGAGGACGTACGAGCGTGCGTGGTCCGACGTCCCTGACCCCGACGAGGATGCGTACGCCGCAGGGGTGGCGTGGGGATCCGCGGCTGCATATGGCGACTTGGCCGCCGTACCTCCACTAGCCACCGCCGCACCTCCCGATGAGGAGGAGGACGACGACGACTTCGACTGGAGCGACCTTGCGGAAGAGGGCGGCGGGCCGCAGATGCAGGAGGCCATTGAAGCCTCCTTGCAGTCCGTCGGCGATGACCGTGTCCAGCGAGCCAGGACTTCCTGCCAGCTCAAGGCGAAGGAGGCTTTCGAGCTGGCTTGGGCGCTCAAAGACTCATCCTCCATGGATCTTGCCCTACGCCGCAAACGTGCGCGCGAGAACCAGAAACGTGCCGCGAACGGGGCTGGCTCCTCCCTCCGTTCCCCCTAATCCTACGGCCTCCGATCCAGCAAGTCCGTTTATGTAGTAATGTAACTGTTAGTGATGTGTAATAATGTATCCTTTTATGTAACTATGTGAGATGTTGTTAAGGATGTTTTTAAAATAAAGTGATGATTTTAGAAAACAGAAAATGGTTTTGAATTACTTATTCAAATTCAAACACTTTTCATGTTAACTTTTTGTCAGATTCAAAAGTATGTAGAAATTATTCAAATTCAAACTATATTAGTTAATGCATTTTTAATTCAAACTATATTAGTTAATGCATTTTTAATTGAAAATGGCAAAAAATTAATAGTTTGAATAGTTATAATAATTATTTTAGAAAACAGAAAATGGTTTTGAATTACTTATTTAAATTCAAACACTTTTCATGTTGAACTTTTTGTCTGATTCAAAAGAATGTAGAAATTATTCAAATTCAAACTATATTAGTTAATGCATTTTTAATTCAAACTATATTAGTTAATGCATTTTTAATTCAAACTATATTAGTTAATGCATTTTTAATTGAAAATTGCAAAAAAATTAATAGTTTGAATAGTTATAATAATTATTTTAGAAAACAGAAAATGGTTTTGAATTAATTATTCAAATTCAAACACTTTTCATTTTGAACTTTTTGTTAGATTCAAAAGTATGTACAAACTATTCAAATTCAAACTATATTAGTTAATGCATTTTTAATTCAAACTATATTAGTTAATGCATTTTTAATTGAAAATGGCAAAAAATTAATAGTTTGAATAGTTAGAATAATTATGTTAGAAAACAAAAAATGGTTTTGAATTACTTATTCAAATTCAAACACTTTTCATATTGAACTTTTTATCAGATTAAAAAGTATGTAGAAATTATTCAAATTCATATCCAAATACATTTCAAAATTTGCGCGCAAAAATTTGAAAATTTGTTCCCCGAAAGCAAAAAAAAACCAGACCTCTAGTACCAGGTGGTAGCTCCACCCGGTACTAGAGGTCTTTTTGGGCGCGCAGGTGGGCGGCGTGGGCGAAAACCTCTAGTACCAGGTGGTGCCACGGGCCGGTACTAGAGGTACTAGAGGTGGAGGCCTATAAATAGGCAGCACCCACCCCGGGCGAAGCCACGACCCGGGAGAAGTGCCATTTGCCCTCGCGAAGCGGTGGCAAAATTTTGCCTCGCGCCGCCGCCACCGTCTTCTTGCGCCGCCGCGTCCCGCGCCCACACCCCGCCGCCAGCCCGCGCCCTCCTCGCCGTCGGCCCGCACCCCCTCGATCCGCGCTCGCGCGCGCCCTCCTCCGCCACCGGCCCGCGCCCTCCACCGCGCCCACACCCCGCCGCCGGCCTACGCCCTCCTCGCCGTCGGCGCCCTCTGCCACGCCCTCTGCCACCGCCGGTTAGGTTAATTTTAGTTAGGTCAATTTTAGTTAGGTGACTTTTAGTTAGGTGAATTTAGTTAGGATAATTTTAGTTTAGATTTAGGTGAATTTAGTAGTTTAGGTTAGACTTAATTGAATTTAGGTTAAATCAATTAGGCGAATTTTATTATTTTAGTAGACTTAGGTGAATTTTATTATTTCAGTGGCATTAATTGAATATTAGTAGACTTAGGTGAATTTTAGTACATTTAGTTGAATTTTAGTAGACTTAGTTGAATTTGCTATGTATATATTTAAATTTAAATTTAGGGTTGGAAATTTAAATTTAGGGTTAGAGATTTAAATTTCTAATTGTAGATTTAAATTTGCTATGTATTTATTGTTTTTTAGTGTTAGTAATTTAGGGTTAGAAATTTAGTGTAAATTGGCTATGTATAGATTTAAATTTAAATTTAGGGTTAGAAATTTCTAATTGTAGATTTAAATTTGCTATGTATTTATTGTTTTTTTAGTGTTAGTAATTTAGGGTTAGAAATTTAGGGTTAGAAATTTAGTGTGAATTTGCTATGTATAGATTTAAATTTAAATTTATGGTTAAAAATTTAAATTTAGGGTTACAACTTTAAATTTAGGGTTAGAAATTTAGGGTTAGAGATTTAAATTTGCTATGTATTAGTGATATTTTTTGCAAATTTCTTTTGTATAACTTTTGTATTCTGCTAATTAATGCTAACATTGTTTTATATTTCTTTTGTATTAGTTAAGCACAATGGATAATTTCAACAGCAGACACCTTGAAAAAGAGGTGTTCGACATTATACGTGAACCCGTGGGGGGAGCAGAAGTCGGTGGAATAGAAGATGGCTCAGAATTTTCTGAACGAGTCCGGTCCGGGAATGGAGGAGAACAAAGAGACGATGCGCAAACGAGCATCGAGTGCAATGACGACTCGCTAATTCGTGGACCTCCGCAGTCTGGCGAGGTGTTCGACATTATATTTCTTTTGTATTAGTTAAGGCTCTGTTGATCAGGATGCAATAATTGAGTACTATATGTATGTATTAACACATGTGTTTTTTTATTTTTAGACCTCCGCATCGGCCCAATCTGCAGAAACTAAACGAGGCCATGCCAAAGGGATGCCCGATGATATGCATCTCACAATTGAGGTCGTCTCTCTAGAGGGCAAACGTTGGAGCCCAAGGCGAACGCATCTAAGTTTGTGCATCAATGCGGAGTTGTTGTTAGGGACAATGTTCCGATCAGCATTCAGAAATGGATTGAGCCAAAAAAACTTAGAGTGCGCCAAAAAACCTTGTTGGTCTGCAACAGAACTAAAGATACACTTTGGGACAAGCTCATAGCAAAATTCACCCTACCGGTGTTGGATTCTACCGAAAGGACACAAGCCATGACGAAAAAAGTCAAGCATTTCGCTCTGAAGAAGATGGCTGAACAATTCAACAATTACAAGAACAGATTATACCGTGATTGGCAATTGAAAAAGAAAGCTCCAGATTTCACTGGCACACTAGAGAGGCAGCGGCCTCACTGGAAGGCATTTCTGGAATACAAGGAATCAGAACTAGCTAAGCAAAGATCGAAAAAGAATAAGGAAAATGCAGCGAAAAAGATATATCACCATAAGATGGGGGCAGGTGGCTACATAAGTGCCGAGCCTAAGTGGGATATGATTGAGGCTGAGCTGCGCAATAAAGGGATCACTCCAATTACACATAACTGGCCCCATAGGGTCAGAAATTGGATGCTTGCGCATGGGGCGGAGTATGACATGGAAACAGGGGATCTAATAGTTGATGAAAAGAAAGAAACTCCTATACCCCGGAAGCAAATTCTTGATGCACTCGCCGAGGCTCGAGAGGGAAAGTTTATTCCCGACAGAGAGAACGACGAGCTGACAAAGGCCCTCGGTAATAAAGAAAAAGGAGGACGAACACGAGGCCGTGGAGTTGTGCCATGGAATGAAGGGTTTCCTGAGGACCGTGAATCTTATAGAAGCCGAGCAAGAGCAAAGAAGAGGAAGGAGCAGGAGGATTCAGACCGGTTGAGCAAACTAGAAAGTATCGTGAGCCACCAACAGAAGCAAATAGATGAAATGCGCGAGCATGGGGCAACTCATCAGCTGCAGGAAGATGCTCCAACAGGTGGTCCATCTCTACTGAGAAGCAGCGTGGCTTCCACGGGGGTTGGTGCTGATGAGCCATCGAAGGAAACCTACCCGTGGATTATATCACTGAGAAGACAAGTTGTGAGCTACATGAGGCACTGATGAGAGCAAACTTATCCGTGAAGGCGGCGGACGGCTATGCTTTAACTTGTGAATCTACAGCACTGTATTTGGGCAATGAGATTCCAGATGGCTATGCTCGTGTCGGCGTGGATCAATTAACCCCGGATTTGAATCACTCGAACTTCAAATCCCTGGAGGTGATGATGAGAGGACACTGGGAGATGTCCAGGGTGGACTCATTCTATGGCCCAAGAAATACATCGTGATTCCAGGCTGGACGGCGCCAAGGCCACCATCGCCTCCAAGTCCACATGATGACGACTTGGAGACCACCACAACACGAGTCCATCTCGATCTTCGCCGCCGCCTCAGCAGACTCCTCAGCCGTCTCCTCCGCCGCTGCCTCAGCAGACTCCTCAGCCGTCTCCTCCGCCGCCTCCGCCCACTAGGAGCAACCAGTCGACGAAGACCGTCGTTTCGTCACTAATGGGTTTCCGTCGCGACCGATCGCCGGTACCCCGACAAGAGCCCCTCCCAAAAGTACCGAAGGTTCCTCCCCCGAGACCTTGGGACAGGACTGTAGAGGAAAACGCCGCGGCCGTGGCAGCCGACCATAAAAGACAGATGGAACCGAAAAAGCCCCGCCGAAGCAAGTATATACGGCAGATCAAAAAAGTGGGCTACGGATTTTCTTAATCATCCATCGCAAGTCGAGATAAATAGGAAAGATAACTATGCACGCTGTCTGAGTAGAATTCGCCCCAGCAAGACGACAAGTACTAGTGACACGGGAAAAGAAAAAGAGACGTTGCCCAGCTCGGAGCACAGTCAAAACAGTCGATCTCCCCGCTCAAGGTGACCACTGATAAGGGCTCCGCGCGCGCGGACACTGATGATTTAGCCTACCGCGCAAATTTGCTGCGAAGTTGGTATGTCACTTTCTCAACTGGATGCAGAAGAGCTCCCCCCTATATGCATGTAGATAAATGGACCTGGGAATACGGGAAGTCTCTAGTGCCACCTGATCAGATCGAGTTTCTACCAACACAAATGCGAAGACTGCATGACTGGTACATGAATGTCACAAGGGAAGGTCGAAAAGTGCTCCTTGTGCAAGTTACAGAAGAACATTACATAGGTAAAGACGAGTTACATGTTTATCTTGAAGAACTCTATCAGTTATACCAGCTTGACTCCCTGGACTTGAGTATCGTCAGTACCTTTTGTCTGTAAGTGATTCAATTCATTTATTTCGAAAATAAAGTCTATAGCTAGCTCGGTCATTGCTTGTTCTAATTATCCTCACTACCTATTATGCAGAATGAAGAGTGATGAATGTGACAGAATGAGAATATTTGACTTTGGGTTCGTTGACCTGGTCCGAATTAATGAAAAATTGCTACGGGATTACCCGAGGAAACGAAGGCCAACTTGTTTAGGTTCATACAGAGGCAAGATTATAAAAGGAAGATATTGTTTCCTTACCACTTCAGGTAATTAAGAGTGTTACTGTCTTGTACACATTAATTTTTGCTTACTCGATGTTAAGTGTAACTGATTAGTTACTGACATATATAAATGTGCGCAGCGACCATTACATTCTGCTAATCATTCAAGTTGATGATGCAAGAGTTGACGTCTACGACTCATTGGGGTGGCCCCAAGAGAGGTACCAACTAATTATAGATGTCCTCCAAAGGTATTTTCTATCGTACTATATCGGTCTCTTTAATTTGTTCAATTCCTGAGATATCAAGTAACTAATTAATAACTATTTATTCATTTGTTTGCCGGGCAGCATTTGGAAAGAATTCAGAGTGAGGACAGCAGGTCAATTTAAAGAGGTGCTTAGTTTTTATCCTGACAAGGTAAGTAGTACGAGCTAGGTTCGCGCATCTCTTTAATTCAAATTTCAATACCATCATACCATGCTTGATTATATTTGATTGAAATCTATTCTCGTAAAGTACTGCGAGAGGCAGCCACCGGGGACCAATTTGTGTGGATACTTCGTGTGCCAGTGGATTCGCCGGGAGGTCAGTGAGCGGAACCCACGGACATTTCTAGACGTAAGTGAACAAAATATATTCACAGTTTTATTTTATTACCATCAATTGTGTTGAGTGTCATTCATAATTTCTGTTATGATGATTGATATTCACATTGATCTCCTTCTTTTATAGATGGATAGCATGCGGAGGAACCTGGAACTAAAGGACCGCTTTCGACCACTTCAAGAGGAAATTGCGGGATTTTTGATGCACTATGTCATAAACACAAAGGGAAGATACAATGCCATCGACGGGTCCAGAAAATGATCTCCATGTAATCGAACAGACGGGTTCTAGTCCCGGTCGACCTCTATGTAATCGAATTCACGGGCTCTAGTCCTGGTTGTAATCGAATAGACGGGCTATATTCCCGGTTGTAATCGAATAGACGGGATCTAGTCCTGGTTGTAATCGAATAGACGGGCTCTAGTCCTGGTCGAATTCTCATAAATATTTCTTTTATGAATATTTTGATATCCTATATTTATTTTTCTGATTTGTAATTAATTAACCTTATATTTTGCCAGATTAATCGTAGTTTTTATATTCAATAAGCTGGAAAAATAAAAAAGGCAGAGGCCGCCACGTGGGGACCCTCTTGTCCCGGGTCGTATTACGGCCCGGTACAAGAAGTCCTCAGCCACGCGCTCTGCGACGGCCCCGCATGGACCTCTCTTGTACCGGGTCGTAAGCCACCTGGTACTAGAGGGGGGGAGCCTCTAGTCCCGATTGCCGCGTCCCGGGTGGGCATCCCGGACCAAAGGTCCTTACCACCCGGGACGAGAGGCCATGTTTCCACTAGTGTACACTCGCCACCTGTTAGAAGTAAAGCAAAGCCGAGGTCAGTGATTCATAGATCCCTGCGACACAAAAGTCCCGTGTGGTTGATGACTGAATTTGAGTGGAGTAAACTTGTGGAGCTCTAGAGACGAGGGGCGATTATATTCCGAAATCAGACCTGTTGCCGTGCACATGCTTATGTATCCTGTTACTATTTCTAACATTTATTTGCAGAAAACTGCGCTTTCAACAAACTTAAATTTTCTAGGGTTCGATCATATCACCGTACGCCCTGTTACAGAATTCAGTCCCAAACCTTGACAAGTACGGACCTATCTGTCCAACAGAAAACTGCGATGGTTGTTTTCGAGCCCGATGACTATTTATGTAAGGTCTTGGTCAAATGTATGTGCTACATGTTCCTGTTTGATCACACTAAATGTGTTCATATGTATTTTACAGTAACGTGTTTGTGCATCCAGTTTTTTGGTATCATTTTTTATGCTTACTTTGCGATGTACGGACAACCCTTCTTTATTCCTGTTTTTTGTGATTCATGCCACTTATAATCCATGGTATCCATTTGCAAATACTTTTTATCGGATCCCTACACTAGCATTAAGGTGGCTTCCTGTTTGTGTTTGTTTTTAGGTGAACAAGTACACAGACAAATAACCCATTGCTTTGGATATATTCACAGATACACACTGCAGCAATAAGAGGGGCTTCTCGCTACAACTACAAGTACAAGATGTGACTGTAAGTGTGCTTTAAAATAGTCCCAACTAATTTGAACTTATACGTTGCTGCATCTGATTAACATGTGTCTTCACTGCGAAACAGGCCAAAATGGAAAAACCGCTCTCTGAACCTTCAGGTGATGAAGGACAATCTAATGAGGCCCAAGCTGTATACGAGGTCGTGTCAAATTGTACTTCCAACCCTAGGTTTCTTCAGAATGTGGGGATCGAGCTACAACCAGAAGCCAGCAAACTAGCTGCATAATTTGTGAAAGAGAAGAGAGAAGATACAGAGCTTCTCGATGTTCTCAACATCCAGCGCCACCAAATGGATCAGATGGTCATCAAGGCACGACAAACTGAAGAGATGGATGCTGAAATAATTAATAAGATGAGGGCATTAACCATGTTCTTGAACCAGTAAAGGTAGTCTTCCTAACCTAGATAACATGGTGAAGTAGTGGTGAGATGGTTCATGTTGGACCGTTATTTTGTTGGTGCGATGGTGCATGTTGGACGGTAATTTTGTTGGTGTTATTGTGCACCTGAACTCGACCACATGTTATTGAATATTGTTCTTATGGTACCTGTGGGACCGTAATGTAATGGATGCCTGAAATTATTTCTGTATTGCTTGCCAGCTGTGCTCTTTTTGTTGTAGGCCGCATTGGGCCATATTTGATAAATTGGCCGAATCAGTGTTACAATGTTCTGGGCCGGCCTTTACGCTCGCTCAATAACGGGCCGTCGCCTCTCATGTTCCTCCACTATATGGGCCCAAAACCGCGTGGGCCAAGGCCATAACCAAAGCCACGTAATCAGGCCTACCGGGTCGTACTGCTAACGGGCCTCATTTGGGACGTGCCACGTATCACGGTATAATAGGTACACGATGTACCTTACGATTGCGCCACATATCGTCCTAGGATTGGATAACGTGGCATGCCGCTAATGGTCCACGATACAGTCTCCCGTTTGACCACGTGTCGGTGCAAGAATGAACCACGTGGACACAGCGGTAGCGGACGTGGCAAGCTCCTATTGGTTAGGCCTGCTATGCTAACTGGGCCAGCCTGCTAGGTTAGACGGGCCGACATGGAAGGCCCAGTGGACCGCCCGTCTAGTTGTATGGGCTGGCCTGTTTGAGTCTCCTGACCGGGCTGCTTGTTTAGTTGGGCCTGTCAGGGCATGACAAAATGGGCCGGGCCAAGACAGCTAACGGGCTAGCCTGTTTAAAATTAATGGGCCAGCCCGTCAGAGCATCACGGGCCGGCCTTCTTCGTATGACGTCATGCTAGACGACATGGTTGACTTCAGCCGACCGGGCCTGACAGGTCAATCATTGGTCTGACAAAAGTGTCGGCACTTTTCCGGCAAGGGGACAGCCAGGGGTGACGTTTTTTTCCGTCACGACAAATTGGGCCGGGCGGGCCTCGGGCTGGGTAGCCGTCACGGATCTAAGGCGGTTCGTGAAATCCGTCTCGGAGTTCATCTATGACGCACTTTTGACCACGATCGACAGATCCGTCGTAGGTGAGCGTTTGCGACGGATATTTGACTTTCCACCACGGACTCATTCCGTGGTTGAAGACTGAGATTCTTGTAGTGGAAAATATACTGCTAGAAAATATTTAAAGACAACCATGTTGTAAGCTATTATAAATAAATGTTACATTTGACACCAATAGACATGAATGAAAGAAATGCCCCCGAAGAAAAACATAAACTCTTTATATTGTAGTCACGATGAACATTTACTTACAGTAATAAATATAAATACATTTTCAGTGTTTCCCCAACTCTGGTTTAAGCGGTGTATTTAAGATATATCTGCCACGAAGTCTTGTATCACAGTGCGTACAGCAATAGGAATTCTCACCGAGTGCGCACTTTGGTCGGACCATGTCAAACTCCCAAATGTATACCCACCTTGCACTCTTTGATTTGCCGTAAGCGTGAGACGAAATGTCATGCTTCTACTACCACCTACAGTGAAATTGATCACAGATGGCTCCGCGGACATGACTACCCCTGCCGGAGCTTCAAAACCCGCTTGGTACGTCGCTTCCACCGGCCCGACATTCGTGATAGTGCGCCAAACTGTGATCTGGTTCTTAAGGTCTGGCACAACAATTGATGGTAGATTAAGATTGAGCTGGTAAGACTCGCAGCCATCTATCAATCCGATGGTACAATTAAAGAATTTATTGTACTCCTTTGTATCCACATCGTAAACCAATCCGGGTCGATGGCCCCATCCGGGTTTATGTGGCCACCGCCGAAGTCAAATGGGTCGGCCAATTTCCTCGGGACCCCATCTGCTTGTATCAGCATACCAAATCGATCGGTTACTGAAGCTGCAAGGGATCCAAAAGAAACTTGAGTTAGTCATAAATTAGGATGATTTAGATAGTACAATTCTCGACGTGTACCTGTGGTGACGATGGCTGACTTGATCATGGCAGGCGACCACTTAGGGTGAACAGATTTGAGAAGCGCGGTGACCGCCGAGACATGCGGGCACGCCATGGATGTCCCGGATTTGAAGACATAAGAGTCGCCGTCGCTGCCAAGATGCCGACACCTGGCGCAGCTACGTCGGGCTGTCCAAATATATAGGTACAAGTTTCAGAGGTCAGATAACAATGTCGTAAGTGGAATGTTTGCGGCTATTATGTATTGAACAATCTGTATCTCGAAGGAAGATGTTTTATATATACCTTGAGTATGGGGAAGGCGGGGCTTGGTCCTCTCGACGAAAACGAGGCAACTCTAGGCGACAACACACCGTCTCCAACTACGGTTATGGTAGGAGAGACCTTTACCACCGGATTCCTAGCATAACATGTGAAGACATATATGAATACTTGGAGAATGAAGAAAACAGAACATCTTATTTCAGGCAACGCTATGACTTACTCGCCATGTCCAAGTAGGATAAGATTCTATGTGCGATCTCAAAATCCACCACTACGCAGGGCATAATGCCTTCGCAGTCAGCCATGAATTCGAGGAGGTTGAAAGTGTAGTGTGCAAAGATGAGGCCCTTCGCGCCAGCCTCGACGGTGAGGTTGATTGCTTTCGGAAGTGCTACGATGGGCGGCCTATATATACGACGCATCCGCTGGATCATAGCACAAGACGATTTTGCCGGTGACGTTGCTCAACGCTATTGTTTCCGTGTCGCAGCTGCACAAAAGTTATCAACTTATATATATAGCTCAGAATGACTGAGTCGTGATTGACTGCACTATTTTGTTACCTCCCCGCGTAAACAAGGTCAGTAAAGTCCCTACTGAACACAGATGCATTGTACTGAAGAGATTGCCCCTGCGTTTTGAAATGAAGCACACATTAATTAAGGAGCCATTAAAGGAATTAGCGAAAGCTTTAGAAACGAGCTAAACATTCTTGTTGTCAGCTTCAACGACCTCAGCGGAGTCAAGTTATTTTGTCAAAACTATATCACTGATTATCCGTGAACGCTAGAGTGCACCATTGTTGTGTCAAAGTTGGTCGTCGTCTCTTACGAACTATCCATCACACAAACTAAATAACTACTACTCCTACTTAAAAATGGTTCGTACTTACCACCAGTTTTTCTTTGTTCCCCAGAGATATCAGGCTCGGGAAAGCCCGGTCAATCGTGCTAGCGGCCACCGTTGTGACCCACGGTACGGCGTTCGCCACCGTCTGCGGCACAGGCCCATCGTTCCCGCCGGCGAACACAACTGAGATCCCTATCTGCACAGCATGCAGCGTCCCGGGGAACTCTTCGGCCCCTGACAGCGAGAGCGATAGGACGTCCACCCCGTCGTGTATGGCATCGTCGATGGCCGCGAGGATAGCCGCGTCAGATCAACCTCCGTCCCCCCAGCACACCTTGTAGACACCAAGCCGCGCACGCGGCGCCCCACCACGTGCCACGCCGGTGCCTAGGCCCCCGTAGCTCACGCCTCGCACCTCCACACCGGCGATCGTCGACGGCATGCGTGCCGTGGCCGATAATGTCCCTAGGCGACTTATAGTCGCTCTTCAGCACCTCGGCGTTGATGCCACGGCCGTACCACCGTGCACCGATGATCTTTCTGTTGCAACTCGTGGAGTTGAACATCTCGCCGGTTTGGCATTTTCCTTTCCACCGTCCCGGCACAGGGCCGTACCCGTGTCGTCAAAGCTTCGTGATTCAAGCCATATGCCTGTTGTACCATTTGTATATATGAAGGGTCAATTATTGCCAAATCATTAGGTTTTCTCATGTTTTGGATTTAAGCTTGAGATGGGATTTGCAAACCTGTATCGATTACACCGATGATTACATCTTCGCCGTACTTCGCTCGTTGGAGGAGGCCTGATTGCTGTGGTGGTTGGTTGTAGTCAAGGCCAAGAAAGTCCCAGCTCCGAGTTGTGTGCGGTTTGTGAAAGGTGTTACGCTTCACGTGACAACTTCAGGGAACTCTACGTTCGCAATGGGTTGATCAGTTTACGTCTATCATACAAGCAATATATAGAGAGATGCCATCTTAGCATCGAAAACTACTTACTTGCTAGTGTCCCAGCTTGAGATTCGGTTAGCATTGCGCGAAACCAGAAAATCCGTGCTTGTAACTGTAAACTATCGACTTCAAGGCTTGTCCTTGCTGTTGCAGATTAAAAAAAAAACGATCACTTTTGCTTGACTTTGGTGGTAATCATATGTAACATGAATTATTGCAGCTAGTACCTCCCAAAAACAAACGATAGTACGTCATGGTGCGAGCGGTGACCACGGATGGATCATCATGCTTCTTATCCCCCATATACACTATGTAGAGCTAAAATTTTGATGCAGAAAGTCGTCAAGAAACAAAATCAGAACAGGACGATTTAATGCAGAAACGATAAGTCTTCTGAACAAAAAAGGAAATATCTTACTTTGCTGGACGCATTAGCCGCAAGAGGCAACAGTGTCACCAATAGCACAGCACAACAGAATCCTGCTCTCAAACCCATGTCAGATTAATTCCAAGAAAGGTGGTATGCTCTTTCGTGTTCTTCCGTTTGTGTGTATCTGGTATCTATATATAGCATCCAGGAACAACCATGAGGTGCAAGAGCAGTTCAAAGAAGACTAGATCTTTGTCTTTACAGGAAGCACCGTACCTTTTCTTTCGAGGAATTAGAAGCAACTTGATTTGATCATGTCTGCCAAGTATTAACAGCTAGTACCAAACCGGATATAAATATTCTGTTTTTTGATGTAATGACCTGACCCACTTCCACAAAAGGTTCTGCTGCTCATCGTGCCTATAACACACGCGGTTTGGATGCCATGACCTCCTTTGTAATCATGCATAGGCTGTCTAAATACGCGTCGGTAGGCAATAATATCTTAACGGAAGTTGACAAACGAAACCTGAATTTAGAAACTGTAGTTGGTTGTAGATGCCGGAGTTTGGTGTCATTGAAACATTCCCCACGACTAAAGAGTAGTTTGGGTTGTCCGATTATTCAAATAAAAGACAAAGTCCGACGCTTTATGGCTAATAAAGAATACTTTATGCTGCAATGAAAAAATTAAAATCGACCAGCCCAGCCCGTTGCATTAGACCAGAACGAGCAGGCCTACTACAAAGGCCCAACATTTTGCAAGCACTAATTAGTCCCATACGGAAATGCAACTGCCGAACAATATTGTTTGACTACTTGATCGATTTGTTTGTGTTTTGCTCGATGCGTTTGATTCATTACAGGAAAAAAAAATTCTGAGTGACAAAAATACTCGGCAAACAAGTAAAACAATTCAGAAACTAGACTGTGATTGAGAGATGGTAAAGGAGTTATTAGGGACGACTCTTATAATTTTACTCCTTTGAGGAAGCAGCTAGGTGTTGTTTAAAGGAGTTAAACTAATTGTTTAGTAGAGATGGTCTCACTCTCCTCTGTAATTGGAATTTGTATTCAGAAACTAGACTGTGATTGAGAGATGGTAAAGTACACTACAAATGCATATAAGTGTTAACGTGCAAAGTTGGAGGAGTAAATGTTACTACTAAATATGAAGCTGCATGCAAATCACAATTAATCTTCTAGCAAGAAGTGGTAGTACTAGTAATCTAGAGCAGATGCTCGATATTAAGGTCAATACGTTTGGACTTGTGCCTGACCATCCTGAGCTTGGAGGATCCTGCATCTCGCACCACTTCGACGCCGGTGAGCAGAGTCACCGTGTCGACGGTGCAATAGTCACCATATCCATTTTGGGCCATGATGTTGAAGCCTCTGTGGATGCAGAACCTGCCGGCGCCCAGGTACGCCACGCTGTCTTGTGACGGATACCAGTCCGGCGGAGGCGTGTCCACATCCGGCCACGCATGTCGCAGCACCGGGGCTGATGACGGTCCATTGTTGGTCGTCTTCATGGCGTCAGATATGTCGACGGCGCAGAAGCGGAGACCGTTGAGGCCGAACAGGAGGTCGTCGCCGAGCTCGGGGACGTGCAAGGCCGGGGAGTAGTACAAGGGCAGCGTCCAGTCGCCGACCTTGGTCCACTCACCGGCGGCGCCGGTGTCGAAGCAATAGGTGCCGCTGCGGGAGTCCCTGGACCCCTCGCTGCAGCGGCCGTTCAAGGAGACGCAGATGGTCCTTCCGTGGAGCAGGGCGTAGGACTGGAGGAGGAAGGAGGAGTCACGGCCGGCGTAGGTGTAGGACTGGAGCGGGAAGGTGGAGTCACGGTCGTCCTGGACGAACGGCGGAGGAGCTTGCGCCAGTGCCAGACGAAAGTTCTTCGCGCACAAAACAGCCTTACAGAGTTGTCGTGGAATTCTGAGCGCGGCGGCTGGTCGCGGTCGGGATCGCCGTAGACGAGGACCTTGAAGCTGCCGCCCCCGCGGTCGAGGAGGTAGAGCGCGTCGGGGCGGTCGGGGTCGTGGGCGTCGGCGCGGGTTACGGCGAAGGAGGCCGGCCGGGACCACAACCTGGTGGGGGCGCTGAGGGTGGGCATGGTATGGACGGTGCCGGCGTCCGCGGCGTAGAGGAGGGAGCGGCCGGCCTCGTCCACGCACACGATCTTGCTTCCCTCGCCGCCGAAGGGGAAGAACTCCATGGTGCTGGTGGTGTGCGAGGGGGAAGGCTCGAACCTGAGTTTTCGCGCGGGCAGCCGCAAGACGGCGTCGTACTGGTAGTCATCCTTTTGCGCCGCCGCCGCCGCTTGCTGCTGTTGGATCTGGCGGTGGTGCTGTGCTTGGGCGGTGGACGGGTAGAAAAGGTGGTGCCTGGCGTTTATGCGGCTCAGCGAACCGCCGCCGAGCTTCTCCGTCACCATGTTCAGCATCCGCGGGCCTTCATTATTCCCGGGCAGCCGGAAGCACGAAAGAAAGCAGCCAAAGCCCTAATTAACCAGACCTGCGAATGTGAACTCCAGCCGTAATTAGAGATCTCATTTTTTTTTCTTTTTGAGGGATAGAGATTCATTGCTTAACTTTTTTTTTTGAGAACAACCATCTCCATCTCCACTACTTATAAAAGAGCAAACTTTTGTTTCGCTAAAGTCACCCAAACTAAGCGTACACAGGTCAATCTCCACTATCAGATCTAGCCCACTAAAACGGATCCAACAACCCAGATCCGTTTAGGGCCCGTTTGATTTGAAGGATTTCTATAGGAAAAGTACATGATTCCTCTTCCTGTAGGAATTTGCACTGTAGCATCGTTTGATATGCAGGATTGAGCCATAGGAAAAGTGAAGGAATATTTCCTTCGATGTAGCTTGCACGGGAAAATCACAGGAAAGGAAACATTACCTCCGACCACTTTTTTTTATTCCTGTGAGAAGGAACGAGGCAAATCAAAGGTTTGTGTGATCATTTCTTGTGGTTTCTTTCCCTGTGTTCCAAACAAGTTTTGTGTGATCCTTTCCTGTGTTTGCATTCCTACGTTTTGCACCTGCATTCCTTTCCCGTTCCTGTGTTTTTCCTATTCCCATGATTTTCTTATCCTGCGTTTCAAACAAGCCCTTAATCAAGAACTGCCCAAGGCAACGCCCCAGATTTATCCTGTCGACCGCCAGAGTAATTTCCTGCCAGGTTTCCCACGATCGCGCACCCTTCGCAATCAGCGCTATACACCATCTCATCTCACGAAACCGATACATCTAGGCGGATCTCCACGACGTTCATCAACCGCGACCATCCAGGCGGATCTCCACGACGTTCATCAACCGCCGACCATCCAGGCGGATCTCCAGAGGTTTGCGTCGCTGATCTCTGCCGTGCGAGCTGCCCGTCCCCGGACGCACCGCTGCTTCATCATCATCGTCGCCTCAATGGCCATCTCCTAGCTGTCGACGCCAATCTCCATCTCCAGGTTTGCGTCTCTGATCTCTTCTCCTAGCTGTCGACGCCAATCTCCATCTCCAGGTTTGCGCCTCTGATCTCTGCCGTGCAAGCTGTCCGCGCCGCTGCTTCGTCGCCATCCCTTCTTGATCCACCTGAACAAACAAACAATCCGCGCTCAGTTTGTAGAGCTACAACATTATTACTCCTATCTTCCCATCCCTTGCTAAGAATTTAAACAGCCCTGAAATGCTTGATCTGAATATATTGTCGAATCTTCAGCTGCACGGTATGGGGATGCACGTATCTGAATGATTCCCCCATTGATATAAAGAGACCTGAATTGTCTTTTTCACTCCGTTCATATAAACAGACCCGAATTGTCTTTTTCACTTTGTTTTATCTGCATGCGAAGTAGAATTGCCATATCATTTGTTGCACGGTCTGACTACTAATATGGATATGAAAAATGAATGGTATCTGATTACCCTAGCTGTAAAGCACAATATGAAGGAGACTACAAATGATTTTTATCCACAACTCACACAACTGATAGAAGGGCGAACTCTATTGCTTATAAAGATATAACTACCTTACTGCTGATCTGACACCTACACTACAGGATTAATGTTGTAGTGCTAATATGTCATCTTCAAACCAAATTGGGGAACGCACACCATTTCAGGACGTAACCAACACACACTCCTCAGGTTATTAAGTTTTCTGAAATCAGCACTAGCATATTACTGCATACCGAAAAAATTAACTTGCTGTTGCAAAAAATGCAGACCCGTTAGAGCTCAAGAGGAAGAGGGAAAGGGAACGCTATGCACTTCGTAGAGAAGACATACTAAGGAGAAAGAAGGAGGCCCGTGAACAGCAAGTTGATGCTGCTGTCGTGGACAATGGAAATTCCAAAGCCAATGCTTCAGATTCAGCAGCGTTGATCGCCTCCCATGGTGATCTTTTTGACCAATTAATTCATACATTTGTATGTTCTTAAGGTTCGTCTTTGATAGTTCAAACTATTTGCAGATCCTAAAGAGCTAAAAAGACAGAAGGCAAGGGAGTATTACGCACTACATAGAGACGATATATTGAAAAAACAAAAGGTAGCCCGTGATCTCAAGAAAACTCTTGCTGCAACAGCTACACCAGCCCTGCCAAATTATCGGCCTAGCAATGCATCAGAAATTGAAAGTGCCCACGGTATGCCAGATCATATTTTCCCATGGTAGTTGCATTTAAAACATCAATTAGTCATACAAAAACAATGATGGACAGGTATGCGCACCCAAGAAACATGTACATGGACATCGGAATTAACACAACTGCAAGTGACTGGACGAACCTCTTCGGGCAAAGAAAATTTGGACGTTCACAATGTCGATGGTTCTGATTGGTTGCACAGGAATGATGGTTACTGTATGCGCAGAACACATACACACACCATTGGCCCAATTAGGACACAAGGTATTATGGTCATCACTGTATGCTGGTTTTGTTTAGCAACAGAACAACATGAACTGATGCATTGCTCGGGTTATATGTAGGTTCGTTAACACCACACTCGGGGGTTTTTACTGTCCAAGAAAGTGGAATCCTGACAGCTACGCCAATATGTAATATGCAACATGCAGGTAATACATCAATCATTTATAAAAAACCAGCAATTATTTCCAATGTTGTGATCATTTCAGAATAATGTTGCTGATCATTTTGTATGTGTAGATGACAAAACTTTTCAATTTTTCAGATATCGACCCTTGTGTCGGCTCCAATAATGTTGAACTAAATGGAAGTGTTGACAAACTCCAGCGGCGAAGGGAGCAATATTTTTCAATGCCAGAGGTTCAAAGGAGTATTGTGTTGAGTAAGAAACGTGACAACTATGAAAGAAGAAAGGTTATCAGGGACTGCACGGGTGGAATTAATGAAGATCCAAACAACATTGTTTGCAATGATCAAACCAACTATGCATATGGCATCTTTGAGCCAGATGTCCACCAACCCGTTGGTACATATATATAAATTGTAGCTCACATTTCAATTTCTGCACTAATAATTTAGGGTGTTTAGGTTTAACCAATATCTTTGCTACCAGACTGGTTGGACACAATGCAACAAAATGATACTGATGACGTAGAGCCTGATGAAGAAGCTAGGATGTACGCTGAACAAGGTATATAAGCATACAGAATTTCGAACAGGGCACATTTTTTTAATTCCAGTGTAAAACTAATAAATATTTTGTGGCTCCTGTGCTAGATGTTGAATTTGAACTATTACAACGTGAACATCGGACTGAAGGAGCAGGACATGATGAAGTCGATGAGGTCGTTTACCGGAACCTACCTAAAAAACACCATGTCCTGAAAAAAGTACCCGACTGCCGGCACTGTGAAGCTTTGCGGTTTCAGTACGAGGGGCCTGCATTTTGTTGTAGAAAAGGAAAAGTCCATATATGCACCCCTGAGGTTCCAGATGAGTTGAAAAGGTTGTGGGCAAGTCAAGATGATGAGGATGCCAAATATTTCAGAGAAAATATTCGGTATTTCAAGTACTCGACTCACTAGGCTCAAGAATGCAACGCAAAGACCTCACTGCCATGGTTAGTCATTAGTCCCACAGCCCCATCTTTTCATAACAAGATTAAGTGTTTTTCTTCGCTTCTCATGCTAATATTTTGTTATTTATTCGTCCAACAGCTGGAAGGACTGGAAAATATATTCAGATATGCATTGCACCGCATGGAACTAAAATCTGACAAGTGGAAGGATCTACACGTCTCAACATGGAAATGGGAAGAGTGTATAAAGAACGGACTGCAGACAGATGGGTAATCCTCATACCTCAAAAGTTAAAAATATTATGTGTTTTTTCTATGTACCCACTTAATGGAGCTCAACTATGCTCCTATCTATATAAAGAGATGCAAGCACAATGAAATACAAAATTGGATATCCATGAACACCAATGAAAAACAAATGAACCTATGCTAATAGTTCTCTTTTCCCAACCAAGATCTGCTCTCTGCCTCTCTCACCCAATACATATGCAAGGAGCTGTCATTTTATTTAGAGTACTCACTGATATTGCTTCAGGCTGTCCACAAATTCAATACAGTTGAGATGTGCCCGCCACAGATAATCCCTAGCATGCACCCGTTACATGAGCCGCATCACCGACTGACCGAATCGATCTCTGAATCTGAACAGCCTGAGAAGGTGAAATTCTACGCTCCTGCACCCAGTTAAAAATTCAGACAACAAAAACAGCTTGTCGTAGTTAGTACACACACTGGCAATTGATTTCCCCAAAAATTGGTGATTGCATCTGTGGAGAATCGAGCCTGACCTGGACTGGACGCCGAAGAAGAGCATGCCGCAGTGCCTCATCGGGCTCTTCAGCGAACAAACTCGACGAGGGGGCCGGAGTAGGGGAGTACGCCGGTCGCCGGCAGTGGATGCCAAGGGGAGGGGCGACCTGGCGGCCGCGGGCGCCCGCAACGGCGGAAGGGAGCGCGGACACCGCCCAGGAGAGGAACGCGAGGAGCACGCCGACGACGAGGCGGTCTGCGTCCACGGCCCCCGTCCGCGCGAGCTGGGAGAGCGCGGCGGCCGCTGCCGCGAAGTAGGCCATGGGCAGAGGCGCTGGATCCACATCCCGCTGCGAGCGGCCGAGGCGGGCGAGGATGGCCGCCGCGAGGTCGGGCTCGCCGGAGAGCAGGGACAGGTCGGGGTCGTCTCGGGGCGGTGGAAGGTGAGAGAGTGTAGATTTTTTTTTTTTTTGAACATAAGAGAGTGTAGATTGAAGACGAGGAAAGCGAGTGTGGGGCTGTCCGGTTTCCTTTTTCTTTTTCCGATCCGTCGTGTCCGCTTACTGCCCGATTTTTTTGATCGGGCGTGTTTAAAAAATAGATATTTTGATATGATTATTTGATGTTTTTGAATATATTTTACAAGAGTATTTAGATTTCTTGCATAGTTTGTATTTCATATATTAAAATTTGTATCATAATTTTTTGTAATCATGAAGGTCATCATGTGGTCTTTGGATGTTAAATTTTATGGAGTACTTCACAGGAGATATTTTGTCTGACAATCCTACACAGGTTTTTTTTTTTTTGCTCTGTGTCATGATATTTATGTGTTGTATCATTATCTCAAAACTAACTCTGATTGCTACTTTATTTTAGGTTGATATGACAAATTTTAGGAAAAAATTAGCAGTCATTTTATTTGACTCAGAATTGAACGATGATGATCTAAGAAATCAACCTGTCAAAGATGACGAAACCGACACGGACCCGAGGATTGTGTGATCACGGATAGACCACCTAAAAAATTGAAAAAAATCAAACTCATCACAAAAATTTGAGCTCTTGTCACAACCATTGGTCACTACATCATTGGTCAATCCAATAAATCCTGACTTGATGGAATCATCGGAAGATGAAGCTCTATCGGAATCATCTGTTCTACCACCCTTTGTCAAACCAACAAATGACGACTTAATATATGACTTGTGCTTATTCATCAACATGGTTGATGATGTCGCTTCATTGGAGTAAGTCACCTTTTTTCCATGTCAGTTCATTTTGTTGTTATACATGTATGTATCATTGGGGTCACGAAATTCTCACTTTCACAGGACCGAATGGATTAGGAGCTCCATATATCGGAATGTTACAAAGTGAGTGTTTATCACAGTTATTTCATAGCTGGCCAAATAGTAGAGAGTACCATATATCGGAATGTGACAAAGTGAGTGTTTATTACTTCAGTCATATATACTGTTTTATTTCATATTACTGTGATTGATTTATTTCTAAACATATCATTACAGATTTACTTGCCTTATGACATTCTTGGCATATTCATACTGTTTGTGTTCGATCAAAAGAAGAAATTTATGTATGTTTTAGACCCGCTTCCGAGACCGACTTGGGAGATTCACGTATTTAAAAATATGGAAATTGGCAAGAAGATTAACCTTGCCCTTCAGTTGGCAAACCCCAAATGGAATGACGACGTCTCCAAATGGGGACGCAAAGTCCCTATTGTTCCCACAAACTTGGACGGGTAAGAGGGTTTTTCGAAAGTATAACCTTACTTCAGTGCTTCAATGTTAACATGACAATTCATATGTATGCAGTGCTTTGTCTGGTTATCTTGTTTTCAACTTAATGCACTCATGGTATGATGAAGCGTCATCTTTTCAAATGCACAAGGTGAATATTCTCAACCATGCTTATTTGCTACAATTTAAACATTTTATATAACAAATGTTTAAAATGCACAATTTAAACATTTTATATAACAAATGTTTAAAATGCATATTTAGGATGGTTATGAGTTGAGGAAGCGGTTTCTGGTATATATTCTGAAGTATCAACACAACGAAGCGATCAACAATATTCCTATCTTTGAACGAGAAAAGATTGATCGTATAAAGAGATGGGCCTTCTGAATTATATAAATACTCTGTAATTGTTACTTGCAACTTGTTTTTAAACTATCTATTCGAACTGCTCTTGTATTGTATGATTTATGCAAACAATAAGTATTGTAGTGGAGATGCTTTCTAAATTCCAAGTGATGCAAAATGTGTGGATTATATGTTGTTCGCACATTATTATAAGATTTAGTCATGACATATATTACTAAACAAAAAACTCACTAAACTATGAATGAGATTTATATTAGCCGAGACGTGTGTGCACGTGCATGTTTACTATACCACTTTATTGAACTGAAACATTGTTTAAGATAGAAAGACCATCGGGAGGCTGGAGGAGCCAAACCCGACGTCCAATACTACTCGAGACATTTGCTCGTGCTAATCTATGAGCATCCTTATTTGAAAATCTACTCTCATGAACAAAAAACGCCTCCTGAAAGCTGCTGATTCATTGCTTAACTATATCAATGTGTTGCCTTCTTGGGCTGCATGGGCCAGGCGAGTGGTGAAGGACAAACAAAAAATTTGAGGTCGAGGAAAATCTAAGCACAGAAATAAATTGCTGAAAAAAAAATCAAACTTACTCCGTAAGACGTTTTAGGTATTTCCTACATTCACACACATACACATGTATCTAGACACATTTTATTGTACATGTGCCCATTTTTTAGTCTGAATCTAGACAACATATGTACCACCTAAAACATTTTATATTATAAAACGGAGGGACCTTATATGACCCTAAGCAGAATCAAACATGTCCATCCCAGATCAATCTAAAATTCGAGATCAACTTCAACTGACGGATATTGGCATATTGCTTCAATCTAAAAAAGTACTTCTTTTATATACACTCGCAATCCAACTAGTTTTTCATCAAGATGTACAAAATAGTCTCACTAACTGTAAAATGGGGGTGTGACAGCCCTCAAGCTTACGATATCGGTGCAAACTGATTTAAATAATTTTTGTGCTGACACATGGTAACTTGTTTTTGCAAAATACCCTTCATATGTTTGTCTATCAGTTGACCTTAAAGCTGCCTTACAAAAGTGGGGCCCACAAAAGAATTTTATAAAATAAATGGTGGTATAGAGAATTAACCACGCGGGTGACTACACTAGTACAAAAACTAACTAAATAGATGGGATATTTTTTTCGAGATTGAATAGATGGGATATAAAACCGGTTAAACTAAAACAAAAGTATCCATCTAAAAAATAACCCCTAGAGGTTTGGATTTCTGGACGTCTCTGATACAGCTTGAGACGGTGTATACTTCTGGGTCGTCTCCCATCTAATACAATTAGAGATGGCCGGATACTTCTCCGTCTCTGCAAAATGTTTCACGGTCAGAATAATCATTCGTCTTAACTCTCACTCACTGAGTACTGAAGACGAATGCGCATGAAACATGAACAAAATCTTGATGAACTGAACTTAAAGGCGAAACATATTAGATAACTATATATAGAGATGAATTTATAGCTTAGTTACTATAATTAGTAACAGAATACAGTTTTCAACCCTATTCGTCTATGATAATTTTTGCCTCCGTAGTTATTTTCCGAGTTCATTTTCGACACAAGCGAAAATGTAAGGTCCTTTTCACCTGTTCCATACCGGTTTCAACCCTATTTTGCTAGTATTATTTCGACTCAACCCTCATTTGATAAAGTCACACTCATTTGAGGAAAACCTAAATATTCTCGAATCCCTCGGAAACTCTACCTGGAAAATACAGGCGTAGCCAAGTGCAATAGACATCCATGCCCTTGTCTCCGTCCATCAAACTTTTTTTAGATCTCCATACACCAAACTAAACGCAACACACACTAGTGGTAGAGAACATAATAGGAGAGAACACCTGCCCGGCCCGACGCTGCTGCTCTACCGTGACGAGCCGAGAGTCGGCCGCCGCCGCTCGACTCCACAGGCTACGGCGTTGAGGCCGACCCTCCAGCCTCGACCAGCGTGACACGTCCCCAAGCCCTAGGCCCTAACCCTAAATCTAGCGGCAAGTGACAACGCGGTAACTATCCGACTTCTTCTTATCCTTCCATATTGCCTACAAGTCGTAGTCCCCACTGGTTCGGATATTGCACATTACTATCAGTTATGCAATTTTGAATGGTCATGTGGGAAGTGTGTTTGGGAGGGAATCATGAAGATATTGTTTATACTAATATTTTTTTACTTATTCTAGTGCCCATCACTAAAATATTGACAATTTTTTTTCATCGATAGTTTGAATTATACTATATATTGTAACATTAACCACATGATTGTTTTACCGATACTTAAACTCAATGTTCACACTTTAAATGACCAACGATGAAAACTTAAATTTTAATGTAAAACTCTATCTTTTCTTTGCTTGAAATTTTGTACAGTTTTAAATATTGTTGGTTTTTTTAATTTAAATGAGTTCCATAAAATGTAACAAACTCCTATAAGATTTAGAATCATACTCAACAACAAAATAATTTGTGTGACATACATACACTATAGTGTTTGTGCCAATCTTAGTATCTACAAGTATTTTTTATATAGGTTGTATAAGTGCAAGAGCCTAAAAAAAGTCCCTTTATTGGAGCTTACTAGAATAGAATTATGTATCATAGTTTAGCCAAGTTATATAGTGTGTGCCGACAAGTGTTTTGTCCAACTGATTTGTTTCCATATGAGCATTGACGGCGTGAATCGTCTTATTCTCAAAAAAGGAGGATGGATATGCCCTAAAGGAAGACGTGGTTTCCTTTAATAAGGCCTCGCTTGGATCAGCATTTAATAAGCAAAACGACGGGTATTGTTTTACGGACCTGCTGACCTCCTCCAAAAAATACGAGCGAGGGGCGGAAAAGATCCGGCTCCGTAAATATAACCAACGATCCAAGCGGGCCCTAAGTGGTTTTGTGAAGGTTTCCTCGTTCCTTCTTCTTCCGTTAGAAAAATATGTTACTTGCCCTCATTCGAAGAATAGCTTCAAGTTCACATATTCACTTGATGGAAGGATGCAATATATTTCAAACTCAATCTTCTGATCAAGATAGGTCGAGCATTTTTTCACTAAAAAGGAGAATTTAAGAAAGGCATTGATACTACAAATAGGTACTTGAATTGAAGAGGAGGAGAACACCGATGTATCTTACCGTCATTGCAATCGAACCAAAAACTAATACTCCTGAAACTGAAACTTAACTAAACCTAGCATGTGCCTTCCTGCATAAGTAAGTTACCAACAATAAGCCAAAGAGTGAAGAGTCGGTAAGAAAATAGGAACCTCAACTGGCCTACGAAGAAAAATCCTGTAGACCTATGCCCCTGTTTGAAGGAAGGCACATGAGTTGTAGATATTGTACTAACTTTTCCAAACAATTGATAAACATTCGGAATATAACGCAAGACATCGATCACCATAGCACATCTACTCTTTAAAAAGGAACAAACTAAAAACCACACAGGTTTTTGGATACACACCACAAAGCTTTGAATCACGAAAGACATTTAGCATGCTGACTGATATTCTATGTAGTCAAACCTGCTACGTACATTCCTAGCCTAATGTTCACAGGATTCCAACCATGTCGTCGACAAGCTGTAACATGGGCCACCATGGCAATTTTAATGCCCCCGGTTGAATAAGCCTTCAAAGCGGGCCTTGTCAAAGATAAATTGCTCCCTCCGATTCATATTAATTGTTGATGAATCAGATATATATATAGCACCAAACATATATAGATAAATCAGATTCAGAGATAGCTAATATACATTGGAGAAAGTACATTAGTGACATCTCTTGGTCAGATACTTGGAAAAAATAATTATTTTTTGTGATTTCTTAGTCTAAAGAATGTTCGTATTACCCATCATTTGTACTTCCAGGTCTCGACCAGAGAATGCAACAAAACATTATCAGCATAGCAGCTAGACATGTGTGTTAACTTGTGAGGAAACACTAACAACATTCAACACATATGTCACCAAAAGGACATAGAAAATACAGGTGATCCCTCCACATAAGAACTCATGCGATACTACTCCCTCCGTCCCAAATTAGTTGACACAAACTTATCTAAATATAGATATCTAGACTAAAACACGTCTAAGTAAATCTGTATTTATATAAATCTATGTCAACTAATTTGGTGCGGAGGGAGCTCAGTTGTGTACCTTTATTCAAACTTTACCTGTTCAGAATACGGTTGCTGAATGCAAACCAACATGTGGTTGGATGGTTAGTAGGGTGGTTGTACCTGTAAAATTTCTGAAGCGTTTCTACTCGGTGCACAATACCGAGCCGCGTTGAGTTTATTTATATTGCGATGCAATGCGGCATCAAGCTGTTACAATTTACTTGGAGGAAGGGAAACGTATTGACTTTATATTCTAGTCATACATCGTATTACAGCTTAACTCTGAATATTCTGAACTTCTATTTCTAACACCCTCCCTTAATCACAACTTGGACAAGTTGAGATTATGTTTGAACTTCTCAAATGGACGCACAGGAAGTGGTTTTGTAAAACCATCCGCAACCTGATCTTGTGATGGTATAAACCGAATCTCCAATTTCTTGTTCAGAACTCTCTCTCGAACAAAATGAAAATCTATCTCAATATGCTTTGCTCTTGCATGAAAGACTGGATTTGCGGACAAATATGTTGCACCAAGATTGTCACACCACAGACATGGCACTTGTAAGATCTTAACTCCGCTCCTCAAGGAGTGATTGTATCCAAATAATTTCTGCCGTAGCATTAGCAACTGACTTATACTCAGCTTCAGTACTAGATCTTGAAACTGTTGCTTGTTTCTTTGCACTCCATGAAATAAGATTTGGTCCAAAGAATACTGCAAATCCTCCTGTGGATCGACGATCATCTGGACAGCCTGCCCAATCTGCATCGGAAAAAGCACTAACCAACGTAGAGCTAGACCTCTGAAAAATCAAGCCGACATTCAAAGTATGCTGAATATACCTTATAATACGCTTAGCTGATGTCCAATGTACTGACGTTGGAGCATGAAGATATTGGCAAACTTTATTGACCGCATAGGAAATATCAGGTCTTGTAAGAGTCAGATACTGTAATGCTCCAACTAAACTTCTGTACCTTGTACTATCATCAGGACCAAGCAATGTACCTTCATGAGCTGATATCTTCTCGGATGATGATAAAGGGTAGGGCACGGCTTGCAATTTTGCATACCCACTCGAACAAGTATTTCTTTTGCATATTTTGCTTGACTCAACACAAGTCCATCATTTACCTTCTGAACCTCAATTCCCAAGAAAAAATGAAGATTACCAAGATCCTTGAGGCAAATTCCTTGCTTAGATCTTGCAGAAGAGCATCCGTTGCAGCCTTGGAGGAACTAGCAACAATAATGTCATCGACATAGATAAGCATAAATATAGTGATATTGGACTTGCGATAAATTAATAATGATGTGTCAGATTTGGAAGAAACAAATCCAAGTCTGATTAACTGAGCACTCAATCGAGAATACCACGCTCGAGGTGCTTGTTTTAAGCCATATAATGCCTTGTCAAGCTTGCAAATATAATTTGGTTTCTGTCTGTCTTCATAACCAGGTGGTTGTCTCATATAGACCTCCTCTTCCAGAACACCGTGTAAGAACGCGTTCTTCACATCCAACTGTCGCAAATTCCAACCCCTAGAAACAGCAAGAGACAGAACAAGTCGAACAGTAGCAATTTTAACTACTGGACTAAATGTATCCTCATAATCAACACCATACCGTTGCTTAAAACCTTTTGCAACTAGCCTGGCCTTATACCTGTCAATAGATCCATCTGATCTCTTTTTGACTCTATAAACCCATTTGCAGTCAATAATATTTGTTCCATGTCGCTGAGGAACTAAACGCCATGTTTTATTTTGCATAAGTGCATGATACTCCTCATCCATTGCATCTTTCCACTCTTTCTTTTCCAAAGCATCTTTCAAATTTGCAGGTTCATCTGATGAAATATTTAGACACCAGCGTACAGTACCATCTTTGAAATCTCTAGGTTTATGAATACCTCTTGAAGCACGTGTGGCCACCCGAGATAAAACAGGTGGAGCAGCTGCTTCGGATCTTGTAGACGCTGGTGTGGCCGAAGCTTCAGACATGGGCGCAGAAGATCCCGGCACTGGAGACTGTGCAGGAGACCGCGTCGGGGACCTTTCAGGTGACGACGAAGACGCGGCACGTGCCGAGCTTGGAGTGGAGGCAGACGGGGACCGCTCAGGCGCTGGCTGTGCACTGACGGACACCCGATCCGATGGAGATTTTCCTGACGCGGAACTCGATCCCGAGGAGAATGTTGCTCCAGACGAATCAACCTCGTGTTCTGTGCTCGTGGCATCTTCTGCGTTTATTTCCTGTGTGCTGTTTTCACTGATTTGAACTCCGTTTTCACCCAAATTTTCACCATGCTGCAAGATCTCAGGGAACACATTAATAGGATTAGTAGGATTAGTCAGCGTTGAACATTCAATATTTTCGCCCCCATGTTCAGATCTTGCAAGAGAGGAATCAAGTAAAATGAGCTCACGCGCAACAAGGCACCGGCATTGGGGTGAAGTTCTTTGAACGGAAAGACGGCTTCATCAAAAACAACGTCTCGAGACACATAGACACGTCCAGTGGAAACATCTAAACATTTGACACCCTTGTGAATAGGACTATAGCCCAGAAAAACACACCGTTTTGAACAAAAAGCAAGTTTTCGCGTGTTGTATGGACGAAGATTGGGCCAACACGCACAACCAAAAACACGAAGGGTGGAATAATTTGTTTGAGTACCTAAAAGACGATGGGCAGGTGTATCATTTTTTATAACTTTACTTGGAAGAATATTAATGAGATGTGTGGCAGTAAGAAAGGCTTCATCCCAGAATTTAAGTGGCATACCAGCATGGGCAAGAAGAGATAATCCAACTTCAACAATGTGACGATGTTTTCTTTCAGCCGCACCATTTTGTTGATGGGCATGAGGACAGGAGACATGATGAGCAATGCCATGTGTTTGAAAAAACGAATTTAGCTTAACATACTCTCCTCCCAATCAGATTGAATTGTGAGAATTTTTCTATCAAGTTTTCTCTCAACAAGCTTTTGAAAATTCATAAAGGCTTGAAACACATCAATTTAGCTTTCAACAGATATATCCAAGTAAATTTACTATAATCATCGATAAAGCTTACATAATAATCATGTCGTCCAACAGACGTGGGTGCAGGACCCCACACATCAGAAAAGACTAACTGAAGTGGAAACTTGGATACACTATGAGAAATAGGATAGGGAAGCTGATGACTCTTTGCTTGTTGACACGGATCACAAATAGACATAAAACTAGAATCTCTAACAAAAGGAAGTTTATTTTTGCTAATAACTTGCATAACTACTTGCGAGGAGGGATGTCCAAGACGACTGTGCCACTGAGCTTGGGAAGGCTTGCTAACGAGGAAGGCATGCTTCTGAGACGACTCGACCGTGGAAGATATGAGTGGATAAAGGCCGCCTACACACCGTCCTCTATGAAGAATCTTTCTCGTGTCCCGATCCTTAATCGAAGAAATAATGATGAAATTCAAGAAAAACATGATTATCAAGGGTAAAACGATGAACAGACATGAGATTTTTTGAAGCATTAGGCACATGTAGAATATTTCGAAGAGCAAATTTTTAATGGGGTTACGAATAATTGAATGTCCTACATGACAAATATCCATACCTTGCCCATTGGCTGTGTTTACTTTGTCTTGGCCATTGTAGTTCTCTCTCATGGACAGATTGTTGAGTTCACCCGTGATGTGATGAGTGGCGCCAGAATCTGAGATCCAATTTGTATCAATCCCATAAGCATATGATCTTCAGCTGGCTCTTCATCACCGTCCTCCCAACGGTACCAGCAATCCTTTGCTGGATGTCCTTCACGGTTGCATATTTGACAGGTAACATCAACCCATGGAGTAGTACGGCGACGGCGACCACGGCCACGCCCACCTCCAGTGTTGTTTCGACCGCCACCCCCACGCTGATTACGAGGGCGATCATCACGTCGCTGATCTTCGCGACGCCCATCATACTGATACTGATCATTGCGGCGCCGATCACCTCGGCCACCATTGTTGTAGAAGCCACCATTGTTGTTGTAGAAGCCACCATTGTTGTTGTAGAAGCCACCATTGTTGTTGAAGTTCCGAGGCCTGTATCCGCCACGGTTTTGTCCTCTCATGGCCGCGTTTGCAGAGGACTCGAAGCCATCATGGACAGGAAGATGATGTTCTGTTGACGCTGCAGCAATTGACGCTGCTCATAATTCTGAACTTGAGAAAACAGTTCTGCAACTGAGAGCGAGGTTTTCACCACGCCGAGGGCAGCAACTAGTGCGTTATAGTCAGATCCAAGGCCTGCAAGAAGGTAAGAGACAAGCTCATCTTCCTCCAGTGGCTTTCCTGCTCCTGCCAGTTCATCCGCAAGACCTTGCATGGTGGCGAAGAACGTGGCTGTGTTCATGTTGATTCTTTTGGTGTTGGCCAACGCAACCCGGAGATTCGAGATCTTGGATCTGCTTTGCGAGGCAAACATCTCTTCTATCACTGCCCAGACATCAGCGGCATGCTCGAGCCGAAGGACATGCATCATGACTTCCCTGGTGAGAGAGTTGATGAGGTAGCGAAGAACCTCTTGATCCCGGACGAGCCAAGCTGCGTACTCGGGATTTGGAACCATGATCGGCTCCTTTTCTTTGTCTGGATTTGCGCTGGCAATCTTCTTCGCGGGTGCGGCATCTGTGCCGTCAAGGAGACCCGTGAGTTGCGCGCCGCGGATGGCAGGTAAGACATGCGCTTTCCACATCAGGTAGTTCTCCCGCGTCAGCTTTTCCGACGGCGGGGCACCGAGGTTTGGCGCGACAATGCTTGACGACGCCATTGATGGAGGCTCGGTGGAGTTTCGCCGGTAGATCGATTTTCTAGGGTTTGGTAGGAAGAGGTGGCTCTGATACCATGTAAAATTTCTGAAGCGTTTCTACTTGGTGCACAATACCGAGCCGCGTTGAGTTTATTTATATTGCGATGCAATGCGGCATCAAGCTGTTACAATCAAAATTTGATTACTTGGAGGAAGGGAAACGTATTGACTTTATATTCTAGTCATACACGTATTACAGCTTAACTCTGAATATTCTGAACTTCTATTTCTAACAGTACCCTCATCCCACCAGATTTCAAACTCCAGGCTTGATATTTGTGTGTTGCATTTAGGCGAAATATTCTTTCTGTGCGAGGCGACGTTCCCGTGGACAACGAGGCGCCCGTGGTAACTTCGTCAATTTCAAGACTAGATCCGCCGGCTCAGTATTTCAGAGTTGCTCATAGGGGTAGGGTATGCGTGCGTTCATGGGGTGAGTGTATACTCGTGTATGTAAGCGTCTGCGTTTGTACTGTGTTTTTATAAAAAAACAAAAGAGGCATTATTGACTTTCGTAGCAGGATTTGGGTTCTGGCCGCAGAGAAAGAAACGAGGGGTTGCTTCTACCTGGCCCGGGCGAGCAGCGTGGCTTCAATGCTCTACTGGACCGACCCGATCCTCAGCTTATGTGGCCCGGCCCATGCCACCCATTATGGTTCCAGTAGCCCGCACAGGCAGCCGCAGAGCGTCGCCGTCGCCGCCGCGAGGCCTCGTCGGAGAAGTAACCCTGAAGTAGGCCAACCTTTCCCGGCTCGCAGTCGCCTCCACGACCGGTCCAGTGATATCATTTTCCTTTAGGATCTCTCTTCACTCACCTCTGGCTCTTTCGCCGTCAGGATGGCGACTCTGAGGAACCTCAAGATTAAGGCGTCGACGTGCAGGAGGGTCGCGAGGGAGCTGCGTTCGTACGAGGAGGAGGTGGAGAAGGAGGCGGCCAAGACCGCCGCCATGAAGGAGAGGGGCGCCGATCCGTACGATCTCAAGTAGCAGGTGATATTTTTTGGACACTGCCAAGACTGTTCCTCTTGTTTTCTTGATGCCTCGTCTTCAAAGTGCTGGTAACAGTCAGGTGCTATTGAATTCGAGATGAAGATAGTAGCACGAAGAACCGTGGATCAGATGAACACGTAGTGTTTGCATTTTAGGAGCAATTCTTAGTTTTTACTATGATATGTTTGTTTAATTGCCACATTTTCTGATTTTACATGTAGTTATTATCAGCCTCATGAGATATTACAGTCTGCATATGTTTGAATGGTTCTGCAATGGGTTCTTACTTCTTCTTTTCTTGCAATTGAGATTGCGAAAAGGCCCAACTGTTTCAATCTCAAAGCCACAGTGAGATCTTTCTTCCATTGCAAATATTTGTTATTGTACCTATAGAAGTGCTTTTTTTTTAGATGAGCGGGTGCTAGTTGTTGGTACCATTGCAAATATTTGTTGCGGCTCAATATGACGTGCACCGCATCATAATGCTTTTAATTTCTTCAGGAGAATGTCTTGGCTGAGTCAAGGATGATGGTACCATACTGCCATAAGCGACTTCAAGCCACACTGGCAGACCTGAAAGCTACTCTGGTACTATTCCGAAAAAAGATGAGCAAACTTTGACATTACGTGTAATGTTGTCTTTAGCTGTTTCATATTACTACAGGCTGAATTGAAGGAGTCAGGTGAACAAGGTGCAGAGATAGTAGATGCCGAGAGTGCGATCACAGAAGTTGAAACTCTATACAAGCAGACCGAACATTAACTCAAAAATATTAACCATTGTTTGGTTTAAATTCTAGCAGCATCTTGCTTTGTATGTCAATATCTCCAAAACTCGTTCCATGTGGGTTAGTGTACCCATTCTGTGACTCATGAGCTGACTTCTAATATACTGAATCATGTGTTTGCAATGTCTCAAACAAGAATTATGTGTTTGCTATATATCCATGTGTTTCATGCCACATGTAAGATTTCACAAGGAAAGTCAGAATTTGTTGGTTAAACATTAGTTAATCTGCATATATATAGGCAAAAATTATATACATCGTATTGCTGTACAGTATTCTATTGTTGTGTATGCGTGTTGTTTGGCAAAAGAAAAGGAGATATAACTCTCTAGTTTCCTGTCAGAAAAAATAAGATTGCTTCACAAAAATGCTTCCCGGATCACTCGTGCAAACACCCTTGATGACAACCGGCTCAAGACATCTGGTAGGATCTTCGACGAGATGCTCGGTAAAATAGGTAGGAGCTCTTGCACTAGAGACACGATATTCACGTCCTGCCATCAATAAAAGAATGTAACCAATATAAATTCCTCCTCTTCGGATAAAAAAATCTATTCATCTTGCCAATCAAAACAAAAAAAGGCTGGAAACCAGTGTTCAGCATTCATACCCCATTCACTGTTGGACTTGCTGTCCCAGCTGTTAGGAATTTGACGACCTTCTCCACATTGTTCAAGATGACCCTGTCTTCCTCTGTGATTGTAGGAAGCAACGCACTGGACCTGACAGGAACCATACCGAAAACTGGGGTGGGATTTCTGATCCCAAAAGATGCAGCAACTTGTAGCAATTGCTCCCTTGAAACGCGTCAATGGCTTTCACAATCTACACCATAGAAAATAAGGGGTGTCAATACAGAAGAACTTGAAAAGGTACATTTTTCGTGCATTTGGTAAATTACTGCACCAAGTACAACAGCTACTCAGATCATCGTCATGTGTGGCATGAGAGCTCACCTCATCAAGGATGAACTCTCGGAAGAAGTCACCCCTATCGGAGAGTAGAAAACCGAGAGCAGCCCGAGCTTGGATTGGGTTCTCAGGTTGCGATATGGAGTTTGGAAATGCAGGAACTAAACCGGTATTAGGTTGGAATCCTATAGAACCCAGCCCAGCCATGTTACCCTGCATATCCTCTCCACCACCACTCTTTGCTGAAGTAATGAAGTTCTCAAAAGCTTGCATGACGTCAATGAACCTTTCTGCGTCAAAAACACCTGTTTTGCCATATATTGTGTAACGCAAGGCACTCCTTAGTCTAGGCGATTCATCCGTTAGTAGCCTCTGTTATAGTAGTCAACCAAAGAAATGAATCAATGACACAAAACATAGAAATTTGAGGGATGAATGAGGTTAAATTAAAGGTTGAGATGCTGACCTGTGCAATATATGGGTATGCTTCATCCACAATGGCAAATTCAGGGTCTCCTACCAATGCTATACCTTCTAATACTCCAATGGCTCTAATAATCAAAGCAAAATAAGGTGGTATCCTGAATGGATAATCAAATGTTATCTGTGCTAGATCCGCTGCCAACTCTTGAAAGTTAATATTCTTTGCACCGCCTCCTTCCAGTGCTTGATCAAAAACCTTTGCCAGTACAGGTAAGATTGGATCCAAGTTAACTCCCTCATCGATGAAACCAAGCTTCACAAAATCCTTAACGATTGCCTCATAATCACGATGAATAAGGTGAGCTATTGCTTCTATCATACCATACTTTTGATCATCTGTCAGTTTTGTTACAAGCCCTGCAGAAAGAAGGTCCATGTTATTTATTTTCATGTATACTGAAGGAGGTGGAATCAAAATTTACACAAAAAAGGCTGATAAAAAAGATAGAATAAAACAAATTAACAGCTGAGATTTAGTCAGCGGAATCAGTTTACATATTCTATGATAATTATTTTTACCAAAAGTAATACACACAGGCTAACATATAAAAATGATGAGATCCAAAGGTTTCAATCGTCATGCTCAATCTAGTATGACACACTGATTAGTAAAACAGGATGAAAAATAATATGCAAACATGACGTAGTACTACTAATACGTTAGATCAAATTCGTATGCCAGTTGCATCACTGCAACATGGAATGGACAAACATTTATCAGTTTTGTATATCACTTGATGAGAAAGATAGCAAATTGTACAGTTGTACATGAGAACTCGAGAAGCATAGATTGCCCATGTTCTTCACTTACCAAAATCAAGAATGGCAAGCTTTCCATCTGGTGTCCTAATCATATTTCCGGGATGAGGGTCAGCATGAAAGAATCCAGTATCAAGCAACTGCAATACAGAACATGGCCAAAAAATCTTTGAAAAAATTGTTCAGACTGAATAACATTTCTTCCCAATAGCAAGTGTGTGTGGAATCAAACAATTCAGAATATTACTACATGTACAGGAAAGAAGAGTAAAAGCAAACCTGCTTTAGATAGCATATAACTCCTACATTAACCAATGATCCAACATCATCCTCAGTACTCTGTGATAGCTTCTCTCCATCGACCCATCCTGTGGTAAGGACTTTTCTGGATGTGTATTTAGGGTACGTCTTTGGTACAACAACCTAGAAAAATGTTGAATAAGTTCATAAGTGGACTGCTTGACATTGAAGCTAGCATGTGTATACTGTAATAAATATTTAACAAAATACTCTAAACGTACAAGAATAAAAGCATTCAATACAACCATATTATTGCATATGCACCGCTCTACTAAGCTTCCAAAGGAATTACCTGTGGAAGATCTTCTCTCATCATTTCAGCAAAGCGGAGGCCATTTTCTCCTTCATTTACATAATCAAGTTCTTCAAAAAACCGGGCAGCCCATTCGTCTACTAGGCCAACGACATCAATGGAGACCTAGAGGTATGCAGTAATTTCAGCGCGAGCTAATGAAGATAGTCTTCTTCACATCATTTCTTACCAACGACAGGGAAGTATCTTACCTGAGGAAATCTCCTGAGGACCAACCCTAGAGATCTAATGATGAATAGATCAATGGTAACAGTCTCAAGAACAAACGGTCTCTGCACTTTCACAGCTACCAGTTCTCCTGTTTCTTTCAAACCCCTTGTATACCTGTCCCAGAGATGCTGTGGAATGACACATAAGCTTAGTCTGAGAACAGTGGCTATTGTTCATGCAGTATGATGTCATTTGCAGCCTTAACTGATCAGGAGCAGAAAGGGGATATCTCTAGTGTAATTACCTGCAGCAATTGGGGAGGAAGACAGTTCCGAGTATATTTCTTGCCATGGCTTGCCAAGCTCTTCTTCCAGGAGAGCCATCGCGATATCGTCTGGAAAGGAAGGAACCTTATCGCATAGCTTCTGCAGCTCGGTCATGGCTGCAGGGGACAGGATGTCCGGCCGGATACTCAGCGCCTGGCCGAGCTTAATGTAAGCAGGGCCCAAGGACGTGACGATCTCCCGCAGCTCGATCGCGCGCTTCACTTCGTTCTGTCATCCAAAAGAGAAGACTCATTTGTCAGGCCATCCAAAGAAAACAGCAGGACAGCTGTTTTGCATGAATTGGGCAGTACCTCCTTGATTTTGTCGCCGATGAGGTCCGATATGATGCCGGAGATGAAACCCCCGGCCACGGACAAGAGCTGCACGGCGCGGGTGGCGACGGCCCCCGGGCGTGAGCCCCAGTAGGCCGAGATGATCTCGGGGCTGTACACGAGAGGCAGCCCCTCGGTGTTGCTCACCTAGAACCACAAAAGGGCAGCATAATTCAGATGACAGCAATAGTACCAAATTCAGTGAGTCTAGAACCAAATTCAGGCCGTCAACATGGCGATTAAACTGTCAGACTCCATGGGTGTGATTGATCATCGAACCGTGTGGGAATGGAAGTAACTGCTGCGGGGGAGTGGTCTGGGGGACGGGGAATACCTCGACGAGTCGCATGGTGACGTCCTTGTCTGCGAACTGGTCGTCGCGGAGGTTGGAGCCGCGGAGGCCGCGCATGAGGGAGGCGAGCTGCTCGTCCTCCTCCATCTGCTTCCGCACCCGCTTGATCTCCTTGGACACGTCCCCGAACCTCTGCACTCATCCAAATTGCAGAGCAACACACGGCGTCAGTCAGCGAGATCATCGTGGCAGCGGGCAGGAGACGCCGTGGAACAGAGCGGGGGCAGGGGCTTACGGTGGACGTGATGGCGCTGGCCCTGGCGCGGGGGGCCGCCGGCGGCGGCCTGGGCTCGGTGGCCACGGCGAGCACGCGGCGAAGGCGGCGCCGGCGCGGGAGCGGGAGCGGGGATGGAGAGTGGAGCCCTGTGGCCCGGGCCCGGCCGAATCCGCCGCAGTGCAGGAGGTGCGGCGCCGAGGCCGACGCGGCCTCCATGGGCGGGACGGACGGACGAGGGCTTCCCGAAGGAAGGTTGGAGACGATGCAGGTGTACTGTATAGCGGAGGACGGAGGCTCCGAGACGTGGAGGTAGCTGAGCGAGTGGCGGAGCAGCAGTAAGAAAACTGAACTGATGTGGCTGGGAAAGAAGAGGCGGGGGCTCCTCCACTCTTTGTGCTTTCGACGGGAAGGGCGGGCGTGGTGGCTGTGTGGCGAACGCGTGGACGGCGCCGAGACCCGTGGGTAGAGCAGCCTGCTGCCTCTCCGCCACCAACTTCGCACCAGGCGCAGGTGCGCGCGATGTGTCTGCACCGGCTTCGAACGTTCAGACATGCATCCAACCACAGGCATGCTCAGCCCACACCAGCCACGAGAGGCTCTGATGTTTGCTGATCAAAAAGAGCAGAGAGAGGCTGCTTTCAGCGAAATTCAGATGGTTACAGCTGCGTAAAAATCGACGATACCGTAGCTTTCCATGGCCAGTTAGGCGCGATGCTTTCATTTGATTTTGCTCGACTGTCGACACTCTTGCTGCTACTGTAATGCAGCTACCGTAACCTGAACCGTTGACCTCGCCAGACTGATGAACAACATTGTTTCATCGCGGTAGGTCTAGAGCTGGAATGAGAAGGATGGGCATTACCTCACCAAAATGATCAATAACAGTGTAACTATGATGGTCAGGCGGTACAAAATGTGAATCATGTTATTGCTTCTTCTAGTATTTTTTTTAGTTTGAAAGAAAGAAAAAAGATTTGCCTTAATTCATTATGTAAGGAGTGTAAAGACAAGGTCTATAGGTTACAAACCCAAACACCACACCCCACAACTACTCTCCCAACAACAAAAGATACAAATGTTTAGCACCCACAAGGACCCAAGAGTGGGCTTCAAGCTTGGTGCGACGTCCAAGAATGATGGAGGGCTAACATTTTTGAAAACTCTTTCATTCCGCTCATTCTAAATCTCCCAAGAAACCAACATAATGAGCGTCGCAAGAGCCTTTCTCCCACACCAATGTTTAATCATCCCCCAAATTTGAATAGGGCAGCGAGAGAGAGAGAGAGAGAGAGAGAGAGAGAGAGAGAGAGAGAGAGAGAGAGAGAGAGAGAGAGGCTGCTTTCACGGGAAATTCAGATGGTTACAGCTGCGTAGAAATCGACAATACCGTAGTTTTCATTTGATTTTGCTGGACTGTCGACACTCTTGCTGCTGCTGCTGCTGCTGTAATGCAGCTACCGTAACCTGAACCGTTGACCTCGCCAGACTGATGAATAACATCGTTTCATCGTGGCAGGCCTAGAGCTGGAATGAGAAGGTGGGCAATACCTCACCAGAGACCAGACTGATCAATAGCATTGTAACTATGACGGTCAAGAGGTACAAATGTGAATCATGTTATTGCCTTCTTGTAATATATTTTTTGTTTGAAAGGAAGATTTTTTTTTGCCTTAATTCATTAAATAAGGAGTTTAAAGACAAGGTCTGTTATGTTTTTAAAACAAGACAAAAGCTTTGTCTTATTCTTTCTTTAAAAAAAATACAAGGTCTATAAGTTACATACCCAAACACCACACCGTACAACAACTCTCCCAGGAACAAAAGACTCAAATGTTTCGCGCCTGCAAGGACCCAAGAGTGGGCTTCAAGCCAGGTGCGACCAAGGATGATGGATGGCTAACATTTTTTAAAATCTTTGATTCCGCTCATTCTAAATATCCCAAGAAACATACATCATGAGCGTGACAAGAGCCTTTCTCCTTCGGGGTGGACATGACGAAGGTGCTCCCACCAAGATTGAATGTCCTCCAAGGAATACCAATCCGAAGGGGTAAAATCAACGAGCCCACACCAATGTTTAATCATCCCCCAAATCCGAATAGGGCAGCGGCAAGTGGAAAGGAGATGACGACCACGTTTCGTTGTCCCGGCTGCAAACGGGACAAATTCTGCCATTGGGCCAATCCCTACGCTCCAAACGATCCACCATCCAAACTCTATTATGTACGACGAGAGAACAATGCTGGATGGGGGGACGATCCATGTTCACATCTTCTGGTGCCATCCTTGGGGCAGCCCCACTCGATGAACTCAGTTGTGTTGTTGATGAGGTTGTTCACCTCGACGAGATATAGAACCTTCATGTTATTACGTATTTTTTCAATCGATATTGTTCGTGGGAGCACTCCACGGGTTATTTTTCCATCCGACAATAAATTGAACTCAGAGGTAATGGACAAATACACTAGCTAGATGTTCTTTCTTGCGAAAGAATAAAAAAAATTTAAGCGAAAAACATAAATAACACTGATCAAGTGATTAGACTATGATATATAACTATGATGGTAAATGGATGTAGTGTCTCTCAATGTGAACCATCTTATTGCTTCTTGGAGCAGTAGCTCGACCCAGATGGATTGGAGCAATGGTGGGTTGGGGGAGGAACCATGTGTACATGGTTCCATCCTTGGGGCAGCCAGTCGATGAACTCAGTTGTGTTGTCAACAAGGTTGTACCTATACACGCCAGACCGGACCCAAAAGTGCATGAAGTAGGCGAAGCCGCCATTAATGCCCAGTCGCGAGGCATCCACGGAGAAACTGTTGGGCCTTCCAAGAAACAATACGAGGTTGGCTAGGCTTGTGCCTTTCTTCGGCACCCACCGCGCCTCCTCCAGAGCGTGCACCGAGATCAGGAGAGCGCCGGACAGATCGCTGCCGCCATTGTCAAGCTCATCCCAGTTGTAATCCGACCTTATATGCACTGTCGCCCACAGAAGCTCGCCGCAGGACTCCAGCACATGGCCATGCAACTGGCTGAAGTAGTAGCTGTCGTGGTTGATGGGCGTCGGTGACGGCGTGAGGATTAGGACGTCGTCGCTCGGCGTCGTGGCCACGACTTCCCAGACGTTACACTCGACGGTGGCAATGATCTTACCAGCGTGATACGCGGCACAAAACTTGCCTAAATAAGGGGATTCAAGATTTATGTGGACGACCGTCCACTCGTCGTCCCCGGGACGCAGGAGGGCGGCTCCGAACTCGGTCGTCTCAAGGTAGCAGTTTTTGTAATTGGCATACAGAAGGACCGTACCGTCGTTGTAGGTGATGCCCCTAGGATTCTTTTCCTTCCACTGGCCTTCAGGAAACAGGGGCAGGTGGGTGACATCTCCGGTGAGGGTTGGGACGGCGGTGCCATCGGCGCTGACCACCCAGTTTTTCCCGGTGCCAGCTACTGGCAGCGGCGGAGCAAGGTAGCTGGATTTGGAGAAGACGCATCTGAACTTGAGGGAGTCGTCCTTATACCTGTTGGCCGGGCGCGAGCAGCCATGGCATGAAGTGATCATCAGTCGTCCATAGTTCGTGCGATTCGCGCCATGGCTTGCAGACGGCGTGGAACCGAACGAAGTCGGCGACGTCGTGTATGCGGCAGGAGATCTCGCGGAGCAGATCCGGCGGGAGGTGCGGACACCGCGTCGGCTGCATAGCGGCGCAGGCTCGATGGATATCGAGACGGAAAAAAATTGACCCGCGGATCAGCCGGTTATATTATTGGCTCCTGTACGTATACGTCCCTAACTCGATCTGCTCTGGTGTGATGTGATGTACCGTCTACACGTTACATCGGATTAAGATGCATCGGTTTGGGTTCCATCGTTCAGACAACCAAGGCAGCCCAAGAGAGGAGAGGACTGTGATATTACTGCTCAAAGAAAGAGAACCGAAGTACAACTCAGATGTTCATGAGAAACCGACAGTAAAACGTAGCTTTGCATGACCAACGACGCCTTCTTCTTTTATTTACACACATGCTCTTTGTTTTGCTGGCAAGATCATGTAAAAACACATGGACACCATCCACCGTGCAACGAGTCTTAGTTTCTTCATTTTGTTCGCAGACACAAGACAAGTGGAACAGGTGATTCCCCTACACACAGACATGACAGTGACACAGACCATGCTGCACCTAATGTAACCTAAACAGACTGAGGAACGAAGACGTTGTTCACTCACCGCGACAGCTCGGATCTGAAACGACGCCGCTTCTAACACATACATGCCCTTCATCATCGTGTTTTGGCGCCGGGCATCATCCCGTCCTTGTCGATCGCCCGCTGTCTTGCACGCTCCATCTTCCGCTTACGCCACTCCTCCAGAGCTGCAAGAGTTTGCAGAGAACATACCGTCAGGTTCGACGTTCTATACCATCTGAGGTAGAAAAGCATTCGGCTGCTATGTGTGCATCTCTAAGAAATGCAAAAATAAAAAGGTCCGGGACTTTAAAGATCGCAGAGCGGTACTAGTGCTCGGGAGCGGTCAATTGGCAATTCGTTATATGAAAAGACAAAAACATTACTTCCTGCAGAGAACAACGTCAATGTATGACTAACTTGCATCATTCATGTATTCCTGTTTCCGTCTTTGCAGCCCTTGACCAGCTTGCAAATAGTGATAGCTCAGTGATGCAAATACAAATTGCGATGGTTCACAATGTCAGTGCTGCGATCAAGCGCTCTAAGCTATGTCGTGTTCATCATTTGCAGATTAAGTTTGGTTGATAGTTCTACCGTGCAAGCAGTCTTCTAACCCCGGCAGTGGGACTGCCAGATCACTATGGCCGACTTTCGTCTCTGTTCGACCAATCGGTCTCACAGTCAGGCAGGCTTATAACATTATGCGTCCGAATGAATTAGTTGGTACTAGAAATGTTAGAAATGGTAAACGAAAGGAGTAATACGAAGTGGAAAGGACAGAGACACTTCCCAAGCCCAGGAAAAAACACCTTCATGTGGATCCAGTGCATCGGTAAATGATTATGTTTTAACTATGTGAGTGTGCAGGGATGCTGAACCAAACAACAATAACCTTTGACATGCTAAGGCATTGGAAAATATGGGTAGAGACAACAATATTTTAAAGCAATTATTTCTACACCCATGTATGAAAGCATCTAGGTTTAAACAATATACTAACTCCGTTCCAAATTATTAAGATGTTTTGGTAGACCATTTTAGCCTACACATCTTATATGTTGGAACAGAGGTAATAGATTATAGAGTAACTTCTGCCAAATGTATAGCATTCCCCTAAATTGGTAGCAACGAAAAGAGACTGAGATGGATCACATAACCTCTTTGGCTGCTGCCATCATTCCCTTGTCGTAAATCTTTCAACCTATTTGATAAGTCAACAGCTGCCGTCTGCTTGGAATCCTCTTGTGTTGACATGCCATGCTCCCCGTAAGCTTCTTGCTCGATTTCCTTCACCTATGCAATAATTATCAATGAGCATTGCCTAATAGATGATCCGTTTTGTTGTTGAATGACTTTCTTAATATCACTGTATCAGCAGAAATGAAGGAACCAAATGTACATCGACTTACTCTCCTGATCAAATCCACAGGCTCCATAGCACGACGCAACTCTTCAGACTCCCATATATACCGTAGCTGAGCTGCCAAAGAGTAGCACCCGGTCTTTTGACTCGATTGGATTATCAAAAGAAAGTTCTAACACATGATACGGATCTGACATTCTAGTGGAAGAGAGAGGATAAACTAGGTACATGCATACTGGGACAGAGGGGAACTTGTCTTGCATTTGGAGCATATGAACACTCTCTAGACTCAAATCTCTGGGGGATTTGGAATAAACAAGGAAAATTCTCAGTCGCCGCGACGAACAGACCCGCATTTCCTGTTCCTTCGTGCTATCCAAATATCATACCCTACTTGGCTACTTCGACTGAAGCAAAATGTTCATGGTTTTGCTAGATTTACTTCGCTTGAAACCAGAGAATGGTGCCAAATTTGGGCTAGGTTGAGAAATTTCTCGACCCTAGCGATCCAATGGCAGCGTGTATGTTTTAATCCGGGGGGACCATGATCTCGTACCTGAATCGAACCGGTGGCTGCCGGGGAGCCGCGGCCAGGCCGAGAAGTGGTTGCGGAGGAGGAGCGCTACCGCGAGGACGTTGATGGCGCACAGCGCGAGGGTGGCGTTCTTGTACGACAGCCTCGAGCCCACCGTCCCCGCCCTCCACGGCGCCTGGGCGTCCATCCCGTCGACGGCGGTGGCGCAGAGCGAGCTCGCCGGAGGAGAGGACGAGGCCCACCCCCACCAACCGGAGCTCGCTTTAGAATACAGGTCACAAAACGGGCCCCGGCCCAACAAGCCTAAATGGGCCGTACTGAGTTGGGCCAGCAGCACCTAGATAGATTCCATCGCCCAAGGCCCACCCCCAGCACCACCTCTCTGACCACACACCAGCTCTGCCTCTTCCTGCCATCAAAAAAAAAAGAAGCTCTGCCTCTTCCTCCTGCGACGACCACCACCGACGACGGCGACGATGCAGGCGGCGGCGCTGCGGCGCCACCTCCTCGGCCAGCACCACCTCTCCCCCGCCTCCTCTGCGGCCATCGCGGCCTTCAGATCCGCCGCCCAGCCGGCGCTCGCCCCCCAAGGTACGCATCGGAGATCTTCCCGCGCCGAGATCGAAATGGAGGGCGGATCTCACCGGTGGCTGTGTCTGGGTGCAGGGTTGGTCGGGGCGGATGGCGCGAGGTACATGTCCGCGAGGGCGCCGGCGGTTAAGGGGGCGGGGCACCTCGTCCGCAAGGGCACCGGAGGGAGGTCCTCTGTGAGGTGAAAGCTTAACCGTTTCTCGTCTGAACTCTGGTTGATTATGTTGGATGGTTCAGTGTTGTTAGTGGTATGCGTACGAGGTTGTAGGTTTGTGCCTTCCCGGCGATTTCATTCCTGTGTGTTAGATTATGCTGATGTTCTTATCTCCTCGTACTGCCATAGTAGAGAGGTTGGGTGGTGTGATTCCCTTACCGCCTTCATGCCTAGCTCTTCAGGTCATGTAGCTTGCATACCGCATCTGCATCGTTTGTGTTGAATCGAGTTGTGTTAGGGGTCGATGTCATGCCTAAGGCTTGTACTGTGCAACTTGACATCTAGAAGGTTTAGTGATTAGTGCTTCAAATAGCACTCCTTGGTTGCGTGTTCACGAACCTGAATTGGCGCCTCCTAGCTTGTAATCCGAGCTCTATCGCTCCAACCCATGTTGTAACCTGTACACAGCGTTGCCTAAAAATCTCTGAAGCGTAGCTTTAGTCAAGTTGAGCTGAAGTGTTGTTTTGTAGACTGTAGTTGGCAAGGTTTTTGAGTCACCGAGCCAAGTCAAGTTACCAGCCCTGCGACTGGCTGTATAGTCGACAAAAGTCCCTGTATAGTCGCCTGAATAGTCATGAGTCGCCCTGATTTTGAGAAAACGACTCGACGACTATACATCGACTTTTTAGCGACTAAAAAACCATGGTAGTTGGTAAGGTGGTGGCTAGTATCTCTATGGTAGCTATTATTGGAAGTCGTGGTTTGAGTAGGATATGAACCTTTGCAAATTTGTGTCAACTATTGTTCCTTATTCTTCGCTACTACACCATTCATTTTTGCCCTACATCTGGTAAACACATGAATTTAGCACATGGGATTGTAGTGTGTGGTGTGCAATGTGCTGATATTTTCTGATCAAGCATGTTCAGTGATGTCCTCAGTCCACAAGAGTCTTCTAAATAGCGTGTGGTGTGCAATGCAGTTTGTTATTGCGTCTAACATGAGAAATCATGGCCGCTTTTCTTGACAGTGGAATTGTCGCTACGGTGTTTGGGGCTACTGGATTTCTTGGTCGTTATGTCGTCCAACAACTTGGTAAGATGATAAGACTGGTGCTATATCGAATCAATTGTCACTTAAAAAATAACTAGGGATAGTCTGGAATAGGAGAATCACTCAAAATATCATTTTTCTTCAGCAAAGATGGGATCTCAGGTTCTTGTCCCATTCAGAGGTGGCGAGGATTCACACCGCCACCTGAAGTTAATGGGTGACTTGGGTCAGGTACAATAACTAACTAATGTGTTTGTCATTAACCCATTCATCTTTTCCTCTTATTCATTTCCCTGTTTTTGGCAGATTGTTCCAATGAACTACAACCCAAGAGATGTGAATTCGATCAAGACTGCCGTGGCCAAGTCAAATGTGGTCATTAACCTCATTGGTATGTTGATCTTGAGACACATTACATTCAAATTCAAATCTGAGTCTGATTGTGTTGATTCTGTTTCAACAGGACGGGAGTATGAAACAAGAAACTATGGGTTTGAGGAAGTAAACCATCATATGGCTGAACAACTTGCAACGGTATGTCTTGTGTACACATCCATTTTTCTTCCTGCAACACACTTTCTGTCCAACTGTGTAGACTGTTGCTGCAAGGGCTGTTGAGTGATAGGAGTAGATGCCTTCCAATCATAGGAACCAACTTGAGGTCTCGACCTCTGTACTCTGGCCTGCCTATCCTCGGCCTGAGATCACATTCATCGGCAGACAACTGTTCTGCTAGCAGTGCTAACTTAATCTTTGCATGATCATTCATAGCTGTTAATTTCCAAACTCTACATGTTCGGATGACCTTGGCTTGGTTTCATCCAGCATGATCCAGAGCACAAGATATTCTAGCTTGCTGCTCTGGCACTAGATACTGTAGAACTCTACTTTCTGTAACATGCTGTTTTTTTCTGCAAAAAGTGGTCTCACATTAATACTTTATATAGTGACCAGCTACTAATACGTTGTTATATTTTGCACAGATATCTAAGGAGCACGGCGGTATCGTGAGATTTATCCAGGTTTCCGCTTTAGGGGCATCAGCCTCTTCACCTTCTAAATTGCTTAGGGCAAAGGCTGCTGGAGAGGAATCTGTGTTGAAGGAATTTCCTGAAGTAAGAATCCTTTCTCAGTTTCGATAGCTACAGTTGGCAATGATGGTTCTTGTTTCTATACTATCTGAAGTTAGCAGTTAAATATTTCCCATCTATGTAGTCAATGACTGCAACTAATATTTTGTATTTGTTTATCAACAGGCTACAATCATGAGGCCCGCAACCCTAATTGGCACAGAAGATCGGATTTTGAACAGATGGGCAATGTATGCTAAAAATTGGGGCTTCCTCCCACTTGTTGGTGGTGGATCTACAAAGTAATTATGTTTGCCTCTTTACTGCTATTTTAATTCCTTCACTTCGAAATCGAGCCTATAGCATGAAATGATGCGCTCTACACGTATATGCTTTCACCAGCAGCTGAATTACTTGATGCAACATTCTGCAGGATCCAGCCTGTTTATGTTGTGGATGTTGCTGCTGCCATTGTCAACTCCCTCAAGGATGATGGCACCAGCATGGGAAAGACCTATGAGCTCGGTGGACCAGATGTTTACACTGTCCGTGACCTGGTAATAATCACAGACAACTGCTATCCAATAATAAATATAAAACTTGTATGACAAGATGATAATGTTGCTGGTTGTTACAGGCTGAGTTGATGTATGAAACAGTACGCGAATACCCAAGATATGTGAATCTCCCATTTCCTATTGCAAGGGTACGGATAGAGACAGCAGCATGCTTAAGTTAAGACAACCTGAGGATCAGATGACCTACATATTGACCACTGCTGCTCTTGTTTTGCAGGCTATTGCTTCTCCGAGGGAGATGCTGCTAAACAAACTGCCTTTTCCTTTGCCAGTTCCCTCAAATTTCAATCTTGATCAGATCAACGCACTCTCCGTAGACAACCTAGTATCTGAAAATGGTAAGGATACTGCCCCCAGGTAGTACCATGGTCTCATTTTCGTTACTCTTATCGTTGGCTCATATTGTTCTTTGAAACGTGATGCAGCTCTCACTTTTGCGGACTTGGAAATCAAGCCTCACAAGTTGAAGGGCTACCCAACGGAGTTCCTCGTCTGCTACCGGAAGGGTGGCCCGTCTTTCGGTTCTACTGTCAGCGAAAAGATGGGAAGTGAGGATGTAGCCCCCCGTTTCTGAAGACGCTGTAAAATCAAACGATCATTTAGTTGAAGATAAATCTGTTGTTGTGTGTTTCCTTTTTCATCTGCCGCTGATGCGAGACGCCTCACCTTGGGTAGGACCAGATTTGATGCAAAACTTGCCATCTGCTCGTGTTTCCCCTATCAATAAGAAAAGGCACGGATGTATTGTGACAATTTTGAGTTGGAAACGCAAGTATACAAAATCATTGCTTTGTCGATGACACAATTGCAGAGATTTCAGAGTATGAGTCTCGTTGCTCCTACGGTTGAGCATTTAAAATTGTTTTGAAGGTTCTGTTTGCTGCTGAATATTATTTCTGTCGTGTATAGTACTACCTGTGGTCCGAATTAACTGTCGCGCAGCGAAAGTATCGCTAGTAGGATTTTGTGAAGAGCTGGCGACAATAAATCTGGATCGGAGGGAGTAGTATGTTTTTCTTATGTTGTAAGGCAACCTATATTAGCTAAGGAGAGTTGCATCATCTATCAGGGTGAGACAAGGAAATCTGGGTAATCATCGGCCTAAACAACAGGCGCACATGCATTTCTGCCTCTATTACGTGGTCTGGGGCACTGCACGAGGCGCCCCAGCAGACTGCCCGTGGTTGTCACGTATGGGTAGCTCGAACAGGCTAGCCCCCGATTTTGACTCTTCACAAAGCTCAACTTAGTGGAGTGGGGTTGTTTGGCTCCCGTGTCTATTGCAGCACGACCTTTGAAAAGAAAAGGAGAACGACTAGGGGAAGGGTGCCCTTTCCTGGAGGTTGCTCGACAGCGCGCACGAACGCGAGCATGGGTAGGATGCCACATATCTGATACTAAGAGTTTTCGATTCGATCTACACCGTGAAATGGGTTGGCGTAAAATGGTGGAAGCGTCTCGAGCGTGCTCACAAGCCGCTATCTCTCGATTTAGCTGGTAAGTCGGCGATGGATGTGGCAAGGGCATAAGTAAGTGCATGTTGATTTCTCTATCGTTTGTGCTAGTTGGTGGTGTGTTTTCACCTTGTTTGGCGACATAAGGCCATGTTGATTCGGTTCTTCGCTTGGCTCGTTACCCGGCGGCGCATCCAGTGCCGCGCGAACTTGGTGAAGAAGATTCTCGAGGCGAAGGATGGTGTGTGCCCAATCTGTGCCCACCCCACTGAAACCACTGAACACATCTTGTTCAGCTGTTTGCGCTTCAGTTCTGGCGTCAGCTCGGTGCGCCGCGATCCCCGTGTGATCTGCCTCCTGCACCGGAGTCCTGCCTTGCCCGCCTCCGCCCCGCCCCGCCTCGCTCGGCTGCCACGCCGCGGCTCCTCTGCCTCTGGCACCTGTGGAAGCATAGGAATGGCGTCGACTTCAAGAAGCTCGCCCCCTCCATTTCTCTCGCCTGGAAAAACTGTCGGGATGACGCAATCGTTTGGCGTGCTCGCCTCCCCCTTGACCAGCGTGTCGACTTCTGGCTCACTTACCTCCTCCCAGAACGACCGTTGTTGTGCTGTGTGTGTCGGTGTTCTGTACTGAGGCTATCCCTCTGTTCTGGATGTTGTCTCCCTCCCTCGCTGTAACTTTCTTCAGGGGTTCCACCCCTATCTTATGGTGAAATGGAAAATTCAGGTGGGTGCCCTGTGCACCCCCGGTGATTGCTCGAAAAAAAAAAGTAAAGCATAAAGAGTGAAGTAGCACTACTGGCCTGGCGCACTCGCACCGAGTCTGAAAGTTAAAGGAGCATCATAGTGGGGGACAAAGGAAAAGCCTCCAAATTCCCACTCTCTTGGTTCTTCCTCTCTGATCCGTTCCATCATTTCTTATACTTCGTCTAAACCAGCACGAATAGTCGGCACCTATGGCCTCCATGAAGATCACGCTCGCCGTGGACAGGTCGCGGAACCGCGTCGTGTTCGCCGATGCAGGCTCCGATTTCGTCGATATCCTCCTCGGCTTCCTCACACTCCCACTCTCCGCCGTCCAGTTCTGCGCGGCGGCAGGCGCGTCGTCCCCGGGGTGCCTATCCAACCTCTGCGACAGCGTCGACCGCCTCAGGGGCAGTAAGCTGCTGAAGGTCGACGCCTGCCATGGCATGATTCTCACGCCTAAGCACAACCACGAGTTTGGGTATGCAATACAATTATATCTACGCGATGTTCTTTCTTGAATAGCAAATAATTAATCACACGATGGATGTATTATTTGTCTTGAATTCTTGATTTAGTTAATCAGATCTTTGTTATCACCAGGTGCCTTATAACTAGTGCATGCATTCATACCGCCTTTGCCAAGAAACAGCCGAATCTACAGGTACACGGCAAGTTCTGCAAGTGTTGGCTAAACATGGCTAGGCTCGTTCATGTCTACGGCAAAGTGATCCCTGGGTCTGAGTCGTTTGTGAGATGTAAGGAACGGTTTTTGATCAGCGATGACTGGACGATCAAGCCGGCGTCCACTAGCACCATACAGTCGCTCATTGACAAGTTCAGTTCTGAATCCGTCTTCCATGGTTTTGAGGACGTGGAAGTGTGCGTCGGCTGGGAGGAGGTGAAACGAATTTGGTCACCAGTCTAGCATGCTGCTATAAGTTGAACCATTTTCTCTACTAACTTGTATTTGTCTGTCCTTATTAGGTTGTGTCCATGCTGAAAGCTTCTCTTTGGTCAGATACCATATTCACCGATGTATTTCTTTCCAAGGGAACTGACGACCAGGCTGCTCGTGTTACTGTGAAACCAGCAAGCGTTGATCAGAGAATCATAGTAACTTCGGGGTCTTTATCAGAAATCAAGATCAAGCTTTCCTACGACAGGCAGGAGAAGAAGGTCATGTATTCTGAATGCGAGCACGACTTCGTCGATCTGCTACTCGGTTTCTTGACTTACCCGGTGGGCTGTCTGATCAAGATCATGACTAATGGTGCTGTTGTTGCTTCTAGTCTTGCCAGCAGCGGGTTTGACAAATTGTACACCAGCGCCGTCGATCTCGACGCAGCTGGATTCTTAACCGGTGGCTACCGCAAGGAGGCGTTGCTGAATCCACCCCTTAGCCCGTTGAGCGGGCACCCTGAGTGCTTCACTCGCCAAGATGACAGTCAGGAACCGGAAAACTACATGGGCCTACTACCATACAGCTCATGTAATGAATGTTGTGTACATGACCTTGTCGAAGACCGAAAATATGTGGTAGGCGATGATCTGCTCGTGCACCAGGCTTCTGCGATGTCCGTGATGAAGCACTGGTACGGGAGAGACAAGACTAATGTGGTGGAAATGGAAATCAGCATCGGGAAACAAGAGGTACACAAGCTAGACAACATTGTAAATTTTTACTCCGTACTTTGTTATTATGCAGAACAATAGGTATGTGTCCAGTTTGCCGAGATTTCCTTGTCTTGCAGGCTGCTTTGCTGCTGCAAGCCGTGCTTACCTCGAAGACGGCGCTGACCGACGTGTTCATCAGCAGGCTGCAGGAACACTCCTCCCTGCAAATATGATGCCGGTATTTCTCAAGTTTTATTCTAATAACCCCATTACCGTGGAGGTTGCGAGATGGGATACCATTGGCATCATTAAGAGCAGGCTCAACGATAAATTTTGGAATTCGGCGGGGTGTCGCTATGAATTCACCTATGCGGGCATATGTCTGTGTAATATCCCAATAGTTTGGAAAGGACACCGAGTGTATCGGGACTTGTCTCACAAGGACACCGAATATGCTAGGATTGTCTCATTTTCTCGTTGGAGAAAGAAAATAATTTCAAAAGATAGGAAAAAGTTGGCTTTATGCACAACAGGCTTGAACTCCACCAGCCAAGTGTCACTTGCCAGTTCCATACCATATGGTTCTGACCCACCTTGTTGTAACATTTTTCCTGTTGCAGGATGTTCAGACGATGAGTGAGGTTTCGCATAAGGTTTCGAGTCTGCAACCAACATGTTTCGCCTGTGACACATGAAGATAATGGAGACTCACTGCTACTTTTATTTCTGCTGCTTTACTCTTTCAAAGCTAGCTTCGTGCTATGCAATTTGTAATGGATATTTTCCTAAGTACTGGATCCACGTGTAATAATTGATACTTTGTTGTGATATTTCATAAACTGTGTGTGCAAATGAATCGATCCAGTGGTTTGCACTATACATAGGGATCTTGCCAGTTTTTAAGTGCAGGTCCACTACAGATGGTATCAAAGCAATGTGTTACATGTAGGTTCGAAACCCTTGGTTTAGATACAAATAGGTTTTGATCATAGGATTAAAAATCTATTTTATTCAGTTTGCTAAAAACATAACTTTTCAATTGTCATTCTTGTAACTATCTTAACTATTTGCCTTCTAAGTATCTTCTCTTGTTTGTAGATGAGCCGCCTCATTGAATCACTCAAGAAGGGTCCAGCTATGACCATGACCTTGAAATGTGAGACTGAGTTTCCAAAAGCATTTAAGAACCTCATGTTGAGCATGGGACTTGAAGGAGCATCAGTCTATAAAGGATTTCCTTTTATCGATGAAAGCCAAGAATACTGGTGGGTGGAACTCCACTTGTACCAGAACAAGGAAGATGACCACAAGACCAAGGGTTACTGTATATTCACCAACCCAATACTTCACACATCATTCTTTGATTCAGCAAGAAGTGCAGCATGGGAGGTCATCGAGTACCTTGGAGAAAGACTTCGATTTAGACTTCAGAACACCCAGAAGCACCTTGATGAACTCAAGAAAATAGAGGAGGAACTCGATGCACTCAAGAAGGAGATAGACTAGACCACCTATTTAATTGAATAACGAGATCCCGATGATGTATTGACCTACCAAATTGTGGTATGGCAGTACAATCGAATTTGTTTTTCATAATCTTGGCGTGCTTCGTTCCAAAACGATTATTTCGGTTTTCTCAAAAGAAGTTTGGAATTTAATGATTGTGTTTGTTTGTGTTTGAACCATGTGGTTGATGTTTGTTAGATGATTGTTTGTAAAATGGATTGCCTTGATCTGATATTTTGGAATAGGATTCTTCCTTAGTACCCTTCTATCTCCCCACATCCATGCTAAACCAAACCAGATGCCTTATCCTTGTGACAACAAGTATGTGATGACCAGTTCCCGATGATATTACAAGCTATCCAACTGAGGAATGCCTTCCAACTTTAGTTAATTCTTTTGTGTGAAGGAACAATCACATCGTAGCTCCATGCCACCTCTATCCTAGGATACAACAAGTAAACCCACAAGGAAGGACAGAAATATGCAATTGAAGTATCTACAAGACGATATGGAAAGTCTATCTCATCAAGGAGGAATCTTGAAGAGACAACCTCTTTTGAGCTTACGTTGTGTAGGTGTTGACGCAACCCATTGGTATGAAAATCTATAGTTTAGCTCCGGTCTGTCTTACAGATTGGAAACTTTCTGTTAGGCATGTGAGATCGACCGAGTGTTAGCTTACGAGAATCACCAAACCAAGTACAAGGTAATGAGTGAGTGCGACATGGACTGGCTCCCATGGTGACTACTCATTTCATTCACTTTGCTATAAGGAATGGTAAATCTTGAGAGACATACCTACAAGAGAGGCGATGATGATATACCTAAACCATAGAATGGTAATATATACTTTCCATTCCGTTTCCGTTTTTTCATGGAAAAGTCAAAAATATTCCGTACCGTTTTCATCCCTACATATCGTCACGCAGGCAGGCTTTAATCTGGACGTTCGTGCTCTGCCTCTACATGGTTCGCTCGGTGGAATGGAGTCAGATTTAGTCATCGGATTATTGGAGATTTGTTAGAATGCTATTTCTTGTTTTATGTGCCGTAAGTTCCATGTACTTGGTTCAAAGCAAAAGTAAGAAAAAATATCAGAGTTTTTATGCTGACAAAAAATTATCGGTGTTTATAGCTTTACGATGATTTTTATCCATTGTTGTGTGTATCAATTCTTCTTTCTGTCAGGCCCATTCAAGAGTTCGCCCTAGGCCTCTGAAAACCCAGAGCCGGCCCTGCTAGCTGCACCACATGACTAGAATTCGTTCCAATAGTTTGGGGCGGACAGGAGGACGACCACTGACCGTTGATCGGTGCATGTGCCACGGCGCTGAACATTACTAACTATATCAAAGACAAGCACTTTGACGGCCTCTCCGCGCTCGGGCACTGTAGTACTGTAGCAATCTACAGTAATACAGTGCCCCGATCGCAACCGTCCGTCGTCGATCGGACGGCCCGCGCAGCCCGCGCGCACCATTTTGCAAAAAAGCCCCTCGCGGCCGATAAATCCTCCCGCGATCCAGCTTCCACCGCAGAAAAGGACCTACCCACAATTCCCGCAAACCCCGAGGACTTCCCTGCAAAATCGCCAGAACCTCCCCCCTAGCCTCCTTCTTCTCTCGCGACAGCGGAGTCGCCGCGGCGGCGTCAACGCAGCCCGCCGTCGCTGCGACCCTCCCCGTCCAGATCGACAGCCACGGCTGCCTCCGCCGCCCGCTCTTCCGCCTCCTCGCCGTGGATCGCCCGCCGGCAAGCCGTCCGCGCGCCGGAATCGACGCCGACGCGCCCGCTACCCGCCGCCGCATCCACACGCCGCAGCGGCCGCTCCGGCGACCCAGGACGGGCGGCGCCGCCACTCACGTGCTGCCCGCGTCCGTGCGCACCCGCTGCGACGACGCGCGCGTCCTGGAACGTAGCCGCGCGCCGCCGGCGAGCTTCTCCCCGCCGCGGGAGCCGACGGCCATTTCTGCCCCTCCGACGTCAACGCGACGTCACACGGGTCCCACACGTCAGCCTTCCTGGGCTGGGCTGCTGGAATGATGGGCCGCCAAGTGGGCTGAGCGGCAGCCCGTCTGGCTCAGCCCCTTTTTTTCCCTCTTCTTCTTTTTCTGTTTTTCATTTTCCCCTCTTTTCTTTTTATTCTATTTCCTTTCTTTAAAAAACATAAAGGGTCAACATTTCGCATACTTGCACAATTTCCAAAATGTTGAAACTTTCGAATTTCAAATCTAACACCACATCAAGACATAAAACTTTAAAGATTTCTAGATTTCGAATGACTTTCAAATTTACCTATTTCCCCAACTTTTGGAAACCAAACAAAAAAAAATTTAACTCCCATACATTCCAACGCGAACACATTTCAAATATGGCGGTTCAAATCCAAATGTACTTCATTCGATTAAAGTTTTATGTCTTGAGAGGAACTCCCATACATTCCAACGCGAACACATTTCACATATGGCGGTTCAAATCCAAATGTACTTCCTTTGATTAAATGTAGCTGAATTCAGAGGAAACAAAATTAAATATTGTATTCCCTCCAATTACGAAACTTAATTAAATATTTGAACCACAATACAAACATACTATACCATTTTCAAAATGTTTCGCATTTGACGATAAATACAACTAAACTCTCTCTCAATATGCATTCACATTTAATGAATGCTCAAATTACTAAATTGTTTTACCATAATAATAGCGTATTTACTTCAAACATAATGTCAAACACATAATTTTTAATGAATGCTCAAATTACTAAATTGTTTTAACATAATAATAGCGTATTTACTTCAAACATACCGTCAAATACATAATTTACGCCTTTTACGAAATCCCAAAATTTTCACCTTTAACTATAAGCTTAATATTGAAATGCTTAAAGAAAAATACAAACATCTAACACCGTTTCAAAATGATTCAAATTTAGAGACAATTGCACGATTTTAAAATTCTATTCAGCCAAAAAAAAACTTATTTAGACAATACAAAATTAAAGAAAAAAATCACACAAGCGCGGCGTGACGACGCGCAAAAAACCACTAGTGACAATTAAGCGGATCATGCATTCTGAAACGTAACCACTCATGCTCTCATTGCATCGCGCAATCGACGACGCCTTAATTTTCACGGAAACCACGCGACGCTTTCTGCGTCGCTAGAGCACTCTGGTGCTGCCCACTAAATCGAGGCGTTCCATAGGTTGTTGAATCCGACGATGATGATGTTTGGCCGAGCTCGGGAGTGATATCGACTGACGGGTACGGCCGGGCCGCGTTAGCTCCTTGGAATTATCTGCCGATGTGATGCAGCAACTGATCAACGACAACACCTATACTGTATATGCCAATCAATCATGCAGACGTAGGGTTTCGGCTGTCATAATCCATTACTGCTTCTCCTGTTACAGCCGGAGCACTACTTCTAGCCTGTGCTGTTTCATGGGAAGGATCGAGGGAGAGGAAAATCAGTTAGCGGAACCATATATACTATCAGCTCGGTTGGCAGATTGTTTATTTGAAGCCTCTCGATCAACATGCTGAGCACGACAGATCCTAGCTAGCAAGATCTTCTCGGAACCGGCCTATTGTATCCTGCAGGGTTGTCATGATCTGTCATCATCCTCGATCGTCCGAATTAAGTAGTATGAGGTCTCTCCTGATTACCTATATATATCTGCTTGTCTATATTGCCATAGTTTCATTTTGCCACGCGTACGTTCTGCTCATATGGCGGTTAATTTTAATTTTCTTTTCGCTCGTGGTTCTTGCAGAGAAGCTAGAAATGTGTGTCATTGATGAAAGAGGATTTGACTCTCTCGGGTACTCTTCCCTACTCCCAACGCGTTTACTCCATCTCTTGCTTGCTCCATGCTCGTACCCTTCTTATTCTTCTTTTTTTGCTCTCTCCTACATGGATCCGATTCTGAAGCTGATGCAGTTGTATACCTTGCCACTTTCTTAATCTATTCAACCGCCTTTTAATTTTCTGAATAAAGTGGCGATTCTTTTTTTTTGCGGGAAAACCTGATGGCATTAGATCAGAACAATTACAGAAAGGACCTCCACGAAAATAAAAATACACCCAAGTCCTACTGTAACCCTAGGTCGTCGCCGGCGATGAGGACGTGCCGATGGCGTGGCCGCCGCCGCTTCTCCACAGACGCTTGGATAGGAAGAAGACCCCTGGCGCGCGGGTTGTCGTCGAACCTCGAAATCCGAAGATCCTCCATCCGCCGTCGCCAGCCACCACCCGGCCCTGATCTGCCGCCAGATCTTCAAGGAAACTGAACCGGATCCGCCGCACCGGACTCCGGGAGGGGTAGCTCGCACAAGAGAGCCCCGAGGGCTTCGAGCGCGAGAGAGGAGACGCTCCACCGTGGACCTCCAGCGAGCCCCACCGCCGACGAGGACGAGCGTCACCTGCAAAACCAACTCCGGCCGCGCCTCCATCGCCAAAGCGCCACCGTCTTGGACCCTGCAAACGCCTACACTATATACACACTGGGAATCGGGGTTCCCCCACCTCCCGCCGCCGGAGCGGCCGGCGGAGGGGAGGGGAACCAGCGAGACACCGACGGTGAGGTGGAGTCGCGGGGGAGTTCCAGAAAATCGCCTCTGTCGCGGGAGAGGAGACGTGTCCAAGCTCACCTCTAACTGATTTCTGCAAAGCAAGTGTACGTACACTTGTTTAAGTGCTACTAGTAGTAATACACTGCTTACTTACTCTGGAGATCACATTGCTTGATTTATCCATTAACTTTCGGAATTTAAGCATTTGGTCGGTGGCTCTTTTTATGGACGAATGGGGGCAATCAAGGCGGCTGATCGCTTGAACTAAATAGAGCCTATGCTTACTTTAATTATGCTGTTGTACTGGACTGAGGCCTATGGCAATGCAAGGTTCTTAGCACGGTTTTATAGGCATTTTGCTTATGTGGCATACTAGTTAATAAAGAGAGAGTGTGAGGTTGTATCTTAACTAAGATACAACCTTTGCACGTAGCCATAGGCAAAAAATGGCTCTAACCCAATCATATGCATGCATGAGCCCCAAAGCATTAAATGTAGATACAACAAATAGGAAACAATGCATTGTACTAATTGTATCTTAAATATTTAATACTCCTATAATATCGTGCTAAGAGACGATGCATTGGCACATGCCTGAATGAACGGCAGCAGAACCGTTGGTCATAACTGATGAATTAGTGGCAAGCTGGTAATTAACAACTTGGTCCTTAATTCATGAAGCTGTGTCCTCGGATCCTGATGCTTTAGTTGGATTGGTTCCTACCGGCCGGCCAGATAAACGTGGTTGGCCAGACAGCATTTCTTGGGCTCTCTGTGAAGTAAAAAAAAGAAAAGGGTTCCCGTGAATGGCGGCGTATCCACAATGTTAGGTGTGAGATCACGATGATTATAATTTTAAAATTATATCTGCAGGTCAAGCCGAAGCGGTTGCCACCCCACGTGCTTGTTGCTTCCAACTTCACCATGACCGTTTTTTTACTTTTGTTTCTGGGACTTTCCATCACGCTATTTTAGGGAAGAATTGGTCTATCTAAACTACATTGTGAAATCTATACCTAATAATAAAGACACTAATGCTTCCGCTGTTTAGTTTGGTTTGGTAGGTCTTACAAACTGCCCTCAGAACTAACGCAAATTACCCACCATGCCACCGGTAAGTGGAAAAAAATGTTTCGATTATTTCGATAGCCTCCGATTGCTAATAAATCGGTCGGCCAAGTTGTGCTCGGTTTCGTACATCGCAAGTTTCCATGATTTCCTACGTCAAGGAGATCATGACCATGTCGGAGAAGAGACCAATCCAAACCCGACTTGGCCTCTTCTTGCCTTCCTAGAGCCTTAAATTCGGGAGCATGGATTGCGCTGCATCAAAATCCAATCTTAGGATCGAATCAAGCGTTCCAGGCTATTAGAAACGCGAGCTAGCAAATCGACGAGAGATCAAGCGAGAAGCCGAGAACAATGGCGGCGAGCATGGCGGACAGAAGCAAAGTCGACGAGATCTTGGACCGTGCGCGCTGAGCCCTCCGAGCTTCTGTTCATACGTGATCTCGACGATTACGACGACTACGAGGCAACTGCATCCCTCACATCAGCGTGATCCAGACGGGGCGCAGCGGCGTCGAAACACGACGGAGAGGGAACGACCGGGTGTGCGTAGAAGAGACGATCTGCCCCCCCTGCTCCGCCGTGTTTACCTCTGGGACGTCGTGGACGCTAAGAACCGGTCCATCAGTATGTGCATGGCCTGCAAGCGCACCCGCGCTAGGCGCCTGCACGAGGACAGCAAGCAGAGCAGCCAGAGCGCCACCGCCGAGTCCGCCCAGATGTCACGAACTGCCCCAAGCCTTGTCGTCTCGTAGAGCGCCCGCAACATCCGAGACGACACCGACGACCACCGCGTCGTCGTATTGGTTGCCCAAGGAACGCTCTCGGTGGCCGAAGCCTACTGCTTGCTAGAGAAGATGTGTTGTTCGATCCTGAGCTGATCTCTAAGATGCTCAGCTTCAGCTGCCTTATTTGGGCAAGATGGCATCGGATCGTGGACAGTAAAGATATACTGCGTACATGATTCCAACCTTGGTTGCGGTGTTCGATCTATCGGAGGTTGTAGAAATTGCAGGTAGCATGTGTTGGATTTTCATCTGTGACGAGGTACAGTTAACCTATTACTACATGGCATGGCACCCTATTACTGCATACTAAATCTGTCATGGGCTGCATCGAGAAGATGTAAAAACTATTTCTCTAAAATCGTCTTTGGGGTAAAATTCGGATTATGCCAATATTTTTAAGAAAATAAATATTTGTTAACTTTCCGTAGCAACGCACGGGCAATTTTCCTAGTTATATGTAACACACGCATGGGTATTACTTTGTTCTTTTCGCCGTATGCACACACCACTCTTGACGACTAATAACAAATTAATTATCCATGACAAATGGTAATGAATATTTACCTTGTTACACTAACCATAAAAAGAATTACCGATCATTGGTCGAATTGTGTTAGAGGGGTGGTTATGCCGTTAGCCCGTCAACGATCAAACCTTAATTTGATACCATGATAATTATTTTTTCGCTAGTAGACGACGTGCCATCATGCTATTTAACGAAGAATTGGCATATCTAAACTAACTCGCGAAATCATACGTAAAACATGCTCCTGTCATGTTCTTTTCGTATGCGCACCTCCTTGATAACAATTATCAACTTAATTTTCACGAGGAAGATAATAATTTCCTCACGCGTCAATTATAGAAGATATGAGAATCAAACATTGGTTGAATTGTTAGATGGGTGGTACTTCTAGCTCGTCGAAGATCAAACACTAAGTTTGATGCCATGTGTGACTCTGACAGTCTAAAACCGCGTGACTTTACTCTTCTCAGTAGGCGTTGTGTGCGCGCACTTGAGTTTATAATGCACTCGTGTTTCTTACAAAATTCTCCTTAAAAATACACTACTCTAACAACAATATTTGTTTTCGAAAGAAAGGCATACTTCGCCTTAATTAATTAATAAAGAAGGTGTTTGGCAACAAGGTTCAACGGTTACCACTGCCCTGAAGCAGCAAAGGACAAGAAAAGACAACTAATCTCGCAGGATATATTACCCAAATGTTTTACACCGGCAAGAACCCATGACTTAGCTTCCATTTTGATCGTCGAGAGGATGACACCAGGCATATATAGTACTAGTGTTCCGAAAGATCCTCGCATTACGCTCGTTCCAAAGTTCCCAATATGTTAGCATGACAAGCGACACCATCGCCTTCCTCCTACAAGGATGGTGTGAACAAGGTGGCTCCACCAAGACTTGACGTCGGCGAAGGTAACCAAACTAGGAGGGTTAAAATCCACAAGCGGAAGCAAGTCTTTAATATTTGTCCATATGCGGATGGAGTAACGACAATGAAGGAGAAGGTGGAACACTGTCTCATCGGCACGACGGCAATGTGTTTAGGGCAGACCCCGTCCCCCACCCCAAGGAGCATTCCAAAAGCTATCCTTGTTACCATCACCATTCGCGTGACTTTGGTCGTCGCATAGAAAAGTCCATGTCATCGGCCAATTATAAGAATAATCACTTGCGTATATTTTTAGTGTGATGGACTATGGGTCTGTTTGTTTGGGCTGCCGCTTTTAAAAGCAGCTGTAGCTGGTGGGCTGTGAGAAGCAGCTGCAGGAAGCAGTGATTTGATGTTTGGTAGAAGTGTTGATTATAGCTTCTGCTGTTGGTTTGAATAATGAAATGTCTGGAATACCCTGAGTGCTGATTTGAAGCGAATTCGAGTCATTTTATTTGTAATTACTATATTTAAGAGCTGAATTAACTAACTTTATCTTTTTTGCAAATAATTGTAAATACGTATTTATCAGAATAATTTTCATTAAATTTTTATATGTAAAAAATAATTTTGATTAAATATTTTGGGAAATATGAAATTAAAATTGAAGTTTACCAAAGGTCTTATAATTTGACCCTATTTTTTGTTGCATCATCATATACTATTATAAATATGTTAGGTTTCATCCAATTTTAATCCTCTAACAATCCTCACAGAAGTAAGAAAAACTACCGCCCACTCTTCAACTTCTTTGTCTGCATTACGAATATGTAAAAATAATCAATAAAATAAAAATTACTTGTTCTATTGCATGAGAGGGGGAGGAACGGATTCATCTTGCGGCACACAGGGGAAGAACGGATCTGGGAGCATGGGGGAATAAAAATAAAATCAACTAAACAATCACAGTGTTTTCCTTCTTCGAATCTGGGAGCACGCGGGGGAGGAACAGATCTGGGCATGGATCTTGCAGCACTCGGCGGAGGAACGGTGGTGAGGGCGGTGGGGCACAGCGGGCGGCGGCGAGGAACGGTGGTGAGGCACGCCGGCGGTGGCGACCACCTTCAGGCCACGGGGCAGAGGAACGCTGGCGTGGGAGGTGGGGCACGGCGGCGGTGGCGACCAACTGGAGGTCTCGGGGTGGAGGCGTCCTAGTGAGGGTGGCGGGGCACGTCGGCGGCGGGAAAGGGTGATGACCCACAAGTATAGGGGGTGTATCGTAGTACTTTCGATAAATAAGAGTGTCGAACCCAACGAGGAGCAGAAGGTGCTGACAAGGAGTTTCGGTAAAGGTTTCACTGTAAATGCTAGCAGACAAGTTTTTAGGGGTTTTTGATATAGCAGGTAAATAAAATGCAAGTAAGTAAAAGACAGTAATAATAATTGCAGCGAGTGGCCCAATCCTTTTTAGAGCAAAGGACAAGCCGGTTGGTTTACTTATGATGACAAAATGTTCTTGAGGACACACGGGATTCTAGTCAAGTGCTTTCGCTTCACATAGTTGATTAATCTTCATTGTTTTGATAAGTGTTGTGTGGGTGAACCTATGCTAATGCACCGCCCTTACTTGGACTAATACATACTTGTGATTATACCTCTTGCAAGCATCCGCAGTTACAAGAAAGTAATTAAGATAAATCTAACCACAGCCTTAAACTCTGAGATCCTACGCTCCCTTGTGCACCGGTATACTAACGGGGGTTTAGGTTTCTGTCACTCCGGCAACCCCACAATTAGCAACCAAATACACAATGCACTCCTCTAGGCCCATAAAGGTGAAGTGTCATGTAGTCGACGTTCACACGACACCACTAGAAGAATAGCACCACAACTTAAATATCAAACCATTAAATATTACTCAACATAATTCCACTACTAACAGCGTGACTTCTCCCATGTCCTCAAGAACTAATCGAACTACTCACGAGACATCATATGGATCATGATCAGAGGTGATATAATGATGGATAACGATCTGAACATATACTTTAATTCACCGATAAAACTCAATAGCATCAACCACAAGGAGTAATTAACACCGGGAGAGTTTCCCCTATGAACTAAACAAAGTATAGCCCTAGATGTTACAGCGGAACGAGATGGTGCAGCGGTGATGGTGGTGATGGCGGTGGAGATGATGATGATGATGATCCCGATGAAGTCCAGCGCGATGACGATGAGGATGGCGATGATCTCCCCCTCCGGGAAGGAATTTCCCCGGCAGATTTCTCCCTGCCGGAGAGCTTTTTCTCTCTCTGTGTTTCCGCCTCGTGGAGGCGGCGGAATATTTTCTCGGACTCCCCGTGTCTTAGGGTTTCTGGGGGATGAAGTACGCGAAGGGGGAGCGCCTGAGGTGGGCCAGGGGCACCACACCTGGCTAGGGCGCGGCCAAGGTGGGCCCCCGCCCAGGGGTGGTGTGGGCCCCTCCTGGCCCATCTCAGCCTCCCCTTTTGGCTTAGTCCATCTTCTGATAAAATAGGAACATCTGTCTTCTCGGAAATATTTTTAGTGCTCCAGAAATATAGTGCCTTGACGTTGCTTTTTCCAGCTGAAATCTGACTCCGGCAGTTAATTATCCAATGATCATCAAACATGCAAAATAAGACAAAATAACATAAGTAACTCCTCTTAATATGAAATATATCATTGAATAACAGTAAATTATGCTATAAAATAGTGATGCAAAATGGACGTATCAACCCCCCCAAGCTTAGACCTCGCTTGTCCCCAAGCGAAAGCTGAGCTCAGTAAACTAGAACAAAAGTTTATGGAGTGAAGCGTCGATAATAAAGAATACGGACAAGAAGCATCAGTAATTACTAAACAACACACTCATTTTAAACAGCAACTACTCTTCATATAACCTAACTTGAACATGAGTAGTGAAACAACCACAATAAAAATACACGAAGGAAATTATAGATTAGTAATGGCACACTTCATTCTTGGTCATAGAACAATAAGCAATCAATACTTATCTTTCGAAAGGAGTCTTTATATTAGAGCTTATATTGCAGAACTTCCACACTCAATTATCACACCTTCTTTACAGTCATTGATAACTTGCAAAGCTATATTCTTAGAGGCAAAAGTCTTTGTGCTAAGACAAGAAGGATAAAGACATGATTGACAATATTAATGATATATATGGTTGAATCACAACAACTCAAATGCTTGCTCAAGGAAGAAGGAAATAGGTGTACTGACTCAACATGAAAAGTAAAAGAAAGGCCCTTCGCAGAGGGAAGCAGGGATTAAGTCATGTGCTAGAGCTTTTAAGTTTTTGAAATCATATAGAGAGCAAAAATTAAGTTTTGAGAGGTGTTTGTTAATTGTCAACGAATGGTAGCGGGTGAAAACAGTATTCTCCCTGTCAAACAGACTTTTAAGAGCGGCTCCCATGAAGGACGTTATTTCTACCAGCAAGGCAGATCATCCCTCTTTCTCTTTGGTTTACACACGCAGATATTTCACTGTTTGTCAATGCTTACTGATAATCAGGGCAAAAGTGTGAAGAGAATTAAGCGTTAAAGTTGTAATTAATTGGGACTGGGCATCCCGTTGCCAGCTCTTTTTGCAAGTTATTGGATAAGCGGATGTATATGCCACTAGTCCAGGTGTAAAGTCTGTTTGACAAGTAGAATAAAGGATAACCACACTACTTCCTCATGAGCTAGTAAACATTGACACAAAAGGGAATAATAACATTTTGAATAATTTAAAGGTAGCACATGAAAAATTTACTTGGAGTGGCAAAGAAATACCACATATAGGTAGTTATGGTGGACACAAATGGCATGGGTTTGGTCAAGGATTTGGATGCACGAGAAGCATTCCCTCTCAGTACGGTGGTTAAGGCTAGCAAGGTCATGTAGCAAGCATAAAAGTTGGGGGATACACACAAATATATATGTAATAGAAGCAACCATGCTATCTTCCCTGTAAGCACAAATGTTTTAACTCAAAGAATACTAATCTTATTGGCTAGCAAGAAAGAAAGATAAAGGGATAATATTTTTGCATGTAATTCCCTCCTTCTACTTAAGTTTTCATGGTATTGTTGCTAATGACCAATACTAAGTTTGCCACAACTAATATAATTTACTTAATGTACCCAAAAGTGGCGTCAATACTAATGGCAAGATCAGCACATAAAGAAGATTGCAGGCTAAAATAAAATGTACCGAAAGTAAAGGTGGAACTTCTCATTAATATTCTGAACAAAGACACACTCAAACCAACGGATACATGGATAACTAAAGGATTGACACTCCACATCGCAAACCATCTTATAAGATAACTTCTCTACTCATGATATGACCACGAAATTATAAAAACGAAAGGATAAAGATGATACTGGGCACTCCCCCAAGCTTGGAACAAGCCAAGGGAGTGCCATTACCCCTTGACGATTTAGGCTTGATCTTGGTGGTGACGGTGGTACACGGCAATCGGGGTTAGGAAACGTTCGAGCATCCGGCGGAGCCTGTTATTCTCATCTTGAAGTATTTCCACCTCAGCTCTCAGGATACGAAATTGGTCACAAAACTCGTTCGTGGTTCGGAGAGCTTCAGCAGCTGCAGGGGAAAACCGCAAATCTGGAATTGGTGGGGTGACTCCCTGCACATTATGAGAAAAAGCACGTTGAGGATTAATTGATCCCACAAAGGTGGAGTTGCTCGGCCTTGATTCTCCTTGTTGGCGAGGCTGGCCAGCTTGCACCTCCTCTCTGATGCTTCGATCCATGTCAGCTCTCCTAGCAGCAATCTCCTCCTCCGTCGCCCAACCGACGAAGGTTCCCTCTTCCACATCGCGTTCGAGTTCACGTCGGCGCCTTGCTGCATACTTCTCACCGTACACTCCTCGCGACGCCATGTAGGGACTTGAAATTCCTGTCAGAACAGCTTGAAAACGAAACACGGCGAAAACACGATATACGGACCTCGAGAGATCCGGGTGATTATATAGCAAAAAGTTTTACGACAAAAGGAAGGTACAGGACGAAACGGGGTCGGAGACGGGCTCCGAGGTGCCCACACGCACCCACGGCGCGGCCAGGGTGGGGCCCGCGCCCAGGGGTGGTGTGGTGCCCTCGGGCACCGTTTCCTACCCTTTTCCGACTCATAATTTTCCATATTATGTAAAAACAACAAATATTTAGGTTGAAAAGTAAATCGCGAACTTTTTCTTACCGAAACTGTTACCTATTCCAAATCAGCTTTTGCAGTTGTCTGAATTTGACTTTTTATAAAATCCTCTGGAGTTACCACTTTGATAAATCAACATCTTCATTATAAGAATCTCCAGAAATGTAATGCTTGAGTCTTTGACCATTAACCACTTGTGGTCTGTCCCCATCTAGTGAATTGATTTTAATCGCACCTGAGCGATAGACCTCCTCATGATATAAGGTCCTTCCCATTTTGAAAGTAATTTTCCTGCAAAAAATCTGAGACGAGACCTATACAATAAAACTTTTTCACCTACGTTAAATTCTCTCTTAAGAATTCTTCTATCATGCCATTGCTTAACTTTCTCTTTAAAGAGCCTAGCATTTTCATAAGCTGCATTTCTCCATTCATCTAAAGAATTCAAATTAAGCAATCTCTTTTTACCGGCAAGTTTAAAGTCTCTATTAAGTTCTTTCACCGCCCAATAGGCTTTATGTTCTAATTCTAAGGCAAATGACAAGCTTTTCCATAAACCATTTTGTAAGGAGACATTCCCATAGGATTTTTATAAGCAGTTCTATAAGCCCACAAAGCATCGTTAAGCTTTTTAGACCAATTTTTTCTAGATTTATTAACAGTCTTTTGCAAAATAGACTTAATCTCTCTATTTGACAATTCTACTTGACCACTTGTTTGGGATGATATGGTGAAGCAATTCTATGATTAACATCATACTTAGCTAGAGTTTTTCTAAAAGCACCATGAATAAAATGAGAACCCCATCAGTCATGAGATATCTAGGCACACCAAACCTAGGGAAGATAATATCTTTAAGCATTTTTAATGATGTCTCACCATCAGCACTAGAAGTTGGTATAGCTTCTACCCATTTAGTAACATAATCAACAGCAACAAGTATATGAGTATAACCATTTGAGGAAGGAAAAGGACCCATAAAGTCAAATCCCCAACAGTCGAAAGGTTCAATAACAAGAGAATAATTCATAGGCATTTCATTACGTCTACTAATGTTACCTACTCTTTGACATTCATCACATGATAAAACAAATTTTCTAGCATCTCTAAAAAGGGTAGGCCAATAAAAACCTGATTGTAGAACCTTTTGCGCAGTTCTATCTCCAGCGTGATGTCCTCCATAAGCACTTCCATGGCATTTGCTCAATATTTCTTTCTGTTCATACTCAGGAACACATCTTCGCATAATGCCATCTACTCCTTCTTTATACAAATGTGGGTCATCCCAAAAATAATGCCTCAAATCATAAAAGAACTTTCTTCTTTGCTGAGCTGTAAAGGTCGGAGGCAAATACTTGGCAACAATAAAATTAGCATAATCAGCATACCAAGGACTTTCGCGTGAGCTTACCTTTATCGCAGCCAATTGTTCATTTGGAAAACTATCATTAACAGGTATAGGATCATCTGAAATGTTTTCTAATCTAGACAAATTATCAGCAACAGGATTTTCAGCACCTTTCCTATCTACATATGTAAATCAAATTCTTGCAGTAAAGTACCCATCTTATGAGCCTAGGCTTAGCATCTTTCTTTTCCATAAGGTATCTAATAGCAGCATGATCAGTGTGAATAGTAACTTTTGAATCAACAATATAAGGTCTAAATTTATCACAAGCAAAAACAACTGCTAAAAATTCCTTTTCAGTAGTAGCATAATTCTTTTGAGCGGCATCAAGTGTTTTACTAGCATAATGAATAACATTTAACTTCTTGTCTACCCGCTGTCCAAGAACAGCTCCTACAGCAAAATCACTAGCATCACACATTATTTCAAAAGGTAAAGTCCAATCAGGAGGTTGAACAACAGGAGCTGTGATTAAAGCTTTTTTAGAGTTTCAAAAGCTTCCTTGCAATCATCATCAAAAACAAAAGGTACATCTTTTTGAAGAAGATTAGTGAGGGGTTTTGAAATTTTAGAGAAATCTTTAATAAACCTCCTATAAAAACCGGCATGACCGAGAATACTACGGATACCTTTCACATCCCTTGGACAGGGCATTTTCTCGATTGCTTCAACTTTAGCTCTGTCCACTTCAATACCTCTTTCAGAAATTTTGTGCCCTAGGACAATTCCTTCATTAACCATGAAATGACATTTCTCCCAATTAAGAACAAGATTTGTCTCCTCACATCTCTGCAAAACTTTATCAAGATTGTGCAAGCAATTATCAAAGGAAGTTCCGTAGACGGAAAAATCGTCCATGAATACTTCCACAATTTCTTCACAAAAACCATGAAAAATAGCAGACATGCATCTTTGGAACGTAGCAGGAGCATTACACAAACCAAAAGGCATACGTCTATAAGCATAAGTTCCATAAGGACAAGTAAAAGTAGTTTTCTCTTGATCTTGTGCTTTAACAGCAATTTGTGAGAATCCAGAATAACCATCAAGGAAACAAAAATGGGTTTTCTTAGACAACCTTTCTAACATTTGATCAATAAAAGGCAAAGGATAATGATCTTTCTTAGTTACTTTATTGACCTTTCTAAAATCAATGCACATCCTATATCCAACTACTACTCTTTGAGGAATAAGTTCATCATTTTCATTTGGTACAACAGTAACTCCTCCTTTCTTAGGGACACAATGCACAGGACTTACCCATCTACTATCAGCAATAGGATAAATTATACCAGCATCAAGAAGTTTTAATACCTCATTTCTTACCACTTCTTTCATCTTAGGGATCAAGCGACGCTGATGCTCAACAACAGGTTTTGCATCGGGTTCAATGTTGATGGCATGTTGACATATAGTAGGAGAAATCCCCTTTAAATCATCCAAAGTGTATCCCATAGCTCCTCGATGTTTCTTTAGTACTTCTAATAACCTTGCTTCTTCATTACCTGAAAGTTTAGAACTAATAAACAGGATATACTTTCCTTTCATCAAGATAAACATACTTAAGATTATCAGGTAACGGTTTTAAATCGAAGACAGGATCTTCCTTAGGAGGCGCTGAGGTACCCAAATCTTCCACAGGCAAATTATGCTTAAGTATTGGTGGTTGACGAAGAAAGGCATTGTCAATCTCATTCCTCTCCTCCATAAATACTTCACTTTCGTGTTCCTCCATGAATTGCTGCAAGGCATTGTTAGGAGCAACAGCAATAGAAGCAAGTTGTTCATTTTGTCTCATTAGGTAATTCAGTTTCATAAAGTTGTTTACCAAACTTAGAGAAATTAAACTCATAAGATTCTCCATTAAATTTAGTGTAAATTTTCTCTTTCTTACAATCTATAATGGCACCACATGTATTCAAGAAAGGCCTACCAAAAATAATGGGACAAGCTTTACTAGCAACAGAACCAAGTACTAGAAAATCAGCAGGGTATTTAGTCTTACCACATAAAACTTCAACATCTCTCACAATACCAATTGGAGAGATAGTTTCTCTATTAGCAAGCTGAATAACCACATCAATCTCCTCAAGTTCGCAAGGACCAATTTCATGCATAATTTCTTTATAAAGATCAAAAGGAATAGCGCTAGAACTTGCACCAATATCACATAAACCATAATAGCAATGTTCTCCTATTTTGACTGAAAGCACAGGAACACTTGTTTTCCTAGCTCTACTGGGATGTGAAACAATATTAGAGGCATCTTCACAAAAGATAATATGTCCTCCTTCTACATTTTCAGTTACCAAATCCTTTACTATTGCTATTGTGGGTTCAACCGCTATTTGTTCAGCAGGTTCTAAAGCTTTCTTTGCACTTTTATTAACCACACTAGCTATGATAGAATGTTCCCTAATTTTAACAGGAAAAGGTGGTTTCTCAATATAAGGTTCTGGCAAGATACGATCAACTGTATGAACTTCAATGTTTTTAATATTGGCAGAATTAGTATTATCTTTGTAAGGCAAATGATACTTATTGCAACTTTCTTTAGGAACATCAAGATAAGAGGCAAAAGCCTTGTAACAGTTTGCAATAACTTGAGAATCAAGACCATACATATCATAGAGATTACGAAAATTATCAGTATTCATAAAAGTTTTAATGCATTCGTAATCATACTTTATACCTGATTCTCTACCTTTGTCGTTCTCCCATCCTTCAGTATTTTCCTCAATCCGATCAAGAAGGTCCCATTTAACTTCCTCTTTATTACGCGTAAATGATCCAGCACAAGAGGTATCCAATAGAGTTTTATCTTGAAGAGAAAGCCTTGCATAGAAGTTATCAATAACAACATTACCAGGAAGCTCATGAATGGGGCATTTGAGCATTAATGATTTCAATCTCCCCCACGCTTGGGCAATACTTTCTCCATCATGAGGCCAAAAATTATATATATGATTCCGATCTTGATGAATTTCACTAGGAGGATAAAATTTAGAATAAAAGAGAGGCACAATCTCCTCCCAGCCAATAGAACGCCCATTTTTCAGCATCCTATACCATTTTGCAGCTTTACCAGTCAACGATATAGAAAACAATTTCTTCTTGACCTCTTCCATTGAAATACCTGCACACTTGAACAACTCGCATAATTCATGAATAAATAGCAAATGATCCCCAGGAGGGACAGTTCCATCTCCTGCATAGCGGTTATTCGTAACTCGTTCAACAATTTTCATAGGTATTTTAAATGGAATTACTTGATCAGGTGGTTCCTCTTCTACTACCGTAGCAGTGGTAGTAGTATTTCCAAACAGGGATTCAAATGGAGATCTCTCCATGATAAAATAAAGTAGCAAGCAGAAATAAAAATAGCACCTACAGTAAAAGTTTCCCTTACCAATTCCACTACCAATAGCGCTTCACTCCCCGGCAACGGCGCCAGAAAATAGTCTTGATGACCCACAAGTATAGGGGGTGTATCGTAGTACTTTCGATAAATAAGAGTGTCGAACCCAACGAGGAGCAGAAGGTGCTGACAAGGAGTTTCGGTAAAGGTTTCACTGTAAATGCTAGCAGACAAGTTTTTAGGGGTTTTTGATATAGCAGGTAAATAAAATGCGAGTAAGTAAAAGACAGTAATAATAATTGCAGCGAGTGGCCCAATCCTTTTTAGAGCAAAGGACAAGCCGGTTGGTTTACTTATGATGACAAAATGTTCTTGAGGACACACGGGATTCTAGTCAAGTGCTTTCGCTTCACATAGTTGATTAATCTTCATTGTTTTGATAAGTGTTGTGTGGGTGAACCTATGCTAATGCACCGCCCTTACTTGGACTAATACATACTTGTGATTATACCTCTTGCAAGCATCCGCAGTTACAAGAAAGTAATTAAGATAAATCTAACCACAGCCTTAAACTCTGAGATCCTACGCTCCCTTGTGCACCGGTATACTAACGGGGGTTTAGGTTTCTGTCACTCCGGCAACCCCACAATTAGCAACCAAATACACAATGCACTCCTCTAGGCCCATAAAGGTGAAGTGTCATGTAGTCGACGTTCACACGACACCACTAGAAGAATAGCACCACAACTTAAATATCAAACCATTAAATATTACTCAACATAATTCCACTACTAACAGCGTGACTTCTCCCATGTCCTCAAGAACTAATCGAACTACTCACGAGACATCATATGGATCATGATCAGAGGTGATATAATGATGGATAACGATCTGAACATATACTTTAATTCACCGATAAAACTCAATAGCATCAACCACAAGGAGTAATTAACACCGGGAGAGTTTCCCCTATGAACTAAACAAAGTATAGCCCTAGATGTTACAGCGGAACGAGATGGTGCAGCGGTGATGGTGGTGATGGCGGTGGAGATGATGATGATGATGATCCCGATGAAGTCCAGCGCGATGACGATGAGGATGGCGATGATCTCCCCCTCCGGGAAGGAATTTCCCCGGCAGATTTCTCCCTGCCGGAGAGCTTTTTCTCTCTCTGTGTTTCCGCCTCGTGGAGGCGGCGGAATATTTTCTCACGGACTCCCCGTGTCTTAGGGTTTCTGGGGGATGAAGTACGCGAAGGGGGAGCGCCTGAGGTGGGCCAGGGGCACCACACCTGGCTAGGGCGCGGCCAAGGTGGGCCCCGCGCCCAGGGGTGGTGTGGGCCCCTCCTGGCCCATCTCAGCCTCCCCTTTTGGCTTAGTCCATCTTCTGATAAAATAGGAACATCTGTCTTCTCGGAAATATTTTTAGTGCTCCAGAAATATAGTGCCTTGACGTTGCTTTTTCCAGCTGAAATCTGACTCCGGCAGTTAATTATCCAATGATCATCAAACATGCAAAATAAGACAAAATAACATAAGTAACTCCTCTTAATATGAAATATATCATTGAATAACAGTAAATTATGCTATAAAATAGTGATGCAAAATGGACGTATCAAAGGGCTAACCCTATCCGGCCATGGAAAGGAGACGGGAGGGAACGAGAGGTCGGGGATACAGGGGGTGTCGGGCTGGGGGCTGTGGGGACGTGGGGTTGGCCTCGGGTGGCAAGTTTTTTGTAATTCTTCTGAAATCGTGAGGGCACTTTCGTCCACAAAAGTTCGAGAAGCTCGGGAAGCAGGCAAAAGCACCTCCCGGGCTGCTTCTGCGCTCGTAGGTTCACCCAATGCATTTCGCTTGTCCGCTTTTACCCAGCGCTTTTCCATTTTGAGGTGTTTGTTTGGGCTTCTGCTTTTAGACACCAAAAGCTGAAGTAGAAGCCCAAACAAACAGGGCCTATGTCCCATGCATGGCTACGAGTAGCAGCGAACTAAGGACTACCAAATCTTAACGCAACGTTTTTCCAATAAATATTTTTTGCTTACAAATATACTTGTGAACCATGCATGGCCAACAATGGTGTAGCAACAACGAAACACTACCAAACTGTTCTTTCGACCCCTTCGCCTGCTACAGTAGAGAGGAGGCGAAAAAGCGGCGACTCGGGGGTTTCGAGCTCTCGCCGGCGTTTCCGCCGCTCCCCTCCGCCTCCGGTCGCCGTCGGGGCGCCGCGAGGTGGGGGAGCTCCGGTTTGCGCTAGTGCGTGTAGATAGGTACTAGGTGTGCGTGCTTGCCGGCGGCATCGAAGACGGTGGCGATGGCGTCGGTGCGTGGCGTGTGGTCCTTCCCCTCCTTGCCCCGTTCCGGCTTCGACGTCGGGGAGGTCGTGAAGGTGTTTCGTCGGGTGAGTTCCTCTGTCTCTGTTTCTCTGGCCGGCCGTGGTGGCGAGGGGAGAAGGAGGTGGTTGTGCTCGTTCCGCTTTTGGTGGTGGTGCTGGTGGTGTTCTTCTTCGGCGTCTCTGCTCCGGCCGGCTTGGTGGCGAGGGGAGCGGTGTCTGCAGGAGGTCGGGTGGTGCGGTTGGTTGGCCTGGGCGGCGTCGGCGGGAAGATGGGTGGAGCTGGGGAGCTGGTGCTGTGGCCGTGTCCGTTCATCGAGTCCAGATTCCGTCGCACGGCGGCGGATGGATCTTGCGGCCGTCTACAACATGTGGTGGTGCCTCTTCCCTGGCGGCAGGTGGTACGGCGACGCCGGCGACGACTAGGTTTCTCGGAGCGCGGCGGTGGATCTGATCGTGTTTCTTCCAGGAGGCTCAGGGTGGTTTGTGCTTTTTACAGGGTTCTTTTATAATTTCTTTTCTTTGCTGGACCTGCTTGTAATTTGCACTCAGTTTCCTGAATATATGCGTCATATCCTTCCTCAAAAAAAAAAAAAAAACCGAAACACTACCAAACTGAACGTATTAATTGAAAAATAATATTCGCTGACCGTCCTCGCACCCATGGATGTATACATTTATTTTACCAAAATATACACGTTTCACCTTGTCGTTCCTTGGAAGCATGATGCATGAACATGCATGCACACAAGTTATATACTTCATGCGAGACAACCAAGCTCACGAGGAGACGTGGGGGGCAACAACTTGGGGGAGGAGCTAGCGCCGTGCTCGCCAGTCGCCACCATCTCGCAAGCGTAATGCCTAGTTTCGTCATTCCCTTAACAGCACCTATACTAGTATTGAACTAAGTTTGGCCTAATCGACGTGTTAGGAGTCATTCATACAAAATGGAAGCTTAGAAGGTTAGTTTTTTTTCGAGATTGAGGGGGGGGGGGGGGGGGGGGGGGGGGATTAAATCCCACCGCTTGTTTCATTCATCGAAAGAGCCTGGCGGGCTATGTTCTTACAACAGAATAGCAATTGTACATGGGGATACAGGGGAAGAGAAAACAAAGAAAATACATGGAAAAAATACAACTAGAAGGGGGAACAGCAAGAGCCCCCAAGAGACACAAGAGGTGAGGGGTGTAGTCGACGGATCACAATGCCGAGACTCTGCAATCATTGCCTCACGCACCGCACCGGCATGCGACTCGAAACCCTGGCACAACTCAGGAGTACCACCATCATCATCGGAGTGTCAAGCCTAGCACCTGGCACTAACCTAGATAGGAAGCTCCGCCACGGAGATCGAAACGAAAGCAGGTGGGGGAGACATACATTGCATCGTCATCGAGCAAAGGTGAGCCGAGACGCCACCAAGAGCACGAAGCTACCACACCGCAACAGTGGCCACTGGAGGGTCTTGGACAAGCACATCCATATGATCAAGACCACGTGAAGGCTGGCCGGAGTGAGAGGAAACACAACACCGTCGGCCCAAGCTGGCCGAACCAACACCACCAAAACGCAGCACCGCCAACCCCGCAGCGACAAACGCCATACTTTTGGGTCTCCAAGATGACGCCTCCAAGGAGGTTGTGTTGTCGGGGGCACAACACCGTCATCCGATCCGGCAAGCCGAGTCTAAGATTTTCACCCAGAGACCACCCAAGTATTGTAGGCGCTGGAGCTCCACAGCGGCACCTCCTGCGGGAAACGGTGTTGTAGACACCGCTGCCGCCGGCACGACAAAGTCTGTGCGGGGTTCTCACCCGGAGTTTAAGGCACATCCTACAAAAGAGGCCGTCGAACACCATCACCAACCGCTGCGGCCAACCCTACCTCACGGAGAGCACACACGGCCACCACCAACACGAACGCGAATGCTCCGAGACCGCCGGACGCAGAGCCAGCCACCATACCTCGCCAAGCACCATGCCGGCAGAGTTAGAGGAGCGCTGCCGAGACCCAAAAACCACCATGGTTCCGGGTGCAGCCCTACAGCAGGCGCCGCCGCGCACCATGCGCACCACTGCACGCTGCCAAGGAGAGGAATGTCCGCTCAAAGTGCCGATGAAGAAATGGGGCGCCGGTCCATCGAGGCCCAGACCGAGCCCGAACGGGCCGCAGCCAGCGGAGCTCCACCAAGCCGAACCACTACCACTCGCCGAGCCCCCGCCGCCGCACGTCGCGCGCCACCGATTGAGCCCGCAGGAGACCGACCGGAGGAGGACGCGGCGTCGCCGCCGAGCCGCCGAATCCCGCTGAGCCCCGCCGCCAAGGGACCCAGGGAACCGCGAGGAGGTGCCACGCCGCGCCGTCGGCCGCGCAAGCTTCGCCCGGCGGCTTCCTCCGGCGGCGGCGTGGGCACATGGAAGGAGCGGCGGCTAGGGTTTGGTGGGGTGCGCAGTCGCCGCCCGTGTCGCTCTGGGCGGAGCGACGCGGTTTTTTTTTTTTTCGTTGATATCTTCCTTAGAAGGTTAGTTCATATAGAGATGGCACGTAGCATGATCGAGTTTAGAGTTCAGACGGCTTATGTCGACGCAGATAAACACATTTCGTTAATGGTCTTTATTCCGTAACGCACCGGTGTCTGACCTCTGCGTTGTGTCGTGTTTGTGTGTATGTAGGTGCGCAAGAGTACGTAGGAGCGGTAGATCTCGCGGCGATACGCCGACTACACTAGACACGATGAAAAAGCGCCAAATTGAAAATTCGGACATCTGTTTTCGACAATGGTAACACATTGACCTCTGCAACTCTCTTGCGCTCTTCCTCCCGCAACCCCTTCCCCTCTCTCGCCGGAGGGCCAATCGAGAGATAATGAAGCACACCGAGGTCATGAGAGTCAGGAAATTTAGGAGGGACGTCCATACACGACGACATCCAGTGGCATTCCGACGGAAGAGAGGGATATGCACTGTAGCATCAGAATTCAGACGATTTTTTCGCACTTACGGACGGCCACGTTTATTTAAAGGCGTCCAAAAGGGGAGGAAGATAGGCACCGACCATCCAGATAGTGGGAATCCTCCAAATTAAATCATCTGCGTTGTGAAACCGTGTTGTTTGTATGTGCGCTCGTCGCTGTTGCTGCTGTTGCCGATCGATCCCAGCACAGCACAGAAATGGTCTCGCACGCTGGACGGCTGGAGCCTCCCTCCACCGCGTTACAATTTTTTTCGGACTCATTCAAGCGACCCCACCGCTCACCGACACGGCCGGGACCACACGTCGGTCAGCCACCAAGATAGCAGCGGCGCCGCTACTGGGCCCCACCACAGAGCGTACCCACGGGCGAGCCGAAGCAGCTCAACTTAACGGGTCCTGGAGTGCCGGACGGTTTTGCCAGGGTTTGTACACCAAAGTCAAAAGCTACCGCCTACCGACCATGCGCACGCGAGCAGGCAAACGCAAGTGCTTTTTTGCTGGGTGTACATGTATTCCTAGCAACGCTGAATTTCCTAGTGTCTTTTTTGTAGGTGCTTTGAGTCTAAAGCCACTAAGGTTCACCTTTATGTACTTTCAAGTTGGAGTTTTCTCCGTTTTGGGTTGTTTTATGGAGCGGCTATGGTGAGAGATGTCAACAAGCTATGTTGAATGGGTCAACCTAGTTTTTGGATCGAGTAAAGTTTGGACATGCTCACAGAGCAGACAAACTGGCAAAGGTTGGCACGAAATTGGGCTCGGTGAGGTTATAAGAAAAATGCGTGTTATACATGAGATCCAGCTTGGTTGTAGTTTTGATTCGGTTTGGAGTTTTAACCCAAGATATCTTTGCGAGCTTTTCTAGGGCTTAAACACTGAATCGTAGTTTAAAATTCAATTCCATCCTTTTGTAAGTAACCTAGTGTTGCTCGTAGTAAATCTGACATGGCAGCTTATCAATATGAATTTTGGACATGCTACAAGCAATAGCTAAGAAACATTGGTACAAAAGGTAGACGCAAAGATCAGAAATAATTATGACAAACTACTGTATGCATCGGTTACATACACTTGCCGCTGCAAATTTAGCCTCGTGACTTGTAAAACATTCCTTTTTATTATAGAGTTATGTTCCGGTGTTGTCCGTCCCGAGAGAGCTCACGGGTCCCACGTGTTCCTTCCATCTCTTCATACCACCTTCTGAACTATGACATATTGCCTCCATAACAACTTCTGACGATTCTTTATATCTTTACCACGGTTTCCCCTTTTCACCCAAAATATATGTATTGTGTTCGCTCAGTTATTTTCCTTGTTGACAACCTCTTAATTGGCTCGGATAAGCGTTGTTGAGGCACACATTACTTAGAAACCAAAGTCGAAGACCATAATACACACTCTTATGGCATGCCAGGACTACACAAACACTTTAGTCCAAAAGGTATAATACATGAAAGAACGAGTAATTATGACAAACTATTGTGTCGGTGGCGGTTACATTTTGGCAAAATAATTTCAACCAATAAGTATTTCCCATTTATAGAGCTTTGTCCCGCTGGCGACTACCCCGAGGCAACCTGAGGCCACGTGTACCTTCTTCCTCCTCCGTCGCCTATTGAAGCATGACATATAGTCTCTCTCTATATAAAAACTTTCGATGGATCATGTATCTCCTTTTTGCGCTCTCGATCTATCGAAAACACTAAATAAAATAAATAAAAGTGGTGTTCGTTCAGCTATCGTCCTTGCTGACAAACTCTTGGCTCATATACGAGCAGGTGCCTCAGAAATCGAAGTCGAAAACCTCAATAGATACGCAATACCTTAAAGAATTCAAGTAAATTAAAAAAGAGGTTACATAAATTATAGGACATTCGGAAAAGCAATTTCGTAGAGTTTTTGTTGGAGAAAAACATTTCTTAGAGCTAGCTGGTGGAGAAGAAAGCTTGTTGTTAGGGTTGCATGACCCATGGAGACATCCAAACCCGTTAGGCGGCGTGAAACCCAAAGGACCCGGTGGCGAGAAAGAAATGGCCGCGGTCAGACTGAGCAAGTAAACGGAAAACCCGAGACGAAGAAATCAAAACGAGTCTAGTAGAGACAGCCAGCCGAAAATAATCAATCGTGCGTGCTCGCCTTCATTCCCTTCCTCCGCCAAAGCGAAAACAAAACAGCAACAGAGAAGGAGGAGATTTGGGGGGAGACAGCACACGCGAGAAGCAAAAGCCACCGCCACCATCACCACCGCCCGCGCCGCGACTCGCGCGCACGTCACCAAAGCGGCGGGGAGATAAAGAAGCGCACGAGGGTGCGGCGGCGGCGGCGTGCTGTAGGGAGGTGGGCTAGCGGGCCGCATTTCGTTTGAAGGCACAGCAGATTCCTGAGCAGGGGCGCTTGCGGAGATTCGAGCGCGCGGCTGTCGTCGCGGCTACTTCGTAGGCCCTCCGATCTCGGCGCTCCATTGGCGTTTCGGGGGGCGGCGGCGGTGATTGGATCTCGGTGTCCTCGGGGCGCCGCGCCGGCCTAGGATCTCGCCGGCCGCCGAGTCGCCGCGCCGGCTTCCCGGTTTCGTCTTGGAGTCAGCACCAGTCGCCGTTCTCCTCCGCAGCCCCCCTGCTGGACTTGGACTGGCGTGGACCGGGGAGATCCCGCTGCTCTGAACCTCTGACCGATGGTGAGGACGCCCTTACCCCTAGCTCGCTTTAGATTGCTGTTCTAAGCATGCTTGTGTTACCCTAGACTAGTACAACCAGTAGCAGTTGCCCCTGAAATTTCGGGGGGAGTCACCGTCGTGCTGAAATCCCAACCTCCGTCTTTAGCTCGCCCCTGGAGATTCAGACCAAGGATGAGAAGTGAGGGCGATGGTTCTGACGGACTCTGGTGGTACAGCCGTTGACTTGCTTGTTGCTACCATTCCGATTGTTAGGTCCGGAGTACCGTCGTCTTCGCGCCAGAAATGGGCGAGGCTGCAAGTCAGTATCTGTTTTTTGATGCGATATAGCGCTTCCCTGAATAACATGGAATGCATGAGGGGTCTACATTTTAGGAAATACATGTTTTTTCAGGTTAAGTGATATATATGTGGCTAGTGTTTAATGTCAAGCTGTATTCGTGCAGGCGGCTCAAGCTTCCATCGCGGCGGGATCCCAGGTCTGGGCCGAGGATCCCGACGAGGCCTGGATCGATGGGGAGGTTGTCAAAGTCGTCGGAGACACGGTTACGATCAAGTGCTCCAATGGGAAGACGGTAAGCTGTCTGTAAGTGTTGCTAGGATTCGGCCACTGGCAAGTTTATTAGTGTGGACTAGTATTGGCAAAACTGAGTAGGAATACAATGTGAAGCTGACCTTCCCCAAAAAGCCAGACCACTTTAAGAAGCACGTTTGCACCATTTTGAAATTTTGGCACCTCCTTTTCAGGTTACAGCAAAAGCATCTCATGTCCATGCTAAGGATCCCGAGGAATCACCATGCGGGGTTGATGACATGACGAAGCTTGCCTATCTGCATGAACCCGGGGTTCTTCAGAACTGAAAGCTAGATATGACATGAACGAAATTTATGTAAGTTAGGATTTCTTTATCTGAATTAATTCTTACCTATATACTCTGCACTGATATTAATCTATGTAATGTCAATCCATTATTCTCATATACACCTTTCCTGTTTCTTTGTTCTGAAACCAGACGTATACTGGAAGTATTCTGATCGCTGTAAATCCTTTCCGAAGACTTCCTCATTTGTACGATGTTCAGATGATGGAACAGTATAAAGGGGCAGATTTCGGTGAATTAAGCCCCATCCTTTTGCTGTTGCAGATGTTGCATATAGGTAGGTTCATGTTGAGATCACTAGGTTGTTCTAATTTAAGTAGGTACTTCCAAAATTAGGAAATAGATAGGTCGTTTTTTTTCTCTTTCCATTTTGACTTGACGAAAAATCTTGAGTACCTTACCATTGTAGATTGATGCTAATGAAGGAGTAAGCCAGTCCATCCTAGTTAGTGGAGAAAGTGGTGCTGGTAAAACAGAAAGCACTAAAATGATCATGCGTTATCTTGCGTACATGGGTGGGAAGGCTGCCTCTGAAGGCCGAACTGTGGAGAAGCAAGTTCTTCAGGTAGTTAATTTTTAGACACCTGGTCCGAGTAACTATTTCTTTGACATCTCGTGTTTTTGTTCGCCTGATTAACTCGTATCCCTCACGCAGTCTAATCCTGTTCTTGAAGCATTTGGAAATGCAAAGACTGTGAGAAATAACAATTCAAGGTAAGAAGCATTCTTTATATGGTTGTTGCAACTAGTATTGTGGGTAACTATCGGTTCACTCAACTGAGTTCGTTTTGTCTGTTATCACCAGTCGCTTTGGTAAATTTGTCGAGATCCAGTTTGATCAGAATGGGAGAATATCAGGAGCTGCTGTCAGAACTTACCTTCTCGAGCGATCTCGTGTCTGTCAAACATCTGAATCAGAGAGAAATTACCATTGTTTCTACATGATTTGTGCTTCTCTCCCTGAGGTGCTGCCCCTACCTGTCTATTTATTCTTTTTTTATCAGACAAATTTGTATAATCATATACACATTTTACCAGTTTTTTTTGGCTCGCACTAGTTCATTAAGTTTCAAGAATTCTAGTCTCTCTCCTGAGTTTTCCTCTCCTAATTGTTTGTTACTCTCACAATGGAATAGCACCACCTGTGTGAATCAAAGCTCTGTACATGAACGCTATTCAGTATCATGTCACTGTGGCTACCATTTTTTGCACCCTCACTGCATATCAGGACACTGGAACTCATAAGCTTATGCGTTAAATACTGTCTTTCATATTAACAAGCGGGGTATGGTAAATTATGCTATTTTTCATACCAGGAACGGGAGAGATACAAGCTAGGAGATCCCAGTACGTTTCACTATCTCAATCAGTCCAACTGCTATAAGATTGATGGTATGGATGAATCGAAGGAGTATCTTGATACTAGAAAGGCCATGGATGTTATCGGAATCAGTTCTGAAGAGCAGGTATGTATTTGGTTCTGCAATGATCTCCTGCTACTCTTTTTTTTGATCAGTTGAAGCTTATCCACCTTGTTGAGCTTTACATCATACTTGTATGTTACTTTAGGAAGCAATTTTCCGGATTGTGGCCGCCATTCTCCACTTGGGAAATGTTGAGTTTGCAGAAGGAGATGATGTAGATTCGTCGAAAACCTAAAGATGAAAAATCTATGTTTCATTTAAGGACAGCTGCTGAGCTCTTCATGTATGTGCTCTTTAGCTTCTTTGTAGACACTGTTGAGCTCTCTTATGCATCTGACAAATCTTAAATGTTGGTTTTGCAGGTGCGATGAGAAAGCACTAGAAGATTCACTGTGCAAACGTATTATCGTGACTCGTGATGAGAACATAGTAAAAACTTTGGATGCTGAGGCTGCCAAGGGCAGCAGAGATGCACTTGCTAGACTGTGTACTCACGGTTGTTTGATTGGTGAGTGTATTTTGAGGTTATTCACCGATTGCTATTCCAGTTCAAAAGCAGCTGATGACAATTTCACTTATGCTTCCTTTTGGTTCTTATATGACGAATGACCTTTGATCCTAGGCTTGTGACTAAGATAAACAATTCTATTGGTCAAGATCCAAATTCAAAATGCTTAATTGGAGTGCTGGATATCTACGGGTTTGAAAGCTTCAAGACAAACAGGTGCTTGCCTGGTATGCTTTTGTAGATTAATTGCGTGTTGGATGTGTTTGTTCAATCCAGTTAACATCAGGAGAAAATTGTTGGTTGGCTGGGCCGCTCTAATACTAGATACGAGTGTTTATTTGACGCATACCTTTTATTGATCATGTTATGATTACTAGCCACTTCTCGTGTTGAAGTTCTTCACAACGGAGCTCCATTTGTTTCTTTTTTTTGAAGAACTGAACTCTATCCACTGATGAAAGGTGCCACAGTGCCTAGGCCTTTTGTACTACTTTCATTGCATGCTAAAGGTTCATTACGCTTGGGTTTTCTGTAAGATCATGCATGTTGTCTGTATTACATGGCAGAAATGTGACACTTTGTACATAACACTTGGGTGTTGCTTTTTTTCTTTTACGAACACTGGGTATGTCTTTTTACGAACGCTTGGTGTTGTTTTTTGTTCTGGAGATCATGAATCACGATCACCTTATCAATCGAGTGATGTTAGTTGACCAGTCGGTGTGTGTAGGTCTGCTTGTATATCTCTATCTGTTCTAGGACTGTTGTCATGGTGTTTAAGGTTTCTGTCGCTAAGTTCTTTTCTGATCATCCAATTAACTAAACCTATCGCATTCTATTTTTTGTGCATACAGTGTTTAGTCATTTATTATATAGCTTGAGTTATGTTTAATTTTACATACTAGTTAGTATGAATCTATTATATGTAGTTCTCAGATCTGATACTCTTTTATGGGCCTTGATAGCTTTGAGCAGTTCTGTATCAACCTGACAAATGAAAAACTTCAGCAACACTTCAATCAGGCAAGTTTGGAGATCTCTTAGTTGGATCCTCAGCAAACAGCTCCACCGTTATGGAGTTATTTTATCTATGATGAGTTGTTAACTGTGAGTTCTGGTTTTCTGCAGCACGTCTTTAAGATGGAGCAGGAAGAGTATACTAAAGAAGAAATTGACTGGAGTTATATTGAATTTGTTGACAACCAGGATATTCTTGATCTCATTGATAAGGTATTTGCTTCATCCTCATCACCCCTTTTCCCTTTGTTACCTTGCATGACGTGATCCAGTATCTGCACACAGCCTGTTCTTTTCCTTCCTAAAATAAATACACTCTTTCAAATGAGGGCATGTGCATATTGTAACACTCCCCCTAGATACCGAATGGTGACTGTGGTACCCCATGTTGCATCAGTCATGAGGGCCCATTTAATCTTACACTGTTAGTAGTTATTATCCACGAGTAGTGATTTGTGATCAGAAACGTTAAATAGACACTACTAGCATTGGTTAATAATGACCAATAGTGGTACGTCGTGGATTAATTACAATAAGTTCTGATTATTAGTAGTTTATTTTGTTTGAAAATCGTTATGTGGTATTTATATTTAAAATTTGAGGTTCCATGCTACTCCCTCCGTTCATAAATATAAGATGTTTTAGCTTTTGTCCATATTCACATGTGTCAACATGTATGTAGACATGTTTTATATGTATGTACACTTATTTGGGTGTGCACCTAGTCAACATGTGAGCTAGCTAAAACATCTTATATTAAAAAACGGAGGGAGTAATACATAGGACCAAAAATTCTGAGCGTCCATCCTAATATGACGTACAAGTAACGAAACATAGTTTTCTACTATCTCAGACATTCAACCAAACACCTCTCTTCCACATGCCATGTGAGTTGGGCTCACAGCTGCACCATATGATGCAGGGATGAGGGAGGATACATGAAACAAAATACATCTTGTCAATGCAGAACATACTTAGTCAACAAATAAAGCTGCTTCTACCACTTTGATACGTAGCTCGAATTGTTAGATAGACATAACTTATGTATTAACTTTGACATTGCTGTAACATGCTGGTATGTTATGTTGCTTTATTGTCTTGCCGTGTTTCATCTAAGCATTCATTTCATATCATTGCAGAAACCTGGTGGAATTATTGCCCTTCTAGATGAAGCTTGGTAAGGATCAGTTATTATCTCATTTTGTCCACTTGTTAGTTTTCTAGCACAGAAAAATTCAATCTTACAAATAGTTTAATGTGTGCATGTATGTTTTTGTGTTACAGTATGTTGGCAAGATCGACACATGAGACATTTGCTCAGAAGCTGTACCAAACTTTCAAAAATCACAAGCGCTTTGTAAAGCCAAAGTTATCTCGGTCAGACTTTACAATATGTCATTATGCCGGAGATGTAAGTATGATCTGCCTTTGCTCTGTTAGATATATTGTTGTTTAATAGATCTAATGAAATCGTTGATATGTAGGTCACCTATCAAACCGAGTTATTTTTGGACAAGAACAAGGATTATGTAATTGCTGAACACCAGGTTCTCTTGGGTGCTTCAGGATGTTCGTTTGTTTCAGGCCTTTTCCCTCCTCTCTCCGAGGAGTCCTCGAAATCGTCAAAGTTCTCATCGATTGGTTCCAGGTTCAAGGTGCATAATCACTTGCTTTTATTGTTTTAATGATTTAACTGAAATTCTAGTCTCTTCCAATTCTTGACGCTTGTAACATTTCCAATTATATTAAAAATGCAGCAACAATTGCAATCTCTCTTGGAAACATTGAGTTCAACTGAGCCCCACTATATCCGCTGTGTAAAGCCTAATAATTTGTTGAAGCCAGCAATTTTTGAGAACCAGAACGTTCTTCAGCAGCTCAGATGTGGAGTAAGATTTTTGTTGTTGTTGGCATTTCGTTTCCTTCAGCCTTCCAACATCAGTCCTAATACTGGCTTTCACAGGGGGTTATGGAAGCAATTAGGATAAGCTGTGCTGGGTATCCAACTAGAAGAACATTCCTTGAGTTCATTGATCGTTTCGGTATTCTTGCACCAAATGTTTTAAGTGGAAGGTATTTAAATCAACGAATAGCTGTTATTGCTTCTTGACTTAGTTTAGTTGAGCCTTTTACTGATATTGGCTTTTGTTCATTCATACAAGTTCTGATGAGATTACTGCTGTAAGAAGTCTCTTAGAGAAGGTTGATCTGCAAGGTTACCAGGTAAGGGTATTGAAGAAAACTTAATTTCTAGCATCGTTGATCTGTGGTATCTGATCCTTTAATGTGTATACATTTTAGTTTCGGAACGTCATTGCTAATTAATGTGGGCTGATATATGCTTTTCATATTTAACCTTCTATGGTCAATGCATTTGATACTAGCTGTATGTTGGAGGTACATATTGGCATGATGCTAGTTAAAAAAGTCACAATCTTTCTGTCTATAATTAATAATATTTATGCTGAGGTGCATGAGACGTAGGTTCACTCCTACATTATGTCTACCTGTATAGAATTAGACTACAGAGTCAAGAGATGTTCAAAACAGTGTGCATATATGCTCTGCAAGTTTGCTTTGTTGTTATTATGCAAATCGCATAAAATAGTTGTTACCCTAAATCAGGTATAATGCTATCCTTTGCATTCTGTATGTGTGAACTAAACTTTATATGCCTTTTGCAAATGAGATCATATAGGTTGGCAAGACAAAAGTTTTTCTTCGTGCTGGTCAAATGGCTGAACTTGATGCTCGTAGAAATGAAGTGCTAGGGCGTTCAGCTAGCATGATTCAGCGGAAAGTTCGCTCATTTTTGGCCAAGAAGAGTTTCATCGCACTACGAAGATCAGCTGTACAAATTCAGACAGTTTGTCGGGGTGAGTTCTTTTTCTTTTGAAGTTAGCTTGGCCCTACTTAACTATTCATGCAATGCTTTTCTGACATGGCTTTTGTTCAATATTTGAAGGAGAACTTGCGAGAAGAGTTTACACAGTCTCCGCAGAGAAGCCGCTTCTCTCAAAATCCAGACTAGTTACCGTATGCATAGTGCAAGAAAAGCATATACTGCACTTTCTGCTTCCGCACTTACCATTCAATCATCCTTACGTGGGATGGCTGCACGTAAGGAGATCCACTTTAGACGACAAACAAGAGCTGCTATCATTATCCAGGTAGCATAACATTAAAATAACTTGTGTCGTGTCTCTTGATATATTTAAGATTAGTCAATAGTAGTGGTAGCTCTAAAACTGCAGAAATCATTTATGCTTCGCTGATTGTATCTCCATTAAGCAGCTGTAACACGGTCGTTGGATGGATGGTTTTCTCGGTAGAAAACTGCAATAAACCAATAGAATTCCTGAAAGCTAATTTTCTTCATGGTTTCTATTGTATGATTCAACATTATAGAGGGAATTCTAGTTTATGAAGCTTCCACTTAGTGGTGGAAGCTGTGAATCTGCTCACATATTTCCGGTCATCCCAGTCCAGTTTCTTCTTGAAATCAAGAGCTGCCCGCTCATATATTTCCAGTTTTCATGAAATCAAGAGCTGAAAGACTGCTCACTATGCGTAATTTTATGCGTTGTGGACTATAGACGAATTAACTGTTCTTGATCTCTTTCTGAACATGACGCATATCTTATGTTTTTCATATTACCTTGATGAAACCCTAGATCTTCACTGCTACTACTTGTTCACTCATTAACTGTCTACGAAGTGTATCCTTAGTTCCAAATTGGCAGATCAGATAAAAAATGTTCTTTAAACTTCATACTTATAATCCATACTCGTGTTGCAGAGTCGCTGCCGTCAATTCTTGGCGAGGCTGGATTATTCAAGAACAAGAAAAGCTGCTATTACTACACAGTGCATCTGGAGAGGAAAAGTTGCTAGAAAAGAGCTTAAGAAACTCAAAATGGTATGTTCGTGTGTACCTGGCATTTGTTTTGATCCATCTAGAATATTATCACAAATATATGTCGAGGTGGGCACTAGAAATTTTTGTAGGGTAAGCTTCTCAACATGGCACCTTTTCCACTCCTGCAACCACCAGTAATTTGGTATCACAGTATATTGTACAATGTTGCATTTGCTGGTTTCTGATATACCTGATGGTGCATGATTTCTATAGGCCCTTCGTAATGAACTACCGGTCTGAAAACCCTTGGTGATTAGGGGAAATATATCTCTCATATCAGGTTCAGCCTTTCTTATTCATTTTCATTGCTTACCAGGCTGCACGGGAAACTGGCGCTTTGCAAGCTGCTAAAAATAAACTGGAAAAGCAAGTCGAAGAGCTTACATGGCGGCTACAGTTGGAGAAGCGAATGCGAGTGAGTTTTTTGTTACAAGATTTCTCCATGTCATTGTAACTTATACTGCATGCCACTGATATAACATTATCTGGGTTTATGCACACCGATTTATATACTTCATGTGTGATTTAACATACGCAAATATGCTGTCAGTCGTTCAACCTGCCATTTGATGGACTTATATGTGTAATATTTTATCTGATGCACACATCCAACAATAATATTTTTTATCAACGGTGATCCGAGTGAACTTATATGGTTGTGTATCATCCCATATGAGTCATCGCAAACATTTTGGAATTTTTATTGGAGATCTTTAATTGTGTACGCAAGAGTTGCCTTGTTCTTTTTAGTTAATCTGAGGATATTGTATTATTGCCTAATTCATGGCTGTTCGTTGTAGTCTGATCTTGAGGAAACTAAATCACAAGAGAATGCAAAGTTGCAAGCTGCCTTGCAAGAGGTGCAACAACAGTACAAAGAAACAAAAGACACACTAGTGAAGGAGAGAGAGGCAGCCAAGATGGTCGCAGAGATAGCTCCAGTTATCAAAGAGGTTCCCGTTATAGATACAGAGCTGATGGATAAGCTTAGAGATGAAAATGATAAACTGAAGGTGAGACCTGAACATATTCTGGACTGACAAGGACTTGCATCTCTTGGTGCTTCTGCTGTAGATTTTAAAAACTGTTATTGTTTGCTTTATGCCTTTTTTCTGAAGAGATGTCTTTCATTCTACTATTCAGCACAATCTTATATTTTCTATAGTTTCTTTCTAGTTGCTATGCTTATAACACTTTGCATTTCATAAGTACAGACTCTGGTCAGCTCTCTTGAAAAGAAGATTGATAACACTGAGAAGAAATATGACGAAACAAACAAAATCAGCGAGGAAAGACTAAAGAAGGCAATGGATGCTGAGTCAAAAATTGATGATTTGAACATGGCAATGCTAAGGTTATTCTTAGTCCTAACCCGACTTGATAGTATAATTACCTCTTCTTAGAAGTTGATTGTTGAGAAAACCATGATTAGTGTGGTGATTGACCTATTTGTTTTTTTTTATATTCTGCTTTAGGCTCCAAGAAAAAATATCTAACATGGAATCTGATGAGAAAGTACAAAGACAAGCATTGTTGAGCACGCCGGTCAGGAGCATGTCTGAACATTTGTCGATTCCAATTGCTCCACTGGTAGAATTTATGGCTTAAAATGGTGTTTCTTGTTCCTGCCGCTGTTAACATGCTCATGTTTCTTGACTCACCTCTTCTGCTTCGTTTTTCTGTTATTCAGAACCTGGAGAATGGCTATCATGAGGTTGAAGAGCCAAAGGTTTAGATTTTACGCCTCCACATTTCTATTTAGTCTTTGAACTACTATTGTGCCCATAATCTCAAGGCAAACTGTTATCCTTTCAGGAACCCCAAAGTGCACCCCCTGCTATTAATAAGGACTATGGTAACGGAGATGCAAAATTGAGAAAATCTTCCGCTGAGAAGCAACTGGTGAGTTAACAATGTTTATTTTTAAACTGCTTCTGTAAACTTGGTTATTTAACATATTTTTTCTGTAGGAAAACGTCGATGCACTTATTGACTGTGTAGCGAAAAACCTTGGTTACTGCGAGGGGAAGCCAGTTGCTGCCTTTACCATATATAAATGTCTCCTTCATTGGAAATCTTTTGAGGCTGAGAAGACCAGTGTTTTTGACCGTCTTATTCAGTTAATAGGATCTGCAATAGAGGTAATCTGGAACCTGAACTGTGCCCTTAGTATTCAAGCCATAAGTCAAATTAGTATAAATGAGTGATCATTGATTGTTTTTTTTATTTGCGAGCTGACCAATATGTGTAATTCTAAATCGCTTGATATTTCTCTTGGTTCCGTCCAAAGTTATGTTACTGAAGTAAACTATAATGCTATAATCATATTACTCCCTCCGTTCCTAAATATAAGATGTTTTAGGCTCTCTCCAGATTCACATGTATATAGACACGTTTTAGTGTGTATGTTCACTCATTTTAGTCCGCTTCTAGTCAACATGTGAAGTATCTAAAACATCTTATACTCCCTCTGTCCCAAAATAAGTGTCTCAAGTTTGCCCAAAGGTGGATGTATAGACATGTTTCATGTATTGATACATCCACTTTTGGGCAAACTTGAGATACTTATTTTTGGACAGAGAGAGTATTTAGCAACAGAGGGAGTACTTCATTGCTCTTCAGGTTAACTGTGGACCAATGAATAATAATTGAGTAGCTGGGTTGTACTCCAATAAGTGTAAATAAATTTGACATTCTTTTTAATGTGTCAAAGTCAGCTTACATTTTGAATCTTTACTTGATGCAGAATGAGGAGGACAACGACAACCTTGCTTACTGGCTCTCAAATACGTCTAGCTTGCTTTTCCTTCTACAAAGAAGCCTCAAACCTGCTGGTGCACCTGGGAGTGTTTCACGAAAGAAACCTCCTCAGCCAACATCATTGTTTGGTAGAATGGCTCAAGTATGTTATTGTCCTTATCATGCTCATAATTAGAAGGGGGAATTCCAATGTGTTAATTGGACTCTGATGTTGTCAATTTTGCTTGTCTAGGGCTTGCGCTCTGCATCTTTTGCCAATATGCACGTTGAGGCGACTGATGTTGTGCGCCAAGTTGAGGCCAAGTATCCTGCCCTGCTTTTCAAGCAACAGTTAACTGCTTATGTGGAGAAGATATATGGAATCATCCGTGATAATATTAAGAAGGAATTGTCATCTCTGATTTCTCTATGCATCCAGGTAACATATCCTCTCTTCAGATTTTTGCTCCTTATCGATAATTGGCATTAAGCCCTATAAGTGCTAGTTGGTACATGAGTATAAACATATTTGTTATTTATCATTGAACATGCTCTTGTTAATCACAAGGCTCCAAGAACAATGAAAGCTAGCATGCTGCGAATTTCTGGAAGGTCATCTGGTCAAGCTCAGAGCAACCATTGGCAGAAAATTATCGAGAACTTGAATATCCTTCTAAAAGTTCTACAAGATAACCATGTATGCATATTTCTCTTTGACTCTTTGTTTATCTGCGATTAGCTTCAGTTCGATATATGTTTAACTGTTGTTTTGTTTGTCCTCAGGTACCCCCAGTCTTGGCTCAGAAAATTTTCACCCAGATATTCTCGTACATTAATGTTCAACTATTCAATAGGTGAACTTTCTTCTGAAGTTCTGTTTTTTGTATGTGAGAAAGCTTGTGTAGTACATGATTATTGTTCGTTGTGCAGTCTGCTCCTTCGTCGGGAGTGTTGCTCCTTCAGCAATGGCGAGTATGTCAAAGCTGGCCTAGCTGAGTTGGAATTGTGGTGTGCAAAGGCAACAGCCGAGGTGATATGCCTGCTGTGATTCCTAGTTTCTTTTCGTTTATGATTCAAATTACTGAAGTTTCTTGGTTACAGTATGCAGCATCATCATGGGATGAAATCAGGCACATCAGACAGGCTGTTGGCTTTTTGGTACGGTGCTCCATCCTATTCAGTTACATGTATATCGAATTTCAGCACGCGCCTAGTGTATATTTGTCTTACTATCATGCAATAACTTGCCATATTTATAGTTGAATTCAATAAGCTTCGTAATTCATAATCTGGATGAATAAAGCAAGTAGCATTTTGCGTTGAATTTGAACTGATCTTGCCCTGTTGTGGATTTAAACTTGCAAGTACTGATACATTTTTAATACTGTTTTCAGGTTATTTTCCAAAAGTTCAGAATATCTTATGATGAGATAGTTCATGACCTATGTCCGGTAAAATCTCAGAATTGTGAACCCACTTTTGATTCTGTTGATTTTCTTATGGTTTCTTACTTTTGCAAAACATGAAAATGTCCGGGTCCTTATCACTCTTCAATTGTTTACATCTGCAGATCTTGAGTGTCCAACAACTATACAGAATATGTACACAATACTGGGACGACAAGTACAATACGCAAAGCGTATCGTCAGATGTGAGTTCCATTTCCTTAAGAACTTGACTGATTTATCTGCACTCATGCATTCTTATCAAAGAGATATTTCTATCTCGGCTCCAAAAGTAATATGCACAAGTTCCACAATTCTCTAGTTGCATGGAAGCATTCGCGATACAGTGTTGCAGAAACTTTATGATCAATGCTAAATGTGAATTCTTTGTTAATGTTGTAGATATAATGCATATACTACATTCCACATGATATAAGAGGACAAACTTAACTTGGCCCCCAATATTTCAGGTTCTTAGTAACATGCGGGTCCTAATGACGGAGGATTCCAACAATGCAGAAAGTAGTTCATTTCTGTTGGACGACAATTCAAGGTAACACGAGTACCATCTCATCTAATTGTGTTGATGATGTTATACTGCTTAGATGAGACTACTAGAGTTGGGAGTTATTTAACATACTGTGTCTTTTTGTGATTCAGCATTCCATTCTCAGTCGAGGACATCACAAACGCGATACAGGAGAAGGACTTCTCGGACGTCAAACCGGCCGAGGAGCTGCTCGAGAACCCCGCCTTCCAGTTTTTACAGGATTAGGGCCCTCTCGAGCTATACACTGCTAGATACCTCATCAGATTATATCTTGATTTGTTGTACATTTTTTCTCTACCCTTTTCGCTGCGTGCGTGCCTTCTTTGGGTTTTATTCTCACCAGCTATATTATAGGTAGGCGTTAGGGTTGGGATGGGATTTCCTCCCTTAATACTAGGAAAAAAAGCCACACCTTTTAAAGCGAGGCGAAGCATTCTTTGTAGGGCAAGTTTGAAGTTGTTTTTTTTACCCCAGGCAAGGGTCGTTGGGAGAAGCAACGTGTTAGCGGCAGCATCCTCCCTCAGTTATAGATTGTACAAATTTACAGTGTAAATCAACATTGCAAGCAGAAAGAAATCCATATACCAGATGACGTTGTGTGAATCTTGTGTTGGCGTCTTTGTTTGGCTTTCTTGTCTACTAAATGATGTGTGATACTTCATGATCTTGGCCAGTGACTGTTTTATCTTTTGTGTGGGTGACGATGCTGGGCGAGCGGATGACTCGAAAGAAAAATGCTGCTTTGGATGCAATTTCTGTCTGTGGTGATGAGAATGACAGAGTATGTTCTTTGCTACCATTTTTCGTCAGTGGTGGTGACAGTATCCTGGCATATTCTTCAGATATCAACAGAATATCCACTGAACTAGTGTTAGACTGTTAGCCACTATCCATCGAATTCTCACCGATATATTAGTACTTCTCTTACAGTTAAAATGGACATATAGCTTTGTAGAAACTGCATACAGCTTTCTTCAGTGGTGGTGACAGTATCCTGGCATATGCTTTCATATTCAAATCATTCAGGTTTATTTTGACGATGAGACTTGGCGCAGACATTTCAAACTTGTGGAGGCAGCTCTGCTTTCGGACCACGCGAAAGTGAAACCGCAGCAGAAGTAGCAGTAGAATTCGGAGCATTCGTGGCGCCAACTTTTGCCATAGAGCGAAACCATTCCCCAAAAGAGCAAAAAACAAGGACCCTCACAGGCGCCGCTCCGGAATCCTGACGCTTCCGATCCCGAATCTACCCCTCGTCATCGTCTGCACGCACGCGCGGCCTCCAGAGGGCATTCCCGTCCGTCCGGTGACATCACATCACAGCGAATGTAAAAAGTGGGCAGGTGTGAAATGAATACGCCCGCCGCAGGAGAAAAGAAGGCGGCGCCCGTCCCTATCCGCCCCCGGCACAGCGCTCCTCCCAAAATTCTCCAGGCCCCGAAATTCCGCCGCCGCCGGATCGATCGAGGTAAGACTATGATTTCCTCGCCGTCGCGATTTCCTTCTCAGCTCGGTGGTTTCGCCGTCTCTCCCCGCGCGCTCGCGAGCGGCAGGTAGCTGTTCGGTGGTTTCGGTTCGTTGGAGAGAGTGGGGAAAGGAATGGGGAGCAGGAGGAGCCGTGCGGTGGAAGGCGCCAGAGGTTTGTGTAGCTTCAATCGCGGATCAATCGTGGGCAACGCTGATCCGGAACGCCGAGTTGGTGCCTCCTGGAATCGTGGTTCGGCTTCGGTGATACAGAGTGGCCGCAATGTTCACTTATTACAAGTTTGTGTGGCTACAGCGGCGGTATATTAATTGGGATCGGAGATTATAGCGTGGTGTGAATTCCAGCTCAAATAGAGTACACGGTAGCTAGCCATCTGCTTAGGTTGGGGAATTTTATTCTACTTGCGCGACAGATGGGCGAGTGTTCTGATAGCTTTATACCGATGAAGAGTTGGGGGAACAGGCAGGGGTGGATGTGAAATTAGCTAGGAGTACATCGTATCGTTAGAAAAATAACTTACCTATCATCACTTTCTTCTTCCAAATGTGTTGTCTCCTTTTTCGGGAGACAAAAAGAGTGTTTTCTTCATGGAAATGGTAGATCGAGGTTTTTATCCTTACGTGTGATGAGGTCTCCTGTAGTCTACGCTAGAACACTGCTTTGTATTTTTCCGGCAAGTCTATGCGAATATTTATGCCTTTATGCTCCTTGTCCTGCTCTGTTTTTTGTAGGTTCATTTGACTAGGGTTTGGCGTCGTTCGAGATGAGCGCCGCCGAGATCACGGTGACCTACAAGAGGAAGCGTGGCGTGTCGCACGCTCGGGCAGCTGACGGCGTGGCTCCTGAGCCTCCTCCTCCTGTTTCTGGCTGTGGGGTTGCCGGCAGTGAGGCCCCAAGACACGGGGCTGGTGCCGATAACGACGTGTTAAATGGAGATGATTCTGTGAGGAGCCTTGACTTGCCTCTTTCCTAATCGTTGTAGTATTTTCATCATTTAATGTTATTTATTGCATTGCTTCTGGTTGTCCATGTTTGTTTTGCTGTTACTGATTTTGTCGCCTTCCTAAGATGGCAATAGAACCACTGCTTTAAATTTTATGTCCTTTTTAAAGAAGGGTACACAAGTTTCTGCACCAGACAGTACAATATGAGCTACATGTTTTCACGGCTTTATCATATTTGTCGGAAATCGTATGCTACAATTATGATGCAGACATTTCTACGTAAAAATGTCGATAGCTGCATGTTCTCAGAACATTGTCTTTGTTATGATATAAGCAGGATATATTAATGGGCTCTGAATTATGTTATGCCATAAATTCATTGTTTCATGAGATTTTTAATTCACCACTTGCACGTTCATCATCTACCTACTTGTGCATCTTATGCTTTTTCTCTTCTTGGAAATTGGCAGTCTACCTCTACAAAGCAACACGAGGCCTCCAAGTCGATGCAACAAAGCGCCAACAAAGAAAAAGCTAAGCCATGTGCGCTTGCTCCAGAGAAAGAACAGAATGAAGTTCAATTATGCGAATCGTTGCCACGAATGAAGGGGCCTGAGATTTTTTGTGCCACCAGTCTCCCAGTGGCAGATGCATGCAATAAGAAATTACAACGCACTAATGATGCAGTAAATCCAATTCCTGCTCCAAGTTATGTATGTGATCTTAGACACGATGACGGAACAATTAACAAGGCAGAAGATTCGGGTAACTCTGCTCTTGAGGGAATAATTTATCATCAAGTGCCAGATGATACTACCATACCTAGTCAATGTAAGAGCAGATTTAGTCCTCTGCTCACCTTCCGTAGGCGCGTTAAAAGAAAAATCAATTTGGGCGAACCACCAGAGGAAAGTTATTCAGAAGATAATGGCAAACGGTGCTCAATGCTGACATGCAGCCCACCAAGTTTGCTAGTTAATGCTACACCCTTGCTCAAACAAACTGGTGGCAACTCTTTGGATACTGAATATAAGGTATGTTTCTTGCTCGTCCTACCAGACACTTGTACTTGTTAAAGTCTATACTCATATTCATGGTCATATTATTGTTTTTCTTGTACGTTGTTATGCGCTTAAGAACCTGGATTTTGGATATAACACAAGGTGAAAATTTGAGGTTCAAATTGAATGAAAGTCTTTGTGTGAAATAGCCAGACGGTAATCTGTGCGTACTTATTGCTGCTTTCTATTTATATGTGTGTGAAATATAATGTTACCAAGCCACTGATAATTTTGAAAACGTATATTTGTCTACCTCGTGTATACAGATTATATATATTTTCTGTGTAAAAAGGGCTTCCTACAATTTTAAGCTAGCTTATAAACAAGATCAATTCAGCTATTACTATGATTTCATAATTTGTATGCACGATAACCAATCAAATGTCATTCTAGAAATCTGTAATTAATTACTCCCTCCGTTCCCTTAAACAAGGCGCAAAACAAAATCTGTTTTTTCACCACAAAACAAGGTGCAGATGCCGTTTAGTATCCATTGCCCCGAAACTGCCCTCCACTCGTTCCGCTCGGTGCTGCTCCCTTCCTTCGTATCCTGTACAATAATTATTGCGCTCCCTAAAAGAGGTTGATGATTGGCTGATTGGCCGTGCATGCAGTGCATGCGGAAGGGCCTTTATGCTGTGCATGTGCGCGTGGAGACGTGGCAACAAATCTGAGAGAGATTTTCTAGGGCAAGATTGGAAAGTATTTTGCTGCAAACTTCTCCTTAATTGGCGTGCCAGAAAATATACGCCTTGTTCAATGAAACGGAGGGAGTATGACATAGGTGTGCAAATGCCAAAGAAGTTGCAATGCATAATTAAAAGAGAAATATGTGTATAATCTAAGCTAAACAAGTTGATATAGCCCGATTTATTTCGCTATGTAAGGTTAACTCATCAGTAACAGAGAATCTTATTTTACACCTATGTACTTAATAACAAGAAGTTGTAGAAGTGCCAAAAGGTTTGTCAGAAAACACTTTATATTATTGGAAATGCACGTTGCAGTGCTAAAGACATTTAAAATTACACATGTATCATTAACTGTATCACACATTTTATGTGCAGCTAACTATAGCTGGAACAAGCACTGGACAAAATGTACTGACTCAACGCTTACTTGAACAAAAGAGGTAACTAACTTGTGCTTGTTAAGCACTGATCTGACATCAGAGTGATATTTTTGGTAGATACACATGTGCGAGGAACTAATTCAATACTCATTTTGTAGTTCATGCATGCCAAAATCTACGGTACAGCATACAGTTTCCCAACAGCATGCTGAAGATGTAAACCAAAGCTTAACTTCAGAACTTGATGGTACACTAGTGTCAGAATTTACTAGTGTGCCAGAGATCAGTAAGCAAGATGTAAGTGCGGAGGACTTGAGCAAAACTCTAGATCATGTTACTGAAGCACCAGAAGTTGTTGAAATGAAGGAGTCACATGGTAATGGGCTTCTTCACATTCGACTAGGCAAAATAAGTAAATTTTAATGCGTTGAAGCTAACCAGTGATTCTGTTTACAGATGGTCCTCTAGAATCCGAAGGTTCGACAAAACATATTCCAATCATTGCCTTAGACGGTGATAATGATGAGAGGAGTAAACTGCTGGAAAATTCAAAGGTTCTTGATCAAATGGTCCAGGAGAAAAATGAAAGCGGATTTACTTCAGGGAAGATCAACCTGAATTGTGTTGAATTGCCTCAAGAGAGGCTTCTCCATCTGAATGACTCCTCAGTTCAAAGGCTGTCAAATCAGGTCAGAATGATAAAATCATATTTGTCCCATCTTATAGGAAGTGCTTCATTGGTAGTTTGGCACGCACTGAGAATCCCATGCCTCCCCCACTTGCAGGATTATGTTCTCAGTTACATAGCTGTACCCTTCATTTCAAATTTGATTGTTTTTCTTCACATTTTATCTGTCTGTAGGTAGTTCACTAAACTGTACATTTATCTTTTCCGTTACCATCTTGTTTCAAATTAGATTGTTTTTCTTCACATGTATTATACAGCCTTATATTATCTATGTGTTAAAGATTTTCTTATTACAGGATCATTTTGCTACTGAACAAAAACAAGTTACTCAACCAATTGAAAGGTTGTTTTTTACAAAGGAGAAAGATACCATCCATGCTAAAGAGCAACATCAAGAGGGAACCTCAACAATGCGTACCTTGTATTCAAACTTCTTTGATCCGAGTCCGTCATGGAAAGCTGGGAGTTCCAAGGAACCAAAGAGCATGCCTTCAGAACTGAAATTCAGAATCATGGATAAGGTTCCCGAGTCCAGTTTAGATCTCAGCTTGGATAGTTTCCAAGACAGTGGCATGCCTGCCCTGGGGTATGATAGGTTGTTTCACAGAGGCAAATCCAGTGGATCTCATTTACTGGCAGAAAGGCTCGGTACATACTCCTACAGAAGACGCCAGGCTCCCAGCTGGTCGGAAGAAGAGTTAGATTTTCTATGGATTGGAGTGAGGAGATATGGAACGAATAACTGGAATGCAATGCTGAGGGATACGCGACTAAGATTCTCAAACTCTAGAATGGCTGAGGACCTTGCTAAGCAATGGGACAAGGAGCAAAAGAAGCTTCTAGGTGAAGATCTTGTTCAATCAATTAGAACATCTGCTCTAGGCCCTGCACCACCTCTGCATATAGCGGAAGATTATGTTGGAAGCAGTTCGTGCTCTGGATGCTCGAAGTCTCCATTTCTTGCAGCCCAAACGAATCTTTCTGTGAGTGATGTGTACCTTCGGAATGCTCGTACTTCAGATAGAGGTCAGCATCATTTATCAAACCTGGGCAGATATAACCTTCATGGAATTGACAACGGGTCGATGAATCCTTCTCTGGGGACCTTCCCTGTGGCTTCTTCCTCACATGGCAGAAGTGGCAGCAGGCGTAGGAAGACGTCCAAATTCCAGAAGTCATACTATGATAACAGGTCACATTGGTGCCAAGAACTACCAGATAGGATGTCTCAGCTCTTTCCCATGAACCAACAGCCAATCAACAGCCTTCCTCAGTGGCTTACGAAGGATGGCAAGACTGATACAAGCTGGCTTAATCCGGAGATATGGCCGAGCACATCGCAGGTGATAGACCATTCCGCGGCCGATCCATGGAGTGATAGCCTGAGAGCTGCCGCATTCCTGTTCCGTGATGACATGAAATCGCATGTCATGCCTGATGCATCCTTGAAGCGCACGCTGAAGAGGAAAGGGGAATTGCGCAGTCTGGGCAAGAAGCTTTTCCGGACCAGCGGCGACACCTTGGATCTGAATCAGAGGGCCGCTGCTTTGGCGGCTGGGCCGAAGGGCGCCACTGCGAGTGACACAGGCGCATCATCTGAAGAGACGGTATCGGATAGTTGACCCAAACATTCCTTGTGCTGTGCTGTCTGAAGAGTATGTTCAAGGTGTGAACACTATTCGGCTTTAAGTTTCTGTTGCATTTTCCTTTTTATTTTATTTTATTTTATTTTATTTTTAGCGTAGCTGGAAAAGCTTTGTGGATGGTCCCTAATCAGTGTTAATATGAGTACAAGCTATCTCCAGTGGAGAGCCTAATCAAACATGCCTGCCTGTTCGAGAAAAAAAAATGACTGCCAACATTAATCTTGGTGGCTGTCTTTGATGAAGAATCGCTTCTGAAATTGGATCTCTCCTTAGTTTTATTTTATCAAGAATGCATATATTTCACTAATTTTATACAATCAAGTTTAACGAGTAAAATGTACATGTATATCTGTCGGGGGCTACCCGGGTAGGGTCATCTTATGGTGTGAACAGTGTCCAAGAGTGGACCGAGGTATAGTAAAACCGAGATAACCGAGGTACGGTGCTGAAGTAAACCGACATAGCTAGGCCCAGAAGGGGCTGATGTATGGTATGGCTGTAAGCCGAGATAGCCAGGCCCAGAAGGGGCCAGGATGTGATGACCGAGATATGCTGACCGACATATGTGTCGGTATATTCGTGTTTTCTCTTATGTGCAGGGGAAAATCCGACGTGCCCAAGCCGAGTTAAAGAGAAGAGGCGCAAAGTCAATGTTGTGGTCACTTCCCACCTGACACGGGAGCGTGTCAGGAGGGATGGTGCAGAGGCGAAGTGACGGGCATGCTTATCTCTGACACAGGGCACCTGTGGAAGCAGATAACAAGGCAGTGCTGGGCTCGAGGGAACGCGGGGCTCAAGGCAGGGCAGGTCACGTCCTATCCCTGCAGAGGTGTGATCATGAGCATGCTGCTGACATAGGCATACGTGTCGATGGCAGAGATCACCATCATGAGCATGCCCCTGACACGGATGGGAGAGGCTACAGTGCCGAGTTTGGACCGTAGTGTTTGGACCATACCTCGGTTTAGCCTATAAATAGAGCTTCACCCCCTCCTGCGTGAAGGACGAACCCCTGAGATACTTTTTACCTCTTAGTTGGACCTTCTAGCTAGTGCTTGTTCTCCATTGTTGTATCATACAGCTCGAGGAGCACTTGTGTATTTCGGTACCCCGAGATATATCCGAGACAGACATGCAGGAGTAGGGGTTTTACCTCCTCACGAGGGCCCTGAACCTGGGTAGATCTTGTGTGTGCTTTTGTGTCTTGTGTGCGCTCCTTAGCGCGCTAGCCCTCCCCGGTTCCATCAGCGTCCATCGGCCCCAGCATAAACCATCGTATGGCATCTGTCGTGATCACACCACGACAGTTGGCACCCACCGTGGGGCCAGCAGCGGCGTTGGCTGGTGTGTTTATCCGGACGAGCTCCATCATCGCCTCGGACGAGCGCGTGGTCAGTGGCCTTGTCCACAGACTCGGCTCGCTGAACTTCATCCGCGACAACGCGGGCTGCTTCGGCAGCAGGCCGCTCTCGAGGAATGGCTGCCTCGTCACCTTTGGGACGTTCGAGGTCTACATCGCCACCGAGTTTGTCTGCAAGTACCCCGAGCAGGTGCTTGTAGCGGAAGATCCTCCTGCTGTCTGTGCGGCTCGCGGCCAGCATTCTGCCCGCCTCGGGAGCTGCGCAGAGGTCATGATGACAGGGCCTGTGGGTGGTGCTGGCAGAGGCAATATCGGCGAGCCTGCCACCAAATCCGCCCGACCGGCGAAACCTCCGCTGGAAGGGGATGAGCACCGCTGGGTTGGTGCATCCAATGTGCCGGTCGGACCAGCTCCTCTTGAAGATATCATCGAGAAGTTGGCAGTGCCGGTGGTTACCGGGGCAGATGCTGTCCAAACAGCCGCCGAGTTAGAGGTGCAGCGTCAAAAGCTGCATCAGGAGGCCATTGAGGTGGCCGAGATAAGGAGGGATTCCGGGATAACCCTCCGTGAGTATAACCAAGCTCATGGTTTTACTCCGATAGCTACTCATCCTAAGCGCTTAGATGAAGTGCGTAGAAGGGGCAAAGGCCTCAATGCCGAGATTGATAGAGATGGTAGATCTAGTTCCAGTAAGACTCCTAGCCACTCGTCGGTCGAAAAGCCGAAGTATAGCTCCCCTGCTAAGACTCTTAGAGCTGCCGAGGCAGCAAGACCGAGTTAATGAGTTGGTAGATGTGGCTTCGCGGCAGAACGAGGTCTTTCGCAAGGCTAACCCGGATGTTGGCGGGTCCCAGATCGTTCACTCGGCTAGAGGAGCCAGTGGATCTAAGGGGCAAGCTTCATCACCGCATGATGGTGGAGGTCGTGGCCGGAGTGTAAACTCTGGTAAGAATAAGCAGATGCAGGCATATGATCCGGCGTATGCCGGAAAGCAATTAGTGGTGCAAGGTAGTGTCGGTCGGGGTAAGAGCAATCCCGGTCCGGGCAATCCCGATGCCGGAAGATGTAACTCGGCTGGCCGAGGTTATCCACCTCGGTATCCGGTGCAGATCCAGCCTCGGCAGCAGTAGAGAGCCACAAGGTGTTGGCCATGCGGCCAACCGATATGATGATGGTTACTCGGCTATGGAGAGAGCCGGGTATCAGAGATATGATAGTGCACTGGGATCTCGGTTGGGACCTCACCAGCTGTCAGCAAATGACGCACACTACAAGTTGGACATAATCTATATGTCCGAGATGTTGGAAGAGCAAGGTCCACCTGGCCCTACATGCTTTGGACCTCAGATCATGAGGGAGCCACCGGTGCCGCACTTTCAGTTGAACCAGGGCGCAAGGAGATATGATAGCAACACTAAGCCGGAAGATTGGCTGACAGATTATGTGTCGGCGGTGCATATTGCGGGAGGAAACCGCCAGTGGGCTGTAAGATATATCCCGCAAATGTTGGAAGGGCCAGCCCGGATCTGGCTGAACAATTTGCGGGAGGGCAGTGTCGACAGCTGGCTGGACTTTGAAGAGGCTTTTGTTAGCAATTTCTCCAGCACGTACAAGAGGCCAAATCGTCCTCAACAGCTTGCCATGTGCAAGCAGAGGAATGATGAAAATGACCGAGACTACTTGACTCGGTGGAGTACTATTCGCAATTCCTGTGAAGGAGTTGTTGAAGCGCAGGCCATTTCATGGTTTGCTCAGGGTGCCGACACGGCTCCATGCCCTGGAAGAAGTTGCAGAGGGAAATGCCAGCCACCTTGGCTGAGACAATCCGGATTGCGGATAGCTATGCTCTGGGTGATCCGATGCAGCCATTGCTAAACTTGGTGGAACCGAGTAGGAGATACCCCGGCAACACTGGACCTGGACCATCTAGGCGAGGTGACCACCAGGATTTCGGGAACAAAAGGAGAGAGGACGGCCGGATCACCTGTACGGTTTGAATCACGTTGCTGCTGTTAATCAAGAGCAGCTAGATGCCGGTAGTAGCCAACGTCAGAAGAACAGTGGTCCTGCATGGGGACAAAATCAGGATGGGAAGAAACAGTTTGGTGACCAAAGGAAGCCATGGGAAGAAAGACCGAGGTTAACTTATAAAGCAATGCTGGATGGGCCTTGCAGTTACCACACGAATGACCCTCGCAGGCCGGCCAATCATTCAACCCGACAGTGCAGCTGGTATCAGCGCACGTTGAAGGAAGGGGGAGGATCCGGAGGAAATCAAATGGGAGCACCTCAGAGACCTCCAGCACAGAGGCATGTACCGCTCACCGGGGCAAACACTATCCCTGTGAATGCGCCTCCTCCGAGGCCAGCTGGTCCGAGACCTGTAAATCAAGTAAATGTCGGTGGCAGCAATAGCAATGCTGGCCCCAGCCGCCAGGCAGAATATCGCCAAGGGTGTCGGGGGAATACTTTCTGGATTAACCCGCGGCCCAGTGCGACTTAACTTACTCGCACGGACAAAGGCCCACTTGGGAGCAAGCCCAATATTGAACCGCCATAAGGGGAAAGATCTAGAAGACATATCCCGGAGGACGTGAAGACCAAGTAGTCTCCGAGTAGGCCTCTGTGGACGTATTCCTTATGGGGAAGTTTCCTTTTGTAACCTAGCGAGCCTCTGTGTATATAAAGAGGACTCGCAGGACTTAGAGCGGGTCAAGCTATCAAGCCCCAAACCCTAGCTCATACGGCGAGTACCAGATCGGATCGCCTCCATTGTAACACCTCGATTATCATATCAATACCAATCTAGGGTAGGCAGGAAGTAGGTCTTTTACCTCACATTGAGGGGGCCGAACCTGGGTAAATCTGTGTTGATCTTTGTTCCTGCGATCCCAAGCTCGGAGATGCTTGACTCGCGTAATCCCACACCTACGAAGTCATCTATGACACCTGACGTGACAAACCCACGACAGTTGGCGCCCACCGTGGGGCCTGCGGTCAAAAGCGTCACGTTCCGCGCAGGATCGAAATCAGGCTTCAAGGACATCGCCATCGGCCAAGTTGAAGACATCAATGGGGTCCCCTTCATCGACGACTCAGAGTGGGGACCCGAGGCAGATCGCATCGAGTTGGATACATCGTTCCCATCGGATCAGTAAAAGTTTTCGTCGGATCCGTCAGTCGCAGATCTAGATGCGACTCAAGGAAGCGAATCGGTGAAGGAACTGCGGCCGGTCAGGGTCCGCGTGTTGGAGGAGCTACAACAAGCTACGGCAAGACTGCCCATCCCCGTCCCGTCAAGACCTGTTTGGGGATCTCTACCAAATCAGGAAGGAGACCTCAAGATTGAAGAGATTGAAGCTATCAGGACGGAACTCTGTGAAGAGGCACAAAGACTCGCGGCTGAGCGCGAAAAACTCCAAGAAGAAGGTCGACGACTCCGTCGCTGCCAGCCAAGCACCAGGCGGCGAACCAAGACGACATCTGAGCGCAAGAAACTCCAAGAAGAAGAGTGGCGACTCCGTCGTTGGCAGCAAAAACATCAGATCAAGATGGACAGAGGAGAGATGAAATCACAGTTCCACGGCGACCCAGAGAGCAACGTGCACGCCGCGATAGGGATATTGTCAAAGATAGCACCGGTTGGAGACACACGAGCTGATAAGGAAGCTCGCTATGCGATCGACCTACTGCAAACCGCTGCTTTACAACAAGCAAATATGTATGGAGTCACGCCCAATGAGCCGCAAAACGAGGTATCATGGGGAGGAGAAAGTGCAGCGTCGAAGAAGTGGTCAACCAGCTAGCAGGTTTGCAGGTATCATTGGAAAAAGAAAAGAAGATAGAAGGCGAGTCGCGGACGTCCGGAGCGACTCAGCCATCCCAGATTGAAACTGATTCAGATGAAGATTCAGCGCCAGTAAACTCCTATTCATTATTGAAAGGACCAGCATGTTTTGGAGAGGAAATACGGCTCACTCGTTTCCCCCCGAACTTCGACGAGTCGCAGCGAGTCACCACCTATCGCAGTGACCAAGACCCTGCCTTATGGATAGAGATTACGAGGCAAGCATAACAGGGGCTGATGTGACTCAAGAAGTACGTGCGAAATACTTCCACTTGGCAATACAGGGAGAAGCTAGGGATTGGCTGTTAAGGCTGCCATCAAAATCAATAAGCACATGGGAAGACTTGAAGGACAAGTTCATCGCAGATTCCAAACAGAAGATATGAAAAACCTTAGACAATGCATTCAAAAAGAGGACGAATCAAGCGGCGACTGGATCAAGAGAATCGCGGAGATCCTTGGCTCCGCCAAAAACTTAACAGTACAAGCTGCAATACAAGCTATGAGAAAGAACTGTAGATTTGAGCCGTTGGTGCACAAATTAAGTCGCGCTGAGCACAAGATTGATAGTTTCGACCAGCTTTTGGCAAGCTGACAAGTACGCAAAGACAGATAAAGGGGCAGGCGGCTTATCACAGAACCCAACAGGGAAATTACAAGTCGCGAAGATGAACATCGCACACCAGATACAGGAGCAAGAGAGTGATAAGGCCTTACTCCCTAATAACTGCAAGGGGATCTTCGACGTGCCTTGCGACTTACATCGCAGGAGAGATGGCAGGCCAGCGGGTCACACAAAGGCGCAATGTCATTATTACCGGAGGTGGAAAGAAGGCGACACGCCAGACACGGCTCGCAGCGGATCGATGCAGCACAAGAAAATCTAGCTCTCGTCAAGGGCCTGACGTTTTACCTAGAAGAAACATAGGACAGTTTCATACAGTGGAAGTACAAACAACGGACGGAAGCCGGAAGAGCGGTCAGATTTCAACGCCAGAAAGGTATCGTCGCTGGACAGAGCAATCGGTTATTTGGAGTCGCGGCGATCACCCCCCAGAAGTAAGAGATCCAGGACAGCCAGCTCTGTGGTCACGCCTGAAGTCGCGGGATACAAGTTAAGTAAGGTCCTAATGGACGGAGGAGGAAGAGTAAACATCCTATATCAAGACACGCTCCGAAGAATGAATATACCCGAGACAAGGCTGCGACCATCCAGGAAAGAAATTCAAGGCATAATCCCAGGAGCTGTTACGCGACCAATCGGAAAGATAACACTTGAAGTTAGCTTTGGAACAGAGCGGAACTTCCGCACAGAGCTCCTAGACTTTGAGGTTGTAGCAGTCAAAAGCTCATATCATGCGATCTTTGGAAGAGAAGCCTATGTCAAATTTACCGCTCGCCCCTGCTACGTCTACCTACAGTTAAAGATACCAGGACCAAACGGTGTTATTACAATATATGGAGACAGACAGAGAGCGTTAGAATGCGAGAACGCAGGCTCAGTACTCGCAGAAGAAGCTTGTATCGCCAACTCTTCACATGGGTATCAGTCGCAGATCGGTAATCGCAGCTCAAAACGAGTCGCGTTGGAGGTACCGCGGAAGCGGCCAACAGGATGCAGCCACCGGATGGTAAATACCCACCGAGAAGTCGCGCATCAGCAAGATAATGCCCCAGAGGTCGCCTTGATACAAAAAGAAGACAAGAAATGGCGCATGTGCATAGACCCAGCCTCGATCAACAACCCCAGCCAAAGGGGCTCAGTTATCGTGAGACCTTACAAAGCAAACTCAACTCAACATAAGTCGCAGCTCAGTGCGGCTAATCGCCTAACAAAGTTGCTCTCTGCTTCAACATGAGACATACATCGGAGCTATCATGCTCGACCCGAGTCGCTTTAGCGACTCAAAATTGAACCAATCAGGTGTTCAACCCACTCCGTTAGGAGTATTAATTCGCAACTAAGTGCGATGAGTATCAAGTATGCATGGCCTGCGGGGAATAGAAAACCCGCATTAAAGGGCCTGCATCATCCTGTAACACCCTGTAAAACATCGAGTGATTATGAAATAAAGCCGGCACCCTTGACATTCAAGGGTTTGTCGTTTCGCCTCAACTATCATTGAGTCGCTGAGTCTTTTGAATTTCATATATCACTGACCCTTGAGGGCTCCTTACGAGCATCGCGAGTACCAATCGCACCTCAAATTTTGCCAAACTAGTGGCAATCCTTAAGCTAGAAGCGTCTTGCATTATGCGGCCAAAGTACTGGGGTGTGGCGTCAATCGAGCTTGATTGCCTATCATGGCCGCTCTCGACCCTGAACACACATGTTCCTAGGAAATACTGAGCCGCGCGAGCGTCTACTTAATGGAATTATCAAGAAAAGAACCTGCTTATAGGTCACAAAATACTGTTTATAATACATGAATGTCTTACAGACTAACGGGCATGTCCCACATTATTTATTTTTCCTCTTCCGAGCACAGGAGTGGGAATTGGCGCGGCTTGTCTCGCAGTTGCAGTCGCAGGTGTCCTAATAATCAGGGCGCCGCCAGACGAGGCAGAAGGGCCACCAGATACTGTTGCTGGAGTGGCAGCCCGAGATGACTCAGCTCCTGAGGACTTTTCCTTTGACACCTTGCTCCCATCAAGATTGAATTTATCGAGATAAGTGCCCAAGTCTAAGTTATCAACAAATTTTGTGGCATATCCGCGCATCCCTTTCCAGATATCGAAGTACTCGCTTATTGGCAGTTCAGTATCATCGCGCTCATCGCCAGGCCGTGGCGAGCAACCTTGCCAACATCTATCTCTGGATAATATGCTCGAAGCAATGTCAAGACATGCGCGGCTCCGGCGCGAGCAGAGGATCGTTTCCAATCAGAGACATAATGTGGAGCCTTGAGCAGTTTATTTATCCAATACTCGCAAGATGTTGGGCCATCAGTCGCAGGAGAGATTACCGTCATAACTTCCTTGGTAACCTTTAAGAAGCGCTGGCTGAGGTCAGACAGATATACCAGTTGATCCTTCAAATTGGAGCGGGACACTGGGGCCTCAGGTCCTATGTCAAGAAAGAAAAGGCAAGAAACAAGTCAGAGACTAACGTTGGTTACCCAAAATATGTATGATTAAAGGAATAAAAGACCAACCAGCAAGCTGCAGGACGGCTGATTTGACCATGGAGCCAAAACCCTCAAAGGCTTTGAGCAGCGAGTTATATTTTTCATCTCGCGCGGCGAGTTCCTTTGCGTGGTCTCCCTTCAGGCGATCAATCAATTCAGATTTAAGAGTCAGCCCTTCTCGCAAAGATCTAATGACCTCGTCTTTCTCCATGAGTCGCTGCTGCATATCAGCTTCAAGTTCTTTAAATTGCTCTTCGCAGGAGTCGAGTTGACCTTTGAGAGATTTTATTTCCTGATCTTGGTCCCTAATGACCTCATTATGCTGCTCCAGGCGAGACTGCATCATTTCAGGATGGTCTATGGAAATGCCTTTACCCTTTATTGAGCCAGAAGCATCAAGCAAGGACAGTTCACGCTGAAAACAAACAGAGCAAAACGCATAGGTAAATTATCCAGGAATTTGGGGGCTCGAGATTTGAAGCCAGGAAAAGAATCAACACCCCGTGCGATGACACAAGGTTTTGATCCTTGGGGGCTACGGTATATGTACCTGGCGACTTGAAGAAAATTGCTCAACTAAGCCGCGCAGCAGAGCAGCATGCTTGTCTCCAGCAGAAATTATGGCATCTGCGATTGACTTAGAACTATTTCCTGGAGCTGGAATTCTATTTTCAGTAGATACCCTACCAGCAGCAGGAGTTGTGGATGGAGCTGCGACTGGAGTCGCGGCAGGAGCCGCGTCTGCAATACCTTCCTCCAGGGAGGGCCTTGGATGAGTCGCACCATTACTGTTTCCCACGTTTTCATCAGCAGCATCATCCTCGCTCATAGCTTGCTGAGAAGAAGTGGGATGGGAATTAGACTTGGTAGCCTCTTCAGACATGCCCTGCAAAACATTGATGGGTTAATAAGCTGACCTAGCAGAGCCGCAACATTGAAAAGAAGGCGAACCATACCCAGAGGCGACACGGATACTCTTCATCAGGCAACCAGAGGAAGGAGAAGATAAACCTTGCAAATCTGAACCTACAGAGTATGAAAAGAAGTAGTGATCAGCAATTCCTTGCCAGAAATACGTAAACACAAAAAGAAAAGGAGAGAGTCGCAAACAATTACCCGAGCTTATTGAGAAGCAATCCTTTGCAACAGCCTCGGAAGAAAAAGTAGCCTTGTTGGGATCAGCGAGTTTTAAAGATTTGGCAGTTCTTGTTTCTGCTAGTAACGCCAAGGCTTTGCGACGTTTCTCAGGCTGCGGGGTCTTCTGAGCTCTGGCATAAAATACGTTTCGAGGACCTGCGAGGCACCTCAGGAAGTTCCAGGAAAGGTGTATTTGGAGTCGAGGACAAAGAGCGTCGGCCATTTGTTGTTCCTCTTCAGAAGCACTACCCTCGTGCATAACTGTATCTTCGCCAAAGGCTGCGGCTTGCCTTGACGACTCAGCCGCGGTTCCTTGGTTCAAGTCGACGTCCTCTGAAGGAAGAACCCAGAAATAGGGATCGATCTGAAAAGGAGCTCAGGTCAGAAATAATCAATTTTGGAGAAGGAATTTTCGAGGAAACAGTGACAAGTAAACATTACCACAAAAGGCTTGTGCTCAGCCCAGAAGGGAGCAAGTCCGACGTTGTCATACGAGTCAATATCCTCGTCCGTCACTCGGCGAATGAAATTTATCCACTCCCCTTTGTCCCAATCTTCAGGGCAAGTGCGATCGACGTCATTTGCATGACAAGTGAAATCCACCATAAGCCGCGAGCGGCGACTCACAGGCTGAACTCGCCATTTAGTCCAGCAAGATATGAGATCTAATCCAGTGAGACCATGGAGTGTCAGCGCTCTCACCTTGTCTAGAAGGGATTCGATAAAGGGCAACGAAGAAGGATCAGGTTTAGAAGACAGAGCATCGGTAGCCTCGAAGGGAAGAGGAGACCAAAGAGGAAGAGGAATTTCACCCTCAGGAGAAGTGTTTTTACAATAGAAGAATGTCCTTTGCCACTCCTTGATTTTCTTGGCAAGAGTTAGTTTTGGGAAGATACTACCCCTACGGCGTTGGAAGGAAATGGCGCCGCATTGGAGAAAAGGACCATCTGTGGTTTCCCTTTGACTATTGCAATTGAAAAGAGCAAGCCAGAAATCTATTGAAGGCGGGATACCCAGATAATCTTCGCAGAGGACGTGGAAGTTGCTCACTTGCAACATCGAATTAGGGCCAATATCATGGAAGCGGAGACCTAACCGCTGCATCAAGGAGCGGAAGAAGAGAGAGCCCGGGGGCTTGAACCCGCGCTCAACATGCTCCGCAAAAATCACTACTTCTCCTGGTTGAGGATTGGGGATTACCTCCTCACCGGCCGCCCGCCATTCGCATTGATCTTTTGGCGGAAGAAGGCCCCGTGCAGATAGGGATTCCAGGAAATCTTCGTCGACCCACGAGCCTTCCCAGTTGCACTTGCGGCGAGACATTTTTCTCAGATCGATGGAGATCTCCCGAAGGATTGTGAGTACGAGAAGCGAGATTGGAGGCGGCGGAAAGGAAGCAGCGGATGCGTGATGCAGAACGCTGGGAAAAACGATGAGCCAAGATAAATAGCCCAGATGCGGAAGACGTTTAGATCTGAAAATCAACCGTCAAGGCAGGATAAGTCGCGTTCTTGAGCCGCCAAGAAGAATTATAATCGCAGATTGGAAATAAAAAATTGGAGTTCAGCTGGGATAATTCATGTGCGGCTCAGGGGTTTGTTAAGACAAAGGAGCCTTCACTCGAAATCCAAGCTAAACTTGGGGGCTAATGTCGGGGGAATACTTTCTGGATTAACCCGCGGCCCAGTGCGACTTAACTTACTCGCACGGACAAAGGCCCACTTGGGAGCAAGCCCAATATTGAACCGCCATAAGGGGAAAGATCTAGAAGACATATCCCGGAGGACGTGAAGACCAAGTAGTCTCCGAGTAGGCCTCTGTGGACGTATTCCTTATGGGGAAGTTTCCTTTTGTAACCTAGCGAGCCTCTGTGTATATAAAGAGGACTCGCAGGACTTAGAGCGGGTCAAGCTATCAAGCCCAAACCCTAGCTCATACGGCGAGTACCAGATCGGATCGCCTCCATTGTAACACCTCGATTATCATATCAATACCAATCTAGGGTAGGCAGGAAGTAGGTCTTTTACCTCACATTGAGGGGGCCGAACCTGGGTAAATCTGTGTTGATCTTTGTTCCTGCGATCCCAAGCTCGGAGATGCTTGACTCGCGTAATCCCACACCTACGAAGTCATCTATGACACCTGACATGACAAACCCACGACAAAGGGGAGTACAGAGAGGCTCATCAGAGCTATGTGGTATTTGTAACCGAGCCAACTGATAAGCAGAGCCTGCATCGGCGTGCAATGGAAGTAAATGCCGTTATGCCGGCTGTGCCGAAATACATGAACTGGGCCGATCAGAAGGTCAGTTGGAGCATAGATGACCATCCCCGGGTCATGCCAAGCCCGGGAGGTTATGCTCTGGTGGTAGATCCGACATTCATTGGGCCCACCATCAATGTCAGGTTCACCCGAGTTCTCATTGACAATGGGAGCTGTATCAACATCATGTACCGAGACACCATGGTGAAGATGGGTATCTCAGCAAACATGCTGCAACCGAGTCATACAACCTTTCATGGCATAGTGCCAGGTGTCTCATGTGCACCTATGGGCAAGATTTGGGTTGATGTGTTGTTCGGCACCAAGGATAACTGCAGAACTGAGAGCATCCAGTTTGAGGTGGTGGACCTCGAAAGTCCATACCACACTTTGCTCGGTAGGCCAACATTGGCCAAATTCATGATATCCACTCATGTGGGTTACCTCAAGATGAAGATGCCGGGTCCTAATGGCATCATCACCATCTCGGCGAACCATAAGCGTTCCTTGGAGTGCGCCTCGGCTGGCTCGTGTTTGGCCGAGTCGTTGATCATTGCTGCGGAGAAGAGGATCTATGAAGTGGTGGCGCTGGCCCAATCAGCGCAACTCGGTATGCCAGGTATGGCTAATCCGGAGCAGAACGCGGCATTCCAGGTGCCTAAAGAGACGAAGAAGATCAATGTTGACCCGACGTTCCTAGACCACAATGTCATCATTGGAACCGGGTTAACTGAAAAATAGGAAAGTGAGCTCAGTCACTTCCTCCGTGAGAATCGGGATATCTTGGCATGGTCAAATCATGACCTGCCAGGTGTTCCGAGGGATTTGGCTGAGCACTCTTTGTTCGTCAGGCCGGATATGAAACCGGTGAAGCAACCTATGCGACGTCTCTCGGATGGGAGGAGAAAAATAGTAGGTGATGAGTTGGCTAAGTTACTGGCGTCGGGCATCATCATGGAAGTGCTGCACCCGGACTGGTTGTCCAACCCGGTCTTGGTGGAAAAGAAAAAAGAGGAAAACCCGAATGTGGCCATAGTGTGGCGCATGTGTATAGATTTCACGAACTTAAACAAGGCATGTCCAAAGGATCCATTCCCGCTGCCTCGGATTGATCAAGTGATTGATTCCACAGCCGGATGTGAGCTGTTATCCTTTGTGGATGCATATTCTGGTTTTCACCAGATACCACTGAACCCCGCTGATCAAATAAAAACTGCTTTCATTACCCGTACGGGGCTTATTGCTTTCGTGTTATGACCTTTTGGTTTGAGAAATGTTGGTGCTGCTTATCAAAGGTGTATGCAAAAATGTTTGCATGATCAAATAGCAAAAATGCGCAGGTGTATGTCGATTATATCGTCATCAAAACTAAGGAGAAATCCACTCTGATTGATGATCTCAGAGAAACATTCGTGAATCTGAGGAGATTCCGGTTGAAGCTTAACCCGAACAAGTGCACCTTTGGTGTACCGGCAGGCAAATTACTTGGTTTCCTCATGTCAAGCCGAGGTATCGAAGTAAATCCGACAAAGATCCGTGCTATTGAAAGCATGAGGTTGCCGAGATGTCTCAAGGATGTGCAGAAGTTTTCTGGTTACTTGGCATCCTTAAGTCGGTTTGTTAGCAGGCTGGGAGAAAAGGCATTGCCTTTATACCAGCTAATGAAGAAAAGTGATAGCTTCACATGGACCTCGCAAGCGCATGCGGCGTTCAGTGAATTGAAAAAGATGTTAGCAACTGCACCGATACTGGCCTCACCGTTACCCAAAGAGCCAATGTTGTTCTACATTGCAGCCACAAACCCAGTTGTTAGTGCTGTAGTGGTGGTGGAGAGAGAAGAAGACGGCAAAACCGTGCAGAGGACAGTATATTATCTAAGCGAGGTGATCTCGCTGTCCAAGCAGAATTATCCTCACTACCAGAAAATGACGTATGGTGTCTACATGGCAGCCAAGAAGTTGAAGCATTACTTCCAGGAGCATTCAATCACAGTGGTGTGTGAGGCACCTATCTCGGAGATCATCAATTGCAAAGATGCAAGTGGCCGAGTAGCCAAGTGGGCCATAGAGGTGTCCCCTTACACACCACATTATAAAAGAAGAGATGCCATCAAATCTCAGGCACTGCCGGATTTCTTGGTGGATTGGGCCGAGATGCAATATGAACCACCACTGCCTGACTCCAATTATTGGAGGATGCACTTTGATGGCTCCAAGACCAAGATTGGTTTGGGTGCCGGAGTAGTTCTTACCTCGCCAAAGCGAGACCAGCTGAGATATGTGCTGCAAATTCATTTTGCGGCATCTAACAATGTGGCCGAGTATGAGGCACTTGTTCATGGGCTCAACGTGGCCAAGGAAATTGGCATTTGCCGAATTGAGTGCTTCGGAGACTCGGATCTTGTGGTGCAGCAAGCCTCAGGAAATTGGGATGCTTTGGACGCCAATATGGCGTTATATCGGTTTCACGTACAGAAGATCTCGGGGTTCTTTGAAGGTTGCGAGTTCAAGCATATACCTCGGACAGAAAACGAAGCTGCCGATATACTGTCCAAGCTAGGTTCATCTCGAGATCCAATTCCACCCGGCATATCCTTGGAGCATCTCAGGAAGCCATCAATCAAACCCTCGCCAGAGTCCGAGTCAATCTTTATCCTGGCAAAACCAGAATCTGATGTTGTTCCCATGAACATCGATCTCGGATGCATCTGGGAAAACCCGGGGACTGACTGGCAGGTCTCGGAGACTGACCAATGGATGTCGGAGGAAGCAATGTCGGTTGATTTCATGGAGGTGGATGATCCGTTGTTTCCTGTGCATCTTGTACCGGGATGGGCACAACCTATAATGGCGTATATGATGGATGGTAGTTTGCCGAGTAATGAAGTTGAGGCCAGGCAAGTACAAAGAAGATCCAAGGCATATACCATCATCAACCAGGAATTATACAAGAGAAGTGTGACCGGGGTGCTGCAACGCTGTGTTGAGCTGCAGGAAGGGCAAGAAATGCTCCTGGAAATTCATCAAGGAGAATGTGGTCATCATGCTTCATCAAGGGCCTTGGTGGCTAAAGTATTCCGGCATGGGTTTTATTGGCCCAATGCTTTGAATCAGGCAGAAGATATCGTCCGAAAATGTGAGGGATGTCAGAGATTTGCTAAGAAGATCCATCTGCCAGCTTCGGCGCTCAAGACAATTCCAATTACTTGGCCCTTTGCAATTTGGTGTCTGGATATGGTGGGGGAATTCAAGCCAGCCCGAGGTAACATGACTCATATGCTGGTGATGGTGGACAAGTTCACCAAGTGGATCGAGGTGAAGCCAATTAGGAAGTGTGATGGCCACACAGCTGTGTCCTTTTTGAAGGACATCATTTTGAGATAAGATTACCTCCATAGCATTATCTCGGATAATGGCACAAACTTTGCTGTGGGAGAGTTTGCTCGGTTCTGTGTCGACAAGGGAATTCGGTTGGACATAGCCTCGGTGGCACACCCGGAGGCAAATGGGCAAGTGGAAAGAGCAAATGCATTGGTGTTGGCCGGCATCAAAGCTCGGTTGATTGAGCCACTGTTGCGAACTCCGTGATGCTGGATAGAGGAGATACAAGCAGTATTATGGGGTCTACGGAGCACACCGAATCGTTCAACTGGCTATATGCCATTTTTTCTGGTCTACGGAGCAGAAGCGGTCTTGCTGACCGACATAGAATATGACGCGTTGAGAGTGGCGTTGTACACTGAGACCGAGGCAAAAGAAGCTCGGGAGAACAGTGTTGATTTGATCAAAGAAGCAAGAGAGTTGTCCTTGTCTCGGTCAATGATATATCATCAGAATCTCCGACGCTATCATAGCCGGAAGATCATTTCTCGGGTATTCCAAGAAGGAGATTTGGTGCTTAGGCTGGTGCAGCGCAAAGCTGGCATGCACAAGTTATCACCTCCATGGGAGGGACCGTTCATTGTGAGCAAGGCTCTGCACAATGATGCTTATTATCTTATAGATGCACAGAAACCAATGAAGCACAGGATGGACAAATCCGGAGAGGAAACCAAATGACCCTGGAATGTAGCTCTGCTCTGACCCTTTTACTCTTAAGAGCACAATGTATGTATCTCGGTTTCCTTTGAATAAAATACCGCCACTCCGAAACGTAACTCGGGGACTGCCTTGTCTATATGTGTGTGTTTTATCTCTGTTTTGAGTGTGTTGTTTATATGTCGGATGATTTTTTGACCTCATTTCAAAAGTTCAAGTAATGTATGCTATATTGTTATGATCTTGTGACTCGACTGACGAACGCCAAAATGGCAGTCAAGAGCAGAGGTTATGGTGTGTAGTAAACATGAAAACGAACTCGGGGACTTGGTTCAAAGATCATCCGACATATGTTGTTTACTAACCCGGTCTTTTCATTCCTTTGCTTTATGTCGGATGACTCTGAATCTTGCCTCAAAATTTATAAGTACTGTATGCTATAATTTTGATCTTGTGACTCGACTGTCGAACGCCAAAATGGTAGACAAGAGCAAAGATTACTAAGTATAGTAAATGAGAAAGTAAACTCAGGGACTTGGTGCAAAGTGATCCGGCATTAAGCCGTTTTCAATAAGAGTAGCGAGATAAGAGTAGCACTGCGAAATACTTAAAAGTATATTTACATCTGCACCCGGCATTCCGGGGATTTAATGGTTCTGCCTGTAATGAGTTCATACAGCTGCGTCGGAGGGGCTCGGATCAGTTGGAGCAGTGCGAGACGCAGGAGCAGTCTCGGTCACAGGATCGATCATTGTGTCGGTGGCTGGCTGCTACGCAGTGCCGGCTGCTACGTCAGACTCGGTTTCCTCGCCGTCATCTTCTTCAACGTCGTCATCTTCATCGTCGGAGTATGCTGGCCCAGGAACGAAATACCGGGTTTGTAACAGCCCAAAGTGGAAAACCTGAAAATCTGAATAAAATTTTCGCTTTTGTGTTGCATTGCATCATGGCATCCATGCATAAACATGTCTCTTTTGAGTTAACACAACATCGATATCGAAATAATATGGAGTTGTTAAAACCAATGCCCGAAGTGCTCTAACAAAACTTCCACACAATGTTGGCACTCAAACTTGTAAAGCAAATACTTTGACATCTTATATTTGTCAAGGAAGTTCAAAGAGCTCAAAACAATATCTTGTCCTTGATTCAAAATTTCTAAAGTAATAACATTTCGAGTTGTGCAAAATGCTCTACTCTAAACCTCTATGAACAAATGTTGTCGAAAGCTTTTTATTTGGCCATGCCAATTTTTGTGGTGCCTCTATATGTTATTGGGAGGCTACCCAAATTTTGTAGATTTTTATAAAATGTGTTGGTGCCTCTTTTTATTCAAAACCTGTGCTGGTTTTAAAAAGAAAAGGGAAAAGGACCCGTTTGTAATTACTGGAGGACCAATCTGTGATGGCAGCAAGTTTTCCAGGGGCTTTGTGAAATCTCGTCGTCTTCCTCACTGTTGCGACCGAGTGCGAGGTGCTCACGCCGCACCACCTCGCCGTGCCGTGCTCGCCGGGCCCCCTGCCCTGCCTCACCTGTGGAGGAGACGAGCCCCACGAGTCCACGACCCACCCCGTGCTGCCCTCGTTCCCCCTGCTCCTCTGCTCCCCATTTCTTCCCTCCCGAGCCGCCATGGCCGCCGGACTCGCCGAGCTTGCCGCCGCCGTGTGAGAGCCTCCCGAGCGAATCGAAGCACACCCGAAGCTCCGCCGTGGTCCGTTCCACCTCTACGCCCGCGGAATCGGCCGGGGAAGCCGCCGTTCCACCGCGCCGTCCCGAACTCCGCCGCTGCCGACCGGAGCTCCGCCGCCAGAAATCCGCCGCTGCCGTCGCTCCTCCGCCGTCACCAACCTCGCCAACTGCTTCGTGGTGAGCACCCCGTGCCGTGCGCACCTTCCCTCTCCCTCTCTCGCGCTGGTTCGCTCCATCTCGTCGTGCCGTAGCCGTGCGCCACTGTCGCCTGCGTTCATGTCGCGCGTGCGCGCTCAAGTCGAGTTTTCGACCGGAGATTCCGGCCCAACTCCGGTGTCACTCCGGACCGGGTCCAGTGGCTGCCGATGCTGGGCTGAAAAATAGCTGGACCGGAAACTCCGGCCCATGAGCACTTGTGGACCGGAAATTCCGGCCTGGACAAAAAAAATGCAAAGTTTCTTTTTTTTCTTTTCCCTCTCAATAGCACATGTCCCCGCTCCCCCTCTCGCTTGTAGAGTTATCGAACCCCCCGTTGATTCCAGCGTATCCATCCCCTTCCGCGAGTCGGGCGCTTAATTTATTTTATCGTTGGAATTAAAAATAATCGAAGGTAAATAATTAAAAAGAGGATTTATAAAATTAATAACTTTTTACCGGCATCTCGGAAAAGGGTGTTCGATATACCAAAATGTTCAGAAAAATATGAATCATCCAGAATCATCATCATCCATGCATATTTGATCACAACTCCAACAATGTGCTCTAGTAGTAATTAAAATCATTAAGTCTAAATATGGGGTTTATTCCCAAATGATGACATAAATATAACGGGGACCCCATTTAACTTGTTGATCATGTTCAATGCTTCTAGGGTGCATTTAAAATGTCATATCATCATTTTTGTTTGCATTGCACAATTGCCATGTGTTGATTATTGTTCTTGCTTTCCGGTGTTGTTTGCTCTCCGGTAGATCACGAGTTCGGAGTTGAGCATCATTACTCCGATGAGCAGTTTGACTCCTCCGCTCAACAAGGCAAGCGTAATCCCCCCTCTGAGCATATCTTATCCTATTTTCCGCAAATATTTTCTCCACTATAATATTGCATGCGGTTCCAAATGTCAATTTGCTTGGATTAGAGTATCCTATAGAATGCATTAAGATTCCGATGCCAATACCTGTTTCCCCCTCCTGTTACCCTAGGTTTGCATTGTTGGCCTGATATAATTACTATGCTATGCAAATGCTTAGCCATGCTTAGTGAAATGCCTAGTTGTACTAGGGATGGTACATGCTGGAAACAGGTGTTGACTTGTGACAGTGATGTTGATGGTGGAGGAATTGTGGTGATGGATAATAAAATGCTTAAAGGTGGGGATGAGAGGCCACATGGGATGTGGTGGGTTGTCTCGTTCTCACCACCTAGGTGCGAGTTCTGGACCTCTTGAACCAAGTTGAGCGTGCAACCATGCGTGGGCTATATGGAACCCCCATCGACCGACTAACTTGTGGCGGGCTAGCCGAGGGTCCTCTAGTTTGGCTTTCCATTTGCGCGTGCGTTGAGATGGTGGCCAAGACTGGGATGAGGATGGTGGTGTTAGGAAAATAAGTGGCCGCGGGACAGGGTGACTGGAGGAGACACCAAACCCGTCCTACCGCCACTGATGATCCTTGGATAGTCTTAAGCAAGGTAAAGGTTGTAGCCATTTCACACCCAGCCGGCTTTCCCCGGAAGAGAGCTAATGTCTGGCAATGAGTCTGGCGGTACGCGTGGCGAAGGAGCTGGGGCCCCTCGGGACTCCGGGGACTTCCACTTTGTACACCCCTGCAGGGATAAATCTTTTCGAAAAGCCGTGTCCGCGGTTATGGACGACTTGGGAATGGACGCTGATCATAGAATAACTTTAACGGAATGATTAAAAACTGAGTACTAGAGGTACTACTTCACGAATGCAAGGTTGACTTCCTCGAGGGTGATTCGGGGAGGTGCCTTTTATGAACAGGTACAAGTGGTGATGATGGTTGATGTTGAGGAAGGTGACCTCAAGAGAAAAGAGTTACTTCTTACCCCTCTTCTAAAAGTATTCTGATTAGACGATGCCATGGAGTCTTGTTTTATTGAATAAAATCAGCTTTATGCAAAAGAGCCATAAAACTTTGAAAGCCAATCATCGAGCATATATTAGCTCTTAATCTTGCGAGTTCGTCGAACTCAACGTCGTTTGCTTATTTTCAGGAGAGGACTTCACCGACCTCGAAGGTGGGTTCTTTGTGGACGTCGACGAGTAGTCTGGGGTTCCCAGGTGGCAGCTTGGGACATCCCGGAACAGCTGGCGCTGGATGTTTATTTGCAGGCCTCTTAGGCCATAATTTGGTTCTTGTTGTTTAGAACAACACACTTCGCTTCCGCATGTTGTAATTTTGGGTCTGTGACCTCTGGTTGTCATTTGCTATCTTTCTCTATTATAAGAGTTGAACTATATGATTTTGTGTCGTAGAGTCTGTGATGTGCCAGTTGTTCCACAAGTCTTGATCTCTCTATTATGCTTTGATAGTGTGTCTGGTGGCATCGGATAACCGGAGACACAGTATCACTGTATAGCAGTCGGGTCAGGGCGCCACAAGTTGGTATCAGAGCAGTACTACCTGTAGGAAACCCTTCTACTGGTCGATGTTGAGTCTAGTGTTTGTGAAAATATTTTTAACCTAAAAATGAGTTGTGAAAACCATCTTAGGATTCTTTTTACTCCTTATCTGGTTACCCTCTAATCTCGGAGCAATCTTATCTTGATTTGATTTAAAGGTTTACTCCTCGTCTGTTACTTCAAAATGATTAGAAACGGGGTTGGGTTCGACCTTTAGGGTTATGTGTCCAGTTGCTCCCGCTGCGTTGCAATCCCAAATCAACTCAGATGTTCTACTGAATCTAATCATTTGCTTCTTTCTTTGGGTTTTAACCCAAGGACTTGAACATAAGGTCCCGGATTGTGCCGGATAGTGTGGGTTGAATCACGTGGTTTCTTAGCCACTTGAATCTCACGCTACTGGTGCATGATGCTGATCTTCGACCCAAGTCCCCTCTTGTTGGTTCCTTGTCCGTTGTTGCACAAAGCATTATCATCCCTAGTCTGAGTACTTGAGTACGCTAATGCTAATGTCTTAACCCTATCAAGGTGGATACTAACCGCGTCCTTGTCAAATCTATAGAATGGCCCAACGTCCTCCGCTCCATCAAATCGAAGCCACCCCAGGGACCCACTCGACACCCTTTGATCGGCAGAAATCCCATACATCTAAAGTTTTGCCCAAGAAAGCTATAGACAAACGCAGGTGCTACACTTGTAAGGAGCTTGGACATCCGTACCGAAAGTGCCCCCTTAAATACCCCAGAAAGTGGGGACTACCACAAGAAAAGGCATGTAGTCAGTGCGGAAGGGGTGGACATCAGGAGAGTCAATGCCCCGGCAGTTGCCCGCATTGTCTCAACAAGCATCCACTCGGCAAGTGCCCAACCGCTAGCGCCACCTGCTACCTATGCGAGGGAGATGACCATTTCCCGGCTGATTGTTCTATGGAGTTCATAGTGGGGGCAGTAAAGGATGCACAGGAGAAGATTGCTCAGCACGCCACCACGCGCCCCACTACTTCGACATTTGGGCCAAGCGGAGGTGGATATCGTCCTCGGCTACCTGCTCCACCTGGACTCACTTGCTACGCTTGTGGCCAGGCTGGCCACTACTCCAGGGAGTGCCCCCAGAAGGCACCTCTCGCGATAACTCCTGCACGAGCCCCTGCCACTCCAACTGGCAAGGCTGGACCTATTGTGCGTCATGGCCTGAACCACGTCTCTGCTGAAGAAGCTGAAGAAGATTCCGGCGTCCTTATGGGTGAGTTACTAATCAACAATAATCTTGCTACAATTTTGTTTGACCTTGCTGCATCTCTCCCTTTTGGGCATGGTTATCACAATTGAGTAATAACCGGTGCATCTCCAACATCTTAGGATTTCTCCTGAGCATTTCGTACTCTGATCTGCCTTCCAACCTTTGTCTGTCAGTTGATAGTAAAGTTCTATCGTGCGTTGGTATGTTCCGATGCAAGTCACTCTCTCGATCCGTCGGGATTTCTCCCCTTCGTCTTGTTTGGAGAAACAACTCTAGTACCTTGTCCATTTCTCGGACCAGGTCAAAGTATTGTAATCTGCGGAATAAGGGGCTTGTCTAGCTTTTGGTTCTGCTCCACCCTAGAGTGTCACACTCTTTGATATCAGGGTATCGAGCTAAGTAGCATGATCCTCTTGATGAAGTGATGCTCTTACACTTTGTTACTCTCCGTTCCCCGAGTGACCAGTTGCTCGAGAAGGTTAAGTCGTGATCAATGATGTGGCTATCGGATATTCTTAGCAGTTCTTACCGTGCGGAAATCCAGGGATATCCATTGCCCTCCTTAGCATGATTGGTTAGCCAATCAATAAGCTGAGTTTGACAGTGCTACCAAGTCAGTTGGCTCTGATACACTCCCTCGGTCAAAGAGCTAGGTTCACACCGAAGCTCCCTAGACCACCTCGTTGTGCCTTGAAAGGCATGATTCTCTCTTGAACTCATGATCCACCGGTATATTGTGGTATCCTATATGTGGATCGTGGTATTCTGGAGGTCTTTCCAGAAGTATCGCCAGGTTGTCGCCTGTCCAAGCTCAACATCACGGACAACCCTTTTCTCCAAGAAAAATTGAGCTTATGAGTAAGCTGGTTCTCTGAACAACTCCCTTCTCCAAGAAAATCGGGCTGGATGTCCAGAATTATTCGGTTGAGCTGGAACAACTTGGAGAGTCGAAAGACAAGAGCTCTATCCTGACATAGTTCCTTTCCAAAGGGATGTCCAGCTTCCTGTGTCGAAGCAAGGTGGTATCTCCTTTGTGGATATACTATCCTACAAAGTTTTGATTTGATTTGGGCTATCGTCAAATCAAACTCAGACTAACACATTCAGTAGGTTAAACTCAGATTAGAAAGATGTTAGTCTGACCAATACTCATGCCGTCCATGCAACATATGAGTCTACCGTCTTGGAGTATCTAGATAAGTTCGTTGTTGAGCCCATCCACTACATCCTTTTTCCTCCCTGTTTGATTGGAAAGCTTGTTAGAACTAACCTTGTGTCGTCACAAGGCAATGTTCTGGAGTTAGATGTGACTTTTCCTGGTTCACGTGCAACTGCTGAAAGATGTCGCCGTGGATCTGAGTGAATTTTCTGGTTCCTCGAAATTATCTCAACTTGATCATGCATGTGTGGAATATTCTCGGAATGGTATGTTGTTACCTCCTATCCTTGGGAATTTCATCTATGCATCCAAGCCACTGATTGAATTGTTCCAGAAAGAGAGGAAGTCTGAGAACTTCTTTGTCTTCTAATTGTGTTTCCCATCATGGACTAAATCGTGTCTCGTTGCCAGTAAATCAAGTAGGGCTGCTGTCTTCTGACAAGTTGCTGATACTTGAGTTCCGCAATCTCGTTCCTCCTTTGGAGTTTGACCTTGTAGTCCAACTCTTGGGTTTCCTAGCAATTGTACTCCGTTGGTATGCATTGCAAAGCTTCCTATTCCTACCGGTGCTGAGTCTGAAGTATCTCTACACTTCCTAGGTTCGACTCTCAAACAGAAACGACAGTTGGTGATCCTCAAGAAGTTGTCCCGATGTCTGGAAATCAAGAAGTGTTCCTGATACTAACGTTTGCGGAGTTTCTGAATTTTCTCTCGATCTAGCTTTCCGACCCTCCTTCGGTGATCTGAAATGTTCCTCCGTGAGGAAAAGTTCTACTCAAGCTGTGTGGTGGAAGTTGCCTCCTCATCTGTTGGAATCTTGGTTAGCATTCATCTTCTGAAATTCAAGGCCTTGTGCAAAGTTCATATTCTGAATCTTGGAGAAACAGTTGTCTGCCAACTGGAAACTCTTATCAAATCTCCCGTCAAACGCTTGTGTCCCCTAACTGTCAATTCAAGGACTGCTCGAAGTCTCATCCTAGGTTCTACTAGGAGGTACTCGTTCGTTGTATCTTCCGCAAGATCCATCCTTCCGGTGAGGTGCCCTTTTTCGCCTATGGGGTACATTGATAGTGACCTTGAAGTGTAGCCGATGAAGATCTTCATGATGCCTTCGGTTAACCTCTTCAAGAAAGAAGCCACCTGAAGCGAGAAGATCGTGTAGTACCGTCGTGACCTTCCCCTCTTTCCTACGCTTAGAATCTCGGGACGAGATTCCTGTAAGGAGGGTAGAGTTGTAACAGCCCAAAGTGGAAAACCTGAAAATCTGAATAAAATTTTCGCTTTTGTGTTGCATTGCATCATGGCATCCATGCATAAACATGTCTCTTTTGAGTTAACACAACATCGATATCGAAATAATATGGAGTTGTTAAAACCAATGCCCAAAGTGCTCTAACAAAACTTCCACACAATGTTGGCACTCAAACTTGTAAAGCAAATACTTTGACATCTTATATTTGTCAAGGAAGTTCAAAGAGCTCAAAACAATATCTTGTCCTTGATTCAAAATTTCTAAAGTAATAACATTTCGAGTTGTGCAAAATGCTCTACTCTAAACCTCTATGAACAAATGTTGTCGAAAACTTTTTATTTGGCCATGCCAATTTTTGTGGTGCCTCTATATGTTATTGGGAGGCTACCCAAATTTTTGTAGATTTTTATAAAATGTGTTGGTGCCTCTTTTAATTCAAAACATGTGCTGGTTTTAAAAAGAAAAGGGAAAAGGACCCGTTTGTAATTACTGGAGGACCAATCTGTGATGGCAGCAAGTTTTCCAGGGGCTTTGTGAAATCTCGTCGTCTTCCTCACTGTTGCGACCGAGCGCGAGGTGCTCACGCCGCACCACCTCGCCGTGTCGTGCTTGCCGGGCCCCCCTGCCCTGCCTCACCTGTGGAGGAGACGAGCCCCACGAGTCCACGACCCACCCCGTGCTGCCCTCGTTCCCCCTGCTCCTCTGCTCCCCATTTCTTCCCTCCCGAGCCGCCATGGCCGCCGGACTCGCCGAGCTTGCCGCCGCCGTGTGAGAGCCTCCCGAGCGAATCGAAGCACACCCGAAGCTCCGCCGTGGTCCGTTCCACCTCTACGCCCGCGGAATCGGCCGGGGAAGCCGCCGTTCCACCGCGCCGTCCCGAACTCCGCCGCTGCCGACCGGAGCTCCGCCGCCAGAAATCCGCCGCTGCCGTCGCTCCTCCGCCGTCACCAACCTCGCCAACTGCTTCGTGGTGAGCACCCCGTGCCGTGCGTACCTTCCCTCTCCCTCTCTCACGCTGGTTCGCTCCATCTCGCCGTGCCGTAGCCGTGCGCCACTGTCGCCTGCGTTCATGTCGCGCGTGCGCGCTCAAGTCGAGTTTCCGACCGGAGATTCCGGCCCAACTCCGGTGTCACTCCGGATCGGGTCCAGTGGCTGCCGATGCTGGGCTGAAAAATAGCTGGACCGGAAACTCCGGCCCATGAGCACTTGTGGACCGGAAATTCCGGCCTGGACAAAAAAAATGGAAAGTTTCTTTTTTTCTTTTCCCTCTCAATAGCACATGTCCCCGCTCCCCCTCTCGCTTGTAGAGTTATCGAACCCCCCGTTGATTCCAGCGTATCCATCCCCTTCCGCGAGTCGGGCGCTTAATTTATTTTATCGTTGGAATTAAAAATAATCGAAGGTAAATAATTAAAAAGAGGATTTATAAAATTAATAACTTTTTACCGGGATCTCGGAAAAGGGTGTTCGATATACCAAAATGTTCAGAAAAATATGAATCATCCAGAATCATCATCATCCATGCATATTTGATCACAACTCCAACAATGTGCTCTAGTAGTAATTAAAATCATTAAGTCTAAATATGGGGTTTATTCCCAAATGATGACATAAATATAACGGGGACCCCATTTAACTTGTTGATCATGTTCAATGCTTCTAGGGTGCATTTAAAATGTCATATCATCATTTTTGTTTGCATTGCACAATTGCCATGTGTTGATTATTGTTCTTGCTTTCCGGTGTTGTTTGCTCTCCGGTAGATCACGAGTTCGGAGTTGAGCATCATTACTCCGACGAGCAGTTTGACTCCTCCGCTCAACAAGGCAAGCATAATCCCCCCTCTGAGCATATCTTATCCTATTTTCTGCAAATATTTTCTCCACTATAATATTGCATGCGGTTCCAAATGTCAATTTGCTTGGATTAGAGTATCCTATAGAATGCATTAAGATTCCGATGCCAATACCTGTTTCCCCCTCCTATTACCCTAGGTTTGCATTGTTGGCCTGATATAATTACTATGCTATGCAAATGCTTAGCCATGCTTAGTGAAATGCCTAGTTGTACTAGGGATGGTACATGCTGGAAACAGGTGTTGACTTGTGACAGTGATGTTGATGGTGGAGGAATTGTGGTGATGGATAATAAAATGCTTAAAGGTGGGGATGAGAGGCCACATGGGATGTGGTGGGTTGTCTCGTTCTCACCGCCTAGGTGCGAGTTCTGGACCTCTTGAACCAAGTTGAGCGTGCAACCATGCGTGGGCTATATGGAACCCCCATCGACCGACTAACTTGTGGCGGGCTAGCCGAGGGTCCTCTAGTTTGGCTTTCCATTTGCGCGTGCGTTGAGATGGTGGCCAAGACTGGGATGAGGATGGTGGTGTTAGGAAAATAAGTGGCCGCGGGACAGGGTGACTGGAGGAGACACCAAACCCGTCCTACCGCCACTGATGATCCTTGGATAGTCTTAAGCAAGGTAAAGGTTGTAGCCGTTTCACACCCAGCCGGCTTTCCCCGGAAGAGAGCTAATGTCTGGCAATGAGTCTGGCGGTACGCGTGGCGAAGGAGCTGGGGCCCCTCGGGACTCCGGGGACTTCCACTTTGTACACCCCTGCAGGGATAAATCTTTTCGAAAAGCCGTGTCCGCGGTTATGGACGACTTGGGAATGGACGCTGATCATAGAATAACTTTAACGGAATAATTAAAAACTGAGTACTAGAGGTACTACTTCACGAATGCAAGGTTGACTTCCTCGAGGGTGATTCGGGGAGGTGCCTTTGATGAACAGGTACAAGTGGTGATGATGGTTGATGTTGAGGAAGGTGACCTCAAGAGAAAAGAGTTACTTCTTACCCCTCTTCTAAAAGTATTCTGATTGGACGATGCCATGGAGTCTTGTTTTATTGAATAAAATCAGCTTTATGCAAAAGAGCCATAAAACTTTGAAAGCCAATCATCGAGCATATATTAGCTCTTAATCTTGCGAGTTCGTCGAACTCAACGTCGTTTGCTTATTTTCAGGAGAGGACTTCACCGACCTCGAAGGTGGGTTCTTTGTGGACGTCGACGAGTAGTCTGGGGTTCCCAGGTGGCAGCTTAGGACATCCCGGAACAGCTGGCGCTGGATGTTTATTTGCAGGCCTCTTAGGCCGTAATTTGGTTCTTGTTGTTTAGAACAACACACTTCGCTTCCGCATGTTGTAATGTTGGGTCTGTGACCTCTGGTTGTCATTTGCTATCTTTCTCTATTATAAGAGTTGAACTATATGATTTTGTGTCGTAGAGTCTGTGATGTGCCAGTTGTTCCACAAGTCTTGATCTCTCTATTATGCTTTGATAGTGTGTCTGGTGGTATCGGATAACCGGAGACACAGTATCACTGTATAGCAGTCGGGTCAGGGCGCCACAGGGTTTGAGCGTAACCAGCCATGAAGGAAGCAGCCTCCTGGCGGCGCTCGATCAGCACCGGATCTTCAGCCCATTGTGATTGGGCGCGCAGAGATCTCAGTGCGTTGAGATCAATGGACTCGTACCATGAGGGCACAAATGTCAGAGCTTGGTCTACGCCGGCACGAGCTGAGGAGGATCTCCACTCTCGGAACCTTGTCTCGGCAGTCATCAGGCACTTGGACAACTCGGCAACGGAAGCTGGGGTCTCTGACTCTGGCCATAGAAAATTGTAAACCCGGATACCAGCGTCAAGGAGCTCGGTACCAATGGTCTTCAGAGGAGAGATGCGAGCATCAAGAGCCGTCAGGTGATCTTCGATGTCCCATTCCTCATAGATTGGGCATGTTTCTGCTCTCTTGTCTCGCGCCTTGCGGACAGTGTTGGCTGCAGCGGCCTTGGAGTGGGAGAATTGCTCTGAAGAAAGAAAAGCTGTTACCGAATTAAGCCATATACCGGCATATTTCTAATGTCGACAGAAGCCAAGGAAATGAAGAGAAAGGGTGAACAAAACTCACTGTCCATTTCGTTGTTGATTCGGGTGAGCTTGGCCAGCCAGCGGTCAGATTTGGTCTTGAGGGTATCCAGTTCTTGTTGAACCGAGCTAGCGCGAGCCTCGTTCTGGTTGAGGAGCTCCTTTTGCTTCGAAGCTCCTTCTTCCCGCTGCTTCAGAGTGTTCTCCAGCTCAGATTTCTCGTTATGAGCCCGTTCAAGCTCCTGCTGGAGCCGAGACACCTTGGTTTTCTCCTTCTCGAGCGCTGCGTTGTGCGCGCTCTCCCTGCTCGTCAGCGTCTCCTGCAGCTGCTTGTAGGAGCTCTTGAGTTTTTTGTGGTCCAGGAGTAGCTTCTGGAATACTACAGTCTGAGCATTGGTGCATTGCTGCAAAAAGGGAAAATGTTAGTGTTACTATGAAGATGCAGGCCGAGTAAACTTGACCCGAGACTCGGGGACTGGGTGTCGGATTTTCTGAGCCTGCTGGTGGAAATTTTGTGAAGATTTGCACCGAGTGATCTTTACTCGGGAGAGCGTCAATCACTCGATCCGAATCTCGGGGACTGGAAATTGTATATGTTTATCATCTATTGCAGAGGAAAGAGGTGTGGCAGAGGAAAATTTACCTCGGCAACCTTGCTGGCTTGAAGGGTCGCAACTTGCAATTTGTGCATGGAATGAGCAAGTGCGCTGGGTCCAGCTGGATGTCGGTTGGACGGATTCGCAGAAGAGACCTCGCCAGTGTCGGCGGCATTCCAATCCATGTGATACTGCTCCTCCGAGCCCAAGATGTGTCCACTTTGAGTTCGAAGCTGAGGAAAACCCTAGCTGCCAGTGGAAACTCTGGTGACAGAAGCAGTGAGAGCTTGGTGGGCCGGTGTAGTGGTTGGAGTCAGCACCACTTGTTTCGTCGGGTTAACAAGTTGTTTCCCGGTGGCCGCTTGATGCTGTGCCGACTTGTGGGGTGAAGTAGATTTCTGAGTTGATAACTCGGTGGACTTTTTAGTGGACTTTGGCGGTGGCGGCTTTGATATCTGTTGCTGAGGCTGCTGCTGCTTTTGTTGCTGTTGCTGCTGTTGTTGCTGCGGTGGCTGCTGCTGTTGTGATGGTGGTTGTTGCTGCTGATCCGGGCTGTCGGAGTCTTGGTCCGCGCAGCCTCGGAGTCCTTTATGTTGGCACCGAGTTCATTGTCTCGGTCAAGGACTGAGCTTTTGGGGCAGCTTGGCCTCCTCCAGGTGCGGCATCAGAACCTGGCAACAGTATGACGGATGGAGTGGTGAGTGCCTGGGCTGAGCTAGCATCTCCAGTGTTGGTTGGCCGAGGTGTAGTTGGTGAAGGAAGGGGTGAGCGCATAGAGGACGCACTCTGGTTAACCTCAAGGGCGGCGCTGCATCGAGAAAGGAAAAAAGGTTACCTTGGGAAAGTGTTATCTCGGTTAAAGTAAGAAAGGGAAGTGGCTTATGCCGGCAAAAGATATCTTACCCTTCTGTAACTGGCGGCATCTTCATGCCTCGGGGCTTCACTCCCGGCTTCTTCCGCATCTTCTGTTTCTTCGCGGCAGGGGCCGGGGTGTGGAAGTCTCGGTATCCGAGATACCGGTGCCTGCGTGTTTGCGAGACACGCCTTGGTCGCCCGTGGTAGTAGGGCGCGAGCTCGGAGCTTGGCCTGCCAGGTTAACTGGTGCCGAGGGTATTGGGTGAGCATATGCGAGGGGACGAGCATCAAATACCTCAAGAATTTCACAATCATCGTCATCGTCATCATTACCTGAGGCGCCAGCAGCCGGAATTGGCATGTGATCTTCGTCATCCGGGTCCTCAACTTCGGCGACAGCCGGGGCAAGTAAATCTTGGCCCCATTTGGCGGAGGGAGTAGCTCCGTCCTCCTTGGCTTGCCGAGCAAATAGCTGCAGTGCAGATGCAGTGGAACCAGGTTATTATAGAAGCAAAGTACAGCGCCGACATAAAAGTTATGTCGGCAGGCAAAATGTTTCGGTCGGGATTGTGTGTTACTCACTTGCTCCGGAAGCCGAGATCTGTTATGGGGTTCTTTACCCCATACCCATTCCTCGGGCATCGTCGTCTTGGCGATGGACTTGACACGCCTCCGAATCTCGGCTTTGCTCATCTCATGAGTGCTGACCCGAGTAGGGTCATATCGACCACTCATGTGGCAAATCTTGTGAACTCGGTTCTGGAGAGGGGAAACTCGGCGGCTAATAAAGGTCCTCAAGAGATCATCAGCTACCAGCCCTTCCCCCTGGAACGAGACAACGTACTTGTGAATTTGGTTAAGCTCGGGAATCGTCTCCCTGGGGTTATAGTTCCGGTTGTGCTGCTCTGCGGGAGTGCCGAGTGTGAATGTCGGCAAATTGAGGAGGTTGGTGTTGTCCGGGCTCTTCACGTAGAAGAACGTGCGCTGCCATTTCCGGCATGATTCCAAGCCCTGAATCCGAGGGAAGATGGAAGCTCTCCGAGGTATAATTGTGGCAGCTCCGCACGGGGTCATCTCCTTGGGGAGGTTCTTGTTATCTGGATTCCGGACGCTCTTCTTCCGGAGTTGGAAGTATTTGGCCCAGAGGTCAACGGTGGGCCAGAGACCGAGATATCCCTCGGAGAAAGAGACATACGCCGAGAGAGTGGTGATGGCGTTGGCAGGAAGATGGTGGGGTTGGAGATGAAAATGGTTTAGGAAAGCTCAGAAGAAGGGGCTCGCTGTAAGTCCAAAGCCGCGCTCGAAGTGCGCGATGAAGACTACGCGTTCGCCGGGTTGCAGAACCGGCTCAGCCTCAGTGCCTGGGACCCAACATATCACCTCGGCAGGGATACGCCGAGTCCGGACCAGCCAGTCTATTTCCTGTTGGGTAACGTCGAAGCCTTCCCATCTTGCACGTTCACCCTCGTCTGCGGCAGTGTCGGCGGGATCCGGGATGTTGCTGGAAGACATCTCGGGAGGACTCTGAAAAGAGGCAGAGATTTGACCGGGATAAGTATCTCGGAATATTTGAGTAACAAAGGGTAAAAGGAGTAGTGGCGGGAAACACAAATCTGTGGCTAAATGTCTTGCGGAAAAATCTACGGAGAAGGAAAAATAGGAAATAAAGGCAAGATCTATGGGTTGAATCTAGAGAAACATGGTGATAAATTAGTGCAAGGATAATAAAGAGCACGGTAAAGAAGATCTATAGAAGATCTAATGCGGAGGAATTAAAAGTAACCGCAAAGGTGGTGAGCAAGTTCATCGGAGAAGATGAACAAGTTCATCGCGGAGGATGAACACGTTCATGGGCAGTGCTAAAGGAAAGGATCTTACCAGAGAAGTGCAGGGTGCGTCGATGGAGAGAAGGGGCTCGGCGGCGGCGTGAGGAACTCCGGTGCGATGGCACGGTGCAATGTGCGGTGAGCTCTGTGCGGCGGCGGCAATGGCGCAGAAGAGCGCGAGGAGGAAGAAGGAGAGAATGGTGGAGAAAAGATGAAGGGGCCGCCGCTCCCCTATTTATAGGCGAGGGAGGTGTGCGGTTGGTGATTTCACCGCGCATGATTCTCGAAACCGCCGCGCGGATTTACTGCACATGATCCGCCCGTTGCGCGATAAAAACGGCCGCGCGTTCAGCCGCATCGTGGGCCGCAGAGTGGAAACTGTCACGCGCGTGGTTAATGGTGCGGTTGCGGGCGCGGGAATCCCGGGGTCACACAGTAATGCATGCGCTGACGTGGTCAAAGCACTCAAGTGCCTGAGGGACGTGACAGCTCATAGAGCTCGCGTGACGTGGCTGGCATGCGCTCAGAGGTATGTCTGTCCGCGCACTGTAACCCAGGTGACACGCAGAGTTGTGCTGCCACGTGCTGTGGCGAAATCTTTGAGAATATCGAGGACATCTTCTTGTGTCGGAAAGACAACATAAGAATGAATGTCAAAGGTGGTTGAAGGTTTGGTTCTTGAAGTTTGAGGTGGACCGACATAGTTATGTCGGATGGTTGGTTCAGGTGGTTTTGATTTTGTAAACCTGGCGCGGCCCTCCATCCGAGTTTATAGGACCGCACCAGCTTCGGGGACTAATGTCGGGGGGCTACCCCCGGGTAGGGTCATCTTATGGTGTGAACAGTGTCCAAGAGTGGACCGAGGTATAGTAAAATCGAGATAACCGAGGCACGGTGCTGAAGTAAACAGACATAGCTAGGCCCACAAGGGGCCGAGGTATGGTATGGCTGTAAGCCGAGATAGCCAGGCCCAGAAGAGGCCGGGATGTGATGACCGAGATATGCTGACCGACATATGTATGTCGGTATATTCATGTTTTCTCTTATGTGCAGGGAAAATCCGACATGCCCAAGCCGAGTTAAAGAGAAGAGGCGCAAAGTCAATGCTGTGGTCACTTCCCACCTGACACGGGAGCGTGTCAGGAGGGATGGTGCAGAGGCGAAGTGACGGGCATGCTTATCTCTGACACAGGGCACCTGTGGAAGCAGATAACAAGGCAGTGCTGGGCTCGAGGGAACGCGGGGCTCAAGGCAGGGCAGGTCATGTCACATCCTGTCCCTGCAGAGGTGTGATCATGAGCATGCTGCTGACATAGGCATACGTGTCGGTGGCAGAGATCACCATCATGAGCATGCCCCTGACACGGATGAGAGAGGCTACAGTGCCGAGTTTGGACCGTAGTGTTTGGACCATACCTCGGTTTAGCCTATAAATAGAGCTTCACCCCCTCCTGCGTGAAGGACGAACCCCTGAGATACTTTTTACCTCTTAGTTGCATCTTCTAGCTAGTGCTTGTTCTCCATTGTTGTATCATACAGCTCGAGGAGCACTTGTGTATTTCGGTACCCCGAGATATATCCGAGACAGACAGGCAGGAGTAGGGGTTTTACCTCCTCACGAGGGCCCTGAACCTGGGTAGATCTTGTGTGTGCTTTTGTGTCTTTGTGTGCGCTCCTTAGCGCGCTAGCCCTCCCCGGTTCCATCAGCGTCCATCGGCCCCAGCATAAGCCATCCTATGGCATCTGCCGTGATCACACCACGACAATATCGAAAAAGATGATGTGTATTTTCTAAAGAAAAGTGTTTATCGATTTGTACAAGAGTGTTGCAAGAAAACAATCCACAATATACGAGTTCATATATTTTGAAAGAAACGTTCATCTATTTTTTCTAAATAAATTTAATGTTGACATGTCTTGAAGAGGTGTTTCATATTTTGTAAAATAAATGTTCACATGCTTCAAAAGAAGTGTTCATTTATCTAGTAAAGAACATTCTTGCTACCCAAAAAGCACAGCAAATGGGAAAATAAAAGTGAAAATAAGAAAAATAGAAAGTAAACAACAATTGCGTTATTGGGCCACCCTGTAGATTAAAAATGTCCTTTTTACTTTTATTTTATATCTAAAAACTTATTTACTTATTCTTTTATGTTTTCCATTTTAATTTCTATTTCTATTATTTATTTATTTGATACCTGTGTTTTATTACTTAATTTAATATACATACTTTTTTATTATATGTATTACATTAATAATTATTTTGTCCCATATGAACAATTATCTTGAACCGCATGAAAATCTATTTGTGCCGCATAAACAATTATTTGAACCAGATGGACACTTCTTTTCTCGAACAGTAAAACAAAGTATCCGTTAATGGGTCGGGTCGGATGCAGCCCATTTTGGAACATTGAGGCGCCTCAAACCTAATTGACGCTTATGTAAGCTTTTCTTTATACCATTTTGGAACAAGACATGTAAGCTTTTCTTTATACCATTACCACATGCATAACATTTTCTGTTCGAACCAAACACCTATCAACTTATTTGAATAACTCTCCAAACAAATATAAGTTAAACAAGAGAGTATTTTCTACAAAAGAACTAATATCTCTGAACAAGAGATACATGAAAAACAAGAGCTAGAAGCTAAACAGAGCAAAAACAGAATACTCAACAAGTATAAGTGAAGAACAAGAATGGCAGGATCCAACTTAGTTATGACCAGAGAACAAAACATAAAAAAACTGAAAATAAAAGCACATAGACGCTCCAAGAACATCACTTAAAGTGTGAAGCAATAAAAATATAGTCTCACTAGAGGCTCCTCGGCCACCTCTCCAGCCCCATCGTCGGCGAGGAAGGCTTTGCACTGGTGGCAAGACTTGGTCTGCCCATGCACTCCGCGGCCTCGGGGCTCGTCACCATGGGCCAACATGTCCGCTTCCACTCCACCTCGGTGGTGGCTTTGGCGGAGATCGACGGAAGGGGGACACCGGAGCTCGGCGAAAGGTTCGCAACATTGGAGGAAAAAACTAGTCGTCTCGAGCTCCAAAACATAGAAGTTAAGATAACGGTGACGGTACTAGAGCATAGGGTGACGAAGATTAGGAGGGGCCTGATTTGGGTTCAGGCTCTTGGCATTGGTGTAGGTACCGTGGTGATGTTAGGTAGCTCTACCATCTATTATCTCTGGGATTCCAAAAAGGTTCAAGCTTTCGTCTTTAAGCAAAGCACAACTGCGATGAATGAGTATCGGTTCAGGCTCTTGGCATTGGTGTAGGTACCGTGGTGATGTTAGGTAGCTCTACCATCTATTATCTCTGGGATTAAAAAAAGGTTCGAGCTTTCGTCTTTAAGCAAAGCACAACTGCGATGAATGAGTATCGGGCTGAGGTTTGGAGCTGTGCCAAGACTAACGCAAGCCATGTCCTCAACGTCTGCACATTTGGTTACTTTGGGTCATCATGGGAAGAGAACGAGAAGGACTAGGAATCTGTGAAGGATAAGAATTGACTGTGTAACTATGGACAAGGAGGTTGTGGTTGATGTATCATTCTTATGCTATGTTTCGAGGGATGGATCATCTTGATGAATCTTGGATATACCAGTATCTCTATGCATTATCTGTTGTTGTGTATGTTTAATACTTCGGATGTTGTGTTAAAGACCCGTGAAAGTCTATTGCTGTTTGTATCCAGTGAAAGACTATCTTTTTAGCATGTGGCTGTTTTGCTTGTGCTTGGAGTGTGCATACATGGGACGAATATTTATATTATTTATATTAAACTTTTATACTTACTTTTAGCATGTTACAGTCTTAACGAGTATATTTCATATTCCCTTTTTTATTGTTAACCACATAAAAATTATTAAATGTTTGTTGTATCATAATTTTAAAATACATTTGCATGATGAGAGTTAAATTATGTTTTACACCATAGTTTTCTTAATCAATTTATTCCTGGTAATTGTATAAAATATATTGTGTATAAATTTTTATTGTAGAGAGATGTAACACAAGTGGTCTAACAAATATCTTAATAGAGTGTGGTAGTGTATGATTAGATAACCATCTTCATAGAAGTTAACATATCATAATAAGTTGAATATTACTAGCATAAATGTCTACTTCTACTTCCGTGGTCAAATATGTCATGCAATTTATAGTGGGTATATTAATGAGTTGCCCACGGTTGCATGGAGTGTACTTGGCATTATTATCACTAACAGTAATCACCGATGAATAATGAATTACATAGATCTTACTACTTTTGCGTAAGTAAGATTTGATTGTTTGATATGCTCGTCCGCAATAGGCTCGGTGTTATCTTGTATATATACAAGTGCTTGTTAATATTTCAGAGATAAATTTTCATGCACATAATTAGACATAGAAATCAAGTTGGCACATATGTCAGTTCGTATAAAATGTAGGACATCAACATGAGTGCGACTATCAACCTAATTAAGTAAACTCACAGTCATTGATTAGATTGGTTTTGTTTCTATATATGTAATACACACTATTGGTGTGTGTCATGTTTACATGCTTACGCAAATTTATCCTTTTAATAGATAATCAATAGTATCTTAAACATAATAGATATGATGTTTTTTATCATTCTGGCATCGAGCTATTTCACCGCAGGACCTCCCCTACAGTATCGTCACTGCTGTAGAGTTTAACCACCAAATTTGGGATGGATTGGTGTGATTCCTCTACGCCTAGGACATAAGAACATCGAACCATGAATGAGGAAAGGCATGAGATAAATATTGACTAGTAATTGTGAAGATATAAGCCCGTGGCTCTCCCAGCCTTTATATAGGAGGCTGGGTCCCGGGAGTTCGCTACCGACTAGGTTTACATGTAAGGTAAGTATGAACCGTCTTTGCTTGATCTTGACTTGGTGCGTACGCCTCGCTGTAGACTTCCTTGTTCGGCCCTTGTCATGGAGTTCTCTTGGGCCACTCAGTGGGCCTTTAGTCTTGCCGTGCACCAGGTATACACAAGGTGGTGTACCCGAAGTGTGTGCCCACGTCAGTAGCCCCCGAGTGCCTGGTTGACTTGAAGAGTCAGGCAGGGACTCATAATCAGAAGAATCTCCTGGTGCACGATATACTTTGCTTTATTTGTTATAGTTGTACGCCAGTCTAGGGATGGTGGCATAGTAGGCCAGGTAAGCTCGACTGATCGGGACCAGTTAAATGCTGTTGGGCAAAAACCTTACTAACCTACTTCAGGTTCGAGTCACCGGGCTCAAACCCGGATAAAGCTAGGGAAGCTCGACTCAGGCCGCGGAGTTCTTATAGAGTGGAACTCCAGCATCTGAAAGGGTACCGAACACGTCCGTCAGAATTTTTCTTCATGCCTGTTGGCATGGATAATTACAAGGTTACCACATCAGGGCAGTCCCTGGCCGGCTTGACATGGTCGGCGGGTCTTATCTTTACACACTAGGTGAAGCATCCGAGGTTTGTTTGCAGCTGTTGCACTCGGGAAGTCTGGAGGTAGTCAGAGGATGACTCGACTAGAGCTCGGTTGCTTGTCTTGTTAGTTGGTGACGACTGAGCTTGTATATCGGGTGCGCGACGGCGCTCCCGATAGGAGTAGCCCCCGAGATTGTGCTTAATTGCTTGAAATTGAGGATAATCTCAACCTTTGTAATGTAACAGCAGTCGACAATTTTTTTTTAATGCTCCCGATGGGAGTGAATAGAGAATAAATTGGGGAACCGACAGGAAACGGGGTCTCTTCTGCCTGTTGGCCTACTATTTGAATGCTTGTGGCGGAAATGTGCAGGACTCGAAAGATGCGAGGGTTCATGAAGAGGACCTGAAAGCCTGTTGGCTGGTGAACTTGTTTTCGAGAGTCGACAGGAGCCGGACTCGAATATGCCTTTAGCCTTGAAAATGACGTCATGCATGGCGCTGTTTGCTTGTGCGCCGCCGTCGATGGGACATGGCATGTGGTCATGGTGTCAGTGTTGACCAGGCGGAGCGTCGTTTCAACTTGATTTGACCGCACAACGCGAAAATCTCGGGGCGTGATGATGGCCTCCTCATTTCCCATGCGAAGTGGGCGGCGTGGCCTGCGATGGTTACTATCCAAGAGCGCCATGTGCAGGGTTGGATGCGTGCCGTGGCGCACGACGCGGAAGCGACGGTTGCGATGAAACACAGCCGGCATATAAATTTGGAAAACACGGCGGCGAGAGGAACAATTCCCCATTCTCGCCGCCTGCCACTTCTCTTCTTCCTTGCGCTCTCGCCATTGCCATTGTCCCAAGCTACAACCTTGCGCTCACCGCAGTCCGTTGCCATGAAGAAGGCGACTGGAAAGAAGGGTAGGACCACGGCAAGCTCTACTGCCGCCGGCACCGCGGCCGCGGGCGCTCTGAAAAAGATCCCCGACGATTGTACGAGGTCCAGCATCAAGGAGCAGCATCTGGATGGCTTCCAGCGGGATGGATGGCTACCGCCGGCGGACCAACTGGCGACATGTGCGCCCAGGGATGAGGTAATACCTCAACCTAAAGCTGGCGAGCGGGTGTGCTTTGCGGACTTCGTGAGCAGGGGATTCTCCTTCCCTGTTCATGAGTTCGTACGTGGTCTGATGTATGCATATGGGGGTGCAAATCCACGATTTCACCCCAAATTCCATCTTGCACATTACTTGCTTCTTCATCCTATGCGAGTTCTTTTTGGGAGTGCACGCGCATTGGGCTCTACGGAAACGGATCTTCAATGTGAAGAGGAACGTTGGCGCTGTCGGCGTGTATCCTGTTGGCGGCTTCGGGATCCAGACGCGGGGCGACACGGACTACTTTGACTTGAAGCAAGTCAATTCCGCCCAAGGTTGGAGAAAGAGGTGCTTCTACGTCCGCACCTCGCAGGCAGGCCTTCTCGACTTCGTGGCGAGTGCGCCCTTGCAGAAGACGAAGGCCTGGAAGCATCTGCTGACAGAGGCAAAAACCTTGGAGGTCGAGCCGCTGTTGAAGAAGGTGGCCGAGCTGCTGTTGCAAAGAGGTGAGCGGTGTCCACCTCATCGCCACCTTTGTGAAAAGGTATGTGCAGCCATTACGCATCCGTGCGCACCCGATGTGGGAATTCTCGGGTGCCAACGACCCGACTCGGTTGACAACCGAAGAAATGTCAAAGAAAAAAGTCAAAACTCGGGTACGGTCGTTGACCTGCATCAAGGCGGCGGACCCCTGCGTTGTCGACTCACCGATTGCTCCGTATGGAGCTGACAATCTGCCGCCCATGGTAAGGCTTGAACTTGTGCTTCTTCCTGTCATTGTTCATGATTCTTCTGTGTGTCTTTGAAAATGTGATTGCTTGCAGGGGCACCCGCTTCTTGTTTGCCTCCCTCCTCTCCCAGAAAATGAGAGGACGGCCGAAGTAGAGCCTGCCGAGGCTGATTCTGGAGACGAGGGTACATATGTTGCTCCCGCATCCACCCCAGTCGAAGAGGACGAAGAGGAGGAGGAGGAGGAGGTGTCGAAAAAGCAGCCCCGCAAGCGCCGACGGTCCGAAGAGGCAGGCTCGGCTGCTCAGGCTGAGTCGTCAAAGAAGATGGCTGTGGAAAGGCAGGAGGAGGGTATGTCGAGTTCGTCATCTCGCACTCATGACGACCCCTTGGCGGTAACCCCTATCCGCTCGGCTCCTCCAGTCCGCCCAGGCGATGCCTCCGTAATGGGCGAAGAGAGGAGAGGGGGAGGTGGGAGGGGGCCCTCGGAGGGTAATACCCTACTTCATGCTTGTCTGGTATTGATCTGGAGGTGTTTACAGGTTACAATGGCGCCCCGGCAAGATATGATCTCGCTAGGGTTTGATGGCTAGTGTATTGCCTGACCTTAGATCGGCGGCCCTATAGGAGGCTGGGTCCCGGGAGTTCGCTACCGACTAGGTTTACATGTAAGTATGAACCGCCTTTGCTTGATCTTGACTTGGTGCGTACGCCTCGCTGTAGGCTTCCTTGTTGGGCCCTCGTCATGGGCTTCTCTTGGGCCACTCAATGGGCCTTTAGTCTTGCCATGCATCAGGTATACGCAACGTGGTGTACCCGAAGGGTGTGCCCACGTCAGTAGGTCCAATTAGTTGTAAAATTGGGTCAGTCGGCGCTAATTTTTTTAATGCAAAATTGATGCATCCATTTTATATATCATTTTGCTCGATGTTTTTCATATGCTTACATTGGAATTCTTGCAATATTATGAGCTAGCTATTACCTTTTATGGCTGATGTGCACTCAAATTATTTTTCAATGAACTTTGCACAACCATAGGTGTTCATTAGGATTTTAGTGTTTTCTCTTGTCTTTGGCATGTGTTTGGTGTAGGGGAGAACTATGAAAAAATCATGAGGAAGAGAGCTCACTTGGAGTCAATCTGCTGGAGTCACACCCATCACATGCGCAGGGCATATGGAGTATTTTATGAAGGTTATTTTTTCACAAGGCCAAACTGAAAATCCAACAACATGATATTGTGCTCCTCGTCATATAGAGTAGGTTGTTTCCAGACTACAGTTTGAGTACGAACGTGACTGAGTGTTGACAGCTTAGTTGCGGGACTCTTAGTGCTGACCTTATTGCTCTCATGTCCAAACAGTCATGTTGCCTACATGTGGCGGTGATTTTTGTCTAAATGACGTTATACAAATTATTGATGATTACCAATATGATTCCACCCGTCAGAGAAGGAAGAAATAATTAAAAGTATAGCGTGGGTGAGATTCAAACCCACAAGTCACAACCTATTGGTTGTGGACCACACACTCTAGCCACCACCAACCACGTACGGTACTCTAGATTTCAAAAAAAAAAACCACAGTACTCTGCATTATACGACAGATCCTTACTGTATATCATCCTTGGTAAGTCTTTGCAACTTGCAGGGATCGTGGAAACATGCCTACCTTTTTTCTTCAAACAAGTTTTGCGTGCCGATTTATTTCTAACGTTTCGTAAGGGTATTTACATTGTATGCGTAGCAGAAATAGACTGACAGGAATTTGTGCGTGGATGTATTACTTTGGAAACGCGTGCATTAAGCACATGAACTCATGTGCATGTCTCCTACATGTATGAATTTGTTCGTGGATGTGTTATTCTGGAAACGCATGCGGCACCGACAAAAATCACGAAGTGGCGGCGGGGCGTGAGCGCTGCGTACCTCGGCGTCGCAGAATCCGTGGAGGACGAGCATCGAGGGCCAGCGGCTGGTGATGGTGTAGATGGCAAGGCAGCACTCTCGTGCAAGGCAGGGCTCGCCGCTGAGGAAGAAGAGCACGATCTCCTCCGTGGCTCTGTGCACGACCGCAGCTCCGTCACTGCGCTTCAGCACTCCCATCTTGTATTTTTTGCCAAAACTGGCCCCTGGCCCGAACTAATCCCGTATCTGGCCCTTCCGGAAAACTATGTCCGGATCTGGCCCCTGAGGTCGGCGCCAACGCAAATTGCGCCGAACTGCGAACTAATCCCGTATCTGGCCCTTCCGGAAAACTATGTCCGGATCTGGCCCCTGAGGTCGGCGCCAACGCAAATGGCGCTGAACTTGTGCAGTCCGGATTTGAAATTTTGGCTGGCGCCGAACTGCACAAGTTCGGCGCCATTTGCGTTGGCGCCGACCTCAGGGGCCAGATCCGGACATAGTTTTCCGGAAGGGCCAGATACGGGATTAGTTCGGGCCAGGGGCCAGTTTTGGCAAAAAATACTCCCATCTTCCACCCTCCGCTGCCCTGGCAGCCGGCGCCATCTGGCCCATCTGCAGAAAACGGAGAAAATGTCAAGCCGACATAACTGGGCCTGGCCCAAACGCGCCGGGGTGCGCGACGCAATGGATTGATTCCGCTGAAGTCGGCATATTGTACGTATTTCCGAAGATCCACCGATCGATCGATCTCACGTCCCTGCGAGCTATGGCGCGGCGTTGCGCAACCTGGCCGCGAAGATCCCCGGCGCTGCCGCCTTTGGTCTTTGCGTTCTCGCGTCCCCCGCCCCCCCCCCCCCCTCCCTTCAAAAGGTTTTCCCCCCTTTTCCTCTCCATCCGTCCGTCCGTCCTGTTAGGATCCTAGAATCCTCTACATGCGTAGATGAACGTGTTCATGTGTGTGAGTGTGTTCGAGCAGAGAGAGAGAGGGGAATTGGGTTGATACCTTCAGTGTGAGAGGAAGAGCTCGAGCCCGAGGCCATGGTGGTGGCGATGGTGCTTCCCGTCGCTACTGCGTCACCTAGATCGGCTAGGGTTATTGGTGGGAGTGGCAGCGGCACGGTGAACCTTGTACCGTGTGCCTCCCCCCCCCCCCCCCCACCTCTTTATATGGCGCAGCGCGACAGGGGCCCACCGACCATTAATGGGTCGGGCGCCCCCGATCAGGGCGCGATCACAGGGGTTAATTAGCCGTTGGGCTAATCAACGGGAGATCAATACTTAACATTCTCCTCCTTGATCTCAACTTTTACTTTTAACTTTTACCTTTTACTTTACTCGTCTCATCACCGATTAGTACATAGAGCATGTTTCATCGTCACAGCTCAATTGCCGATAGAATCAGACAGCCACCATATACTTTTCAGTTTTGAAACAATAAACTATTACTTTTGGGCCTCTGTGATCCAGTGATCATAGGCTTTCCATTAATCCCATATCGGCTATGTGTTTCTGGAACACATCGGGTGGTAAGCCTTTCGTTAGCGGATCCGCAAGCATTTCCTTTGTCCTTATATGCTCGAGACTTATAGTTTGATCCTGGATCTTATCTTTCACAACATAATACTTTATATCTATTGCCTTTGTAGCATTACTCGACTTGTTGTTGTGAGCATAGAATACTACGGGCTGGTTGTCACAGTACATCTTTAGTGGTTTGTCAATACAATCTACCACTTTCAAGTCGGGTATAAATTTCTTTAACCATATCGCCTGTCCCGTGGTCTCATAACATGCTATAAATTCTGCATACATCGTGGATGCAGCAACTAATGACTGTTTGGAGCTTTTCCACGAAATAGCCCCTCCTGCGAGAGTGAACACGTACCCTGACGTGGATTTTCTATCATCTTTGTCTCCCGCAAAATCTGCGTCTGAATACCCTCTTAGCTCTAGAGAATCAGATCTTCTATATGTTAGCATGAGGTCTTTTGCACCTTGCACGTAACGCAATGCTTTCTTTACCATGTTCCAGTGTTCATGGTCTGGATTTTCTTGATATCTACCGAGTACCCCGGTGATAAAAGCTAAGTCAGGGCGAGTGCACACTTGTGCATACTGTAAGCTTCCAACAGCCGAAGCATATGGTACTGCTTTCATTCGATCGATCTCATATTGACTTTTGGGACACTGAAATTTCCCAAAACTATTGCCCTTGACTATCGGAGCAGGTGATGCGCTACTTTTATGCATATTATATTTCATTAGAACCTTTTCTAAATATGCCTTTTGTGATAGTCCTAGCACTCCATTCTTTCTATCCCGGTGAATTTCTATACTCAAAACATATGAAGTTTCACCAAAATCTTTCATATCAAAATTTGAGGACAAGTATTTCTTTGTTTCTAGCAGTAGACTGACATCATTGCTTGCAAGCAAGATATCATCCACGTACAGAATTAGGAAAATATATTTTCCACTTTTAAACTTTGCATAAACTAGATAATTCCCCGCGCGTTGATGCGGGAATTTATAAAACGAAATATGTGGAAATGAAAGTTAGAAGGCATGCAAAATTCGCGATGTAGTACAAACATCATAAACTGTATTTAATTGCGTGAAAAGAGTCAATTATGCAGATGATGCATACTAAAATGTTTTTTCAATAGGAAAGACTAAAAAATAATTAAAATGCTTAATATACCACATTAACGGAACATTAGTTACATACATAAATCAAAGGAATAATTCTAACTTTCTTAAGTTAACCGAGTAGGCAATTTTTTTTAATTTCATGAGGCCCCACGATGATGTGCCTAGTAGATCACATAAAATGAGAAGTGAGAGTATCGGAAAGGAATTGTATTATATACCACAAAATCATTGAGTTTATAGAGAAATCTGTTTTTTTTTTGCGGATGTGGAGTAACCCGATGAAAATAACATAATCATGTAAATAAGTTTTGCCGAACATTAGTAGGGTCAGCTTCCATTCTCCCAAAAGCTCGGTTCAACAAAAGATTAAAACTGATCATGTAAAGCTGGATGAAGAAATATTATTAATTAGGGGAAATTGGTGCTTGCAAATTGCAGTAAAGAATATAGAGAATGCGCTGAGATGACATATACCTTCAAAGGAATATATAGCAAGGTGATTTTACAGAGGTTTTGTTCAATAATTTATTGTATGATACAAAACCCCAATAGTTTGGAAGCAATTAGAAAAGGTGAGCAATGGGGAAGGAACATGGCATGCTATGAAACGTAATCAGGAAGAAAATGGATTTTGAGTAACAAACCTGCAAAGAATTCTGGATGTGAAATTCACTTATACAGAACTGCACATGTCAATATATGGTATTGTGTTGCTTCTCGTTGAGTTTAATCCAGAGCAAAAATGAACCTCTCACTATAGACTAATAACACGGTGATCGAGAAGTGGAGCTTCAAAATAGAAAAATCCCAAGTTGATTGGAGACAACTGAATATGGAAGCACCATCGATCCGGCTCTTTCACTTGACGCAGGCAGAGGACGTGGTGAAAGAAAGAGCACTGAAGCAGCGCCCCGATGGATGGGCTCAAAACCAATGTATACCGGCAGAACCACAGAACCCAAGTATAAGCTCGAGAAGGTTTGACAGTTCCATCTCGCCGGGAGCAGTTGATCAAAGGGGCAGCCACACAACCCAGAGGAGCAGAGATGATGTTGCGGGAAGGTATCGCATGCGTCGTGTGTTCTGTAGCTGGATGGTGCCCATGGTCGTTGCCTGGAGTTCAGGATGCCGACTGAGTGGAATTATAAAGGAGGAGAGTGGAGGAGAAGGGATTAGAGTTATGGACCACCAACAGGAAGAGGAAGAATTCGATTAGTAGCATTAAGTAGCACGCGACGTTACGCTAGAAGGAGCACTGAACGAAAAACGTTTGAGCTGGTCTCAGCACCAGGATCATCGTAGACAGGTCAAGCGAGTAGATCCAACGGGTAAAAAAAATCAGATGACGTGGCTAGGCTGCATGGCTAGGAAAATAAGTTAGTGGGGATGAACTATTTAGTTATATAGGATGCAGTTGTTCTCAACATTCTCTTTAAAACCAAAACTTTTAATTGTATTATTGAACTTTAAATACCACTGTCTAGAGGCTTGCTTTAACCCATAAATGGATTTCTTTAGGCGGCATCCCATATGTTCCTTCCCCTCCATGAAAAAACCGGTGGGTTGTTTCATGTAAACATTTTCTTCTAAATCTCCATTTAGAAATGCCGTCTTTACATCCATTTGATGCAACTCTAAATCAAAATGCGCAACTAGTGCCATGATGATTCTGAAAGAATCCTTACATGAGACCGGAGAAAATGTCTCATTGTAATCTACCCATTCTCTTTGCGTAAAGCATTTTGCCACAAGTCGCGCTTTGTACTTTTCTACGTTCCCATTGGAGTCATACTTTGTTTTGTAGACCCATTTGCAGCCTACTGTTTTGGCTCCTTTAGGAATTTCCTCTAACTCCCAAACATTGTTAGAATTCATCGATTTCATCTCGTCTTCCATGGCTTCCAGCCACTTTGAAGAGTGAATGCTTCTCATGGCTTCTTCATATGAAGTGGGATCTTCTTCCATATGAACTGTTTCTGTATTATAAACTCTATAATCACTAGAAATAGCTGATTTCCTAGCTCTTTTAGACCTTTTGAGAGTCTCATTTTCTGGCGCATCATGCGTCTCAACGTGCGACTCTTCTTCTAAATGTGGCTGTCGTCGCTCCCTTTCATGCTCAACAACGGGTTGAGTCGGTTCCTGACGGACAGGTTCCGAATCTTGCCTCGTTGTGGTCACGGATGGAGTTACAACAGGTGCTTGCACCACAACCTCTGGAATTATCGGTGCAGGTACAACAGGTAGGGCGAAAAATGGCTCATGGATCATCGGAAAAGGTGCACACACCCTCTTCTCCTCAAGATCAATTTTCCGGCCTACCATGCTCCCCCTCATCATTTCGTCCTCCAAGAAGACCGCTTGTCTCGTTTCTACAAATTTTGTGTGTCTGTCTGCACAGTAGAAACGATAACCTTTTGATTTATCAGGATAGCCAATGAAATGGCAAGTTACTGTTTTGGGGTCTAACTTTGCAATGTGGGGATTAAAAACTTTTGCCTCAGCTGGGCTCCCCCAGACTTTCAAGTGGCGTAGAGAAGGAACTTTCCCTGTCCACAACTCGTACGGTGTTTTGGGCACCGACTTGCTTGGTACTCTGTTTAGAATGTGAATGGCGGTTTTTAACGCCTCCATCCATAATCCCAATGGCAGTGTGGAATAACTCATCATACTGCGCACCATATCCATAAGAGTACGGTTACGCCTTTCAGCTACTCCATTTTGCTGTGGTTCGCCCGGCATAGAATACTGGGCGACTATTCCATTTTCCTGTAAAAACCTTGCAAAAGGTCCAGGTACTTGACCATATGGAGTGTGCCGACCGTAGTACTCCCCCCACGGTCGGACCTGACTATTTTAATTCTTTTATTATGTTGATTTTCAACTTCAGCTTTGAATATTTTAAATTTATCCAATGCTTCAGATCTTTCTTTAATTGGATAAATATAACCATATCGGGAGTAATCATCTGTGAACGTTATGAACGAGTCATAACCATCCACACTTTTCACCGGAAATGGTCCACATATATCAGTGTGAATAATTTCTAGTGTCGCTGTGCTTCGGTTTGCACCCTTTTTAATTTGTTTTACGTATTTTCTTTTGATGCAATCTATGCATTGTTCGATATCTGAGAACTCTAACGGAGGAAGAATTTCATTTTTAACGAGGTTTTCTATTCTTCCCCTCGAAATATGGCCTAATCGACAGTGCCATAACTTCGACGAGTCATGAGTAAAGCAATACCCACACAAGCATCTTTAAACCATATGGCACACTTACCATGACCGAAATAACATTCATAACTGTCTTTATCCAAGCACGATACACTTATTAAGTTTCTGTGAATCGAAGGAACAAATAAAACATCTCTAAGCATAATATTGAAACCATCAGCTAGCTCTAAGGAGACGTCGCCAATAGCTTCAACTTCTGCTTGAACTCCATTTGCGACTTCAATGTGTCTTTCGCTTGTTTGCATACTCCTTGTCGAATGGAATCCCTGTAAAGAATTTGCAACATGAACGGTTGCACCTGAGTCAATCCACCAAGTAGATTTTGAAAACTGTGTATACAGGGATTCATTTACAAAAGAAACTGTGTCTGTACCTTTCTTGGCCATTATCATCTTGAGCCAATCTGGGCAATCTTGTTTGAAATGCCCTTTCTTCTTGCAGTGGTGGCATGTATCTTTGTCCACTTGCTGATATGGCTTAGAAGGGGAACCGTAGTTCCTGTTCTTGTTGTCCTTCACAAAGTTCAAGGAGCCCCCATTCTGGGACTTCAGCCTTTCCTCTTCTTGCGACAACATGGCAATGGTCTTTTCAATGTCCCATTTTTCAGGCGACACATTGTAGTTGATGATGAAATTTTCAAACTGTGGTGGCAGTGAAGCCATCACCAAGTGAACTATCAGTGCAGGCTTGAGCTCCAGATCAGCCTCCATGGACTTAAGCTTAGCAGCCATGTTGCTCATTCTGAGAATGTGCTCCCTTATGCCATGTGTACCTCCATGATACGTTTCTGTCACCAGCTGTCTAAGCAGCTGGGTAGCATATGTCTTTGAAGAACCAGTAAACTGGCTCTTTATCTTTTGGAGATACTCTCCCACAGAGGTACACTCTTCAATTGAGCCCACAATGGCGTTCTCAACTGTGTTCTTTATGAATGCCATGCACTTTTTGTTGGCGTTCACCCACTTTTGGTTCTCTAGGGTGTAACCCATCTCTACTGGACCATAGTCCAGCTGCTTTTTCTGCCAAGCAGAATCATCATCATCAGATGCTCTCACTGGCTCTGCTGGCTTGACTGGCTGTGGAGTAGTCACAACCCAGTCGACCTCAGCGCAGACAAAGGCCAGCTCCACTTTCTTCCACCACTCAGCGTAGTTGTCACCCCTGAGCGTCGGAACATCCTTGAGGCAACTCATCAGGTGAAAACTTCCTGAAACCACAAGAATATAAGATAACAAAAAAAACAATTGCATGTAATAATCCAACGTTGGTATAAATTAAAATATACAACCGTTTATGCAATTTAAAACTATATTACCGCTGGGCAATAAAAGAAATAAATGCACCTTTAAGACAGATCATAATCATATTATTAACAACGTTGGTCATTTAACAACAAAATCATAATCATCATTAAAATCACTTTATCATGCTTTTAATTCTCTTTAAATCATAATAATGCTATTAATAACGTTGGTCAAATAATAGCAGAATCATAATCAGCATTAATATCATTTTAAACATGCTTTTAATTTTCACTTTATTGCTTTTATGCAATTACTTTTAGCTATTTGCAGCGGAAACTTTAAATAAATGAATAAAATTCATAAACTTTTATACTTTTAACAAGTATTCACTTTTCTTTCTTCTGTTTTCCTTAACAAAAATTTCGTTGGAAAAAATTGAATAGAAAAAAAACAGAATGAAATTTGCCCAAAAATGGACCAAAGCAAATAAAAACATGCTTCTGTAAAAAATAACAGAAAAAACTGTTCTGTGCGACCAGTGGTTATCTGCCGCCCGTGGCAGTGCTTATGCAGCCCACGGCCTTCTCTCTATCCGTCGCCCGCGGCGACGCAGACACCAGGGACGCGGCCCATGGCCCTGCTCACTTTCGGCCCGCTAGCCCGTCTGCGCGCTAGGGCTAGCCACGGCGCAATCGTGGCCGTCCATCGAGATCGGACGGCTGTCCGCGCTTCACGCTGGATGAAAACCAGCCGGCCGTCCCCGACCTAACCCTAGCCCCCATTCTCTCCTTCCCCGTTCCCGTGCTCCTCTCTCTCATGAAAACGGCGGCGGAAAAAAGCTCGCCGGCCGCCGCCCGCGGCACCCGCCTGAGACAGCCGTGCTGGAGATGGCCGCGCCGCGCGCGACCCTTTCCCTCTCCCTTCCTTTTCTGGCGACGGAGAGAAGCGGCCGCGCGGCACAAGGCCACGACGGGATCCTCCCATTCCTCCTCCCTCTCAACGTCGCCATCCCCTTCGCCGATCGCGCATCCTCCTTTCGGTGGGTGCGCCGCCGTCGAACGGTTTGGCCGCGGTGGTCCTTTGCTTTTGCCCACGGAGGGGCTTGCTTCTTCTTCCGACGCCTCGGCATGCCGATGCGCGTCGGATCGAGAGGAATGGCGTGGCTTGGAGCGGCGCAACTTCGCCGGCGAGCCCGTGGCCCGCAGGTGAGTTTTCTTTTCCCCTTCCCTAGGGTTAGGGTTAGGGTTTCTTCGGGGTGGGGTTTCTTAGGGGAGAAATTTTCCTTTTTCTTTTTCTTTTGCTTTTCTTTTCTTTCTACGCGAGTAGGATCTAGGATAGTGCTCTGATACCATTGTTAGGATCCTAGAATCCTCTACATGCGTAGATGAATGTGTTCATGTGTGTGAGTGTGTTCGAGCAGAGAGAGAGAGAGGGGAATTGGGTTGATACCTTCAGTGTGAGAGGAAGAGCTCGAGCCCGAGGTCATGGTGGCATGGTGGTGACGATGGTGCTTCCCGTCGCTACTGCGTCACCTAGATCGGCTAGGGTTATCGGTGGGAGTGGTGGCGGCACGGTGAACCTTGTACCGTGTGCCCCGGCCCCCCACCTCTTTATATGGCGCAGCGCGACAGGGGCCCACCGACCATTAATGGGTCGGGCGCCCCTGATCAGGGCGCGATCACAGGGGTTAATTAGCCGTTGGGCTAATCAACGGGAGATCAATACTTAACACGTCCGTCTCCCACTGTCCCACACGGCCACACCGCGCTCGAGTAAATCCCAGGTCCATCGGTAGGGTTCATCCCATTGGCTCAAGTAAAAATACATGTAAAGCCCTTCGTGCTTCCAAGCGTCTCCGACGGCCGTCATGTTCCATTGTCGCTGAGAAAAGCCATTGGAGAGGAAAGACGAAGACAACCAAGATCCCAAGAACAAGAAAAAAACCATCGTTGCTTTAGGAGGCGGAGTAGCACCTCAACTATGAAGACGAAATCGGAGATTGAACACAACTAGGGATACACTGTTCATGCCCCTTTATTCCCAAATCTAAGGTCACAAATGAACGTCACTACAGTGAAATGCCTATATCCCCATGATTAAACTATAACCGTTATTTTCGTACCGATATCACTATCTTTTCTCATTATGTATTCTGATATCCTTGGGATTGATTTTACACTGTTTCTGACCAGACGATTGGATGATATCACGATACTGAGAGTGCCTAGAGTGTATATCCCCATCATCAGGAGTAGCATGATCCTATTGTATAATAATCTAAATTCCTTTCATACTATGGGATACACCTGAAAACCACCGTCACCCTGTTACATAATGACGGTAGATTGCAATATAAGCATACTTTTAAAATACGTGGTCACTAGACATTCTCGTGGTCTAAGGAATTATGCAAATGAAAACTTCATAATAACATTTCTGTCGACAACGACGAGTAATATTTCATAGCAAGATCATATAATTGGATCGGTTTTGTACCATTATTCTGCCAACAATATACTCTCATAGTTGTTGGCTTAACTTATTCCATGATAAGGAAAACATGATCATCGTACAACATGGAAGCTAATCTTAGAGGCTAGATTAGAAACACTTGTTGGTTTATTAGTCTACACGTGCCTATGAGTTTTCCTTTTAAATCAAGTATTCAAGTGTCATAGGAGTTGTAACATAAAGATATAAACATTAATAATAAAATTGAGATAAATAATAACATACTATTATTGCATTTATGGCATATCTCCAACATGGGCTCCTCAAGACTACACCAGTCGCCGGCGAGGCGACCATCTTGTCAAGGATGCTCGCTTGATTCCTCAACGCCTCCGAGGAGATTGTCGCCGGTGAGGAGCACCAGGTCCTCGGCCGTCTCTCGACCAACATCGCGGGCGTCTCTAGCCCCATCGCTGGCGAGGAAGGCAGCCTCGCACTAGTGGCGAGGCTTGGTCTGTCCACGCATCGACCGCATGTCGGCTTGTCGCCATGGTAGTGATGGCGACCAGACACCTCCGCTTCCACTCCATCTCGACAGTGGCAGAGATCGGCACAAGAGTCACCCCAGAGCTCAGCTAAAGAATCACTCTAGTGGAGATGAGAACTGATATACTTCATCTCTAAAGCGCAGAGCTTAAGAGATGGACTACTGTACTAGTAGAACATAAGGTGAAGAGAGTAAAGAGGGGATTAATTTGGGTTCAATACATTGGGGTGGGTGTAGGGACTGACGTCGTTCTAGGATGCTCAACAGTCTAGTGTTCTGGGATGATGAGAAAATTAGAGCCTTCATTTTTCAACCAAGGGAAGACAGCTATCACAGAGTATGGGGGCTAGGGGTTTTTTTTTTGACATTTTTCACCACGTATATTCAAACCGAAAACCACGTACAAAGTACACAGCAGAAATACAGAACCAAATACGTAGGGGAAAGGAATCCAGAAGCTTCGAGAACTTCACCGCCGCCGTCGCCGGAGACGAGGATGACCAGCCGCCGTCTTGCCGCTGTCAGGGAAAACATTGCCCTATGAGAGACGCCGCCGTGCCCGTCCGCCGCGCCGCGGCGGAGCTTCTGTCGGTGAACGACCGGGGCGAGCGCCCCCCTGTCCCAGCCAAACCTCCAAACCTCGGCCGCCATCGACGCCGTCGCCGGAAGAGGAAGAAGAACTCGACGAACTCCTGGATCCGCCCGCCAGATCCGCCGCCAGCATGGATCCGGCGGCGAAACGAAGAACTCGAGCGCCGCGCCGGGCCCCGAGCTCCCGCAAGCCGCGCGCGGGGACGCCGCGCCCGAAGGAGCAGCCTCGCCGGAGAAGCCCACGCCGGCACCAAACCCCACACCAGCCGCCCCTCCTCCTGAGCGACGCCGGCGAACACTCCCCCCTACCCTACCTATATACAGACCGGAGCCGGGGATCCACCACCCACCCGCCGCCGAAGCGGCCGGCGGTGGAGGCGAATCCCGCGGCTCAGCGGCCGCACGGGTGGATCTGGCGGAGTCGCTTCCAAAAATCGTCTCCTCTCTCCAGTGGCGAAGAGACCGAGCGCCTTTCTAGCTAGGGGTTTGCGTGTGGAACAATGAGCGAGTATTGGTCGGCAAGGTGGCCAACCTGTGTTGCATGCTCACGTGTCTCCTCAATTCTACTTCTGGCAACGACAAGGAGGGCAAAGGAGGGCAACGGAGGCCAGCGTAGGGGAAGCGGCTGACCTGCCCTTCATGCCCAGCTGCCTCCTCGAGTTTACGCTCCGGTGCCGGTGAGGATTCATCAAGTGTTGCGCAAATAAAGTTTATAGATTGGACGAATATTTATATTAAACTATTATACTTAATTGCATGCTACAGTCTTAACGAGCATATTTATATTTCTTATTTGCATTGTTCACCACTTAAAAATTATTACCTGTTTGTCGTAACATTATTTTTTAAATACATTTGCCTTACAAGATTTAAATTATATTTCACATCATAGTTTTCTTCATCAATTTATTTCTGATAATTGTATAAAATATATAGTGTGTAAATTTTTATGGTAGAGAGATGTAAAACATGTGGTCTAACAAATACTCCCTCCGTCCCAAAATAACTGTCTCACATTTGCACAAAAGTGAATGTATTTACACATGAAACATGTCTAGATACATCCATTTTTGGGCACATCTGAGATAGTTATTTTGGGACGGGGGGAGTATCATAATAGAGGTTGGTAGTGTATGATTAGATAACAATAATTATAAAAGTTTCCAGATTATAAGTTGAATGTTGACATGATTGTCTACTTCTATTTTTGTGGTCAATATTTCATGCAATTTATCAGTGGGGTATATTAATGAGTTGCCAATGTTTGCATGGTGTGCACTTGGTATTATCATTGCTAACAATAATTACTAATGAATAAATGAATTACATAGATTTTACTACTTTTGCGTTACTACGATTCGATTGTTTGATGCTTGTACACAATATCATCTAGTATATATACAAATGATAGTTCACGTTTCTGAGATAAATGTTTAATTGTGCGCATATTTAAATATAGAAATCACGTTGGCACAGTTCATATAAAATGTTCGTGCACATAATTCAACCTAAGTAACTAAACTCACGGTCCTTAATTAGATTTGTTTATTTCTACGTATGTTGTACACACTATTGGTGTATCATGTTTACATGCTTACACAAATTTAGTATTTAAATAGATAATCAATAATATCATAGACATAATAGATAACAATGCATTGATCAATATACTTTTAATTAGGGCTCAATTCGTGTTGAGGCCCCGAAGCGGTTGCCCTCTTTGTCCGTTCTGTAGGCTGGCACTGGATCTACGCGGCGTTGAGCCGGTGATGGCCACCAATAACATATTTAGTAGGCGAGCTATATACACCACTGGTCCAATTAGTTGTAAAATAGGGCCAGCTTAAAATAGTCAAAACAATCCTGTTGCATACATGTGGCAGTGATATTTGTGCAAACGACGATATACAACCTATTGATATCACCAATATTGTTTCCACCTCTCAGAGGAGGAAGAAATAACTAAAATTATAAGTTTGGGTGAGATTCAAACCCACACGACCTACTGGCTGTGGAGTGTGGACCACTACCAACCACGGTTCTCTGCATTATACGAAATATTAGCGATACTGTTTCCACCTGACAAAGGAGGAAGAAATAACTAAAATTATAAGTGTGGGCGAGCTTCGAACCCACAACCTATTGGCTGTGAACCACACGCGGTAGCAACTACCAACCACGGTTATGTGCATTATATTATACGAAAAAATCGTTAATGTATATCACCCTTAGGTAAGTCTTTGCAACTTCCAAGGATCGTGGAGAGATGCTTACCTCTTTTTTCTTCCAACAAGTTCTTGCGTGCCGATTTATTTCTAAAGTTTCCGGAAGACTATTACATTGCCTGCGTAGCAGAAATAGACCGACAAGAATTTGTTCGTGGATGTGTTATTTTGGAAACGCATGCATGAAGCACATGAATTCCTGTGCATTTACGCATGTCTCCTACATGTATGAATAGGGCTGCGTCGGAGCTGGCGCGGCGGGCGGCACCGACCGAGTGTGGGGCGTGAGGGCTGCCCACCTCGGCGTCGCACAATCCGTGGAGTATGTCAGCCTCCTCGGCTCTGAGTGAAGCCGACGGATACGAGCATCGAGGGCCAGCAGGGCAGTGGCACGCGATGGTTTGGATGGCAAGGCAGCACTCTCGTACGAGGCAGGACTCGCCACTGAGGAAGAAGAGCACGATCTCCTCCGTGCATGACCGCAGCTCCATCCTCCACCCTCCACTAGGGTGGGCAGAAAAACCGATAACTGAAAACCGAACCCGAAAAGACCGAGACCGAACCCGAAAAGACCGAGGCCGAAAAGACCATTTAAAAATTGGGTAGTAAATGTTAAAAGACCGAAATTATTACTGTGAATTCGGGCTTCACTTTTCTGTACCCGAATAGACCGAAGAAACCGAAATTACCATACGTGCATCATGTTCTTGCATCCCCACTCGTTCACAACTAGGCCCATCAGCCCGATATTGTCTATTCTCATCTATAGGCTGAGACTTCGTGTCCCAAATCCACGAGAGCACGTACAATTTCTCACTTCCTCTTTCCCCGATCCTCTCAGTTTTTCTGTGCGCCGCCACCGGCCGCGGCCTGCCGCTTTCCGCCGCCACCCGCTCCCACCCACCGCCGTCTGTCGCCACACTTATTCCCGACGGCCGCCATCTGCTGCTAGACTGTAGACACACCGATGCGCGGGACTGCAGGCTGCAGCTACACGCTGGCGGGTGTCACACCCACGGCTTGTGTAGCTCGGCGGATGAGAGGAATAAGGGATAAAAGAGGCTAATTGACAGGAAAAGATAACTGAATCATAGGTAAATTGGGAAAGAACAAGGAAAGTAGCTAGGGTTCTAAGGAAAACGAAGAGAACAACATGTAAACTAATTTTAGGTTTTTGGATTCGTGCCACCCTTCCACCCACTCTCCACGGTTATATACCCCGTAGGAGCCACGATTCCATTATTACATGACAGTGCCTTAAGCTTAATTAACTAAGCTATTACAATATGAGCCGTCAGATCTTCTTGAAACGGTATCTTTGAATCTGGGCCGTCCGTAGTCTGAAGAAGTAGAAGAACAGCTGTCTGAGACAGTAGCAGAACTTCAGGTCTTGACAATACCGCGCGCTGGAAACCAGACTTCAAGGATGGAAAGATGGAAATGTTGCTTGAATGAACTTCGCGTCTTCCCATGTTGCTTCGGTAGGTGTCATGTTCTCCCAATGAATCAACCACTGAGGAATGGGAACATCATACGTACCTGTACTTCGAGGAACTTGCCGATACTGAAGAACAGCCAGAGGTGCCACTTTGATTTTTCCATCTGGAGTCAGTAGAGGAAGTGTCGGGTTTGGAACAGCTGATGGTCCCAGGTGGCGCTTCAGTTGATTGACGTGGAATACGTCATGGAGCAAAGTGCCAGCAGGGAGTTGTAGCTGATAAGCAACTGAACCAACTCGCTTCAGGATACGAAAAGGGCCGTAATACTTGGATGACAGCTTGAGTGCATTGCGCAGACCAAGTGCAGTTTCACGGTAAGGCTGCATCTTCAAGTATACCATATCACCTTCTTTAAAGACCCTTTCTGTTCTCTTCAAATCAGCATATTTCTTCATGCGATTCTGGGCTTTCAACAAGTTCTGCTGCAAGGTCTTGAGCATGTGATCCTTCTCTTGCAAGGTTATTGTTGCTTCAGCAGTGATATTGCAGGGAACTGCTATAGTTTGTATTTGAGGAGGTGGATATCCATACAGTGCTTCAAAAGGAGTTGTTTTCAGAGATGAGTGATAAGAGGAGTTGTACCACCATTCTGCTGTTGGTAACCAGGCTGCCCACTTCTTTGGTTCCTTGAAAGCCATACTGCGAAGGTACTGTTCGAGGCACTGGTTGACACGCTCGGTTTGCCCGTCTGTCTCAGGATGGTATGCAGTGCTGAAGTTCAGTTTGACTTGCAGTGCAGAAAAAATTTCTTGCCATATTTTCGAGGTGAAGATTCGATCCCTGTCTGAAATGATCACTTGAGGAGGACCATGTAGACGAAAGATGTTATCAATGAACAAGGTAGCTACTTGGTGAGCAGTGAATGGATGAGCTAGTGGAAGGAAATGAGCATATTTGGTTAGTCTGTCGACTACCACCAATATCACATCTTTTCCCTGGGATTTTGGAAGTCCCTCTACAAAGTCTAGGCTGATTTCAGACCACTTGATCTTGGGAATGTGTAGTGGATCCAATAATCCTGGATAGGGAACCTTTTCTGTTTTGGAAATCTGGCAGATTGGGCAGTGGGAGACTTTCTCCGCAATGTATTGCTTCATGTGTGGCCAGTAGAACAGTTGCTTCAGGCGGTGTAAGGTAACTTTGCTGCCAGAGTGTCCTCCAAATGCTGATGAGTGAAAGGAGGTGAAGATGCGCTCTTGGAGGTCAGTGTGTGTTCCAATGTACAGTCTGTTCTTGTATCGAATTAACCCAGATTGAAGGGAATAATTAGGATGGCTGTCAGGCTTAATTGCCAGTTCCTGCAGTAGCTGCATACATTTTGTGTCATTTGTATAGGTTGCTTCGACTTCAGAAACCCATGCTGGAACTGCAACAGAAATAGCCAGGCAAGAATCCTGAGATGGATCCTGGTGTTTTCTTGATAAAGCATCAGCTACCAAGTTTTCTTTCCCTTGCTTATACTCAATTGTGAAGTTGAACTCCAAGAGTTTGATCATCAACTTGTGCTGTATGCCCTCTAACAGTCTTTGACTTGCTAGGTACTTGAGGCTTCTTTGGTCTGTCTTGATGACTAATTTGTTTCCAAGCAGATAATGCCTCCACTTCCTAAGGGCTTCAAGTATGGCCATGCTTTCTTTTTCATATACAGACTGTGCTTGAGCTTTTGGACCTAGAGCTTTGCTGTAATAAGCAATAGGTCTGTTCTGTTGCATGAGAACAGCACCAAGACCTGTGCCAGATGCATCTGTTTCCAAGGTGAATGGAAGCTCAAAGTTGGGTAAGATGAGTACAGGTGGTGTTGTCATGACCAGCTTCAATTTTTCAAAAGCTTGTTGTTGTGGTGTTGACCAAGAGAAAGCATTTTTCTTGAGGACATCATGTAGGGGTCGACAGATAGTTGCATATCCCTCTATGAAACGCCTATAGTAGCCTGCCATTCCCAGCACTCTTCTTAGTTCTGTCACTGTAGTAGGTGTTTTCCAGTTAAGGATTTCAGCTATTTTCGAAGGATCAGTTGCTACACCCTCTCCAGAGATCACATGTCCCAAATATTCGACAGATGGTACTGCAAAACTGCATTTGGAGAGTTTTGCCTTGAGCTGATGCAGCCTCAGAATTTGTAGTGCTGTAGCAAGGTGATTCTTGTGCTGAGAGAGGTTCTTGCTATAGATCAATATGTCGTCGAAGAAGACCAGAATGAATTTTCTCAAGTGTGGAGCAAATATGTTGTTCATCAATTGCTGAAACGTAGCTGGGGCGTTAGTCAATCCAAAGGGCATCACTAGGAATTCATAGTGTCCCATGTGAGTAGTGAAGGCTGTTTTGGCAATGTCTTGAGGTTGCATCCGGATCTGGTGGTACCCTGACCTCAAGTCAATTTTGCTGAAAATTGTTGCCCCCTGCAATTCATCTAGCAGGTCTTCAATGACAGGAATTGGGTATTTGTTCTTGGTCGTGATGGCGTTCAGCTGCCTATAGTCAATGCATAGGCGCCAGCTTTTATCCTTTTTCCTGACAAGAATAGCTGGAGATGAATATGGGCTGTTGCTTTGTCGAATTTCTGAATTCTGTAGCATTTTATTGACCAGCTCTTCGACTATGTTTTTCTGCTTGTGAGGCATCCTATATGGTCTCAGATTAGGTGGCTGTGCTCCTTTCTCAATAGGAATTGTATGATCACAATCTCTTGCCGGTGGCAGTGAATCATGCTCTTTGAAAATATCCTGATATTGCTGCAGAATATCATCTACTGCAGTTGTCAACTGTGTTTGTTCTGCCACCACTTGTGCTGTGTTCCCAGAATTTGTCACCCGAATTAAGTATGCTTGAGCTCCTTGATTTAGTAGTTTAGAGCACGCCTTGGCAGAGATAAAACAGTCAGTAGTGGGCATCGATTTATCAGTGAATGTGCACCACTTGCCATCGACTGTGATTGAAATACTTCTAGTCGACCAATCAGTGTAGTTGGGGCTATGCTTTGCCAGCCAGTTTGCTCCCAACACCATGTCATAACCCTTGAGTGGCAACAGTTTACAGTCATATGAGAATTCGTTGCTTTGAATAGAAAACTTGCAATTTGGTAAGGAGCCTTCTGATTTTAGTTGTCCACCACCAGCTACTAGGACAGTCTGAGCTGCAGACTTTTGAATTGGCAAGTTTGCCTTCTTGGCGAAGTCTTGATCAACAAATGTTTGTGTGCTACCACTGTCGATCAGGGCAACTGCTTTATATTTCCCAAACTGGACATTGACTGATAGAGTTGTTTCTCCTGGTATGCCATGTAATGCCTCAGCAGATATCTGCATGCATTCAGCCTTTTTCTGTTTTGGTGCTTCGGCTGTTGTTGTTGCTCTTGTACTTCCGGTGCTGCACCTGGAAGTTCAGTTACAGCGTCAAGAAATTCCTCAGGTTGCCCTAGAGTATCCTCTTCCTCTTCAGGGTACTGCAAGGAGAGTGCATGTAAGATGTTCTTGACAGTTTGGCATTTGTGGCCAAAGACCCAAGGTTCTGGGCAATACCAACATTTTCGAGGCTCTTTGGGTTTGTCAGTCGGATTGCGAGGACGGTTATCTCTGAAATTGGTGTTGGTTCTAGCATTTGCTGGAGGTTGTGCTCTTGGTGTTGCTGCTTGCATAGCTGGTTTCTTCAATAAAGACAGATAAGCTTGCTCTTGCTGTCTGGCGTGCCAGTATGCTGCTTTCAAGGTTGCTGGTTGGTGACTCTTCACTAGGTGTTTAACTGAGTCTTTCAGTCCACTGATGAAACGCAGTAGGAAGAAATTGTCAGTCAAATAGGGGTGATCACGACGCATCTGAATCATGTATTCCTCAAACTGATCAATATACAAATTGACTGAAGAGTTCTGCTTGAGGAGATGAAACTGCTCCATAGATTCATGCTCGTTGGTGCCAGGAAACCTTTCACAGAGCAATTCACAGAATTGTTGCCAGCTGAGTGCAAAAATATCCAAGTTGCTGCTGGTCAGCCAAGTTTTTGCTTTACCCCTAATGTGTGCATTTGCCCACTTGATTTTTGCTTCATTTCCAATGCCGGCCAAGGTGAATAAGCCTTCACATTCCTGTAACCACACAGAGGCATTCTCTCCAAAGAACAGAGGTAATTCGATGGAAGGAGTACGAAGATAAGGGTCCTGGTTGGAAGAGGTGTTTGTAGTTGTGTTTGGAGGTTGGTGTGAAGTGTTTGTGGTGTCTGAATGTTGTAGTGTAGTAGTGACTATGGGTTGTGTTGGCGTATAAGTTGGTTGTGTGGGTTGTGGCTGTTGCGGAGGAATGTGATATGATGGATTGGGTGGATAATACGCCTGGTTTACTGGCATATAACCATGGGGTTGGTATTGGTATTGCTGGGGGTAATACACAGGGTGGTAAGGTTGGGGTTGAGGTGGGTAGTATCCGTATGGAGGTGCTTGGTATTGATGGTTTGGTGGTGCATATGAAGTAGGTTGATGATAGTATTGTGGTTGGGTTTGTGGTGAGGTATACTGGTAGGAGTAGTGAGTAGGTGGTGTGGAGTACGCCGGAGTGGGTAAAGGTGTCGACTTTGGTGGTGCCATGACATTGTTCGACAGAATATGGGACACAGGAAACTCAGGGTGAGGTAGTTGGCGCGGGGAGAGGTTACCAAATTGGAGAGGCCGGGCCGCAGACGATGTAGATGAACTCATGGGTGTTGAGACCTCTGGAATTGGGCTCAGATTTGGCTGGTAAGGCGGTGGTGTTGCCGCCGTTGCTGTTGCCGATGAAGCTTCTGGCACAGCTGACTGCTCCGGTGGCCTGCCCAGGTTGGTGCTCAACTGCTGCATCATCTGGGTGAGGGATATCAGATTACCTTGGATCGAATCCATGGATGACTGCTGCAGATCAAGTCGCCTCTGCAAGCTGAGGACTTCGCGAGGAAGACGACCCTGAATTTCTTCCTCCGCGTGCGCTTGTGCTTCGGCGGCGGCTAGCAAGGCCGCGTCTTCGGCGGCTTGTGCAATCCGTTCTTGCGAACGCGTGCGAATGATGGAGACCGAGGACATGGTTGGATCTTGCTTCCGATGGGGCGCCGCTCCAGATCTGATGACTCCGCGTCGGGAATTTTACCTCTGGATCGAGATGACCAGATAACCCGTGGCGAAAAATTTGCGGTCGCAGGAACCTTGCTCTGATACCAATTGTCACACCCACGGCTTGTGTAGCTCGGCGGATGAGAGGAATAAGGGATAAAAGAGGCTAATTGACAGGAAAAGATAACTGAATCATAGGTAAATTGGGAAAGAACAAGGAAAGTAGCTAGGGTTCTAAGGAAAACGAAGAGAACAACATGTAAACTAATTTTAGGTTTTTGGATTCGTGCCACCCTTCCACCCACTCTCCACGGTTATATACCCCGTAGGAGCCACAATTAACTAAGCTATTACAATATGAGCCGTCAGATCTTCTTGAAACGGTATCTTTGAATCTGGGCCGTCCGTAGTCTGAAGAAGTAGAAGAACAGCTGTCTGAGACAGTAGCAGAACTTCAGGTCTTGACAGCGGGCAACGACTTACGATCCGCCGGATCCGGCGACACATGAGGTACACACAGGCGTGGATGGCGCAGGCCCAAATCACCGACGACAGCATCAAGCTGTGAGCACTCCATCAAGGCTTCGAGCCTTCGAGTGACTCCATATATTTGGTGAAAGTACAGTTCGGTCAGACTGAAATAAAGACCGAACTTCCGGGTACCCGAAATTTTCGGTTACCAAAAGATGTCAGCTAATTTCATTTCCCAAATCTGGCTGACCGAATTAAGAAAAGACCCAAAAATAAAAACCGAAATTTCGGTCAAGACCGAATGCCCACCCCTACCCTCCACTGCCCTGGCCGCCGGCGCCATCTGGCCCATCTGCAGAAAAGCGGTAAAAAACGCCAAGCCGCGATAAATGGGCTTGGGCCAAATACGTTGGGATGCTCGGCCCAATGAATTGGCTCCGCTGGGGCGGCATATAGTACGTAGTATTTCGGAAGATCCACGGATCGATCGATCAATCGATCTCGCGTCCCGGCGAACTATGGCGGCGCTGCGAAACCTGGTCGCGAAGATCCCCGGCGCTGCCGCTCTTCGGTCTTTGCGTTCTCAGGCCCCCGCTCCCTCCTCCCTTCCAAAGGTTTGCCCCCCTGTAATTTTCCTCTCCGTCCGTCCGTCCGTCTCCCACACCGCGCTCGAGTAAATCCCAGGTCCATCGGTAGGATTCATCCTGTTATAGCCAATCCTACTAGCTTGTCGCCATGTTCAGATAAGGCTGCGCTGTTTCCATAGTGCACTATTGTGTCTGCCTTCCGAAGCTCATAGAGTTTTCACGTGCGCCATGCACTAGCTGTTACAAGTTGATGCATATGCGAGCTGTTACTGAATGTCCTGTTTTGATGGCTATTGTTCTAACTTGGCAACCATTAGCATCGTCAGAAAACTTTTCTCCTTCTGCCTTTATTCGAGGTCGGTGCTGAGAATTCATAAACTGTAAAGGTCTACATGTTGCTCCAACTAGTTTGGTTCTAGTTCTTTTTAGTATGATATTTTGTGGGGAAAATTAATTGGGGTAATTGTTTTGGATTGAAATCAGTAAAGCAGTATGGACCTTGAAGTAGTCGGTTTCGTATATTGTGTTTGGCTTGGGGCCGAGGGGCACTTACATTGATTTTTTTCCCTTCCTGAAATCTAAAATGCTAATACTATGCTATCCTGGCTGGACTTGAGGATCTGGAGTTCCTAGCTGGACTTGAGGATCTGGAGTGACTGCAACAGGCGCATATCTGAAGCTATATAACTTGCTCGTTAAGTTGTTGTATTATCAGACATCACCGTCAGTGATATGTTTTTAATTTATATTATATACTCCAGCAGTAGGGCTAGTTAACACGCACTACTCGTGTCCGGTTAAATGGTGGAAGTACTCACAAGTGTAATTATACTCCAAAATAATTCGGCGTAATTATATACTGCACTGCAAACCATATTTTTAGATTTTGTAACTGTTTTTCACCTCATTGTTTACTTGTGATGCCTAAATTTTTTAACAGGTTCGAACAATTTTTTGTATAGTTTGGTCTGAGTTTTAATAGCAATAAAGGAACAAATAATGTAAACTACCGACATATAGTGGGGTAACACTTGCGGTGGCGTGCCGTGGACATGGCTATGCTCTTGTTGTGTTAGCAAGTGGCCGCTTTGCAATATTCTATCTACGGAACATTCCTCCCTATTTCTTTCCGTGTGATGGGTTGAGATTAGGAAAGTCGGAGGAATTAATGCATTTGATGGTGTGGCTTTCGCCTCCAAAGGGTATGCTAGTTCCTCCACCAGTGGGCAGACAAAAAGAAAATCCCCTTCAACCATCCACTTCCCTCCTTAGATCTAGTTAATTCTGTTATCTTTTGTTCTCTAATGAAGCGTGAACTGAATCAGAATTTGCAAAAAAATTGGTTCTTGAATGAAGTGTGGACATACCATATCAATACCGTAATTTTTTCTTTTAAATCATGTCATCTTTTCGTAACTTAGTATTGTCGTGGTAGCACCCGGTAGCACATGAACTGTGCTATACTTTGGGTGAACAAAAATTTCAGAAAACAACATCATACAAAATTTCTAAGAAGTATGAAATACCGCACTTCACCAATATTACAGTACTCCTGATCATCCCTTTACAGTTAATGTCATACAAATTTGACCGGGCGTCAAACGCTTGCTAATTGAACGTGAAAAAATTGCTTGAGCTACTATCTGACAAGTTAAGTGGACAAGTCAAGTGTACATGAATCAGGCCCTGAACAAAGTGTATTTGCAACGCTTAAAAAAAAGTGTATTTGCAGAAACCTATCATCCTTTGCAAAATACCCATCGATGAGCAGAAGCAAAAGTTGAATAGTGCTATCAAGAGCAAACAGAGCATTCTTCCTCAAACCAACAAGTGCAACAAACCATTACACCAAAAATTTCGACAAGGCACATGCTCTTACGGGAAATCACCATCATCAATAAACACAGTTCTTGCAATGAGTGCACATGCATTGGCACAACGAGTCCTTTACAGGTTTCGGTCGAAATCCAGCCGCTCTTATGGCCGTAGCACCAATAGAACAAGGAACAACCAGTCTATAAGTCCAAGTAATCAGCTTATGGAACCTTTCAGTCCACAAAACCTCGAGTCTTCAAAAAAAATTAAGCACCACATTACAATCGATCATTTTGGTATTAATAATTTTAAATTCGAGGTGTAGCTCCTTTACCTGAAACTCTTCAGCTGTTTCGTCACATCTTCATAACGTTCTAGCTCAACCAGGTACCTCTCTCTAGTGCTCTACAGCAGCAACAATGTAAAAGAAGCTGAGACGGTAATACTCAGTGCAAGATCTAGCCTTGTTATCCTAAAATGCCATATAGGATTTGGGGGAACAAATGTGGTGAAACAGAGTACATGCAGTGCTGTAAGATAAGGAAGTATTATTACACTAGGTTCACACCTCTCAACTAACAGACGAAAATATTATATATTTGGCGATCATCCGAAGTCCTAACTGTTAGAACTATTATATTTGCTCATGCATGCATGTTATTCAGACATATGCGCCTTTGCACTTGCATCCACGTAAAGTAACAGAGCTTATGAATTACTCAACCGAACGAGTAAAAACAAAACAGCAGTAGTACTTGAATTTGCAAAGGGTGAAACTTTTGGTCTCGGCGAGGCGAAGGGGTGGCGTGTGTAGCGTGGAAGGGTACCTGGCTGGCGAGTCCGGTGGAATTGGAGGAGAAAGTGATGACCCGAGAACGCGACTCCGGTGAAGCAAGGGACAACCACGGGAGCCGGGGAGCGGCGGCGGGGATCCGCATCTTGGTCGCCAGGTTGCGTAGCGCCATGGTTGGTTCCTAGCTAGCTTACAGACAGGAGATAGGAAACCCGATCGATAGTTACGGGCCGTAGGTCATTGGGTTCGGTTCGAGCCTTAGTTGGAGTCAGAATAGGACACGGACTTGTTTCCGTGTGGCCTACACAAGTAGCAGGCGATAATTCCAAAAAAAAAAGTGAACAGCAGATCCGATCGTATACGTCAGGCTAGAAGGGTTCGCGGCATGGCGGCGTTTCGGCAGACGATGCTGCAGGCGCTCAAGCAGCTCCGCGGTGGTCCGCCTCCTGCTTCTCGCCTGACGGTGCAACGGACGTTCACTAGCGGCAGTACTCACGGCTCTCAGGTTCGAGATTTGATCCGTCGCTGGAATTGCGCCACTCTCCAATCTTGGACACTGTCACTTCCTTGACAATGCACTGTCTCTTGCAGCTTCAAGCACCGAGGCAGAAATTTTTTTTTTCGCGAATGAATACCTTGTTGAGTTGTTGTCGCCAAACGCCAATGCAGTAGCTGAAGCCTGTTGGTTGCGCTAACTCCTTGGCGAGCTCCAGTGTGTCCCTTGCGAAAGCAACCATTGTCTATTGCGATACTTTGCCATTTATACGAGCAAGGATCCAGTCCATAACCTGCGCACAAAAGCACACTGAATTGGATCTATACTTAATGCGTGCAAAGGTTCATCTTGGTCAGATTCGTGCTCTGCATGTCCCGCATTCAGCAGTCTGTGTATCTTCTCCGGCGACGACGTACACACTGCGGGGGGTGTTCGCATGTACAGTTCAACTTTCACACGATTTGACAGAGCTAGTTAGTTACAGATTCGCTGGATCCTAGCTAGGATTGGCTGTACGTGTATCTATACCCCACGCTATCAATGAATCAGTCTGTGTTGGTGTTGCAATCATCGCTTACATATGATGCCTGCTTACAAACAAAAGTTTCAAATTCTGGCAACATGGATCATGACCAGGACGAGGAAGGAACGCCCACCTTATCGTTCTGAAATATTTATTGGATAGACAAAAAGAAGAGAAAAGTAACGCTGAAATGCTGAATATAGGTCACTGGTCACTGAAAGTGAACCCTGTCCCTCGCATCTTTTCAGCGACGAGCTTGTCAAGACGGCTTGCCATTTCCGGCGTCATGTAGTTCACCCAATCGCCGGCCGTGCCATTCCTGAAGAGCGCGTCACGAGGGATGGGAAGGATGGGATCCAGGTGGCCAGTTTTGTTGGCCTCCAGGCCCTTGAGGTGGCCGAAGCTGCAGAGCTTGACGATGCCGTCGACGGTGCGGGCCTCCTCCTCCAACGCAGAGAATGGCATCCCGAGGAACGCCGCCAGCTTTCTGACGTTCCCGGCCGGGTCGCGGAGCAGCTCCTCGTACCGCAGGAAGAGCACCGTGTCAGGCCAAGCTAAGCTCGCGCGCCAGTAGCCGAGGACGTGGTCCCAGGCCGGGTCGAACGCCATCGCCCCGTCGCAGGCGGACGCGAAGACGGCCGGAGTTCAACGTCAGGTCGGGCTGCAGGCGGCGGTAGAATTGCCACGTCGAGAGGACCATGTCCTTGGGTTCCCTGCTTATGTAGACGACCTTGCAGCTCGGCACGACCTTGTGCAACATCAGGAGCGGCATGTGCGTGTTCATGAGGCGTGGGGACGGGAGGAGTTAATTGCACCGACAGTCACTGAAGTCGTCGAGTGTACGCACTTAAGTCACCATTTTTAAAAATCTTGTGAACCCGTCACTCAAGTCCACATCCATGTGCACTTTGGTCACTCGGCCGGTTTTTAACCGGTTTTTGACCGAGAGTCGTCACGTTTTTGCAAATAATCCCTCCATTTTATTTATTTCTTTTATATCGGCCCGCCGAGAAACACTGCCACCACGTTGATGGAGTCCACGGCGGCGATCCGGAGCTCCTCGACATGGCACGCCGCCGGGTGGGAGAGCGCGGCGAACACGTCGCGCTTCTTGCTGTAAGGGAAATCGCGGATCTTGTCTTGGCTGCGGGCCTCCAGGCGGATGGTGAGCTTCCTGATGCGGCCGTCGCCGTCGGCCTCGGCAGTGTCGAGCGCCTTGTGGGCGGCAGAGCAGACGGCGTCGCGCCTGGCGCGGAAGCGGTCGTGGGGTTCGCCGTCCTTGCGTTTCGAGAAGGCTGGAGAAATAGCACCACGCTGGCGCGCGTGACTCTGGAGCGCCTGAGACGCCGTTCGAGACGCCTGAAGCCGGCGACGAACGGGACAAGCTCCACGCACGCCCACCCGTCGTGGCTTCCCGTGCGTGGTAGGAAGCTCACTAGGAGGATAAGGACGTGGTTGGGGAGGCGGGAGGAGCACACCATCGGTCACCTCGACGTCGACAGCGGGTGGCCGGAGCAGATCTCGATGGCAGGGTAGCTCGGGGACGCGCGGCTCTTCCGGGCTGCGCCTAAATCTTCAGGGAGCTTCTTTGGAGCTCCAGATACACACTAGGGTACACACTAGGGAAGCCGGGCCAACGCAGTGAAGGAGATCGAGCGGTGGCGGCGCACTGCCGGAGACGGCGAAGACGAGCATGGACTCGGCGATTTCGGGGTCCACGGATCAATTCCTTCGGCATGAGAGACGAAGAGATCAAGGCCGAGCTATTTGACATGGTGGTTGGTCGTGGAGAGGTCTAGGGTGACGGATTGGGCAGCGACGCCGAAGACAATGCGCTCTGGACGCCGATTGCGTTCTGTACGCATAGGGCACAGGAGGGGCTGAAAACTTTGGGGAGGTTACGGTTTCACAACGCCTTACATTCCTCACATTCTTAGCTACCAGTAATCGCGTAGCGTAGCCAAGATGGTATCAATCACCATGGCAAGGAACTCAAAGTCCTTCGTCCTACCGTGGCAAGAGATCAAGGCTGGAGCGGTCTGCCATCGACCGCGTGTCGTCGCTCAGACTTGCCGCAGTACACCGTTCCGGCGAGGCTCTTCACCTGCGCCGGGCTGCCGTCGCTCAGCCTCGGCCCCTGCAGCCTCGGCCCGCCGGAGTGCACAACGTGGTGGCAGTGTTTCTCGGCGGGCCGATATAAAAGAAAGAAATAAAATGGAGGGGTTATTTGCAAAAGCGTGACGACTCTCGGTCAAAAACCGGTCAAAAACCGGCCAAGTGACCAAAGTGCACATGGATGTGGACTTGAGTGACGGGTTTACAAGATTTTTGAAAATGGTGACTTAAGTGCACCCACTTAACAACTTCAGTGACCGTCAGTGCAATTAACTCGGACGGGAGCACCTCCATCTCGGCCTCCCGGCCACCAAAGAAGAGGCCCTCAAGGAAAGGGAGGCACTGGAGCGGATTCAAGAGGAAGAGCGGGTGGTCGGCGCCGGCGGGAGGGTAGGCAGCATTGAGCCAGGTGGTGCCGCACTTGGGGAAGCTTGCCACAATGACGTCGTCGCTGTGGGGTTCAAAACGGCGCTCGAGGGCGATGGCCGCCGGGACGAGCAGGTCCCATAGCCAGAAAACCTGGTAGCGACATAGCTTGATCAGGCCGTCAGCCACCGATGCACTCGGCAGGGCGGAGATAAGGTCTGCGTGCTCTTCCTCACACTGCTCCGCCGAGGAGACAAGGTTTGTGTCACCGCTAGTATCCCTGAAAGGAATCGGCCCTTGCTTTGCAGTGACCATAGATGCCAAATCAGAGTGAGAACACGGTGGTGTTGCCAATATTCCATCTTCTCCTTCTTTTTTAGAAATGGAGGCATCACCCCAGCCTCTGCATCAAAATGATGCATACGGCTTATTTTCATTAATAAAATTCCGAATCCAGATCCAACCGTATCAAAGTATCGAATTATTACAAATCACTGATCGCACAGTGTTGAAATGAAAATGAGCCAGATGAATAAAATAAGCCTAGCCATTTATTCTTCTAGAATGACGCCACCCATTGTGGGAGAAGATAGCCCGAACGACCGCCATCATTCGAGTACATCCGGAATCCATATGCTCCCGCTGGGCTTCCGGGAGTAGGAGAGACCACTGCTGAATCCAGTGAGTAGCCCTTAGCACAACCTGCAAAAAATGAGGAGTTTGTATCTTATTAAAGACGATGTCATTCCTACAATTCCAAATTGCTCATAGGAAGGCTGAAACACCGATGCGAATTCTAGCCTTAGTTTCCTTCTCAACACCATTTAACCAGGATCCAAACAGATTATATACACTGGTTGGAGGTGTAATGTTAAAAGTAAAATGAAGCAGTCTCCAAATATTTTTAACAAAATTACAAGATATAAATAAATGTTCTACAGACTCATCTGTATCGCAAAACACACATTTTTTACATCCTGTCCATCGTCTTTTGATAAGGTTATCTTTGGTTAACAAAACACGTCTGTTTAGGAACCACAAGAAAATCTTTATCTTCAAGGGAATTCGAAGTTTCCATAAGTACTTCCGTAGGAAAATCATATGACCATTCATATAATCAGCGTACATGGATTTAACCGAGAAAGATCCATTCGCTATTAAATTCCATTTAAAAGAATCCTCCTCATTTGAGATCGTTACTATCATGAGACGTTCAACAAGATGTAGCCACGCTATCCTCTTATCACCTAGTATAGCTCTACGGAATTGTAAGTTTAGTGGCGTCGTATTTAAAACTTGTGCAACTAAAACGTTTCTATGTCGCACAATGTTGTAAAGTGTTTGATATTGAGAAGCCAAGGGAGCCTCGCCTAACCAAGTATCCTCCCAAAATCTGGTTCGCAAACCGTTTCCTACAACAAACGAGCCACGAGAGAAAAAGTCCTGCTTAACCCCCATAATACCCTTCCAAAAGGGTGAGTCTGTTGGTTTTACTTGGACTTGTGAGAGTGTTTTGCCACCAAAATACTTATTGCATAAAAGTTCATGCCAGACCCCTTCTTCCGTTAGAATCTTGAACAGCCATTTTGCAAGTAAACTCTTATTTTTGGTTTCCAAGACTTCAATTCCGAGCCCCTCCCCCCCCCCCCCCCCCCCCCGCACCTGCTCTTTAGGTCTACAAATTATATTCCATTTGGTAAGCCTATATTTTCTTCTTTTCTGATCACTTTGCCAAAAGAACCGAGATCGATAAAAATCCAATCTTTTCCGTACCCTGATAGGTACTTCAAAGAAAGATAGAAGGAACATAGGTAAACTAGTAAGGACCGAATTGATTAGGACTAAACGATCTCCGTATGAGAGCATCTTCCCAATCCAGGCTCCTAGTTTCTTTTCAAATCGGTCTTCTACCATTTTCCATTCCTTATTTAAAAGCTTTCTATAATGAATAGGAATACCAAGATATTTAAAAGGTAGCGAGCCGCTCTCACATCCAAAAATATGTTGATATTCAGCCTGCATTTCCTTTGCTTTTCCGAAGCAATATATCTCACTTTTGTGGAAGTTAATTTTTAGACCAGATAGTTGTTCAAAAAAGGATAGGATTAATTTCATGTTCACAGCCTTCGCTAGGTCATGTTCAAGAAATAAAATAGTATCATCCGCATATTGAAGGATTGATACGCCCCCTTCGACTAAGTGAGGTACCAAACCACCGATCTGACCATCCTGTTTTGCTCTAGAAATCAAAATTGCCAACATATCCGTAACAAGGTTAAAAGGGATAGGTGAAAGAGGGTCCCCCTGACGCAACCCTTTCAGGGTTTGAAAATAATGACCGATATCATCATTAACTTTAATCCCAACGCTCCCACCTTGAACAAACCTAGCTATCCATTCGCACCACTTTGGTGAGAACCCTTTCATACGTAGTGTTTGTTGTAGAAAAGACCATTTAACCTTATCGTATGCTTTTTCAAAATCGATTTTGAAAAGCACCCCATCCATTTTCTTCCTCTGAAGCTCGTGGATGGTTTCATGGAGTAGACTACTCCTTCCAGAATATTTCGTCCTGGCATAAAAGCGGATTGGGATGGTCTTACTACCTTGTGAGCTACCGAAGTGACTCTATTTGTGCCCACCTTGGTAAATTTTTTGAAACTTACATTTAGCAAGCAGATAGGCCGATATTGCTCTATTCTACTTGCGTCTTCTTTTTGGGCAGAAGTGTGATTACCCCGTAGTTTAATTTAAATAAAGGCATCTCTCCCAATTGTAGTTGACCAAACAGTGCCATTAAATCATTCTTGATGACTCCCCAAAAATTTTGATAGAACTCCGCAGGAAACCCGTCTGGTCCCGGCGCTTTGTTATGCTCCATTTGGGAGATGGCCTCAAAAACTTCCTTTTCCATAAAATTGGAAGTCAAAATATCATTTTCCGCTTCAGAGATTTGAGGCATATCCTCATTTCTCTCCTCCTCCAACAAGAAGAAATTTGGTGCCGGTGCACCAAATAACTTTTTATAGTACTCCGAGATAAACACCTTCAAATTTTCTTGCCCAACAATAGTTCCCTCATCTTGTTCAAGTTGAAAAATTCTCTTTTTACGGTGCTTACCATTTGCGATTAAGTAAAAGTATTTTGTGTTTGCCCCTCCTTCCCTAATATGTCTAACTTTAGCACGCTGAGCCCACCTTGACTCTTCGTCACGTCGCAAGTTAGCTAAAAAAGTTTCAGCTTGTTTTTTTGCCTCTACCTCGGCCACACTAAGAAGGGACGTTTCAGCTTTGATGTCTAGTTCATCGATAAGAGCTGACAGTTTTGCTTTGTTTTTCTTATATTCTTCAGCCATATTCTTAGCCCAACCTCGTAAGAATTGTCTAAGGTGTCTTATTTTATTTTGCCATATCTCTATAGGTGTCTTCCCAGAAGTCACCGGCAACCATTCATGTCGCACCAAATCATAGAACCCATCCTAACGCAACCAGGACAGTTCAAAGGAGAAGATGTTCTTATTTCCGACGTGTGCCTGTTCCCCGGAGTTAATTATCAAGGGGGTATGATCAGACCCCGTGCGAGTCCGAGCATGAACTGTTACTAGAGGAAATTTCTGCTCCCAGTCAACGCTAGCCAGGAACCTATCTAATTTCTCATAAGTTAGCACCTCACGTGTGTTAGCCCAAGTGTATTGTCTACCTGAGAGTTTTAATTCCTTTAAACTAAGACTCTCAATTATAGCATTAAAAATAAAAGGCCAACGTGCATTAAAATTATCATTATTCTTCTCCTCTTGGCGTCTAATAATATTGAAGTCCCCGCCTACCAACATAGGTAAAGATTCATTTTCACATATTCTTACCAACTCTGCCAAAAAATGAGGTTTATTTGATTCTTGAGCTGCTCCGTATACTACAACAAGAACCCACATAAAACCATCCGTTTTTTATTTCAGTTGAAGCTTAGTGCAGTAGTCTCCTGACACGACGTTCATGACAGCGAGTGTGTTGTTATTAATTCCAACTAAAATCCCTGCAGACCTTCCATGAGGAGGCAAGCAGTACCACGCATAGTCTCTGCCAGCCGCTAAATGACTCAAAAAAGGAACACTAAAATTTGATCTTCCTGTTTCTAAAATAGCAAGAAAATCTAAGCTCTCATCCCTTACTGTTTCATGGATTGTAAGGTGCTTTGCTGTGTCTCCTAGACCATTACTGTTCCAAATCATTCCTATCATTTTTCAATTCTTCAAACTTTTAATCCTAGCACTTCTACGAACCTTGCTGTTGGTTGTGATCCCACGTTTGCGACCACGTTTAGCTTTAGGTTGTGGTGGTAGAAAATCTGCATGATCATCTACCACCTCCTCATTATCATCAACCAAGTCTTCACTTAGTGTATACCACCCAAAACCCTCTCGCGAAGAGCTGTTGAACCTTTTTTCTTTACTCCAAAATAGTTCATGAGAATCTGCTGGCAGGGATAGCTCCAGCCGCTTTATTGTTGCCTCGGTTCCTGGAACTTCGTGTCAATTGGCCACAAATTCAATTAGAAGAAGACAAGATGCGTCTCCGCCGTTTGGAGTTGTTACAACCACTGGATTATTTGAAATAATTACTCGTGTTCAACAAATAGCGCTGCTCACAGCATCGCTAATAATAACATACTCCAACCAAAGTGGATTAGAATACCTGTCACTTCAATCAGGTCCCTGACTTCAATTATCCTTTTAAGTTGTATCTTCTGCCTTTATCTATTTCATCTCATAAAGTTACACCTAACCCAACAAACAAGAAAATGATTAATCACGAATCTTGATTCATTAAACAATGGTTTCCTTCTTTTATACTACCTCATTATGTACTACGTATTATTTCTCTGTTTATTAGATGGTATGCTAACTAACACGACAAGGATTAATTGCATTTGTAGGTTCTATTTATATTTAAATATGTTTTTATTATATTTGTACTAAGTGATTATGTTTAAGATCATATAAAGTATTAATATGTCTAGACAATTTTAAATTTTATTTTTTGCATCAATTTTTTTGCTTTAGAGTTCACCTGAACTTTTTTTTTTCATCGTTCGCCACTACATTTGGATAACCTAAATATCCTCTGTTCCTCCCTAGTAGTTTTTATTCTCGCAAAGCGATCGCATTGCGCCTTTTTTCTTTCTCTGAGGCAAGATGGCAAGATGGCGCCTGCTTTCCCTTTTATTTTTTGGCGCCAGATTTGCTAAGAGCGGCCTGGATACTCCATAGTAATACTAATTTGGGCTTTTCATCGGGTCCAGTGCAGCACGGGCCGGCCCTAAATTTCAATGTGCAATGCAACATTGTAACTAGCTTTCCCATAAAAAAGATAGCTAATTCTCAAAAAAAAAAAACTAACTAGCTCAATAACAGAAGAAAAAATACATCTGATAGTAGTATTTAAGAACAAGCAAATTCGATTTCGTCGTGAAATCAATAGGGGTAATTAACTCAAACTAAGTTTTCATTTGCCATACAAAGTAGTACTACAGATTGTGGAAGTTTATGCATGTGGATACGAGGTAGAATTGCTAGGAAACGAAAAACATATCAGACAGACACATAGCTAGCTAGCAAAGTACGTACCCCTACTAGTTACTTATCCATAGCTACTTTCCGGTCTAACATCAAAATTTCTACAAGTACGTGAGCATGCATATATACACCTTTAAACTAATTCTTCCCCGACCAAAAACCATCATCTCAAAATCACTATAAAAGTACATGATCTTCAGATCAAGTGGAATAATCACGAATTACAGAAGCTCATCCTGGGATCGACGCTTGTGTCCAAACAAAGCCCTGAAAGGACAAATCGATCGATTGGATGGGACGCGGCGTGTACCCGATGGATCGAAAGGCGCAAAGCTTCTCATGTGCGAGACGCTCCATTGGGCAGTCCCGATCGCGCGCGAGAGTGCGTACGGCCGGTGCGCGTGTTCATTTCCCGATTTGAACAAGTGCTGCACGCGCGCGGATTTCATCTATCGGAGTTTTGTAGGAGTAGTTGTCACATCACCCAGCAGCAGGGGCTAGCTTTCGAGGAGCCATATGTATACTGTAAATTGCACCTTCCCATATCGGGAAACGGGTGCGTGGGATGGAGCTCTCCTTTCTGGGATCAGCATGCATGCGTGGGTTTTCCAAAATAAGAAATATATCGTACTATGCAACAAAAAATTGATACGGTAATTGATATTTTGTTGTAGATCGTTCCATAAGTATATGTGCGTAGCTTCATGCATGTCTCTACGGAAACCGATGATTGATGCCGAGTCACTGACATGTAGGGGTGATCCACGTCTTGTCATGGTTTAACAGTCTTTCCAAGGCAAAGCTTTTGCCCCGTTTTTAAAAAAAACAGTATTTCTATGGAATAGTTGGATTTGTACCTATTGATTTCAAACATAATTGAGATGACATGGATTCGTCGAGGCATCACCGTTGAGATCAACAACATTAGATGAAGTTAGTGTGGTCACCGGTGAATATGTTTTTTTTTTACTCAGTGATCATCCATCTCCCAGAAATCTTAATAACATGCGATGGACAAGTCAAAAACGGTTACAAAAATGACACGTCAGCACCGACCGAGAAATTCCGCCGTACTCTCCAAATGAAAATGCCTTCATGAAGGGAGAGACGCTTCTGCACCACAGTTACTAGATCCATCCTACTAAGGACAGATCAAGGGTTTCTATCCCAAGCTCTAACATGTATAGTCGGTCGATCACCGTAGGACCGCAGCCACAATCATATCACATATCCATCATTGCGGATCTTCATGGTCGTCACCTAGCTATTCTGGAAACCAAAAAGGATTCGATCAGGGGTGACGGAGGGGAGGCATTATGTGCTACACAAGTGTATATATATAGTTGTCACATCAGGAGCTTTTTGAGGAACTATATATATGTACTCCAAATTGAACCTTACCGGTGTATGTACCTTCCTATATAGGGAAAGGGGTGCATGGGGGCTCTGCTTTAGGAAAGTGCATGCAAAGAAGAAATATATTGTACTATATATCAATCATGAACTTATTTTCTTGGCAAAAACACTATCAAGAATATAGTATCACTTCTTATCAAGCATGTAGAGCTGATCATGTTAATTTCATCCGGTAGTTGCTTTGTTTCCATATATCTATATGCACACAGCTTAATGCATGCCTTTACATGGTTTAACAGTTGAGTTTATGGAATAATTCATCAGGTACCAAATGCTTCAAACATAATTAAGAAAACTTGGGGCCGTGGACGCATCAACGTTAATATTAGCAATTATAAATGTGGTCAGTGGGATCACGTGTGTACATATTTTTGCTAGCATGATGATCCTTGATACCATGCGACTCAACTAAATTTTATAGTGATTGCGAGGAATCAAATTCAAAATCGATTCATGCAATGACAAAATATGGCATAACAGCACCAACGGAGAAACCCACGGTACTCTCCAAATGACAATGTCTGAGACGGTTGTGCCACTATTGTTGGATACATCCTACTATGGACAGATTAAGGGTTTTCATCCTGAAACTCCTTTGTTCACCGTCTGGTGCACATGTATAACCGATCAAGGCAGCCACAATCAGATCTCATATCCATCATTGCAGATCGGATGCCGCTCGTCACCTATTCTGGAAACCAAAAAGGCTTGGAGCAGGTGCGCCAGAGGGAGGCATTGTGTGCTACACAAGAGAAGATAAAAGAAGAGAGGAGAGAAGAACTAACTAACATCAATTTAAGTTACTGGGCGGGATGACTTAACTGGTCATATAGAATTCCAAACAAAGTACAACTGGTTTACTTGCTAATTCCACACTCACACCAAGTCAAAACATTGGTACGAGTGTACCTAGCTAGCTAGCTATATATCACCCCATCTCAAGAAGTACAGGTGTGCTTGGAAAATAGCAGATATTGTTACGAAATCATCTGTTAGTGATCCCTAGAACTGGACCCCTATTCACCACCTTAGAGAACATCAATGCAAACACATAAATGAGCAAATTGCAGAGCTAAGAATGGGCTAAGTCCAAGGTTGGAGTTAGCTGGCCCTTCAAGCAAGGGAAGAAGCTATGCTTGGAGGTGGCAAGTCTAGTACTTGCTGGTCCCTGGCCAAGAAAAAGAATTGGACCCTCCCATTGGCATTTGTGACAGGTGTCAGTTGTCATGCAAGTTTGCTGCCTTGTTAATTAGTTGCCACATAATTATCACCATCACCAATGGGTTAGGACCACATAGAGGATTAAGTAGAGTTATTTGTGCATAGTTCTTGTGCTAATCTCCCTCACTTTCTGCATGGCACATGCACTTTGTTCCCTCCAGATAGGATTGTTAAGATAAATGTGCCACTGCCATCCTTAACTAGTTGGCCCTTCGATTGTGGTATGATCTCTGATAAGCACTTTTCCCTTTTTCCTTCAAGTCCTTTTCGCTTTCATGCATCTTAAATATTTCTATCCATTAATTAATCTCAGAAAGGCAGCACTAGTTTACAGATCCAACCTTTTCACGAATCCACTTACATGCATGGTTCAAGCTTCTCTTTTTTGTTGTTGCGAGAAATGCATGGTTTAAGCTATCTGTACAAATATATCCAATGGCTTTGCTCAGAAAATCTGCTGCTAGTGAGTGTGTGGACAAGCTGCTGCGTGAGTAACCATGATTTACTCACAACTATAAGCTGCGGTGCACGCGCCCTTGGGATGCCTAATCATCAGTAAATTGCTCTTGATAATGCTAATCCCTCTGATCCGAAATAGTTGACACAAATTTATCTAAATATAGATGTATCTATATAATAAAATATGTCTACATACATCCGTATTTAGACAAATATGTGTCAGTCATTTCCGATGGGTGGTGAGTACTGATTGGAGAAATTGCACAAATGTTGGGGAGGCCAAGGCCCACTTTGGGTCAATGAAGCTCTGCCGCTGCACATATATCTGGTCTGCCCAAAATAATCTAGTTGTTTTGTGGTCTCTTACTAATACTATATATTTATTTTGAAATTTTGGGCCCTTCAAAAAATGCTGCAATAAATTTCAGATTTTGGTCAGGATGGGATTTATAGCTAGAAACAGAATTGCACATTTTTAAATGGTTTTGCTGTTTCGCATGCAACTGAAAAAACAACTATTTCTAAGCCGATTCTAAGAACCATCTAATCTGACCATTCGTGTACGAAGGGGTGGAAAGATTGTCTTCTTTAAATGTGCCAGCAATTTGCAATCTTAGGTGTTTTTATTCCCAGGTTTCTTTTTTTTTAGGTTAATGTCAGTCGTTCTACCTTCCGATTAGATAGAAAAGAGTGTTATATATGTACAGAAGTTCCAGCTAGGGAAAAATCTCTCTACAAACAAAACAAGAAATAAAAATCTCCCGAATCAACAGTGTGGGCGAAAGCCCACAGCGCCATCTTCTCCCGCACCAAAAAACGCGACCTTTGTAGGCCCACGTACATGAAGAGCAACAATAGGAAAAAGGCAGGATTGGAATATCACGCACATTCATATCCTTTAGGAATTTTTTTGTTTGACTGCATCAAAAGATTATTTCCAAGAGGATTGAGTGGATGCAAAAATTTCTATGAAATAATTGCAGAGCAATGCTTAGAAAGAAATATTATATTAATCAATCCTACGAATCAGACAACTAAAATACAAAAAAATCTAAGGATTCCAATCCTTCAAAGTTCCTATTAAAATCCTTTGAATCTAAGAGGTCAGAAACAAATAGCACGAGTACTAACATCCATGTCTTTATATTGTGTGAAAGTGAAAACATAAGAGGCAAGTGGTTATTCAAAACTCTAGTCCTTTCCACATTTGGGGCTGGCCTCCCTCACGTCCTGTCTTCCTCCTCCATTCCCATGCAGCGCGATGGCGAGACAAGCCATGCTACTCAAATCATCACAACTCCTGTACTGTGTACCTTCTGCTGCATCTATATATTGTTCTCATCTTTACACCTGTTGCACACACACTACACTACCCTGCCCAGCTCCATCGATCTCAACTACACGCAGTGCACTCGCTCTGATCCCTCTAGCAGTCTAGCTTCTCCTCCCTCCTCCAGGTGCCGACATGGTAGGCAGCAAGACGCACCACCACGCCTCCTCCTCCCTCCTGCCGGAGGAGCTCGACCTCTTGCACCACAAGCCAATGTGCTCACCTGAAGGCGGCGGCGTCGTCCATGGCGTCGGTGGTGCCGGCGGCTGGGGCGCCCTGGGCCAATGGAAGTGCCGGCTGCTTGGCGCCCTCCGGCCCCGGCGCGCGCGCTGCGTGGTGTGCCTCCAGGTGCTGCGCGTCACCGGCATGCCCCCGCGGCCGAGGGGCGCGGTGTGGTGGTCGGGTGGAGGAGCAAGGGCGGTGCCGAGGGCGAGAACACGGCGCCGGCGCGGGTGTCCCGGGACGGCGCTGCTGCGTTCGACGAGACGTTCCTGCACTACTTCAGCGCGGGCGGCGCCACGCTACGGAGCTTCACCGTGTGGGCAGCGCTCGTGGAAGACTCGGCGAGCGGTGGTGGTGACCTCGGCGCTTTCCCCGTCGACCTCACCGAGGCCGCCGCAGCCGAGAGCTCCAACCCGAGGTTCGGCGGAAAAGCGCTCAGCTTCCCGCTCGGCGGGCCGGCCGCGGGCGCTGTGCTCACCGTCAGCGTCTACTGCAGAGTGATGGAGCAGGAGGAGATGATCCATGACCCCAACGGTACGTACCATGTCACTGATGCATGCACATGTGAAACAAATTCTAGATGTTCTCGTGAACCGTAGTCGATCCAAATCTTCTATATTGACCTAGCTAGCTTCTAGCCTCCATCTGAACAAGTAAACAAACCCTAGTCATCGCTGTTTGATGTGACTTACAATAGCTGCACACTTGATTTGCATATATGGTGCACGTTAATTACTTGGGCATGTAATGTATTTGTATATATACGTGGCAGGCCATGCGCGGGAGAGGAAGAACAAGGGCAAGAGCTCCTACGCGGCCTGCCTGCCGGACCTGAGCTGCCTCCGGAACCGGCCAGCGGCGGCGGCGATGGCGTCGTCGGGCTCCGCACGGCGTGTGGCGTCGCTCAGATCGGACCGGGGCGGCTTCATCACGATCGAGAACTCCATGGCCGAGATGGACGACGGCGTCGGCACGTTCGGGCGCGTGGATGACGACGAGGAGGAAGTTGCCGGGTTCATCACGATGGAGAAGGGTAAAATCTCGTCCGGGTCCCGGCGGGCGCTGCACCCCGGCGAGGATGAGGAGGACGAGAAGCCATGCCTGTTCATGGAGCTGTCGGGGGACGCGGCGGCGACGGGGTTCGACGTGGAGGAGGTGGAGGACGAGTTCCTGGCGATGCTGGAGGATAAGTACTACTGGGCGGAGATGGCGCGGAGCAAGGAGATCGAGAAGGGGCTGAGCCTCAGCCTGGACGTGGGGCTGGACCTGGACCTGGACCTCGACTCGCTGATCCGGGACGCCGAGGCGGAGCTGGGCAGGGCGGAGCAGGCGTGGAAGAGCAAGGTCGGCGCCGCCATCGTCGAAGAGGAGGAGTACAAGGAGCTCGTGCGGCGGTGGGGCGTCAACGGCAGCTCCGGCTGCTCCTGGGGCTTCAGCTTCGGCAGCCCCATCTGATCACCGTTCACCACCGCCTAGCTCACACGCTCATACTGTTACATGCTCATGTAACCTGGACCGATCATTACGCCTAATTAAGTATATATAGCATGTTGAAATATTAATATATATTAAGAATTTCTGTAACATTTGGGAGAAAAGAAACATGGATCACCGTTGGCTCGTAGCTACTGTGCTCAGTGCTCTTCATGTGAGCATGCACAATGCAAATCTATACCAGGGAGCGGCGCCTGCGGATTTAGCATGCACACACACATGAAAAGTCTATGTTGGAAGCTTAGGACCAAAGCAAAGTGAGCACCAGTTGCTACCGACCTGGTGGAATGCCAATGGAATGTTCTCCAGCAGAGTCACATACAGGGAATCGAGCATTGAAGGATGAAGAGCATATGGGGATCGGTGAACGGGGCAGATGGTCCCCGCAGCACGGCCTGATTTCATGCACCCTTTCTCAGTAAATTACACGCAACTTGCTCACAGGTTTCGAATCCCTCGATCAAGGCCCCAGGTTACAACGAAATAAATGTAGCTCAGGATATAGAAGTACACAGGATCAAGGTCAACCAGAAGGGCCACAGTGGTTATTTTACAGGGCGTACTGCAAAAAAGAAAAGACGCTAAGGATATATATGCGGTCTAGAATTATGTCATTTGACTCCTAATTAAGATTATACAGGTATTACATCATAAGAATTCAGAAAGACCGGATCTGTTCCGAGAAGTAAAAAATGAGGCCCCTAAGCTAAGTAGATGGTTTTGTGTACAGGTACAACAAAAATAAGCAATCTACCTGGCCCTGGATCTTTTGAAAACCTGCAGGCCTGCTGCCAAGAAAAGGTTTGTGTCGGCGCGGGTTCTTCCACAAGTAAACTTTATCCACGACCTACTTTGTGATGGTGACGTGATTCTCCAGGTCCCATACCACGATCTTGCCGTCCAATCCTATGACCATGAGGGGAAAGTATGTCAAGACACCATTCAAAGGTCAAACACAAAACTGGGAGCACTGGGGGGTGGGGGCGTCAGTTCGATATTTATTTCAAACCTGATGTGCTGAACCGCTTGATGATACTCTCACTCCCTTTTACCAAGGGTACGATGCATCTGGGAATATAGAGAAACGGTTAGCACACACGTGAGAGATGAGAATGCAGTCACTGGAGCTGCAGACTGGCGGGAGTAGATGGAAGCAGGGATCGTACGTTATGCAGTTCTCGTGAGCACCGCCACGAGGCTTCGAGGTTTCAACGGTGTCACTGCTTGTCCCTTGCCTCGATTGGCCATATAGCTTTCCAAGGGCTTCAGAGAGCTGAAACATATATAAGTGGAGTATTAGCTACTCCCTACTTTTAACCAAGAGATTCATATATCGCTAGCTGCCAACGATAAAAAAAAATTACCAGCATGTCGTTTTACAAAAGCATCTGTAGCCTAACGATTTACTTCCATCATTAATAAACAACAGACTGCAAAGATGGCCTAGTGGCCATTTGTTATTTGTTTCGAGTAAGGCGAGCTATCATCTGCAGAGTACCAGTTTCATTCAAGTTTCTGTTGCTTGTCAAGATCTAGAGGTTTGACATCCAAGCAAAGGGGATGCTCAGATTGTATATGTTGAGGAAAATCAACTTTATACAACTAACAGAACACAATCTCAGAATAATCCAACACTGATGCATGTGCAAACCCGCATATAGCCAACAACTAATGCATACAGGTAGCGGTTCACCCTACTTCTACGGATGCAGAATAGAACAATCTAATGAACAAGGATAAATAGCATCTACACTTGACAACATACAACGAGGCATAATAAACATAAGGCCTTGAACAACATGAACTAATGTGTGTGTGTGTGTGTGTTTAGGTGTGTGAATTGGAGAGAGACCTGTGAGGCTTTTGAAGCTGATGGAGTTACTTTCCTTTCATCCAAATATCTGACGAAACTCCTATAGTAGACAAATATACGTACATGTTAAAAAGGAAGATCATGGCGATAAAAGATAGAACTCTGAAGACTTGAGTATCAAGCCAAAAAGTCAAGAGCTACAATTTACATCCTTTTTACAGAGCGCTCTGACTCAATTCAAAGCACTGCCAGAATGAAAAGAAAATGCAGACAGTTTAACAAAAGAGCTTGTATGCACATTTTTCTTACCAAAGTCCAGTCTCATCTGCAGAAAAGATCAAAGGATTGCAGTCAAATCCAACACCAATCGCCATCCTTTCAGAAACAAAAAGAATCTGAAATTTTGAAGAGTTCACAAAATATTATTGAATGTGGAGATCATCACATGCAACTAAATACTAGCAAAAGAGAAAATGCTGACCCACATCACGGAGAGGCAGATCTCGCAGTGCCAAATTTTGTGCGGCAGGAGATGCTTCAACATCATCGACGAAATAAATCATGGAACTGTGCCCTGACAATAAATATCCGCTAAATGTTAGCAGGGAAACTGCAAATAGAAACTACGCATGGATATCAAGGGCCGGTTGGGAGAAAGGAAAAACTAAATTGTAGAAGCCACTTGTAATCTCAGAACACTTCTAATTGACTAGGAGAAAACCTGAACTATCAAGAGGGCTATAGTAAATTTTCTTGCAAGTTCAACTACCACACCAGAAGGGGAACAGTGTCCGTAAAATGGAAATACAAATTAAGAGATGATGCTGATGAACACCCTTGGCATGTAATAATGTGAGTTAGGAAACGTTATTATCTTAATATGCAGTCAAAATGGCTGCTGAAAAGTAATGAAAATAAATGGTATTCTTACAAACAAGAGACTAGGGGGAGGAAAAACCTGCATAGGCCAATGTTTTTCCACTTGGAGACCACCTTACTCCGAATGCCCAAGTAGTTGATAGATCAAGCTGAGCAATTTGCTGCGTCCGAATAAAAGAAAGTATTACAAGCATGAACAACAACATGAACAGGAAAGAGAACTGATCAATAACAAACACTATGAGCATAATTTTCTTAATATTCTGAACCATAACTGGATCCTGGGTTCTTAGCCTCCAAGGAAATTTAAAAATAAGGCCAAGGAATTCATATAGAAAATAAGTTAGCATATTGTTCGGAAACTAACTTTGCAAATCAGCAAATGAACTATTAATTTACTTCTTAGCTGTAGATAGGGTGCAAAGTGCAAACAAAATTAATACTCCCTCCGTTCCAATTTAATTGACTTGTTATGCACCATATGTGGATGTATCTAGACATGTTACACATGCGTAGATACATCCACATGTGGTGCATAGCAAGTCAATTAAATTGGAACAGAGGGAGTAGATGTGACATAAGTTCCTTACTACTCACAAAAGCCGTAGATGTTCAATTGCATGCCATTAGTATATATAAGGCAAACAAAGAAGTACATTTGAAGGAGCATACTGTGAGATGTATATTCCACATGCCAGGGGACAGCATATTGTGAACTAACTTATCAATAAGTAGCATACCTCTCCGAATTTCCAATCAGCAGAGGCGCTCGATTGTGATCCCCTGAACAGAAAGAGAGAAAGGTATGAGACACCGAAAGCATTTGGAATATCCTAATAGCTATATAAATGGCAAGATTTTTCAGTTCAGAATATATGAATGGCAAGGTGGACCTTGTATCTACACCCTTGATGACAGTGGAGAATACTCTGCATTTACCATCAGTAGAAGTTGTTGCGAGATGTATCTGAAGGACCATGAAAGCAGGCATATTAATGTCACATTCAATGGAACGGGTCTCGCATATACATGGCAATGCCAGTTCATACAAAGATATTGAATAACTATGGCAAACAGAATTTCACCGCACCAAGTTTGGCCACACCATAAACTAACTAGGGTTAAATAAATAGAGGAATTCACCTGCCCTGTTTCTATGAAAACTTTCCATTTAACAGGGGAGGGGGGGGGGGGGGGGGGGGGGGGGGGGGGGGGGGCGAGGAGGCGTACATGTTTTGCTTTTTCATACTCACAATCGATAAAGAACACAACCATGAATATTGCCCTTATGTTTTCACTACTGATAATTAAGCTTTGCTCGCAAAACTTCAAAGAGAGGCGAAATATTATGCTCACATTGTTTGGATGCCATGCAACACTAGTGACAGAAGATTCATGCTTCTTCCTAATAATCTTGCTGATCCACCTGAAGCATAAGAAAGAATCAAAAAAAGTTCCAAAAACGCACATCGACAGTGACACATTGACTTCACTAAATGCATGAACAGAAGAAATACTCTTATCAATTATAGGACACTGGGCACAATCAGTGGAAAATTAAGTTAACGAGAAAAGTGTAGACAACTAATGGAAGTGAGAGCGACCAATACCAGTTGTTCTCTTGTTCATAGTAGCAAATGCATACAGACTTGGCACCACTTCCCACAGCAAACTTATTTTCTGCAAAGAATAACAAGAACTTTAAAGGGCACGGAATGTCGATAGTATGTTTCACTCATGGTTGGTTGCTAAGTAGTCAATGTGCTCTCTCACAAAATTAAGTAATTAATGTGCAGCTAGTTCTATAACATAAGGTAAATGATTAGAATCAACTAAGACACATAAGTTCAAAATCTTGGAGAATTGGATCATTCAGAAACAAAAGGGATAACAGAAATGTGTTTGTATAGAAGTATGAAGGCAGGTTATGAAACAAACCTTTTGGGCTCCATTGGACACACAGAGCTGCACGATTTAGCTTGAGAATAACAAGGGTAGGTACCCAGTCTTGTCCTTCTTGTGTCCAAACATATCTGCAAGTAATAAATGGAAACTAATGTATTTGTATTTGTTTGGACTAAGAAGCACAATTAATTTAGTTAAACATTAGAAAATTAAGCCTGAAAGCTTACGAGTTTCGATCATGTGAAACTGTGACGATTTTGTTTGTAGATCTACCCCAGTCTATTCCAGACACTATTTGATCATGCTACAAGATATTACAATAAAACAAAGCAGGTCAATAAATTACATCCAGATTAAACACTGGTAAATGAAAATATTTGATGAGAGGGAGAGTCCAAGTGCAGATGCTATGGCACTTGTCGGAAGAAAGATACAAATGTTACCTTTGAAAGAACATGAAGTTTCTCCCACTTGTCCGCGATAAACTTGTAAATATGTACTTCGGTGTTATTTGGACAGAAGGCAATCACTGAAAGAAAAAAAAAAGGTTTCAGATCAAGTTAAAATACCAGCTGACAGGGCATGAAGGCAGGTGCGTTCATAAATTGCAAAATGACAACACTAGTAGTGTTTTATTTTTTGGGAGAAAATTGCTAGTAGTGTTAAAAGGCAATGAATAAGGTTTTTTCATTTCAAGCAGACAGCATGATCTACTGCAGTATAATTGTTTCCACGATCAAATGAAGGGACAACATATACCACGCGACAGTTAGCAAGCAGCAGAAATACACATCTCAGAACAAATTTCAGAAGATTGCTTGTGCTAGGTAACAGGACTACGGCACGGCAATACGCGTGTCGGTTCAATTCATAGAAAATACCAATTCGCTCGGTCAGCTAGTCGATTTAGTTCTAAATACCCGAACCCACTCACTGATGGAAAAATCGTCTCTACTCATAGTGCCTCACAACCCCAAACATGCAAAAGGGATTCAACATGAAAATCCAAGCCACACGCCTGGGATTGATTCCTATGATCCATCAATCGTGTCACCTATATAGATACTACTGTACCCGATATGGCATGAGTGAAAGCACCGGGACAGGGCATTTACCTGGGCACCAACCAACAGCCCACAAATCACCGGATTGCTCACCCCGTCCCGCAGCAGGAATTCACGCAACGCACGGAACGGGAACCAGCGGACCACCCTACTGGCTGCTCCTCCGAAATGGGAAGTAACATTTGGCAAACATCGGGTGATTGGCGGCAACGGTAGGGAATCGACGAGGCTGGCCGGGAACCCTAGGAATCCGCCCTGAATTCGACGCGTACGAGTACTAATCGGGTGCAGCCGTGGTCTATCCTACGAGGCTAGCACGGGCGCCGCGAATTGAGGAGCAAACGGAAGGGCCGTGAGATCTAGAGGGTAGGGGATTGAGGAGGAGGAGGGAGGGGGATGTTACTGGAGTGGTCGGGGCTCCATGCGTGGCAGGTGATGCACTCGGCGAACTGGTGGATCGCCTGCGCGGCCATCGGGCTGGCGCCGGAGGAGAGCCCCGCGGCGAGGCGAGGCGAGGCGGAGGTGGGAACCGTTTGTCAATGGAGAGCCTTGGAGGCGAAGGGAAGACGAGGCAGGCAGGCAGGCAGGTACCACTACACTAGCACCACTGCCATCACTAGGCCGTCAAGGCGGGTGGCGGTGCTAGTAGGATGGGCCACCCAGTCCAGCGAAATGAATGCCGCACGCCCGTCCGGCCCACGCTTGTAGCGGTGGGTCCCACCTGTCGGACCAGTGCCTCTGCAGTCCGATACTACATGCCTACTACGTATGGGATACTTCTAGGTGGTGGCAATGTCATATTCATCTCATGGCAAACAAAACAATGTGGTATTCATCGATTTGTACCGTGACAATGTTGTCACGATAGCCCTACTTCACATGGAAATGGAGCTGACATTTTCTCTGGGACTGTTGTGCGTTGTCCGGACGATACAAACTCCAAATCGGTTACCCCACGAGCCATCGGTCGGACGTGGACGCTCTCGGCCTTTAGATTCTCGCGATTTTCATCGCTCCATGCGAAAACGAATTTACCGCATCAGCGTGTAGAACTGCTCGAGCTCCAGTCGTCACTAGGAAAGACGCATGTTGCACCGATGTGGTCAACGTGGCCGCTCGTAGCACAGACACCCTTCATTCACAGCACTAGCAACCTACGCTCGCAACACAACTCCCTTCCTTGGCAGTACCACCGCTATCATTCGCAGCATTGTCGACCACTGCATGTAGCATGGCCGCCCAACGATCATGGCACTTAGCTCCGCATATGGGGTTTTACCAGTAGAGGAAATGGATCAGGATAGGAGTGGACACAGAGGAATAAGGAAGTGGGAGAGAAACGATAGGTGTGGGTCCCGTGGGACGCGTAACTAAACCATAAACCTAAGGCCTATCTACACCAGGGACGCTAAACCCGGACGTTAGGATCATATTCATGTCCATTAGGCTATGCTCCCTGCTGATCCCGGGATTTTGGCTAGTGTGCTGTCAAAAGAGATGTCGGTCGCTCCACTTCTTTTTCCGTCCAAAACGATCTCGATCAACAAGAGAAAATCTCTTAGCCACTCAAATTAGCAGTTTGCGTTGTAGATTCGAACCCTCATCTGTTTTTTTTTTTTTTGCGAAACACAGTACAACGCAAGCGCTCATATACACGCGCATACACTCACCTCATGAACGCACAAACGCACACCCTATCCCTATGAGCACCTTCGAGAGACTGAGCCGACGGTTGGGTCTTGAGATTGACGAAGTCAACACGGACGCCTCGCTGTCGATGGGAATGTCGCCTCCCACGGAAGAATATTCCGCCTAAATGAGAAACATCAGCGTCAAACCTGTGATTTGAACTCTGGTGGGTTGGGGGTATAACCACCCTCCTAACCATCTTGCCACGGGTAAGTTCTCAAACCCTCATCTGTTTATTTCCATATTTTCTGTATCGAGAAAACTAAAGGTTGCGACAGGAATCACTCTAAAAAAAACCTCGTACAGTGATGGCCTTTTCTTCTGTTTTAGCATAGTTGGTGACCTTTCACTGCAAAAGAATATTGGTGCAATCATATATGGCAGAGTCCAGTCGGCATTGTCTCATCATCATCACGTCGATTATTCTCTCCGTGATATTCGTGTACTGAAAGATCATCATGAAGCGGAAGAGGATAGCTCAGGTAATTATCTGCGGGCCTACATCAGATAAGCACCATTCGTTAACTTAAATGGAAGAAAAAAATAGCACCATTAATTTGGGGTGCTCCTATTCCTGCCTTTGCGGTAAAACATTTACGCTGCTTTTGGATGTAGCAAAGTTCGCCTGGAATTAGAGAATCTGGAATTGGGCTCAAATTGCACCGTTTGGTATGGCTAGGGAATTTTCGCCTGGAAACCCAGACCAATTCCACGCGAGCCCGCCGTAGGTGTCCGCTCGGGGCAAAACTTTCCGAGGGTCGCCCGCCGTAGGTGTCCGCTCGGGGCAAAACTTTCCAAGGCTCGACCCTCGGAAAGTCACGGAAACGCCTCGCTCTCTCACACCCGTTGCGAAACCCGTCGCTCTCCTCGCTCGCGGAACAGAAGGCGACCTCGCTCGCGAGTCGATCTGCAGCTCGTGCATCAAACGGCGGCGCCAGCGGCTCCGCCCTCCTCCTCTCCCTCTCCTCCGAGCGCTCGCCCCAACCTGCAGAAACCGGCAACCTCGAGCGAGCGCTCGCCCGACCTGCAGAAACTGGCGGCGCCGGTCAGACTAGTATGCTCCCCTCCGCCCTCCTCTACCTCCCCCTTTCCCCGCCATCCTCTACCTCTCGCCGTCCTCCTCCGATTCCCCTTCGTCGGACGGCCATTTCTCCCCTTCCGTGAGCTGGCCCTTAACTCTAGATCGACCGAGCGGCGACCAGAGAGGAACGAAGCCGGGAGCTCGAGACCGCCATCAGGTACTCGTTGTCGTCCATGCCTGCTCCCGCAGGGGTCAGGGGCGTACGGCCACGAGCAGCAACGGACAGGGCAGCAGCATCATCAACAGGAATGGCCGGTGCCTCTCGTTCACCGTTGCTCTTTTGCTTCGTAGCTTCAGGCGACTCCTTCGAGCACAGGTCCTGCTCTCCGTCATTCAGATACAGCAGGTCACCCGGTTGTATGTACAGGCCAAGGCATCAAATTTTATGGCTGCATCAGTTAATTACAAAATAGTTTCTATTCTAAAATAAAATCAGGCACATGCTTTGGCTAATTTTCAGAGACAAAAGTATTATATTATGTTGTCTTGTTGGTACTTCAAAATTATCATATTTTAATATTTATTATGTGTGCAAAATAATATATCAATATTCAAATATACATATACTACTTTTTTTATATGTAACAAGTTTATATTGTCTAACTCAACAAAACATCCAATTCCAACGTTTTATACATCCAAACAGGAATTGGAATCGTCGCTACCCTCTAATTCCGGCCATAAATTCCATTCACAGCCAAACGGAGGAATTTGAATTGGAGCCCATTTCCTTTCCATTTGGAAATGGAATTGCTAGTCCAATTCAATTCCCAGCAAACTTTCCTCACTAGTACAGAACGACACATCGGATACCCCTCTATGGAAACGGCACGAGTTAGGCGACAGAGAATCGCGATTTTAGCGTTGCGGACGAGGCCTGGCAGAGGCTGGTCCGTCAACATTGGTTACGGAGAATTTTATATTGTAGTATTGTGTTATGTCTAGTATTGTAGTACTGCCGATGATGAATACACCCCTCAACACTAGATCTTACTTTTTTTTTAAAGTACCATATAAAACTTGTCTAGTATTTGAAATCTAGTATTGTGTTGTGTTTGTTTTAGTACTGTCGATGATGAATACATTACCTTCAACTTGTCTAGTATTTGAAGTCTAGTATTGTGTTGTGTTTGTTTTTAGTATTTGAATTTTAATAGATTAATTTCAACCCTTTGTCAATGTGCTAATCCTCGTTATGGTTTTGTGTAGCTAGTGTATGAAGTAATAATATATTTCGGCGACAATGCATAAAAATGGTGAGGCAATTGAAGGTAACATCACCTTCAAGTTCTGCCTCCAAATCGTTTCGATCGGACAGCAAGCACACGCATATAGGCGCTTAAGGTGTAAACTGTTTTCATCTTAAATTGTATTTATGTCATGTAGCATCATATTTGGCTCTTTTCTAACTAGACATCCATGTATTTTATATGCAGAAGCGCCATGCAGATCCAAACAAGCTTTAAAAGAGCTAAATACAAAGTGGGATCATATCCGTGAACCGTCGCTGTTGTGACGTTTCGCTGCACTGTTCAAAACACTTTTTAATTAAGAGTGTCTTGGACAGTGTGGCCGAAATGTCACAGCGGTAACGTTATTATATTTCGGCGACACCGTCCAAGATGGAGCAAGCCTCGCTACGGAGAATTTGGCAAGATTAATTTGCTAAGGAGGCTTGCGAGCTCGGTGTGGTTTCTTGTTTTTAGTTTCTCCATCTATTTTGTGTATGTGTGTAGCAATTTGGCTGCAGATGTGATTTGGAGAAGCATGAAACCGCTACTCGAGTCTTTTGCTAGGTCGAATTCCGTTTTCGCGCTTTGGAACTGAGGAAGAAGGTGGAGTTGGAGAAGAGTGGAGTGTCATAAAAGTTAAGTTTAGGGAGGCATGAGAATGATAGGATTAGCGAGGCATGTGTAACTCATCTTTTGATGCTATGTAATGATGACAATTCTTATATACATTATGAATGGATTTGGTAGCAACTTTGTGCTTCTGCTGTGAGATTTTGAATGTAATTTGGCAACCGAATTGCTCCTGTAGGCTTCTGAAAGAACCTCAATGCAAACGAGTTAAATAGAATCTCCGTTACTGATGCACCGATACATCGGAAGCGGAGATGGGTCCGAAACCGTAGCCAACTTATGCCTCATCGGTGACGGTTTTTTGCCTCCGTTACTGATGATGGCCTTCACATCAGCGACAGGGTCGGGGACACAGACCCTTTCTCCGTTGCCGAAGGGGTTTTTGGCCCGTCTCCGATGTGTCGTCTGTACTAGTGCCTACATCCAAACACAGTGTTAGCGTTCGCGTACCCCACTATGACGCTGGGCTGGGCCCATTTCACGATTCAGATCCAGTGCTTCTTCCGTTCAACTCTTTCGTTCAGTTTCCACTATTCCGTCCTGATTTTGCACAGTGATGACGTGAAACACACGTTCGTTGGTAGACCCCAAGAGGAAGGTATGATGTAGTCCAGCAGCAAGTTTTCCCTCAGTATGAAATCAAGGTTTATCGAACCAGTAGGAGCAGTAGCACTTCAGAAGGTTGTCAACGGCGAAATATGATGCGGCGCAACACCAGGAAATCCGGCGCTGACGTGGAATCTGCACACAACACAATCAAACAACTTTGTCCCAACGAAATAGTGAGGTTGTCAATCTAACAGGCTTGCTGAAAACAAATGATTAAATGTATGGTGTGGAGAACAGTATTAAATTGCAGAAAGTGAAAAGGAACAATGTTTGCAGTTGGTTGTATTATCAGTGTAAAAGAATGGACCGGGGTCCACAGTTCACTAGTGGTGTTTGGGCAATTGACAAAATATTGAGCTTATGACAATGCATATATATATGACATGATGATTACTATGATATTTAATTGGGCATTACGACAAAATACATAGACCGTTATCCAACAGCATCTATGACTAATAATCCACCGCCAGGTTGTCATCCGAGTTCCCCATTGGTATTAAGTTGCAAGAAACGGATAATTGCATTAAGTAATGTGCGTAATGTAACAAATACATATGACCGTGGACATAGCATTGTTAGGTTTCCTCTAGTAGCAACAGCACATCCACAACCTTAGCATTGCTGTCACTTGCCCAGATTACTGGAGACATGAACCCACTATCTAGCATAAATATCTCTCTTGGAGTTACAAGCATCTACTTGGCCAAAGCATCTACTAGTAACGGAAAGCATGCAAGATCTTAAATAACATATGATATAGATTGATAATCAACTTGACATAGTATTCAATATTCATCGGATCCCAGCAAACACAACATGTAGCATTACAATAAGATGATCTTGATCATGTAGGCAGCTCACAAGATCTAAACATGATGGCACAAAGTGGAGAGACAACCATCTAGCTACTGCTATGGACCCGTAGTCCAAGGATGAACTACTCACGCATCACTCCGGAGCAGGCATGGTGATGTAGAAGCCTCCGGTGACGATTCCCTCTCCGGCAGGGTGCCGGAAGAGGTTCTGACCCTCCCGAGCTAGGGTTGATGACGGCGGCGCCTCTGGAACTTTTCGTGGATATTGGCTCAGGTTTAGGGTTTTCGCATCGGGGGGAATAAGTAGGCGAAAGGGCGGCGGCTGACGACCCCCGAGGGGCCCACACCACCCTGGGCGCGCAGGGGGGCCCGCCCTGGCGTGTGGGGCCCTCGTGGCTCCTCTCGTTGCTCCTTTGGACTTCTGGTGTCTTCTGATAAAATAGGTCCCCCGTGAATTTTCGTCCAATTCCGAGAATATTTCCAGACTAGCTTTTCTGGAATACAAAAACAGCAGAAAACAGGAACTGGCACTTCGGCATCTTGTTAATAGGTTAGTCCCAAAAAATGTATAAAAGTGATATAAAGTAGATGCAAAACATGTAGCAATTGGTATAAAACAAGCATGGAACATCAAAAATTATAGATACGTTTGAGACGTATCAGCATCCCCAAGCTTAGTTCCTACTCGTCCTCGAGTAGGTAAACGATAAAAAAAATAATTTTTGAGGTGACATGCTACATCATAATCTTGATCATATAATATTGCAAGGCACATGTAAATGAATGAAGTGATCCAAGTCAATGGTCTATAATTTGCTACCAAATAGATAATGAGTAAACAATGAATCACACAAGCTAAACGTTTTCATGAATAGTACTTTCGAGACAAGCATCAAACAGTTTTGCATAAGTGTTAACTCATAAAGCAATAGTTTCTAATAAAAGGTATTTAATCAACACAAAGGAAGAATTTAGTTTCAGCATTTGCTTCAACTTTCAACATATTTATCTCATGGATATTGTCAACACAAAGTAGTATAACAAGTCCAATACATTGCATATAACGCATGTTGTAACAAAGTTGACACTAGTGTTTGCTTGTGGAAGACAGAAAGAATAGGAAAACTGACTCAACAGTAAAAGAAAGGCCCTTCGCAGAGGGAAGCAGGGATTAAATCATGTGCTAGAGCTTTTAGGTTTTTGAAAGCATATAGAGATTGCATAAAATATTTGATACTCCTCCCAACCTTGCTAACACAAGCCATGGCTAACCGAATCCTCGGGTGCCTTCCATCAATCACATACCATGGAGGAGTATCTATTTTTGAGAGGTGTTTGTTAATTGTCAACGAATGGTAGCGGGTGAGAACAGTATTCTACCTGTCAAACGGACTTTTAAGAGCGGCTCCCATGAAGGACGTTATTTCTACCAGCAAGGCAGATCATCCCTCTTTCTCTTTGGTTTACACACATTCAGGTATTTCACTGTTTGTCATTGCTTACTGATGAATCAGGGCAAAAGTGTGAAGAGAATTAATTGGTTAAAGTTGTAATTAATTGGGACTGGGCACCCCGTTGCCAGCTCTTTTTGCAAGTTATTGGATAAGCGGATGTATATGCCACTAGTCCAGGTGTAAAAGTCCGACAAATAGAATAAAGAATAACCACACTAATTCCTCATGAGCTAGTAAACATTGACACAAAAAGGGAATAATAACATTTTGAATAATTTAAAGGTAGCACATGAAAAATTTACTTGGAGTGGCAAGGAAATACCACATATAGGTAGTTATGGTGGACACAAATGGCATGGATTTTGGCTCAAGGATTTGGATGCACGAGAAGCATTCCCTCTCAGTACAGAGTTTAGGCTAGCAAGGTTATGTAAGCAAACAAGAATATCAACCCGTACACCAAGTTTTATATGACAAACATATTGCAAACGTTATAAGACTTCATACCGTCTTCCTTGTTAACCAAACCCTGTTATTAGAAAATATCTAGACCTTAGAGATACCACCGATGCAAACCAAATTTTCAACAAGCTTTACGGTAGTTCTTCACTAATAGGCTTAACTCATGTGATGCAAATTTAATCATGATCTACTTGTTAACTCAAAACAATTGACAAGCATCAAGTTATCCAAATTAGTGATCTACAAGATTAAGCAAGTTTTTCCTTATACCAATTACCACATGCAACATTTTCTGAACCAACCAAACACCAATCAATTTATTTCATCAACTCTCCAAACAAATATAAGTGAAGCAAGAGAGTACTTTCTACAAAAGAAAGCTAATAGCTCTGACAAGAGATACATGAAAACAAGAGCTAAAAGCTGAACAGCGCTAGATATGAATACTCAACAAATATAAGTGAAGAATAGGAGTATTCTCATGAAAAAGCGGAGCGTGTCTCTCTCCCAATCAAGAATGCTAGGGTCCAGTCAAGCTTTATTGAAAATAAAATGCAATACTGAAAATAAAAGCACACAGACGCTCCAAGAAAAGCACATATGATGTGAAAGAATTAAAATATAGTTTCACTAGAGATGACCTGATAATTTTGACGATGAAGAAGGGGATGCCTTGGGCATCCCCAAGCTTAGACGCTTGAGTCTTCTTGAAATATGCTGGGGAGATCCATGGGAGCCTCCCCAAGCTTAAGCTCTTCACTCTTCTTGATCCTATTATATCATCCTTCTCTCTTGACCCTTGAAAACTTCCGTCACACCAAACTCAAAGTAGATCTCATTAGAGGGTTAGTGCATAATCAAAAATTCACATGTTCTATAAAGACGCAATATGATTTGTTACTTTAAACATTAGCTACAGCCACTGATGTTATGTGAAGCTCTTCCACCCAAAAAAGAATTTCACTCAACACTAGTAAAAGAGAGAATGCAAAATAAAAAGGCATAATCTGTCTAAAACAGAACAGTCCGCAAAGACGAATTTTTTCGAGGCACTTACGACGCTCAGATCGAAAACTTGAACTAATGAAAGATTCAGACATTCATAAAGATTACGCACAAAAATTTCAGATTTAATTAACAATCTGGTGATTTTAGGAATTTCGTACAGTGAACAGCAAAAATCTGTTTCTGCGCAGCAATCAAAATTAAGCATCATCTTAACATTAGAGGCTACTCTTGGCACAACAATGCGAGAAAATAAAGATACAAAGGAGTTGCTACAGAAGTAAACAACTCCTTGACTCAATAAAAGAAAAATTGCAAAAAAAATAATGGGTTGCCTCCCATAAGCGCTTTTCTTTAACGCCTTTTAGCTAGGCACAAAGCATGCATCAAGTATTACCAAGTGAAGAAGCATCAACATTGTAATTTGTTCGAACAATAGAATCATAAGGTGGCTTAATCTTCTTCCTAGGAAAGTGTTCCATACCTTTCTTGAGAGGAAATTGATATTTTATATTCCCTTCTTTCATATCAATAATAGCACCTACAGTCTAAGAAAAGGTCTTCCCAGCACAATAGGGCATGATGGATTGCATTCAATATCCAAGACAATAAAATCAACGGGGACATAATTGTTGTTAACCATGATAAGAACATCATCAATTCTTCCCAAAGGTTTTTTAATAGTAGAATCCAAGGTGAACATCCAAGTAACAATTTTCCAAAGGTGCTAAATCAAGCATATCATAAATCTTTTAGGCATAACAGAAATACTAGCACCAAGGTCACACAAAGCATTGCAATCAAAGTCATTCAATTTCATTTAATGATGGGCTCCCAACCATCTTCTAACTTCCTAGGGATAGAAGCTTCATGTTTAATTTTCTTCCCTAACTTGTATGAGAGCATTAGTAATATGTTTAGTAAAAGCCATGTTTATCACTAGCATTAGGACTTCTAGCTAGCTTTTGCAAGAACTTAATTACTTCAGAAATATTGCAACCATCAAAATCATTATCATCAAAAGTAATGGAGTTATTTCTTCCTTATTGCTAGAAATTTCAGCATCTTTATCAAGGACAGTTTCAGAGTTATCAGGCAATTTAGGACATTTTGCAATAGAAGTGGAAACATTACCAACACCAATTATCTTGCCATTAATGGTAGGAGGTTTGCTAACACTTGAGTTTGAAGCATTTTCAGAAGTAGTAATAGTATAAACTCTAGCAATATTATTCTTTCTAGCAATTTCATCCTCTCTTTCCCATCTAGCATGCAATTCAGCTAACATCCTCACATTGTTATCAATTTTAACTTGTATAGCATTGAGAGTTTTGCTCTCTTTAACATCATGAGGCATGTTCTTTAGTTTCAACAAGTCAACATCAAGAGCAAGACTATCAACTTTAGAGGAAAGCACATCAATTTTCCCAAATTTCTCCTCAACAGTTTTATTGAAAGCAGTTTGTGTACTAATAAAATCCTTAAGCATAACTTCAAGATCAGAGGGTACACTCTTATTATTGTTGTAGGACTATAGGAATTTCCATAACCATTGCCACTATTAGAAGGATAGGGCCTATAATTGCTATTACCAAAATTATTCCTATAAGCATTGTTGTTGAAGTTATTATTTTTAATGAAGTTCACATCAACATGCTCTTCTTGAGCAACCAAAGAAGCTAAAGGAACATTATTTGGATCAACATGTGTTTGACCATTTGCAAGCATAGACATAATAGTATCAATTTTGGCACTCAAGGAAGAGGTTTCCTCAACAGAATTTACCTTCTTACCTGTTGGAGCTCTCTCGGTGTGCCACTCAGAATAATTAATCATCATATCATCAAGAAGCTTTGTTGCAGCACCCAAAGTGATGGACATAAAGGTACCTCCAGCGGCCGAATCCAATAAATTCCTTGAAGAAAAATTTAATCCTGCATAGAAGGTTTGGATGATCATCCAAGTAGTCAGTCCATGAGTGGGACAATTTTTAACCAATGATTTCATTCTCTCCCATGCTTGAGCAACATGTTCATTATCAAATTGCTTAAAATTCATTATGCTACTTCTCAAAGAAATAATCTTAGCAGGAGGATAATATTTTCCAATAAAAGCATCTTTGCATTTAGTCCATGAATCAATACTATTTCTAGGCAAAGATAGCAACCATTCTTTAGCACGTCCTCTCAAGGAGAAAGGAAAAAGTTTCAGTTTAATAATATCACCATCTACTTCCTTGAGCTTTTGCATTTCACAAAGTTCAACAAAGTTATTAAGGTGAACAGCAGCATCATCAGTACTAACACCAGAAAATTGCTCTTTCATAACAAGATTTAAAAGTGCAGGTTTAATTTCATAAAATTCTGCTGAAGCAGCAGGTGGAGCAATAGGTGTGCATATGAAATCATTGTTGTTCGTGCTAGTGAAATCACACAACTTAGTGTTCTCAGGAGTACTCATTTTAGCAGAATAAAAACAGACAGAAAATAACTTGAAAGTAAACTAGATGCAAGTAACTAATTTTTTTGTGTTTTTGATAATTGAAAGCAAACAAGATAAAATAAAATAAACTAAGCAAGACAAAAACAAAGTAAAGAGATTGGAAGCGTGAAACTCCCCTTGCAGAAGACTGCTGTCTCCCCGGCAACGGCGCCAGAAAAATAGATGTTGAGGGAGAGCAGTGCTTCCTGAATACTTCTACTACCCGGCAACGGCGCCAGAAAAATAGCTTGATGACGTGAAACACACGTTCGTTGGGAGACCCCAAGAGGAAGGTATGATGTAGTCCAGCAGCAAGTTTCCCTCATTATGAAACCAAGGTTATCGAACCAGTAGGAGCAGTAGCACTTCAGAAGGTTGTCAACGGTGAAATATGATGCGGCGCAACACCAGGAATCCGGCGCTGACGTGGAATCTGCACACAACACAATCAAACTACTTTGTCCCAACGAAATAGTGAGGTTGTAAATCTCACCGGCTTGCTGAAAACAAAGGATTAAACGTATGGTGTGGAGAACAGTATTAAATTGCAGAAAGTGAAAAGGAACAATGTTTGCAGTTGGTTGTATTATGAGTGTAAAAGAATGGACCGGGGTCTACAGTTCACTAGTGGTGTTTGGGCAATTGACAAAATATTGAGCTCATGACAATGCATATATATGACATGATGATTACTATGATATTTAATTGGGCATTACGACAAAATACATAGACCGTTATCCAACAGCATCTATGACTAGTAATCCACCGCCAGGTTGTCATCCGAGTTCCCGTTGGTATTAAGTTGCAAGAAACGGATAATTACATTAAGTAATGTGCGTAATGTAAACAAATACATATGACCGTGGACATAGCATTGTTAGATTTCCTCTAGTAGCAACAGCACATCCACAATCTTAGGCGTTGCTGTCACTCGCCCAGATTACTGGAGACTGAACCCACTATCTAGCATAAATAATTTCTCTTGGAGTTACAAGCTTCTGCTTGGCCAAAGCATCTACTAGTAACAGAAAGCATGCAAGATCACAAATAACATATGAGATAGATTGATAATCAACTTAACATAGTATTCAATATTCATCAAATCCCAGCAAACACAACATGTAGCATTACAATAAGATGATCTTGATTATGTTAGGCAGCTCACAAGATCTAAACATGATGGCACAAAGTGGAGAGACAACCATCTAGCTACTGTTATGGACCCGTAGTTCAAGGATGAACTACTCACGCATCACTCCGGAGACAGGCATGGTGATGTAGAGCCCTCCGGTGATGATTCTCCTCTCCGACAGTGCCGGGAAGAGGTTCTGGACCCTCCCGAGCTAGGGTTGACGACGGCGGCACCTCTGGAACTTTTAGTGGATATTCACTACACCACGGACCAGAATTTGGGGCATGCTATCTGCCGGGAAAAGTCAGTATACAGGGCAGTTAGACTGCCGGCAAATCTTTTTTCCCGGCAGATGTGTCTGCCCGCTATAACCCTGCCGGCAAAGAGCTTTCCCGATAGTTTTTCTGTTGCCGGCAGTTTGTCTGCCCGAAATCTCTATTTTTTGCCGGAAGTTCCGTTTATCCCTGGCAGGCAGATTTGTCTGCCGGCAATAATTGTGCCGGCTGTTTACAGTGTTGCCGGCAGTTAGATTGCCTGAAAATGTAATTAGTTTTGCCGGCTGATGAACTGCCCCCAGACTAAATGCCGGCAGTTTCTTAGTACTGGCGGCAATAACAGCATTTATGATTCAAACAAAATACAGTAATACATTGTAGCACAAACAATGCAACAAGTTTCTTCCAGAAGTGAACATCAACTCACTACACCATTCAGTTCTTCCACATTTGATCATGGACACGGATACATGGTTGATATCAATCCAAGATACAAATATCAGGTCAAGTGAACAAAAGAGCATATTTAAGCATACATGTCCTATAGTCTGCAGCTTAAATATGTTTCTAAGTCTAAGGTAGTAGTTTGCACCTTAAATATGTTTGTAAAGCTGTAGTCTACATCAAAGTGAGCAAAAAGAACACATATATGTAGCAAGTGCTCAGAGGTCCACGATCTTCAGCATCCCCACTAGTTTCATCGACCAAAGACCATCCTCACCATGTAGTAACGTCCCTGAGTGGAAAAAGAACAAATATCACAAATTCTGACACTTGAGCTATATTTGAAATTTGAAAAATAGCTAACAGCTAGCTATTCAGACAACAAGTGGAAATTCGACTAAGCTATTTGGACTCCTCGCCTGAATATTACAACTAAAAACTATAAGCAGTACATAGGCGGATAGGCCTACTGGTCCTCTGACAGGGCAGCAGACAAACTATAAGCCACATACCATATACGTGCATTGTGGTTTGCATCTAAGCTAATAAGATTGCAGCTTCAGCTAGCAAGCTCGTTTTAACACAACAAGCATCAGTTCAGTATTTTATGACCCATGCATATTGGCGGTGCTGGAATTAGTTGTTTGACTAAAATGGAGGAGGAACAAAGTAAGTAATCATGCACAATATCGATATACATAAGCATAGGTTCAACTGAATAAACAAAATTTACTGAATAAAGTGAGTAATCAGCTAGCAAGGTTACACTGAACACCAAAGAAGTAATAATCCTTCCCAAATATTTTAGAAGATCCAACACACAGATACTAATAATCCTTCTGAAACAAAGAATTAAGGCTTCCTATAATAATCCTTTACACAAGAGCAAATGCAGGACACAAAAATATTAAATATCACAAGACGGGAGGAGGTTCTTTAATTTCTAAGACTACATTCTCCTCCACTATACTTCCTCAATGAACATGGCCTTAGAAATGCTCAGGGTATCATAAGTTCAGCTATCATAAGCTAAAACAAAAGCTTAAATGCGCAGATACTTTCGGAAAAGGATTGCCCCTGCATTCCATATACCATTACCAGCGAAATTATTCAATAGAAAAATAGCGGGTGACCAGGTTTGGATAAGTACCGGAAACAATCAGGATATATATGTACCGACCTCACGCTCTCTCTTTTCTTTACTTTTTTTACAAGATCATCTAACCATTATTGTAACCTGGATTTTTTTATTTAATTTGGCATCAATCTGTACATACATAGTGCCATATTGCAGCAATCTGTACAGAGCTATTTTCAACTAACATGCTAGTGTTCTTAACTGACGAGAATTCAGTCTAAAGCAACAAAGAAAAACTCACATTTTTTATTTCGCTAGTGCAAGGAGCATCAGAACATCAGAAGACCCAGGTGTTACGATGTAGGAATTGCAGATATAACAAAACAGAGCTATTTTCACTTTCTGCATCGTTCAGAAACTAAACAAGCCGACATTCTAAAATCACACATAGATATATTATAATGTTTGTACAACCAGGCAATTGTCTATAGATTTATTATCATCTAAATAGAAGATCCCTTACCTCTCTCATTTTCTTGTGGAGGTGAGGCAAGCTTTGCCATGGATTTCTGCACCTAAAGCTGCATAGAAAGTAAACATTGGTAAGAAACTTGACTTAACCATTGCATCAAAAAGGAACTAAATAAACATAAGCCTACATGCCAGATAATAGCTATTTGTAGTTCAGCCTTGTTACATGTATACATAATTACATATGTTCCCAAGTAGACTACAGCCAACATACAGACCTCCTCGATTCCATCAAAAACCAGCAACATTCACAGGTATAGCGATTTATGTTGTCTTTTACACAAATGCACAACTGGTAGTAATCTCTAATGTTTGAGAACTTCAAATATCTATCTACGCACGTCATGGCAAAGTTCACCTATTTACCTTCTCTGCCAATCAGGTTCACATAGTTACTACTGACTACATCACCATAACGTTTTGATTGTTAGAGAAAAGCTACTGACATAATAAGCTAAAATGCACCTATGGTGGATTTCTCTGAATTTGGAATATCAAGTCTTTTATCCTTGGTTGGTTCGCCCCTGTTCTGCATGTTTCTTCTGCAATTCCATGTTAGATACCCTCTCGCCCTCAAGTGCTCGCTCTAGCTGTTAAATACACATGGTAAGGACACTGAGATGATGATAAAGAGAATGCTTGTGCTAAAAAGCAGTACTACTAGGTTCTATCACGGTTATCTTTTCTGCTCGAGCACTCCATTCACCAAGAATGGCTCTTAGCCTCCCATTTTCTTTTACATACTGCATTTTATCATGTTCAGAATCAAACGGACGATGCCTTGCTTCCTCTTACAAGAAGTACTAGCCTGCTAGTACGTACGCTACTGCAAAATTTGAACACAAATTACTGAACATACTTGATTGTTGTTCGAACGAATATGGATCTTACAAGAAGTACTAGCCTGCGACGCAAGGGGTCTCCTGGCCGATGTCGGAGTATGATTTCCTACGGCCGGCCGGACGAATCCCCGCACGAAAATCAGCAGAAATCCGAGATAGGAGGTGTAGGAAGGTAGATCGGTGCTAGGACTTACGGATCTGAGCAGGCCCTGATGCGCCATGGGTCGCCGTCGTGGATGGAGGTTACATCTGCCTCCGGCGTTGTGGCATCCGTCCCTCGCTCTGACGCAAGGGTTCGAGTCAGCCGACGGCTCCAACACCGGCCGGCGCCGCTCAATGTCGGAGCTCGATACGCTGCACCCGAACGAATCCCAACCGGAAAGAAAAAGAACAAGGTTATTAGTATGTAACGCAACCAAAGAAGTGATGAAACGCACAAGATCTCCTCTTCCTCCAGGAAAGAAGCGATTTTGATTGAAATGGAGGGGGGAAGAGATGATTCAGATCGATACCTTCAAGGGCGTGTGGAGACGGGCGTGCTGCGGCGGCGGCGGCGGTGGTCAGGCTGCATCGTTACCGGCGCTAGGGTTCGAGGATGGAGGCTGGCCTGCGCTTGGTCGACGATAGGGTTCGCGGTGATGCGAGTTGCCGGAGAGGGAGTCGATCTGAGCGAGCAGAAGGGCCAGTCCGGTCCCCTCCGTGGCCGGTCCGGCATGCAGCTGGTCCGTCGCCCGGAAAAAGGCATCCATGAACAGCAAGGCGCAGGCGGGCCGGTGCGCTCGACTCCTGCCGGGGAGTTGAGATGGGACGCGGCGGCGGCTCCTAGTGAGGCTCAGGGTGGGCGCTCGAGAGTTGAGATGGGACGCGGCGGCGCTCCCGGGGGAGAGAGGATGAGAGCGGCGGCGTGGTGTCGGGGGCAAGACTCAGAGGGGAATCTAGATAGAGGGGGAGGCCGGTGGCGTGGTGTGTCAGGCGTGTGCTTAGCTTTGACCCACGCCGCGCGCGCTGCCTCTGAAATATTTTCGCTACGCGCGCGCTAAGTCTACACATCCCGCCAATATTTTCGCTACGCGCAGTCCACATGCCGGCAGTTTTATATGCCGGGACTCGCTTGTGCCGGCAGTTCAGCTGCCCCGGTATATATTGTTATTACCGGCAGTTGATAGCCGGTAGGGGAGCGTTTGGTTATGGGGCAAAATCCGTTATGGCCTTGCTGGGCAAGGTTAGGCGTTTGGTACTGATAAATAACCTTGCTTTCGGGAGCAAAGTAGCCTCACCAGGCCAGAAAAATGTTGCTCGCCCGGGAGAGCCGATTTGGCTCGCCCTCGACGGCAAATCACGAACGCACGGAAGAAAATAAAATCTGAACCGTCAGGATTGCTCAACCGCCAGCTTGCCCCCAAAAGCAATCGTGCTAATCCAAATAACTAGCCTCGTTCTTGCTAGCCAAAGCTACGCAACCAAACGCACAGACGACGCAAGGTCAGCAGAGCCGAGCTAAGCTAGCTAGGCTAAGCTCAGCTATGCCCGCGTATGCTAGGCAACCAAACGTACCCTAGATCTCCATTATTGCCGGCAGATAGTGTGCCACGACCAATCTTTACCGGCAGTTTAGTTTCCCGGTTGTTAAACTGCCTTCTTAAATGGATTTTTGCCGGTAGTTCTTTGCCCCCAATTTTGGTCCGTGGTGTAGTGATTGGCTCGGGTGTTTAGGATTTTCGCATCGGGGGGAATAAGTAGGCGAAAGGGCAGCGGCTGACGACCCCGAGGGGCCCAGACGCACCCTCGGCGCGCTAGGAAGGGGGGCCGTGCCCTGGCCACGTGTGGGGCCCTCGTGGCTCCTCTTCGTTGCTCCTTTGATCTTTCTGGTGTCTTCTGATAAAATAGGTCCCTCCGTGAATTTTCGTCCAATTCCGAGAATATTTCCTGACTAGCTTTTCTGGAATACAAAAACAGCAGAAAACAGGAACTGGCACTGTGGCATCTTGTTAATAGGTTAGTCCCAAAAAAATGTATAAAAGTGACATAAAGTGGATGCAAAACATGTAACAATTGTTATAATATCAGCATGGAACATCAAAAATTATAGATACGTTTGAGACATATCACACAACATCTTTGTGTTTTTTTTTTTAGATTCACAGCATCTTTGTTAACAGATAGAAAAATGCCATAACTGATATAGAAATGAATCAATATTTTTTTATTAAAACTAACTAGATGTTACCTTGTGATTTTTTCTTTTAATTTCAAATTTTAGTTTATGTAAGAAATATGTATTGAACCCATGATATATCGAATCCCAAGGATTTTTTTTGAAGGGGTGGACATTTTTTATTCCAAAGATATATTTTTAAAGTTGTAAATATTTTTGAACCACCGTGACCATTTTGTGGAACCCGTGAACATTGTCTTCTAACCTCGTGTCATTTATTAAAATTCGTGAATTTTTAACTCGTGTACATATTTTTCGAACATCATGAACATTATTTTGAACCGTCGTGAACATTTTAAACCTTGCGAAGATTTTTAACCACCGTTGTCAGATCAGGATGCTTGCTGGGTCTGTCGGGGCGAGCAGCGGCTGCGCATTGGTCGTCCCCGGGCCAGGGGCGGACGTTCCGTATTTCTCCAATCTCCGCAAATTACTAGCTGGGAAGTAAAAAAATTGGGGTGAGGGGGCCGGCATCAAGATAGCTATGTCGTTGATCTTCAGGGCCAATTTATAGAGGTTCGTGATAGAACTTAAGGCAATGCAGGTGCATACGTTACTAAGCCATATGAGGTTTCAAAAAATTCTGCAAAAAAATCCTAGACATTGAAATGACCTATTCTATGATTCTGCAAATTTTCAACCCTTAAAGTTTATATTCAGGCATACACAGAAACTGACAAATCCTGACGAATCTGAAATTTTCCGAATCACATATCAGATCCAGAGTTTCTTATTTTTACATAGATCACAATACAAAATATTTCACATTGGACTTTTGCACAATGGTAGACATAATCATGCTCTACTTCTAGAATTTGTTTTCACATTTTTTTTTCAAAACTTAAAAATGTCGTTCTTTATTATTTTATTTTTCAAAAAAAAACGAGCTCGGTGGAGCACGTCCTCCAAATCACCGTATTTCGCCTGCAATCTTCTTGTAAGACAAGTATGAATTGTGAAGTAGAACCTTTACCCCGTCCTCTCTACATACTCCCTCCTCTTTGTTCCTCCAATACTGAATCTAGATCTCGCTTCTCTCTGCTGCTAGGAGATTGTATGTTTTGTGGGCTATGACACGGTCCTATTATTTTTGTTGTTGTGAAGAGTTAATTCAGTTATTCCAGTTGTAAGGCTAAGCAAATGTTGCTGGAAAGTCATATCCACTACACAAATGCATGTTCCGCATACACTAGAATTGGTATTGGTGTTTCTAGTTCCCTGCATATGTATATGTACGTGGAATCTTGGTTCAGGTCGTCTGATTGTCATCTTATTAAAGGACTGATTCGACTTATTTAGGCTGTGTTTGTGGCTAGATTATGAACACGATTACGGAAATGCTTCAAGCTAGCAAGCTTCAGGCGTGGTTAGATTGGGATGCTTGCTGGGTCTGTCGGGGAAAAATTGAGTGCAAGAGTCTACTACTCCGTCCGAAATACACCGCTAGACGACAGGAATCAATAAGCCAACAAAATGAACAAAAGAAAATACTACTACTTCCAACTTCCAAGTGTCTCTTTGCTTTACAGCGACACGCGCCCGTCGTCTTCATCGCTGTCGGCGTCAGCGAACCCGTCGTCGGAGCCGGAGCCACCGGCGCCGTCGCTGGAGAGGCGTGCGAGCGAGCAGCTGCCGTGGAGATGTCCGCTGACGCAGACGAAGTACTCGAGCCGGCCTGGCGCGCACCGAGGCGGCGGCACGCGCTGCGCGGCGCGAGGCCTGCGGCGGTGACGCTCCAGACGCGCGCGCCGCAGTAGGGGCACCGCGCGAGCTGCTCCAGCGGGGCGCGGCCGCCCACCAGGCAGGCGCGCGTGCGGGAGCGCACGAAGCCGCGGAACACGCCGCGGTACGCGCCCACGTCTTCGTTGCCGGGCGCGGCGTGCTCGCACGGGTCCGACACGTACAACACGTCCCCGCCGCACCGCCGCGGCAGGAAGCTCCGACCGGACGTCTTGGAGAACCGGGACACGGGGGCGGAGTGGCCCGGCACGGCGGCCCCCGCGGCGCCGCTGCAGAACAGAAGCAGCTTCGCCAGCGCCGGCCACCCGCTGCCGACGCGCTGCTCCGCCGTGGTGAGCGCCGCCGCGATCAGCGGCGCCCGCGAGACGCACAGGTCGCGCCACAGCACGCGCTCGGCGACGGCGCGGAGGCGGCGGCTGACGCGCGCCACGGAGCAGAGCGTCTGCGGGTCCCAGTTGAGCGCGCGGAACAAGAGCACCAGCACCTGCTCGTCCAGGATGCCACGTTGACGCCGCGGATCCGGGCGCCGATGCAGCGCCCGCCGCCGTTCCAGTCGTCGGCGACGGCGCCGATGCTGCTGCTGCCGCTGTCGGCGACGCGCACGCGCAGCCGCCTCATCTCCAGCGTGCCGTCGCTCATGATTCCCTCCTCCGGCCCGTATCAGCCGCCACGCCGGTCGTCGCGCGTGTGGCCGCTGGCGATACGGAGCGATGAAAAGACAGCCTCTGTCGCACTTCTCCGCGGGAGCTGATTAAAATATCTCTCCAAACCGCTGCCGAGAAAATATCTCCGTCGCCAGTCGTCACTCAGTCACCCACTCTTTTTAGCAAAGAGAGACCCCTCTACTGTTTCTATTAACAGAAACCGAAAATTGCTCTACAAGAAGAGTCGGCACCCACTAATTGCTGTAGCGTGCCTCCATCGAACAATGCAATTCTTGGACTGGACTCTGGAGCACTCTTCCGTGCGGCTGGGATCTATCTGTTTCGGGCTCCTGGGCTAGATACACCCACTATCGAAAATCATATTTAAAATGTCAAAAAAAATCTGTCTGCACACACATTTCGTGAAAAAAATCTTTTTTGTGGTCTATATAAAAGACAAATTCCGGCGTTAGAAAATGATTTTTCACAGTAATTTTTTTGTCTTTTTATACACACCATAAAAATGTCTTTTTTTTTAGATTTCTTCTTATGCGGACATAGAATGTTGTGATTCACATCTGGATTTTTTTTTTTGAAACACAGTACAACGCAGACGTTCACAAACACGTGCACACACGCACCCCTATTAACGCACACACGCACACCCTCCTAACCATCTGTCCAAAAAGAAACACAAGTAGTACTAATATTATATATATTTCAAATAACGGCAGCCATATTCATTGATCGAGATTAAAGTAGTATACCTGAGGATAGTTCAGAGTACCTAGGGCGTGCCCCTCCATGATGCGCGACTAGGGGAATCGGCATGATTCGCATGAAAAGAGTTAAGGATGGCAATTTTACCCACGGGTACGGGTATCCGCGGGTACTGTTCCCGTATTTGTGGGGTACATGCAAAACTTTATACAAATACCCGTATCCTATCCGTTACGTCGTGAGTACGGCATGTGTATAACTTCGTACATGTGGGTATACCCATACCCTGTCCGTTTATATACATTATCCGTGGAGGTACGGTCCAACATTCATTCTTGTGAGCCTGTGAACCTATGTTAAAATTGTCATAAATTGTCACTTTGAGTTGAGATAATTATCAGATACTTAAATATATTTTATTGAGTTGAGATACATGTTTTTTTATCAATGTGCTATCGATGGATGTAAAATTATGATAACTTGTGTACTATTTGATCACCGTTGGATACCAATGGGTATGGGTACCAGTCGGATATGAATATGGGTAAAGTTTCATGTATGTGGGAGCATTTTCTACCCGTAAACGACACGGGTATGGGTATGGTATTGCTTTACCCGCCTCATACCCTATCCATTGCTATTCTTAGACAAAGCTTGAACCTTCAACTCCTTTTTTTACTGAAGATTATTATTACTGAAAATCCTTATGTTTCGTTCCTTTCAAACCTCCCAGTAACCCAGGTTTGAAGTCTTTAAAAAAGCAAACCAGGTTTGAGACCCTAGCTTGTAGGTTGTTGTTAGGCGGCCGCCGCGGCCCCTGGCTGATCTGCATGGCTCCACGTCGTCGGATTTTAGACTGTCAAGCTGGAAGGCATTGGAAACCTTTGCCTAGATATTCACGACGAAAGGACACTAGGTGAGCAGGTCCTTTTTTTCTGTTGAAATACAGGTATTAAAAATAATACAAGTTTTAGGGTGGTTGGCATTTTTAATAACCGTTCATCCAGCGAGATCTAACGGTGTTAAAATAGTCGGTACCAGACTGACGGAACCGGACGGTTCCGCGGTACCGAAAATTGTGTGGGACGGTACCAAAAATATCTGGGACCAGGTACCAAAACTGTGGGGCCGGTACCAAATTATGTGGGGGCATAATTTCATTTTAATTATTAAAAGTTATTTCACCGGTTGCTCACACTCTCTCTCTCAACCTAATCTCCTCACGCAGTCACGCTCTCTCCACCGGACTTCCCTCTCCATCACCGCTGCGGGCGCCGGCGCCGTCGCCGGCCTCCTCCACCTTCCCTCTAGCATGGCCACGGTGAAAGTGCATGTGTTGCCCCATGTGTGGTTTTGGTAATTAATGACAATCCTTATGGACTAATGTTTGTATTGAGTTATTCTTATAGGTTTGTCCATTGGCATCGCTTGAACTCCATGTGTTGGATTCAAGGTTGGATGCCATGAAGATCATTGATTATGATGGACATATTTGATATGATCAAGAAGATGAAAAGATACAAGATTGATCAAGACTAAGTGCAAAGAGTGGTTTCAAATTGATCAACACACAAAGCTAAATGATATACCATGTGGGATCATGTGATCCAATGGTATGGTAAGAAATTGTCCATATAGCTTTATGAACTAACCCATTATGTGTGTGTGGCATTCCTTTGTTGGGGTTAGGTATCTCTCCATGGGCTTGCATCAAAAGGAAGATTTCTTATAGCTCATGGAGGATGACGTCAAGTGGTGATCGTCATCAAGGTTAAGATGTGCAAGTTCAAGATGGGCATCTAGAAGATATCATACGCTTGAAGCTTGCAACCCATTTGGAGATAATGGTCAAGTGAAGATGTTCCTAAGAGAGGCACTCCCATCTTGGTGTATGGGGGAGCGTTATGTGAGTCTTCACCAAGCAAAGCGCAATCAAGAAAGGTGGTCCACTTGAAGAGATCAAGATCGTCATCATCTAGCTCAAGTGGAATGCGCAAGGCAAAGGTATGATCTTGATAGGGTTTCTATTTTACGGTCTCATGTGGGAGACTGGGTTATAGGATAGACGGCGTACTATCAAGAGGGGCTCTCAAGTGAGTAACTTGATCGCATCGTTGTGGAGAGCTCAAACCTTTGCATACTTGGCATATCATTATTTCTTGGTTCTTATTTGGCTTTTATCCATGTGAGGATTTAGAGCTTGTGTTCATCTCCATACCAAGTTCTAGTTTATAAAAAATGGATTTCATTCGAATATCTTGTTGTGTTTTCGATATTGGAGGTTTATACCGGTTTGTCTTTTCTAAGAGAGGTCAAACTCTCCTATTGTGGTTTCCTCCTCACATGATGGACTATGATGTTTCTCTACATGATCTTATTTTGCTCTTTGTTACGATTCCAACGAGCCCAAGATCATCGAAAACGGAGTCTGGATGAAAAAGATATTGCAGTTTTCGTATCTCTGTTTCTGTCAACCGGAATATCCGGGGGGCGGATTATCCGGGGTCGGGGGCCGGATATTCCAGCCCTGAAAAGTTTTTTTACCTCATTTCGAGCCCCGAGTGCGAGCCTCTGGTAAAACCGGACATTTGGGCCGGACCTTTTGTTTTCCAAGCCGGATATTCCGGGGGGGGGCAGATATTCCGGCCCCAACTTGGACCGGAATATCCAGTCCCCTGTTTCTCCAACGGCCAGATTTTTGGGAGGGGTATAAATACCCATCCACCTACCTCCAGCTCTTTAGCTTTGCCCAGCACGTTTTTCTCTCTCTCTCCCACCATTGTTGACCTTGCAAAGCTTGCCTCTCTCTCAATTCCTCCCATGATTCTTGCATATCTTTGAGGGAAAAGAGAGAGGAGATCTAGATCTACATTTCCACCAATCCATCTCTCCTCTAAGTGAGGGGAACCCTTTCGATCTACTTCTTGAAGTTCCTTTTGTTGAGTTCTTCTTTGTTCTTCCTCTCTTCTCCCCCATAAGCATTGCTTGCTTGTGGTGGGATTTGAGAGTGAAGGATTTGAGCACTTGTGCTCTTGCCATTGCTTTGTGCATCGGTTTGTGCTCTCCACGAGGATTCGTGAAAGTTGAAAACTTGTGAACTTGTTACTCTTGGGTTTTTGGACCCTAGACGCCTTTGTGGTGGTTGAGACCTTGAGTGGTCACTTGTAGCTGTTCGGGAGCCCCCAATTCGGTTGTGGGTGTGTGCCCCGGATCGTTGTTGTAAAGGCTCCGGTTTCCGCCTAGAAGGATTCCGATAGTGGAAGGTGAACCAAACCTTTGTGGTGCGGTTCATCGGAGAAGAAGGTGAAGCCTTTGTGGCGTTGAGATCGACCTTTGTGGTGCCTCACACCTCTCCAACAAGACGTACTCCCCTAAAAAGGAGGAACTCGGGAATACATCCTCGTCTCCGCGTGCCTCGGTTATTTCTATACCCGAGCTTCTTACTTATGCACTTTACATTGTGATAGCCTTCGTGCTTGAAGTATTCTATTACTATCACCTTGTTGCTTGTCTTGCTTAGCATAAGTTGTTGGTGCAAATAGGTGAGCGTAGTTTATTTAGGTTGTTGTCTTGTTAATTTAAACACTGATACGTCCAAAACGTATCTACTTTTCCGAACACTTTTGCTATTGTTTTGCCTCTAATTTGTGTGATTTGAATGCAACTAACACGGACTAACGCTGTTTTCAGCAGAATTGCCTTGGTGTCTTGTTTTTGTGCAGAAAGTCAAAGTTTCAGGAAAATTCCAGAAAAATTCTAGAAATTCTATTTTTCCAGAAGACCCACGGAGCCAGAAGATGAAGCAAATAGGGGGCACAGGGTGCTCACACACACCCAGGGCGCGGCAGGGCCTTGGCCATGCCCAGGGGTGGTGTGGCCCCCAGCGCTCCCCTTTGGACTACATAAGGCCTTTGACCTAAAAACTTTGGGGGGTTCGTCACTTTTCCAAAAAACATCCAGAGCTCCGCCGCCATCGAAAACCCTATTTCGGGGATCAGAAACTCCGTTCTGGCACCCTGCCGGGACAGGGGAATTGGAGGAGATCATCGCCATCATCATCACCGTCGCCTCTCCATCGACCATCCATGATTCCCCCATCCATGTGTGAGTAATTCCCCGCTGTAGGCTGAGGGGATGGTAGGGATTGGATGAGATTATTCGTGTAATAGTTGTGAGATTTGTTAGGGCATGGTGCCTAGTATCCATCGGTAGTACTTTATGTCATTGTTGCAACTTGTTATGCTTAATGCTTGACACTTAGGGCCCGAGTGCCATGATCTCAGATCTGAACATGTTATTGAATCATAATGATAATTATTGTTTTGGATCATATCTACAAGTTGTATACACACGTTATTGTCCGGAACCCGAGGCCCCAAAGTGACAGAAATTGGGATAACCGGAGGGGATGGTTTTGACATGAGGATCACATGTGTTCACGGAGTGTTAATGCTTTGCTCCGGTGCTTTATTAAAAGGAGCACCTTAATTACCAGTAGTTTCCCTTGAGGCCCCGCTGCAAACGGGCTGGTAAGACAAAAGATGTTGTGCAAGTTTCTCATTGCGAGCACGTACGACTAAATACGGAACACATGCTTATGATTGATTATTACTTGGATACCTTATTATCTTTATCTGCAATTGCCCTATGTATGACTATTTCACGAACTATCTCATCCATGCAGTGCCCATCCATCCATCCCTATGCCTACAGTATTTTAATCCTGCTGTCTACTGCAATTATTTCTGCTGTCTTTATTTTACTGCTGCTATTATTTCACTACTGCTACTGCCATAAAACTGTTGCTACTGATAAACTATGTCGAGCAAGTCCACTTCCAGGTGCAGCTGAACTGACAATTCATTTGTCAAGGCTTATAAATATTCTTTGGCTCCCCTTGTGTCAAATCAATAAATTTGGGTTTTACTTCCCTCGAAGACTGTTGCAATCCCCTATACTTGTGGGTTATCAAACACCTAGTTTTATTCCGCAATTAGCAAGCCTAAACCGGGAAAGTTTTAATCGCCTATTCACCCCCTCTAGGCGACATCCTTGTCCTTTCAATTGGTATCAGAGCCTCGGCTCTCTTTTTGGGTTTTACCGCCTAGAGAGTAAAAGATGTCGTTTAGAGAATTAGTGCACGATCCCACTTTCATATTCGATGGCACAAATTATGATGTTTGGAAAATTCGCATACTTAATCTTTTTAGGGACATGGGTCCAAATTATATCAAGTGGATTGTAGATGTGGGTTTTTCTCCTCCAAAGGATTCCCAAGAATTATCTTTAGAGGACGAGGAAAACTCTCATCTCGATACTCTTATTTCTAATGGTCTTATATGTGTTTTGAGCGATGTAGTTCTTGCTTCAATCATGCCTTTTCGGAACGCTCATGAGCTTTGGACCAAGTTTCAAGATATATACAAAGTGTCCAACATTATTGAGGATGATTGTTCTCCCTCCACCTCCAGCCGTGATGAGTTCACAACTTCTTCCACTTCACCAACATGTGATTTGTCACAAGGTAATGATATGGTGAGTGGTGATAGAAATTGCGTTGTTGATGGTGAATATTCTATTGACTATACTTCATCTCTATCACATTGCAATGTTCTATTTTTGGACTTAAACTCTTCAAGCACTCCAAATGCCATACATGCTAGAGTTGATAGTCCTTGCATATCATGTAATAGTTGCTTAACTAAATATCATGATGATATGCTCTCTATATCTTTTTGCCATGAAAATAATGCTTCCATATCCTCTAGTACTTGCATGACTAACAATGTAGAGGAATCCCAACATTTGTTGGAACAAGACATGGACCTCAATCGTGCTTCAAGTAATTCTTCATCATCTTTGTCCACTACTCATTTTTGCCTTATGGCTAAGGATTCCGAGGTATCTCCTACCTTGAATCCTAATTTATCGAATGATGATGATAATGAAGAAAATGATAATAATGCTTCATGAGATGGGTAAAATTGTTCTTCATGCGCTTTCAAAGAATAAAATTGCTCGTGATAACTTCTTAGAAATCATGAGTACCTTTGTGCAAAGCAAGCTTACTATTGAACTTTTGGAAACTCAATTTGAGGAAAAATGTCAAATTGAGAGAGATGACTCTATCACTATAGCTTTCTTGAAAGCTTCTCTTGAAGAAGAAGAAGAAGAGTATAGGGTTTCTCTTGAGGAGAGACTTGAGTCTCTTGATGAGACTAATGATCTTACTATTGCTAAAATCATTAAGGAAAAAGATCATGCTATTGCTAAATGTAAAGTGCTTAAAAAGGAAAAAGTTGAATTTGGTGTTGGCAATGCTAGACTAAGTGAGGACATAGAGAGACTTGACAAAGCTCATAAGGCTTTGGAAAGTAAACACTCTCTCCTTATCAGGTCTCATGATCAACTACAAACTCAACTATCTAAGAATCATGTCTAATGTTAATGATGCTTGTGCTACTAACTCCACTTCTCGTGAAGCATCTATTTTGAAGGAGAATGTTGAGCTAAGGGCTCAATTTGAGTCGCTAACTAGCAAGTATGGGAAATTAGAAGAAAGCCATGAAAAGCTCTCTAGCTCTAATGAGGATCTTCTAGCATCCCATGCAAGGCTAAAGTTAGCTCATGAGGCTATCACTACAAAGGTAACATCTTGTGAGCCTCATGTGGACAAAGGCACCATCTCTACTAAAAATGCTATATTGTCATGTGCTAGTTCTAGTAATTCTACATCACATACTATTGCTAAATCTTGTGATGAATTACTTTCTATGTCTTGTTGCTCTAGCAATGAAGCCTCTACTTCCTCTAGTGTTTTTGTTGATACTAACCATGTAGAGGAATTAAATGAGCTCAAGGCCCAAGTCACTTCTTTGAAGAAAGACTTGGAAAAGCGTCATGTTGGGGATTCTACACTTGACAATATGTTGAGTGTTCAAAGATGCTCCAATGACAAGAGTGGACTTGGATTCAACTCCAACAAAAAGATCAATTCCAAGCCTATCAAGAAGAACAAGGGCCAAGAACAAGTCAAGGATTTGGCCAAGATTGTTTGCTTCAAGTGCAAAGTTGAAGGTCACCATGTTAGATCTTGCCCTTTGAAGAAGAAGCGTCTTAGTGAGAAGCAACAATGGAAGAAGCCTCAAGTTCAAACTCAAGTTCCTCAAGTTGAAGAACGGCCTCTTCCCAAGAAGAATCAAGCTACCCCTCCTCAAGTCGAGATTCCAACTAAGAAGAAAGGAGGAAGCAAATGTTTCTACATATGCCGTGAGAAGGGTCACTTTGCTTCTTCTTGCACTAATGGTACCTTATCCAACTCCATTATTATTGATGATAATTATTCTCTTAGAAAGGATAAGGTTGGCAATGTGTTTGCTAAATATGTTGGTACTCAAAGTGGTGTCAAGAAAAGAACCATTTGGGTTGCCAAGCCTATTGTGACTAACCTCTTAGGACCCAACTTGGTTGGGGACCAACAAGCTAAAACTTGATCAACTCTAGTAGAAAAAAGCTTATAGGTGAGATGTTATCAGTGGCGCACCAGATCCCGGTGCGCCACTGATAGTCTCTCACCTCGGTTTGTGGATTTTGGCAAAATTTACCTGTGGCGCACCAGATTCCAGTGCGCCACTGGTAAATTTTATCAGTGGCGCACCGTACACCTGGTGCGCCACAGGTAAGTTCCAGCTAAAATTGAAAAATTTCGAGGTGGAGGAGAGAGACTACCTATGGCGCACCAGACAGTAGTGCGCCACTGGTAATTTTTTTACCTGTGGCGCACCGGGCAGTGGTGCGCCACAGATAAAAATTTTACCAGTGGCGCACTGGGGCTGGTGCGCCACAGGTATTTGTCGGACGATATTTTGAACTGTGGTGAGAGAATACCTGTGGCGCACCACTGCACGGTGTGCCACAGCTAAATTTTTTACCTGTGGCGCACGGTGAGCTTGTGCGCCACAAGTATTTCCTTTTATTTATTCTCCACACACACACCACGCACCCACACACATAACACTAGCCACACACCACGCCCTTGGCTCCAGTGATGCAGTTTCTCTCTCCTCGCCCAGATGCAGTTTCTCTCCTCGCCGGCGCAGCTCGCCTCCCGCCCTCACCCTCCCGCCTGCTACCCCACAGCCATCGCCGGCCTCACGGCCGCCTCTCCACTGTCGCGCTGCCACCATGCGGCCGCCTCTCCACTGCCTCGCCGCCACGACCGCCTCTCCACTGCGGCCACGCTGCCACCACGCTCGCTCTCCTTATCGTCGAGGCCCTCGCCGCGCTCGTGGCCGACGCGGTGACCTGCGGATGGACCGTGCCGCCGCCGGACAGGAGACCCGACCAGCGGACGCAGGCTGCTGGCCTCCTCCTTCGACGCTGCCAACTTCGTGGCGCTGGTGGCCGCGGGGTCTGGTGCCCTTGTCCGCCGCAACAGTGCCTCGGCTCCGACGTGCTCACTGGGAACTGCCGGTGAGACACCTATCCCCCCACCCCCTCCCTCCCCTAGAAAAATCCATCTTGGATGATTCATGCTCATAGTCCCATGATTTTTGCTGCTGTCTGATTGGATCCCTGTCATGGTGTGATCACGGCAGATGCCATAGGATGGCTTGAGTTGGGGCCGATGGACGCTGGTGGAACCGGGGAGGGATAGAGCGTAGAGATACACTCACAGAAGACACAAAACACACCGCAATCTACCCAGGTTCAGGTCCCTCGTGAGGAGGTAAAACCCCTACTCCTGCATGTCTGCTGCAATATACTGGGATCACAAGGATACAAAGGTGCTCCTCGAGTTATATGTTCTTTGCTATGATCAGGCTCTCAAGGGAGAAGAACGAAGCTGTGGGGGAAAAGATCTCTATGCGCACACCCCTCACGCAGGAGGGGGAGGGCTCTATTTATAGCCCAACCCGAGGTATGGTCACATCTCGGCACTGTAGCCACGCGCACCTGTGACAGCTGCGTGATCATGACCATGTGCGCCTGTGTCAGCAGCGTGGTCATGATTGTGTCTCTGCCACGGACAGGACATGGCCTGCCAAACTCTGCAACCTATTCCCGCGCACGCCCGGTGTCAGCGGTAGGTAGCTCTGTCACCTCGAACCTGCACCACACCTCTTGCCACGTCCCCGTGTCAGGCGGGATGTGACCGTTGCATTCACAGGTGGAGCCAGTAGGGGGTCGAGGGTGGTCGACCGACCCGGCTAACTTTTGGCGAAAAAAATTAGGTATACGTATACCGCATCGCTCCCAATCCCGCATCCATCCCTCGCTCGGCCGCTCCTCTCCACGACCGTCCCAGCGGCGCCCTCGCTCACTGCGCCCTCTCGCCCTCGCTCCCTCGCGCCCTTGCTCCCTCCACGCCCCACGCGCCCTGCCCTCTCGCGGTCCCGCCCGGTCGCCGCTGACCCCGAGCTCGCTCGGTTCCTGCCCCGCCGCCAGCTGCTCAAGCTCGATGGACATGGATTCCGATGAGGAGGCTGCCTAGCTAGAAGAAGAGAAGGCAATAGAAGCAGAGGAGGCAGCTAAGGCGGCTCAATTGGTTGAAGAAGAGGAGGCAGCGCAGAAGAGGGCACGCCTAGAGGTTGATTCTTTCCCTTTATCTTCAGTTTTGATGTCTATTTGTCTAGTAATTAGTAGTGTGCAATAAGTAGCTGTGAAATCTTTGCTCACAGTTAGTTTTTGTTTTCAATGTTGTAGGCAAATGTTCCAGAAATCTTTGATCTAGCCAATGTTGTTGCTGATCCTGGACTTTTCAATGTTGTGGCAACAACATCAGTTGAGAGGGTTTTCTCGGCCATGAATATTATAAAATCAGATCTTCGAAACAAGATAGGGGATGGTTGGCTCAATAATTTGATAATTTGCTATGTTGAGAAAGAGATATTTGCAAAAATTGATGACAAGAAGATTATGCTACGTTTCCATTCCTACAATGACCGTAGAGGTCATCTTCCTCGACATTTTGACTTGCCAACATGGATACAACATAGTGGTATGATACTATCTTATGAAAATGTAGCTCTATTTTGTATGTTCTTCTTGTTATTTATGGTCATTTCATAGTTGTACTTGATGAAATATGCAAATTGGATCAGTTTGGACCTTTTTTGTCGAATACACTTGTTTTGATGCCATGAAAAAATTTAAAGCTTATTTCTCCGACCCGGCTCAGTTCAATTCCTGGCTCCGCCACTGGTTGCATTGACTTCCAACCGGGTTAACTCGCCTCTTCTCTTTAATCCGGCATTGATATGCCGGATGCACTTTCCTTGATTATTCTCCCCTGCACATAAGAGGAGACATGAAGATAACGATATACATATATCGGTTAGCATATGTCGGTTTAACCCATCAACACCTTATCTCGGCCCCTTTTGGGCCTGGTTATATCGGTTTACATACACACCATATCTCGGCCCCTTCTGGGCCTGGTTATGCCGGTTTGCTCCAGCATCGTATCCCGGCCCTTTCTGGGCCTAGTTACCTCGGTTTCGCTGTACCTCGGTCCACTCTTGGACTTAGCTTAGTCCATACTTTGACCCTACCCCGGGGTAGCCCCCGACATTAGTCCCCGAAGCTGGTGCGGTCCTGCAGACTCGGATGAAGGGCCACACCAGGTTTACACAACCAGACCAATTATCCGACACATTTATGTCGGTCACTAGTACAGAACGACACATAGGATACCCCTCTATGGAAACGGCAGCAAAAAGGCAATAGACTACGCTCACAAAGGCCACGGTTAAAAAATTGCACGTCACCAGTGAGCCTTTACAGGAATGGAATCGCGACACATCGGCAACGGTTATATATATTCAACCGTATGCAATATATTAGAAATGGTTGAAAATATTCGTCCGTATGCAATTAAAGTGGGCCGAAAGGCCTGTTTACACATGCTCAATAAATAGTCCCCAACCCTAGTGTCGCACGCCTTCAACTTATCCTCTCCTGCAGCCACAGGCTTCTTATCCCCTCTACCACCTTCCTCTCCCGTATCTCTACTCTGCCAGCCACCGCCGGTGACGAGGGAACTCTGCCCGGCGAGATCAGGCCCGGGAAGGGGGTCGAGGATGCTGCTGGCGCGGCAACGACGCTGGATCTTTGCGGACAGCCAAGCGGTGGATCTGGGCGGGCGGATCTGGAGCATCTGGAGCTCCACTCTGCCGTCGGTGCCACGGTTGTGTGCGTCGCTGTCCCCTGCACCAGATCCTTTGCCTCGATCTGGTGTACACCAGCGACAACAGTACCAACATCTTGAGCTGCTTGATTCCAAGGTATGCATGTGCTAGTACAAGCTGCTTCCGTGTTGTTGGGTAGTGTACGCGTGTGTTCCGGCCGGCCGATTTCTTAATCTAATGTGTTCCGGCCGGTCGATTTCTTTATCTAATGGTTGGTGCTCCTATAGTATCTCATGGGTGATGGTTGCAGCCGGAATCACTTCTTCACCTCGTGTGGATCTTCTTTTCTTTTTCTTGATTCTTTCTCTGTGTGGGATTCGATATCTTTTGGCTCAACCGGATCTTGTGGGTTTCCTAGTTCGGTGTACTGCTCTGTAATGATGATTTGCATTTGCTGCTCTGCCCCCTTGATTTATTGTGCTAGTACTAATATTGAGTTTGTCGATGTGTGATACGTCTCCAACGTATCTATAATTTTTGATTTTCCATGCTTGTTTTATACCAATTGCGACATGTTTTGCATCGACTTTATGGCACTTTTATACTTTTTTAGGACTAACCTATTAACAAGATGCCGAAGTGCCAGTTCCTGTTTTCTGCTGTTTTTGTATTCCAGAAAAGCTAGTCTGGAAATATTCTCGGAATTGGACGAAACTTCACGGGGGATGCTATTTTGCCAGAACACACCTGAAGGACAAAGGATCAACAGAGGAGAGCCACGTGGACCCCACACGTGGCCAGGACGCGGGCCCCCCTCTGGTGCGCCCAGGGTGCGTGTGGGCCCCACGGTGGCCTCCAGCCGCCACCCTTTCGCCTACTTATTCCCCTCGAGAAAATAACCCTAAGTGCCTGAGCCAATATCCACGAAAAGTTCCAGAGATGCCGCCGCCATCAACCCTAGCTCGGGAGGGTCCAAAACCTCTTCCCGACACCCTGCCGGAGAGGGGAATCGTCACCGGAGGCTTCTACATCGCCATGCTTGCCTCCGGAGTGATGCGTGAGTAGTTCATCCTTGGACTACGGGTCCACAGCAGTAGCTAGATGGTTGTCTCTCCAATTTGTGCCATCATGTTTAGATCTTGTGAGCTTCCCTACATGATCAAGATCATATTATTGTAATGCTACATGTTGTGTTTGCTGGGATCCGATGAATATTGAATACTATGTCAAGTTGATTATTAATCTATGCCCTATGTTATTTATGATCTTGCATGCTTTCCGTTACTCGTAGATGCTTTGGCCAAGTAGATGCTTGTAACTCCAAGAGAGAGTATTTATGTTAGATAATGGGTTCATGCCTCCGTTTAATCTGGGACAGTGACAGAAAGTTCTAAGGTTGTGGATGTGCTGTTGCCACTAGGGGTAACCTAACGATGCTATGTCCACGGTCATATGTGTTTGTTTACATTACGCGCTTTACTTAATGCGATTATCTGTTGCTTGCAACTTAATAACAACGGGGAACTCGGATGACAACCCGGTGGTGGATTATTAGTCATAGACATTGTTGGATAACGGTCTATGTATTATGTCGTAATGCCCAATTAAATACCATAGTAATCATCATGTCATATTTATGCATTGCCATGCGCTCACTATTTGTCAATTGCCCAGCTGTAATTTGTTCACCCAGCATGTTAGTTATCTTTTATGGAGAGACACCACTAGTGAACTGTGGACCCCGGTCCATTCTTTTACACTGATTAAACAACCACAAACTACAAACTATTCTTTTTTCATTCTCTGCAATTTAATACTCATTTTCCACACCATACGTTTAATCCTTTGTTTTCAGCAAGCCGGTGAGATTGACAACCTCACTGTTTCGTTGGGGCAAAGTAGTTTGATTGTGTTGTGTGCAGTTCCACGTTGGTGATCGAGTAACGGCGCCGCCAACAACCTTCAGAAGAGTTGTGCTCCTACTGGTTCGATAACCTTGGTTTCATACTGAGGGAAAACTTGCTGACGAACTGCATCATACCTTCCTCTTGGGGTCTCCCAACGAACGTGTGATTCACGTCATCAAGCTATTTTTCTAGCACCATTGCCGGGGAGTAGAAGTACTTCAGTTCAAGAGCTGCTGACCCCCCCTTCAACACGACAGCATATTTTTCTGGCGCCGTTGCCGGGGAGACAGCAGTCTTCTGCAATGGGAGTTTCACGCTTCCAATCTCTTTACTTTGTTTTTGTCTTGCATAGTTTATTTTATTTTATCTTCTTTGCTTTCAATTATCAAAAACACAAAAAAATTAGTTACTTGCATCTTGTTTATTTTCTAGTTATTTTCTGTCCTGTTTTTAATTCTGCTAAAATGAGTACTCCTGAGAACACTAAGTTGTGTGATTTCACTAGCACAAACAACAATGATTTCATATGCACACCTATTGCTCCACCTGCTGCTTCAGCAGAGTTTTATGAAATTAAACCTGCACTTTTAAATCTTGTTATGAAAGAGCAATTTTCTGGTGTTAGTACTGATGATGCTATTGTTCACCTCAATAACTTTGTTGAACTTTGTGAAATGCAAAAGCTCAAGGAAGTAGATGGTGATATTATTAAACTGAAACTTTTTCCTTTCTCCTTGAGAGGACGTGCTAAAGAATGGTTGCTATCTTTGCCTAGAAATAGTATTGATTCATGGACTAAATGCAAAGATGCTTTTATTGGAAAATATTATCCTCCTGCTAAGATTATTTCCTTGAGAAGTAGCATAATGAATTTTAAGCAATTTGATAATGAACATGTTGCTCAAGCATGGGAGAGAATGAAATCATTGGTTAAAAATTGTCCCACTCACGGACTGACTACTTGGATGATCATCCAAACCTTCTATGCAGGATTAAAATTTTCTTCAAGGAATTTATTGGATTCGGCTGCTGGAGGTACCTTTATGTCCATCACTTTGGGTGCTGCAACAAAGCTTCTTGTTGATATGATGATTAATTATTCTGAGTGGCACACCGAGAGAGCTCCAACAGGTAAGAAGGTAAATTCTGTTGAGAAACCTCTACCTTGAGTGCTAAAATTGATACTATTATGTCTATGCTTGCAAATGGTCAAACACATGTTGATCCAAATAATGTTCCTTTAGCCTCTTTGGTTGCTCAAGAAGAGCATGTTGATGTGAACTTCATTAAAAATAATAACTTCAACAACAATGCTTATAGGAATAATTTTGGTAATAGCAATTATAGGCCCTATCCTTCTAATAGTGGCAATGGTTATGGAAATTCCTATGGTAGCTCCTACAACAATAATAAGAGTGTACCCTCTGATCTTGAAGTCATGCTTAAAGATTTTATTAGTACACAAACTGCTTTCAATAAATCTGTTGAGGAGAAATTTGGGAAAATTGATGTTCTTGCCTCTAAAGTTGATAGTCTTGCTCTTGATGTTGACTTGTTGAAACTAAAGAACATGCCTCATGATGTTAAAAGAGCAAAACTCTCAATGCTATACAAGTTAAAATTGATAACAATGTGAGGATGTTAGCCGAATTGCATGCTAGATGGGAAAGAGAGGATGAAATTGCTAGAAAGAATAATATTGCTAGAGTTTATACTATTACTACTTCTGAAAATGCTTCAAACTCAAGTGTTAGCAAACCTCCTACCATTAATGGCAAGATAATTGGTGTTGGTAATGTTTCCACTTCCATTGCAAAATGTCCTAAATTGCCTGATAACTCTAAAACTGTTCTTGATAAAGATGCTAAAATTTCTAGCAATAAGGAAGATAATAACTCCATTACCTTTGATGATAATGATTTTGATTTTGATGGGTGTAATCTTTCTGAAGTAATTACATTCTTGCAAAAGCTTGCTAGAACTCCTAAGGCAAGTGAGATAAACATGGCTTTCACTAAACATATTACTAATGCTCTCATACAAGTGAGGGAGGAAAAATTGAAACGTGAAGTATCTATCCCTAGGAAGTTAGAAGATGGTTGGGAGCCCATCATTAAAATGAAATTGAATGATTTTGATTGCAATGCTTTGTGTGACCTTGGTGCTAGTATTTCTGTTATGCCTAAAAGATTTTATGATATGCTTGATTTAGCACCTTTGGAAAATTGTTACTTGGATGTTCACCTTGCTGATTCTACTATTAAGAAACCTTTGGGAAGAATTGATGATGTTCTTATCATGGTTAACAACAATTATGTCCCCGTTGATTTTATTGTCTTGGATATTGAATGCAATCCATCATGCCCTATTGTGCTGGAAGACCTTTTCTTAGAACTGTAGGTGCTATTATTGATATGAAAGAGGGAATATAAAATATCAATTTCCTCTCAAGAAAGGTATGGAACACTTTCCTAGGAAGAAGATTAAGCCACCTTATGATTCTATTGTTCGAACAAATTACAATGTTGATGCTTCTTCACTTGGTGATACTTGATGCATGCTTGTGCCTAGCTAAAAGGCGTTAAAGAAAAGCGCTTATGGGAGGCAACCCATTATTTTTATTTCTGCAATTTTTCTTTTATTGAGTCAAGGAGATTGTTTACTTCTGTAGCAACTCCTTTGTATCTTTATTTTCTCGCATTGTTGTGCCAAGAGTAGCCTCTAGTGTTAAGACGATGCTTAATTTTGATTGCTGCGCAGAAACAGATTTTTGCTGTCCACTGTACGAAAATCCTAAATTCACCAGATTGTTGAAAAAATCTGAAATTTTTGTGCGTAATCTTTATGAATGTCTGAATCTTTCATTAGTTCAAAGTTTTTTGATCTGAGCGTCGTAAGTGCCTCGAAAATATTCATCTTTACTGGCTGTTCTGTTTTGACAGATTCTATCTCTGTTTTTTGCATTGTCTCTTGTGGGCTTTAGGCAAGGCTCTCTAATGGAGGGATGTAGCTAATGTTTTATTGAGTTCATGCAATGTGTCACAACAGAACCAGTGGATTAAAATTTTGAGTACTAACCCTCTAATGAGATTTACTTTGAGTTTGGTGTGACGGAAGTTTTCAAGGGTCAAGAGAGAAGGATGATAATAGGATCAAGAAGAGTGAAGAGCTTAAGATTGGGGAGGCTCCCATGGATCTCCCCAGCATATTTCAAGAAGACTCAAGCGTCAAAGCTTGGGGATGCCCAAGGCATCCCCTTCTTCATCGTCAAATTATCAGGTCATCTCTAGTGAAACTATATTTTAATTCTTTCACATCATATGTGCTTTTCTTGGAGCGTCTGTGTGCTTTTATTTTCAGTATTGTCTTTTATTTTCAATAAGCTTGACTGGACCCTAGCATTCTTGATTGGGAGAGACACGCTCCTCTTTTTCATGAGAATACTCCTATTCTTCACTTATATTTGTTGAGTATTCATATCTAGCGCTGTTCAGCTTTTAGCTCTTGTTTTCATGTATCTCTTGTCAGAGCTATTAGCTTTCTTTTGTAGAAAGTACTCTCTTGCTTCACTTATATCTATTTGGAGAGTATATGAAATAAATTGATTGGTGTTTGGTTGGTTCAGAAAATGTTGCATGTGGTAATTGGTATAAGGAAAAACTTGCTTAATCTTATAGATCACTAATATGGATAACTTGATGCTTGTCAATTGTTTTGAGTTAACAAGTAGATCATGATTAAATTTGTGCATCACATGAGTTAAGCCTATTAGTGAAGAACTACCGTAAAGCTTGTTGAAAATTTGGTTTGCATCGGTGGTATCTCTAAGGTCTTGATATTTTCTAGTAAACGGGTTTGGTTAACAAGGAAGATGGTATGAAGTCTTATAACATTTGCAATATGTTTGTCATATAAAACTTGGTGTACGGGTTGATATTCTTGTTTGCTTACATAAACCTTGCTAGCCTAAACTCTGTACTGAGAGGGAATGCTTCTCGTGCATCCAAATCCTTGAGCCAAAATCCATGCCATTTGTGTCCACCATAACTACCTATATGTGGTATTTCCTTGCCACTCCAAGTAAATTTTTCATGTGCTACCTTTAAATTATTCAAAATGTTATTATTCCCTTTTTGTGTCAATGTTTACCAGCTCATGAGGAATTAGTGTGGTTATTCTTTATTCTGGTTGTCAAATGGACTTTTACACCTGGACTAGCGGCATATACATCCGCTTATCCTCTAATTTTGCAAAAAGAGCTGGCAACGGGGTGCCCAGTCCCAATTAATTACAACTTTAACCATTAATTCTCTTCACACTTTTGCCCTGATTCATCAGTAAGCAATGGCAAAACAGTGAAATATCTGCATGTGTGTAAACCAAAGAGAAAAAGGGATGATCTGCCTTGCTGGTAGAAATAACGTCCTATGGGAGCCGCTCTTAAAAGTCCGTTTGACAGGTAGAATACTGCTCTCACCCGCTACCATTCGTTGACAATTAACAAACACCTCTCAAAAATAGATACTCCTCCATGGTATGTGATTGATGGAAGGCACCCGAGGATTCGGTTAGCCATGGCTTGTGTTAGCAAGGTTGGGAGGAGTATCAAATATTTTATGCAATCTCTATATGCTTTCAAAAACCTAAAAGCTCTAGCACATGACTTAATCCCTGCTTCCCTCTGCGAAGGGCCTTTCTTTTACTTTTATGTTGAGTCAGTTTTCCTATTCTTTCTGTCTTCCACAAGCAAACACTAGTGTCAACTTTGTTACAACATGGGTTATATGCAACGTATTGGACTTGTTATACTACTTTGTGTTGACGATATCCATGAGATAAATATGTTGAAAGTTGAAGCAAATGCTGAAACTTAATTCTTCCTTTTGTTGATTGAATACCTTTTATTAGAAACTATTGCTTTATGAGTTAACATCTATGCAAAACAGTTTGATGCTTGTCTTCAAAGTACTATTCATGAAAACGTTTAGCTTGTGTGATTCATTGTTTACTCATTATCTAATTGGTAGCAAATTATAGACCATTGACTTGGATCACTTCATTCATTTACATGTGCCTTGCAATATTATATGATCAAGATTATGATGGTAGCATGTCACCTCAAAAATTTTTTTTTTTATCGTTTACCTACTCGAGGACGAGCAGGAACTAAGCTTGGGGATGCTGATACGTCTCCAACGTATCTATAATTTTTGATGTTCCATGCTTGTTTTATACCAATTGCTACATGTTTTGCATCTACTTTATGGCACTTTTATACATTTTTTGGGACTAACCTATTAACAAGATGCCGAAGTGCCAGTTCCTATTTTCTGCTGTTTTTGTATTCCAGAAAAGCTAGTCTGGAAATATTCTCGGAATTGGACGAAACTTCACGGGGGATGCTATTTTGCCAGAACATACCTGAAGGACCAAAGGATCAACAGAGGAGAGCAACGTGGGCCCCACACGTGGCCAGGGCGCGGGCCCCCTCTGGCATGCCTAGGGTGCGTGTGGGCCCCACGGTGGCCTCCAGCCGCCGCCCTTTCGCCTACTTATTCCCCCGAGAAAATAACCCAAAGTGCCTGAGCCAATATCCACGAAAAGTTCCAGAGACGTCACCGCCGTCAACCCTAGCTCGGGAGGGTCCAAAACCTCTTCCCGGCACCCTGCCGGAGAGGGGAATCGTCACCGGAGGCTTCTACATCGACATGCCTGCCTTTGGAGTGATGCGTGAGTAGTTCATCCTTGGACTACGGGTCCATAGCAGTAGCTAGATGGTTGTCTCTCCAATTTGTGCCATCATGTTTAGATCTTGTGAGCTGCCCTACATGATCAAGATCATATTATTGTAATGCTACATGTTGTGTTTGCTGGGATCCGATGAATATTGAATACTATGTCAAGTTGATTATCAATCTATGCCCTATGTTATTTATGATCTTGCATGCTTTCCGTTACTCGTAGATGCTTTGGCCAAGTAGATGCTTGTAACTCCAAGAGAGAGTATTTATGCTAGATAGTGGGTTCATGCCTCCGTTTAATCTGGGACATTGACAGAAAGTGCTAAGGTTGTGGATGTGCAGTTGCCACTTGGGCTAACCTAACGATGCTATGTCCACGGGCATATATGTTTGTTTACATTACGCGCTTTACTTAATGCGATTATCCATTGCTTGCAACTTAATACCAACGGGGAACTCGGATGACAACCCGGCGGTGGATTATTAGTCACGCTGTTGGATAACGGTCTATGTATTATGTCGTAATGCCCAATTAAATACCATAGTAATAATCATGTCATATTTATGCATTGCCATGCGCTCACTATTTGTCAATTGCCCAGCTGTAATTTGTTCACCCAGCATGTTAGTTATCTTTTATGGAGAGACACCACTAGTGAACTGTGGACCCCGGTCCATTCTTTTACACTAATTAAACAACCACAAACTGCAAACTGTTCCTTTTTCATTCTCTGCAATTTAATACTCATTTTCCACACCATACGTTTAATCCTTTGTTTTCAGCAAGCCGGTGAGATTGACAACCTCACTGTTTCGTTGGGGCCAAGTAGTTTGATTGTGTTGTGTACAGGTTCCACGTTGGTGATCGAGTAACGGCACCGCCAACAACCTTCAGAAGAGTTGCTGCTCCTACTGGTTCGATAACCTTGGTTTCATACTGAGGGAAAACTTGCTGCTGAACTGCATCATACCTTTCTCTTGGGGTCTCCCAACAAACGTGTAATTCACGTCATCAATGTGCTAATATACTGATCTGAATGCCAGATTAAAAGGAAAGATGATGATAGTATTGATAGATACAAAGCTAGATTAGTAGCAAAAGGGTTTAAACAACGATATGGCATAGACTATGAAGATACTTTTAGTCATGTTGTTAAAGCCGCTACTATTAGACTTGTTTTAGCCATTTCAGTTTCAAGAGGATGGAGTCTAAGACAACTAGATGTGAAGAATGCGTTTTTTCATGGTGTTCTGGAAGAGGAAGTGTACATGAAGCAGCCACCAGGGTATGAAAACAAGAATGCACCATATCATGCGTGCAAATTAGATAAATCTGTATATGGTCTCAAGCAAGCACCAAGGGCATGGTTTGCCAAGTTGAGTTCAAAGCTTCAAGAGTTGGGGTTTTCACCATCCAAAGCCGATACTTCATTGTTCATTTATAACAAGTCAGGTATCATGATATTTGTACTAGTTTATGTTGATGATATCATTGTCACTAGTTCTTCAAGCAAGGCGATCACTGCACTTTTGCAAGATTTAAGCACATCTTTTGCATTAAAGGATCTAGGTGACTTGCATTATTTCTTGGGAATTGAAGTTAAAAAATGCAATGATGGTATTGTATTAACACAAGAGAAGTATGCTTCAGACTTGTTAGCCAAGGCTCGGATGAGAAATGCCAAACGACCCCAACACCATTGTCAAGGTCTGAAAAATTGTCAGCCACTCAAGGAGATGTACTTTGACCAGAAGATGGAACAAAATACCGAAGTATTGTTGGTGCTCTCCAATATCTCACTCTTACTAGGCCAGATATTGCTTTCTCAGTCAACAAGGTATGCCAATTCCTACATTCACCCACTACTGTTCATTGGACAACTGTCAAGAGAATTCTGAGGTATATCAGAGGAACCACCAAGATTGGACTAACCTTTCGAAGGTCCAACTCAACTTTAGTCAGTGCATTCTCTGACGCCGATTGGGCTGGTTGTGTAGATGACCGAAGATCTACAGGTGGTTTCGCAGTTTTCTTTGGATCTAACTTAATTTCTTGGAGTGCTAGAAAGCAAGCAACAGTTTCAAGGTCTAGCACAGAAGCTGAGTACAAGGCTCTAGCAAATGCTACAGCTGAGATTATTTGGGTTGAGTCCTTGTTGAGAGAACTCAGAGTTGACAGAAAGCAAACGTCATGCTTATGGTGTGATACATGGGAGCAACATATCTTTCAGCTAATCCTGTGTTTCATGCAAGAACAAAGCATATTGAAATAGATTTTCATTTTGTCAGAGAAAGAGTGGCTAACCAATTGCTTGAGATCAGATTTAGTCCATCACAAGATCAGGTGGCCGATGGCTTCACAAAGGCACTACCAGAAAGACAACTTGAGGAGTTCAAGCACAATCTCAACCTTGGAAGCGGTTGTGATTGAGGAGGGGTGTTAGAGATAGAGATAGATAGAGATAGGTTGTTTAAATGGAATCCTTGCACCGCAAGGCATGTACTCGTCTCTCTTTTATCTCCTCCATCGTTGTAACAAACTCCGTAATCTTGTGCCTATATTAACACGTAACCACTAGTACAGAACGACACATCAGCAAGTGGGTCCATCTTCAAACATGCCTGCCTTTGGAGTGATGCGTGAGTAGTTCATCCTTGGACTACGGGTCCATAGCAGTAGCTAGATGGTTGTCTCTCCAATTTGTGCCATCATGTTTAGATCTTGTGAGCTGCCCTACATGATCAAGATCATATTATTGTAATGCTACATGTTGTGTTTGCTGGGATCCGATGAATATTGAATACTATGTCAAGTTGATTATCAATCTATGCCTATGTTATTTATGATCTTGCATGCTTTCCGTTACTCGTAGATGCTTTGGCCAAGTAGATGCTTGTAACTCAAGAGAGAGTATTTATGCTAGATAGTGGGTTCATGCCTCCGTTTAATCTGGGACATTGACAGAAAGTTCTAAGGTTGTGGATGCGCAGTTGCCACTTGGGCTAACCTAACGATGCTATGTCCACGGGCATATATGTTTGTTTACATTACGCGATTTACTTAATGCGATTATCCGTTGCTTGCAACTTATACCAACGGGGAACTCGGATGACAACCCGGCGGTGGATTATTAGTCACGCTGTTGGATAACGGTCTATGTATTATGTCGTAATGCCCAATTAAATACCATAGTAATAATCATGTCATATTTATGCATTGCCATGCGCTCACTATTTGTCAATTGCCCAGCTGTAATTGTTCACCCAGCATGTTAGTTATCTTTTATGGAGAGACACCACTAGTGAATTGTGGACCCCGGTCCATTCTTTTACACTAATTAAACAACCACAAACTGCAAACTGTTCCTTTTTCATTCTCTGCAATTTAATACTCATTTTCCACACCATACGTTTAATCCTTTGTTTTCAGCAAGCCGGTGAGATTGACAACCTCACTGTTTCGTTGGGGCCAAGTAGTTTGATTGTGTTGTGTACAGGTTCCACGTTGGTGATCGAGTAACGGCGCCGCCAACAACCTTCAGAAGAGTTGCTGCTCCTACTGGTTCGATAACCTTGGTTTCATACTGAGGGAAAACTTGCTGCTGAACTGCATCATACCTTTCTCTTGGGGTCTCCAACAAACGTGTAATTCACGTCATCAATGTGCTAATATACTGATCTGAATGCCAGATTAAAAGGAAAGATGATGGTAGTATTGATAGATACAAAGCTAGATTAGTAGCAAAAGGGTTTAAACAATGATATGGCATAGACTATGAAGATACTTTTAGTCATGTTGTTAAAGCCGCTACTATTAGACTTGTTTTAGCCATTTCAGTTTCAAGAGGATGGAGTCTAAGACAACTAGATGTGAAGAATGCGTTTTTTCATGGTATTCTGGAAGAGGAAGTGTACATGAAGCAGCCACCAGGGTATGAAAACAAGAATGCACCATATCATGTGTGCAAATTAGATAAATCTGTATATGGTCTCAAGCAAGCACCAAGGGCATGGTTTGCCAAGTTGAGTTCAAAGCTTCAAGAGTTGGGGTTTTCACCATCCAAAGCCGATACTTCATTGTTCATTTATAACAAGTCAGGTATCATGATATTTGTACTAGTTTATGTTGATGATATCATTGTCACTAGTTCTTCAAGCAAGGCGATCACTGCACTTTTGCAAGATTTAAGCACATCTTTTGCATTAAAGGATCTAGGTGACTTGCATTATTTCTTGGGAATTGAAGTTAAAAATGCAATGATGGTATTGTATTAACACAAGAGAAGTATGCTTCAGACTTGTTAGCCAAGGCTCGGATGGGAAATGCCAAACCGACCCCAACACCATTGTCAAGCTCTGAAAAATTGTCAGCCACTCAAGGAGATGTACTTTGACCAGAAGATGGAACAAAATACCGAAGTATTGTTGGTGCTCTCCAATATCTCACTCTTACTAGGCGGATATTGCTTTCTCAGTCAACAAGGTATGCCAATTCCTACATTCACCCATACTGTTCATTGGACAACTGTCAAGAGAATTCTGAGGTATATCAGAGGAACCACCAAGATTGGACTAACTTTCGAAGGTCCAACTCAACTTTAGTCAGTGCATTCTCTGACGCCGATTGGGCTGGTTGTGTAGATGATCGAAGATCTACAGGTGGTTTCGCAGTTTTCTTTGGATCTAACTTAATTTTTGGAGTGCTAGAAAGCAAGCAACAGTTTCAAGGTCTAGCACAGAGCTGAGTACAAGGCTCTAGCAAATGCTACAGCTGAGATTATTTGGGTTGAGTCCTTGTGAGAGAACTCGGAGTTGACAGAAAGCAAACGTCATGCTTATGGTGTGATAACATGGGAGCAACATATCTTTCAGCTAATCCTATGTTTCATGCAAGAACAAAGCATATTGAATAGATTTTCATTTTGTCAGAGAAAGAGTGGCTAACAAATTGCTTGAGATCAGATTTAGTCCATCACAAGATCAGGTGGCCGATGGCTTCACAAAGGCACTACCAGAAAGACAACTTGAGGAGTTCAAGCACAATCTCAACCTTGGAAGCGGTTGTGATTGAGGGGGGTGTTAGAGATAGAGATAGATAGAGATAGGTTGTTTAAATGGAATCCTTGCACCGCAAGGCATGTACTCGTCTTCTCCTTTTATCTCCTCCATCGTTGTAACAAACTCCGTAATCTTGTGCTATATTACCGCAAACGGCACAGATCGTGCACAGTAAATCCGCGCGGCGGTTTCGGGGATCGTGCGCGGTAAATTCGCTAACCGCACACCCCCACGCCCATAAATAGGAGAGCGGGGGCACCCCTCTCGATCTTCTTCTCCATTCATCTCTTCTTCTCTTTGCTATCACCTCCACCGCGCAGAGCGCTCCACCACCGCACAACACCTGACCCCGCGCGCCGTCGACGACCGGAGTTCTTCGCGCCGCCGCGAGCCAAGCTCTCCGCCGGCACTCCCTGCGCTCATCGCCTTGCGCCGCCGCCGCAACTCCGGTAAGCTGTTCATCCGCAGCATTTCCTTTTCTAGCCTCTAGTTCTTCCCTAGCTCTTTCGTAGTTCTTCCGCTATTCTTCTTTAGATTTCTTTTTGATCTTCTCCGTAGATCTTCTTTTTAGTCTCTTGCCATAGACTCTTGTTTCTCCTTATTATTTATTTTCCTCCACTGCACGAACATCGATGCTCAACGCGGTGAATCTATGCCTTTTTGCAGATTTCCAACGTCCCAATGTCTTCTAGCAACATCCCGGATCCCACTGACATTGATGTCGAAGAAGGTGAACGCACCGGGTGGGAAGGCTCCGATGTCACCAAGAAGAGATCGATTGGCTGATTCGAACTCGGCGTATCCCGAGACAAGTGATATGTCGGGCTCCTGGCAAGAGGCCAAACCGAGTTTAGAACCGGCGAGCGAGTTGTCTTTGTCACGCACTTCGAGCTCGGCTTTGGCCTCCGGTGAGCCCATTCTTCTGAAACTTCCTAAACATGTTTCATCTTCAACCCCATCACCTTCCAGCCAATGCCATCACCACTCTTCGGCATATGTCGCTTTCTCTGAGGGATACTCGGTCTTTGGCCCACTGTTGATCTCTGGGCCAAATATTTCCAACTCCGGAAGCAGAGTGTTCTGGATCCGGAAAACAAGAATTTCCCAAGGAGATGACCCGTGCGGAGCCGCTACAATTATACCTCGGAGAACCTCCATTTTCCCTCGGATTCAAGGCTGGAGTCATGTCGGAAGTGGCAACGCACTTTCTTTTACGTGAAGAGCCCGAACAACGTCGATCTCCTCAATTTGCCGGCATTCGTTCTCGCTGCCCCCATGGAGCAGCACAAATGGAACTTCAATCCAAAGGAGACGAATCTCGAGATCGACCAGATTCACAAATAGTCATTTCGTTCCGGGCGGAAGGGATGGTGGCCGATGATCTCTTGAGAACATTCATTAGCCGCCGAGTTTCCCCCCTCCAAAACCGAGTTCACAAGATCTGCCACATGAGTGGCCGATACGACACTACTCGGGTCAGCACTCTGAGCTGAGCAAATCCGAGGTCCGGAGACGAGTCAAGTCGATTGCCAGGACGCGGATGCCAGAGGAATGGGAATGGGGAAAAGAACCCCATGATAGAACTCGGCTTCCGGATAGAGTAAGTAACTTGCAATCTAGACCGATATGTTTTTTCTGCCGAGACAACTCTTATGCCGGCACCATAACTTGCTCCTAGAATAACCCAGTTTACTGCATTTGCACTGCAGATATTTGCTCGGCAAAACAACCGAGGACGGAGCGAATCCCTCTGCCACATGGGGCCAAGATCTACCTGCCCGGCCGTCGCCGAGGTTGAGGACCCGGATGATGAAGATCACATGCCGATTTGGCTGCTGGCACCCCTGCTTCGGGTAAGCCTCAAGCCCGAGCCTCAGTCAGAGATTGGTCAGATGACGATGACGATGATTGTGAAATTTTAGAGGTATTTGATGCTCGTCCGCTCGCATATGCTCACCCAATACCGTTGGCACCAGTTAACCCGGCATGCCAAGTTCCGAGTACGGGCCCTGCTACCACGGACAACCGAGGCGCGTCTCGCAAACGGCAGAGGACGGTTCCTCAGATACCGAGACTTCCAGCGCCCCAGACTCTGCAGCGAAGAGACCGAAGCTACGGAAGAAACCAGGATACAAGTCTGGGGCAAGAAGATGCCGCCAGTTACAGAAGGGTAAGATATCCCTTGCCCATATATGCTCATTTCCCTTTCTTCCGTTAACCGAGATATCTCTTCCCGAGGTAACATCTTTCCTGTTTTGATGCAGTGCCGCCCTTGAAGTTAATCAGAGTGCATCCAACATGCGCTCACCTATCCCGCCACCAGCGGTACCTCGGTCAGCCGACACTGGAGCTGCCAGCTCAGCCCAGCCACATACAACTCCATCCGTCAGACTGCTGCCGGCTTCTGATGCCGCACCTGGAGGAGGCAAGATGCCTAGAAACCTCGTCCCTCAACCGAGACAATGATCCGGTGCCCACATCATGGATTCCGCGACGGAGCGGACCAAGATTCTGCTAGCACCGGATCAGCAGCAACAACCACCACAACGACAACAACAGCCACCGCAACAACAGCAGCAGCAACAACAGCAGCCACAGCAGCAGCCAATGCCACCGCAGCAGCCACAGCCACACCGACATCCTCCGCGCCGGCATCCCAGAAAAGGCATCACCACCAAAGCAGACACAGCGACGACAACCGCCAAAACCACTACAGATTCAGCTGGTCCCCGGGAAAGTGCCGGTCAATTCGGATAGCCAATTGCGTTGACCCCGGTGTCAGGGGAATACTTTCTGGATTAACCCATGGCCCAGTGCGTTACTTTACTCGCACGGACAAAAGCCCACATGGGATCAAGCCCAAATCTAACTGCCACAAGGAGAAGAATCTAGAAGGCGAGTGGCGAGCCAGTCTCGGATAGGTCCCAGTTATATATATTCCTTGAGGGGAAGTTTCCTTTGTAACCTGACGAGCCTCTGTGTATATAAAGAGGACTCGCAGGACTTAGAGGGTCAAGCCCTAAAACCCTAGCTCATACGGCGAGTACCAGATCGGATCGCCTCCATTGTAACACCTCGATTATCATATCAATACCAATCTAGGGTAGGCAGGAAGTAGGTCTTTTACCTCACATTGAGGGGGCCGAACCTGGGTAAATCTGTGTTGATCTTTGTTCCTGCGATCCCAAGCTCGGAGATGCTTGATCGCGTAATCCCACACCTACGAAGTCATCCATGACACCTGACGTGACAAACCCACGACAGTTGGCGCCCACCGTGGGGCTGCGGTCAAAAGTGTCACGTTCCGCAGGATCGAAATCAGGCTTCAAGGACATCGCCATCGGCCAAGTTGAAGACATCAATGGAGTCCCTTCATCGACGACTCAGAGTGGGGACCCGAGGCGGATCACATCGAGTTTGGATACATTGTTCCCATCGGATCAGTGAAAGTTTTCGTCGGATCCGTCAGTCGCAGACCTATAGATGCGACTCAAGGAAGCGAGTCGGGGAGGAACTGCGGCCGGTCAGGGTCCGCGTGTTGGAGGAACTGCAGCAAGCTACAGCAAAACTACCCATCCCCGTTCCGACAAGACCTGTTTGGGGATCTCTACCAAATCAGGAGACCTCAAGATTGAAGAATTGAAGCTATCAGGACGGAACTCTATGAAGAGGCGAAAGACTCGCGGCTGAGCGCGAAAAACTCCAAGAAGAAGTCGACGACTCCGTCGCTGGCAGCCAAAAGCATCAGGCGGTCGACCAAGACGACGACATCTGAGCGCAAGAAACTCCAAGAAGAAGATTGGCGACTCCGTCGTTGGCAGCAAAAGCATCAGATCAAGATGGACAGAGGAGAGATGAAACCACAGTTCCACGGTGACCCGAGAGCAACGTGCATGCCGCGATAGGAATATTGTCGAGATAGCACCGGTTGGAGACACACGAGCTGATAAGGAAGCTCGCCATGCGATCGACCTACTGCAAACGCTGCCTTACAACAAGCAAATATGTATGGAGTCACGCCCAATGAGCCGCAACAGAGGTATCATGGGGAGGAGAAAAGTGCAGCGTCGAAGAAGTGGTCAACCAGCTAGCAGGTTTGCAGGTATCATTGGAAAAAGAAAAGAAGATAGAAGGCGAGTCACAGACGTCCGGGCGACTCAGCCATCCCAGATTGAAACTGACTCAGATGAAGATTCAGCGCCAGTAAACTCCTATTCATTATTGAAAGGACCAGCATGTTTTGGAGAGGAAATACGGCTCACTCGTTTCCCCCCGAACTTCGGTGAGTCGCAGCGAGTCACCACCTATCGCAGTGACCAAGACCCTGCCTTATGGATAGAAGATTATGAGGCAAGCATGACAGGGACTGATGTAACTCAGAAGTGCGTGCGAAATATTTCCACTTGGCAATACAGGGAGAAGCCAGGGATTGGCTGTTAAAGCTGCCATCAAAATCAATAAGCACATGGGAAGACTTGAAGGACAAGTTCATCAACAGATTCCAAACAGAAGACATGAAAAACCTTAGACAATGCGTTCAAAAGGAGGACGAATCAAGCGGTGACTGGATCAAGAGAGTCGCGGAGATCCTTGGCTCCGCCAAGAACTTAACAGTACGCAATACAAGCTATGAGGAAGAACTGTAGATTTGAGCCGCTGGTGCACAAGTTAAGTCGCGCTGAGCACAAGATTGATAGTTTCGACCAGCTTTTGGCAACAGCTGACAAGTACGCAAAGACAGATAAGGGGACAGGCGGCTTATCACAGAACCCAACAGAGAAATTGCAAGTCGCAAACTGAACATCGTGCACACCAGATGAAGGAGCAAGGAAGTGATAAGGCCTCATTCCCTAATAACTGCAAGGGGATCTTTGACGTTCCCTGCGACTTACATCGCAGGAGAGATGGCAGGCCAGCGAGTCACACAAAGGCGCAATGTCATTATTACCGGAGGTGGAAAGAAGGCGACACGCCAGATGCGGCTCGCAGTGGATCAATGCAGCACAAGAATAAATCTAGCTCTCATCAAGGGCCTGACGTTTTACCTAGAAGGAACATAGGACAGTTTCATACAGTGGAAGTACAAACAACGGATGGAAGCCGGAGGGTGGCCAGATTTCAACGCCAGAAAGGTACCATCGTTGGACAGAGCGATCGGTTATTTGGAGTCGCGACGATCACCCCCAGAAGTAAAGATCCAGGACAGCCAGCTCTTGTGGTCACGCCTGAAGTCGCGGGATACAAGTTAAGTAAGGTCCTAATGGACGGAGGAGGAAGAGTAAACATCCTATATCAAGACACGCTCCGAAGAATGAATATACCCGAGTCGGCTGCGACCATCCAGGAAAGAAATTCAAGGCATAATCCCAGGAGCTGTTACGCGACCAATCGGAAAGATAACCTTGAAGTTAGCTTTGGGACAGAGCGGAACTTCCGCACAGAGCTCCTAGACTTTGAGGTTGTAGCAGTCAAGAGCTCATATCATGCGATCTTTGGAAGAGAAGCCTATGTCAAATTCACCGCCGCCCCTGCTACGTCTACCTACAGTTAAAGATACCGGACCAAACGGTGTTATTACAATATATGGAGACAGGCAGAGAGCGTTAGAATGCGAGAACGCAGGCTCAGCACTCGCAGAAGAAGCTTGCATCGCCAACTCCTCACACGGATATCAGTCGCAGATCGGTAATCGCAGCTCAAAACGAGTCGCGTTGGAGGTACCGCGGAGGCGGCCAACAGGATGCAGCCACCGGATGGTAAATTCCCACCGAGAAGTCGCATCAGCAAGATAATGCCCCAGAGGTCGCTTTGATACAAAAAGAAGACAAGAAATGGCGCATGCATAGACCCAGCCTCGATCAACAACCCAGCCAAAGAGGTTCAGTTATCGTGAGTCCTTACAAAGCAGACTCAACTCAACATAAGTCGCAGCTCAGTGCGGCTAATCTCCTAACAAACTTGCTCTCGCTTCAACATGAAACACACATCGGAGCTATCATGCTCGACCCGAGTCGCTTTTAGCGACTCAAAATTGAACCAATCAGGTGTTCAACCCACTCCGTTAGGAGTATTAATTCGCAACTAAGTGCGATGAGTATCAAGTATGCATGGCCTGCGGGGAACAGAAAACTCGCATTAAAGGGCCTGCATCATCCTGTAACACCTGTAAGAAATCGAGTGATTATGAAATAAAGCCGGCACCCTTGACATTCAAGGGCTTGTCGTTTCGCCTCAACTATCATTGAGTCGCTGAGTCTTTTGAATTTCATATATCACTGACCCTTGAGGGCTCCTTACGAGCATCGCGAGTACCAATCGCACCTCAAATTTTGCCAAACGAGTGGCAATCCTTAAGCTAGAAGCGTCTTGCATTATGCGGCCAAAGTACTGGGTGTGGCGTCAATCGAGCTTGATTGCCTATCATGGCCGCTCTCGACCCTGAACACACATGTTCCTAGGAAATACTGAGCCGCGCGAGCGTCTACTTAATGGAATTATCATGAAAAGAACCTGCTTATAGGTCACCAAAATACTGTTTATAATACATGAATGTCTTACAGACTAACGGGCATGTCCCATACTATTTATTTTTTCTTCCGAGCTACAGGAGCGGGAATTGGCGCGGCTTGTCTCGCGGTTGCAGTCGCAGGTGCCCTAATAATCAGGGCGCCGCCAGACGAGGCAGAAGGGCCACCAGATCCTGTTGATGGAGTAGTAGCCCGGGATGACTCAGCTCCTGTGGACTTTTCCTTTGGCACCTTGCTCCCATCAAGATTGAATTTTTCGAGATAAGTGCCCAAGTCTTTATCAACAAATTTTGTGGCATACCCGCGCATCCCTTTCCAGATGTCGAAGTATTCGCTTATTGGCAGTTCAGTATCATCCGCGCTCATCGCCGGCCGTGGCGAGCAATCTTGCCAACATCTATTTCTGGATATATGCTCGGAGCAATGTCAAGACATGCGCGGCTCCGGTGCGAGCAGAGGATCGTTTCCAATCAGAGACATAATGCGGAGCCTTGAGCAGTTTATTTATCCAATACTCGCAAGATGTTGGGCCATCAGTCGCAGGAGAGATTACCGTCATGACTTCCTTGGTAACCTTTAAGAAGCGCTGACTGAGTCTGACAGATATACCAGTTGATCCTTCAAGTTGGAGCGGGACACTGGGGCCTCAGGCCCTATGTCAAGAAAGAAAAGACAAGAAACAAGTCAGCGACTCACGTTGGCTACCCAAAATATATGATTAAAGGAATAAAGACGAACCAGCAAGCTGCAGGATGGCTGATTTGACGATGGAGCCAAAACCCTCAAAGGCTTTGAACAGCGAGTTATATTTTTCATCTCGCGCGGCGAGTTCCTTTGCGTGGTCTCCTTCAGACGATCAATCAATTCAGATTTAAGAGTCAGCCCTTCTCGCAAAGATCTAATGACTTCGTCTTTCTCCATGAGTCGCTGCGCATATCTGCTTCAAGTTCTTTAAATTGCTCTTCACAGGAGTCGAGTTGACCTTTGAGAGATTTTATTTCCTGAGCCTGGTCCCTAATGACCTCATTATGCTGCTCCAGGGGAGACTGCATCACTTCAGGCTGATCTATGGAAATGCCTTTACCCTTTATTGAGCCAGAAGCATCAAGCAAGGACAGTTCAAGCTGAAAATAAACAGAGCAAAATGCATGGGTAAACTATCCAGGAACTTGGGGGCTCGAGATTTGGAGCCAAGAAAAGAATCAACACCCCGTGCAATGACACAAGGTTTTGATCCTTGGGGGCTACGGTATATGTACCTGGCGACTTGAAGAAAATTGCTCAACTAGGCCGCGCAGCAGAGCAGCATGCTTATCTCCAGCAGCAATTATGGCATCCGCAATTGACTTGGAACTATTTCCTGGAGCTGGAATTCTATTTCAGTAGATACCCTACCAACAGCAGGAGTTGCGGATGGAGCTGCGACTGAGTGTGGCAGGAGCCGCATCAGCAATACCTTCCTCCAGGGATGGCCTTGGATGAGTCGCACCATCACTGTTTCCCACGTTTTCATCAGCAGCATCATCCTCGCTCATAGCTGGCTGAGAAGAAGCGGTATGAGAATTAGACTTGGTATCCTCTTCAGCATGGCCCTGCAAAATATTGATGGATTAATAAGCCGACCAGCAGCCCAACATTGAAAAGAAGGCGAACCATACCCAGAGGCGACACGGATACTCTTCATCAGGCAACCAGAGGAAGGAGAAGATAAACCTTGCAAATCTGAACCTACAGAGTATGAAAAGAAGTGGTGATCAGCAATTCCTTGCCAAAAATACGCAAGCACAAAAGGAAAAGGAGAAAGTCGCAAACAACTACCCGAGCTCATTGAGAAGCAGTTCTTTGCAACAGCCTCGGAAGAGAAAGCGGTCTTGTCAGGATCAGCAAGTTTTAAAGATTTGGCAGTTCTTGTTTCTATCAGTAGCGCCAAGGCTTTGCGGTTTCTCAGTTGCGCGGGGTCTTTGAGCTCTGCATGAAAAACTTGAGGACCTGCGAGGCACCTCAGGAAGTTCCAAGAAAGGTGTTTGGATTGTGGACAGAAGGCGTGGCCATTTGTTGCTCCTCTTCAGAAGCGCTACCCTCAGGCTCGGAGACAATATCGTGCATAATTGTATCCTTGCCAAGGCTGCGGCTTGCTTTGATGACTCAGCACGGTTTCTTGGTTCGAGTCGGCGTCCTCTGAGGAAGAACCCAGAAATAGGGTCGATCTGAAAAGGAGCTCGGGTCAGAAATAATTAATTTGGAGGAAACAAGTTACAAGTAAACATTACCACAAAAGGCTTGTGCTCAGCCCAGAAGGGAGCAAGCCCGACGTTATCATGAGTCGATATCCTCGCCGTCACTCGGCGAATGAAATTTATCCATTCCCCTTGTCCCAATCTTCAGGGCAAGTACGGTCGACATCGTTTGCGTGACAAGTGAAATCCATCATAAGTCGCGAGCGGCGACTCACAGGCTGAATTCGCCATTTAGTCCAGCAAGATATGAGATCTAATCCAGTGAGACCATGGAGTGTCAGCGCCCTCACCTTGTCCAAAAGGGATTCGATAAAGGGCAACTGTGACACCCCTCCCTGGCACATCTCACCAGAGAGGCGGTCATCCCGTGCGCCAGCCCAAGATATCTGGCCGCACGCCACGACAGTGCAACATAATGGAAATCATTACACAATCAAGCACAAGAAGTGCTACAAATGGTTTACAAGGCCATCAAGGCATGACAAAAATATCAAGCCAAGCATGGCTCAGGACAGAGTTTAATTGGCAGCGGAAGACGACTAAGGCAACGGCTTGGAGCGGCTTCACTCCACAGGTATCTGGCTGGACTACTGATCCTAGCACACTCTTGCTCCATCTCCTTGCTAAGGTAGAAGATGAGTCCTCGACAAAACATGGCCACAATCACAAGGCCCGTGAGTACATTTATATGCACTCAGCAAGAATCGCCCCTCATATCCAGACACCAAACAGCAAAAGGCCAAGTGATGGGAATTGTCTTGTGTGCTGAAGCTGGCATATGGATCTTATGAGCGAATCTCTGACATCCCTCGCATTTTCTGATGATATCTTCTGCCTGTTGCAAAGCAGTGGGCCAGTAAAACCCATGCTGGAATACTTTAGCAACCAAGACTCTTGAGCAAGCATGATATCCACATTCTCCTTGATGAATCTCTAGGAGCATCTTTTGCCCTTCCCTCCAGTTCAACACAGCGATGTAGCACTGTGTTGCGCTTCTCTTGTACAACTCTTTGTTGATGATGGTGTATGCTTTGGATCTTCTTTGCACTCGCCTGGCCTCGGCTTCATTATCTGCCTAGTCTCATTTATCATATATGACATTATAGGTTGTGCCCATCCTGGCACAGGCGCACAGGAAAGATCGGTTCATCCACCTCCATGGGTTCAACCGACATTGCCACCTCCGACACTAATTGGCCAGTCCCCGAGACCTGCCAATCAGTCCCCGGGTTTCCCAAATGCACCCTACATCAACTTCCATGGGAACAACATTTGATTCCGGTTTCGCCGGGATAGATTGACTCGGACTCTGGCGACGGTTTGATTGATGGCTTCCTGAGATGCTCCAAGGATATGCCGGGTGGGATTGGATCCCAAGATGAACCTAGCTTGGACAGTACATCGGCGGCTTCATTTTCTGCCCGAGGTACATGCTTGAACTCGCAACCCTCAAAGAACACCGAGATCTTCTGGACGTGAAACCGATATAACGCCATGTTGGCGTCCAAAGCATCCCAATTTCCGAGGCTTGCTGTACCACCAGATCCGAGTCTCTGAAGCATTCTATCCGGCGAATGCCAATTTCCTTGGCCACATTGAGCCCATGAACAAGTGCCTCATACTCGGCCACATTGTTAGATGCCGCAAAATGAATTTGCAACACATATCTCAGTTGGTCATGCTTTGGCGAGGTAAGGACTACCCCGGCAACTAAACCGATTTTTGTCTTGGAGCCATCAAAGTGCATTCTCCAGTAATTGGAGTCAGGCAAAGGTGGCTCATATGCATCTCGGCCCAATCCACGAAGAAATCAGGCAGTGCCTGAGATTTAATGGCATCTTTCTTTCATAATGTGGTGCATAAGGAGCCAGCTCAATGGCCCATTTGGCTACTCGGCCGCTTGCATCTTTGTTACCCATAATTTCCGAGATAGGAGCTACACATACCACTGTGATTGGATGCTCTTGGAAGTAATATTTCAACTTCTTGGCTGCCATATAAACACCATATGTCATTTTCTGGTAGTGCGGATAATTTTGCTTGGACAGCGAGATCACCTCGCTAAGAAATATACCGGCCTCTGCATGGTTTTGCCATCTTCTTCTCGCTCCACCACCACTACTGCACTAACAACTCGGTTTGTGTCTGCAATGTAGAGCAACATCGGCTCTTTGGGTAATGGTGAGGCCAATATCGGCGCAGTGGCCAACATCTTTTTTAGTTCGGTGAACGCCGCATCCGCTTGCGGGGTCCACATGAGCTATCACTTTTTCATTAGATGGTATAAAGGCAATGCCTTTTCTCCCAACCTGCTAACAAACCGACTTAAAGATGCCAAGCAACCAGTGAACTCTGCACATCCTTGAGACATCTCGGTAACCTCATGTTTTCAATAGCACAGATCTTTGGTTGGATTTGCCTCGATACCTCGGCTTGAAACAAGGAAACCGAGTAACTTGCTGCCGGTACAACCAAATGTACATTTATCCGGGTTAAGTTTCATCCGGAATCTCCTTAGATTCGCGAATGTTTCTCTGAGATCATCAATCAGAGTGGCTTTCTCCTTAGTTTTGATGACGATATCATCGACATACACACCTGCACGTTTTTGCCTATTTGATCATGCAAGCATTTTTGCATACATCTTTGGTAAGTAGCACCAGCATTCTCAAACCAAATGTCATGACACGATAGCAATAAGCCCCATACGGGTAATAAAAGCAGTTTTTATTTGATTAGCGAGGTTCAGCGGTATCTGGTGAAAACCAGAATATGCATCTACAAAGGATAATAGCTCAGACCGGCTGTGGAATCGATCACTTGATCAATCCGAGGCAGCGGGAATGGATCCTTAGGACATGCCTGTTCAAGTTCGTGAAATCAATACACATGCGCCACACAATGGCCACATTCGGGTCATCCTTTTTCTTTTCCACCAGGACCGAGTTAGACAACCAGTCCTGGGTGCAGCACTTCCATGATGAAACCAGATGCAAGTAATCTGGCCAATTCATCTCCTATCACTTTTCTCCTCTCATCTGAGAGACGTCGCATAGGTTCTTCACCGGTTTCATATCCGGTCTAACAAACAATGAGTGCTCAGCCAACTCCCTCGAACACCTGGCAGTCATGATTTGACTATGCAAAAATATCCCGATTCTCACGGAGGAAGTGACTGAGCTCGCCTTCCTATTTCTCGGTCAAACCGGTACCAATGATGACATTGTGGTCTGGGAAGGCCGGGTCAACGTTGATCTTCTTTGTTTCCTTTGGCACCTGGAATGCCGCACCATGCTCCGGGTTAGTCATACCCGGCATACCGAGTTGCGCGGACTGGGCCAGTGCCACCACTTCATGGATCCTCCTCTTCTCCAGCAGCAATGATTAAAGACTCGGCCAGACAAGAGCCAGCGAGGCGCATTCCATGAAACGCTTTAGTTACCCGAGATGGTGATGATGCCATTAGGACCTGCAGCTTCATCTGAGATAACCCACATGGGTTGATACATGAACTTGGCCAGCGCTGGCCTACCGAGCAATGCATGGTATGGACTTTCGAGGTCACCACCTAGAATTGGAGCTCTCAGTTCTGCAGTTGTCCTTAGTGCCGAGTAACACATCAACCCAAATTTTGCCCATAGGTGCAACATGAGACACAGGCACTATACGTGAAAGGTTGTATGACTCGGCTGCAACATATTTGGCGAGATGCCCATCTTCACCATGGTGTCTCGGTACATGATGTTGATGCTGCTCCCATTGTTAATGAGAACCCGATGAACCTGACATTGATGGTGGGCCCGATGAATGTCGGATCTACCACTAGAGCGTAACCTCCCGGGCTTGGCATGATCCGGGGATGATCATCTATGCTCCTAATCTTCTGATCAGCCCAGTTCATATACTTCGGCACAGCCGGCATAACCACATCACCTCCATTGCACGCTGATGCAGGCTCTGCCCATGATTCTTGCATATCTTTGAGCGAAAGAGAGAGGAGATCTAGATCTACATTTCCACCAATCCATCTCTCCTCTAAGTGAGGGGAACCCTTTCGATCTAGTTCTTGAAGTTCCTTTTGTTGAGTTCTTCTTTGTTCTTCCTCTCTTCTTCCCCCATAAGCATTGCTTGCTTGTGGTGGGATTTGAGAGTGAAAGATTTGAACACTTGTGCTCTTGCCATTGCTTTGTGCATCGGTTTGTGCTCTCCACGAGGATTCGTGGAAGTTGAAAGCTTGTGAACTTGTTACTCTTGGGTCTTTGGACCCTAAACGTTTTGTGGTGGCTGAGACCTTGAGTGGTCACTTGTAACTGTTCGGGAGCCCCAATTCGGTTGTGGTGTGTGACCCGGATCGTTGTTGTAAAGACTCCGGTTTCCGCCTAGAAGGATTCCGATAGTGGAAAGTGAACCAAACCTTTGTGGTGCGTTCATCGGAGAAGAAGGTGAAGCCTTTGTGACGTTGAGATCGACCTTTGTGGTGCCTCACACCTCTCCAACGAGACGTACTCTCCTAAAAAGGAGAAACTCGGAATACATCCTCGTTCCGCGTGCCACGTTTATTTCTATACCGAGCTTCTTACTTATGCACTTTACATTGTAATAGCCTTCGTGCTTGAAGTATTCTATTACTATCACCTTGTTGCTTGTCTTGCTTAGCATAAGTTGTTGGTGCACATAGGTGAGCATAGTTTATTTAGGTTGTTGGCTTGTTAATTTTAAACACCTAGTTTTATTCCGCAATTATCAAGATAAACCGGAAAAGTTTTAATCGACTATTCACCCCCCTCTAGGCGACATCCTTGTCCTTTCACAGGAGCACGGAGCCGGACCTCCTCCATCTCCCCCTCGAGAATCCGGGCGCGGGCGCCGTCCCCGACCTCCTGCACCTCGGAAAGACGGAAATCTTTCGTTCTTCGTCTCCAATCTCACGACTCACGAGATGCAGCCTTGCGCGCTCGATGGCGGCCGGCCGTGTGTCGTTCGTCTTGACTACAGACGTCGACTGGGACGACGGTGGTGCCCCTACCATACGGAGAATGCCTCTGATCTCTCGCCCTCGTCCCGGCGTGCGAGACGCTTCACCACAGAGCGGCGGCATGTCCTGGCGTCCACGGCGATGCCATCATGTTACGGCGATCTGGCAAAGGCTTCGACACCTCGGATGGATGCTTGGCGGCCGGAGTGGCGTTTGCTCTCACAAAACTCGGCGCAGTTACTGCTATCGTCTGAGGACTGTGTTCCTGTACTTTTGTCTCTCTGTTAACTGTATTTTCCAGCCTTGTAACTGACACAATTCAGCACAAACATTGAAGATTTGTTTATGGAATTAATGGATGATGAAAACGATGTGATTATTCTGATTTGATGCAATTCTGTACAAACGTTGAAGCTTTCTTTGCGGATTCAATATGGTCTGATTGTCTGAATCTACTGGACATGTAAGGGAACTGAGAACATACACATGTATTATCAGTTTGTGAACTTGCTATGCACTGAATTCTCAAACTCTGTTCCTGTGTAGACTAACAACGTGTTTTTGCATGAATCGTGCTATCACTGAATTCCCTGCCATCTTTCCTCCATTCTGGAAAGGTATCATGGCTGGAGAGAACACTCACATGTATGAATCACTTTGTGAAATTGCTATGCACTGAATTCTCCGACCTTTATTCCTCTATAAACTGACAATGTTTCCTTACACTGAACGTGCTATGCACTGGAGTCCCCGACCTGGCTCTAATCCTCTATTCTGGCGAGGTATCACGGCCGGAGGGAGATGGCACTATGGCAGAGGGATCACGACCGGAGCCGGCAGAGGCAGAGGTGAGGTCTTGGGCTGAAGGAGGGAGATAGATCACCATATGGGAGGGGAAGGAGCAAGAAGAGGGAGAGAGGTCAGTGGCGGTTCTCCGTGGGGGTGGGGGCACCACACGGCGTCTGGCCAAGAAGGACGATGCACGCCGGCGGCCTGCGAGTGCACAAGGTCTGCATTTTAATCAACGGCTAATAAAATCACCTCCTAATCAATGGCTAACAAAATTCAGAGTCCACGGTTCCGACGGTACACGAGTTCCGTACCAATCACAGAAAAGAGCTCAATAATAAATTATTCTGGACCCCCCAAAAAGATCTACGTCCTAGGCCCGTGAACCTAAGCGTGCGTCTAGAAAAAATAGCAGCCCAACGGGCCCAGACGTGAGGGTGGGGGTGTTGAAATACATTGCCTAGTCTCTCCTAACAGAGTCTTTTATAACAACTAGGTAGAGCATGAGATCCAATAGTTTCCAAGTTGCAACAACAAAACGAGCAGAAATATTTTGTCCCATTGTCTAAGCAGTAGCTTATCGGCAGTGAGCACACGCCTAAGAGCAAAGTCCATAGGAAAAACCTGCATCTTGCCGGCGCCATTGTCACAGATGATCTTAGTTGAGGCGATGAACTGGAGGAGTAGGCGCGATGCAGCTGAGCAAAAATCTGAATTGTCCCATGTCCATGCCATTTGATCCGGCTTCATTAAGTGTTTATTGTCAAGCAGCGCGCGAGATCATCCAACAGTTGGGTAAAATGATCAACCTGCAGTTTATTATCAGGCCACGTAGCCGTCTCTCATCGCGTCGCGTCGCGCACCAGCGTGATCGCCGTGTTCACGATCAACGGCGTCGCGCGCGGATGGCCACGTACATGTCCTCCACAGGCGCGCCGGCCGGTACGGCCGGCCACCGCGAGGCGGACCGACGGGTCGAACCCGCCGGGCATGTGCTCTCGTTCTGGTACGACGTGATACTGCAGTTGGTGCGCTCTACGACGGACACCGGCTTGACCCCCGCAACCGGCAGCCGTATGCCGGCGTCCCAGCTCGGGTCACGGTCGCCGTCCAAGAACTGCGGCTGCAGCTGGGCGGAGCATCGGCGTGTGCGTCTCGTGGTGGTGCTCGCCGCGGCGGAGGTTGAGCCAGGTAGTAGAGCTCGAGCGGATGCCTCGCCGCCGCTGTCTTTTGACAGTGAATCTGATCATCACGGCGGCGGGGTAGACGCAGCGCAAGCGGGACGACTGGTTTCAGGCCGGGTTGGTGGGGGTGGAACTCTGACCTCGCGGCTGCATGCGCGCCACTCGCCGCACCGACGTTGATGTCCACGTAGATCCTGCCTGCTGTGCTCAACCATCTCCGTCGCCTGCCCGTCAGACTAAGCCACAGTGCCATGGTTAGTTCATATAATACTAACTTGGCTGCTGCGTGCACGAAAAATCGAAATTTTTACGTGGTGAAATCAGGTCACGTACTTAATTTACGTATCTCGTCGGCATTTTGTTCTCTAATGCTACATTTTTAACACGATATATCAGAGCTAGTGGTGGTAGGTGATCTCAAAAGTTCAGAAAGGAGAGTATCGATGATGGCCTATCCATCAGCTCAAAGCAACAATGAGCGAACACGCCACTCGATCGGTCCATGCCTCACACTCACTGACCATATCCGGCTCGTTTTGCCTCGGTTATTTTTCTCAGCCATATGGTATGGATGAAGGATAGGGGTAAAATGGTCTAGAAAGCAAAACTGACGGCGACAGAGGCTAACGGAATGGACGCGGTGGCATGAACCGAGATGCGGTGTCACATACTCCCTTCATTCTAAATTAGATGATTTCCATTTGTCATTAATATTTGTATAAATCCAAGGCAACTAAATTGGAACGGAGGGAGTACATTTTAAATAGTGTCAAGTAAGTAATTCTCTCTATGTTACTCATATAGTAGTGTTGACTATAAGGTTAGTTATTATTAGTATTTTCTCTCTTTATCTCTTTTTTTTTGTCTAGCAGCACACATTGAGCCTACCTCTTACCTAAGGTTCATCCTCTTTTTTTCTTATTTCTTTTTCACATAGGCAAAACATTTTAAAGATCGAATTTTTTTGGACACGGACATGTACATGTTTTGTAAATACGTGTCAAGTTCATGGTGAAATGACGTTTGGTCTGTTCTATGCAAAAAAGACAAATCAGTGGCTGAAATGGGATTTTCGAAAACATTTGTGTAGAGCACTGATTTTGTTATTTTTTCACAGGTCACACACACATATCATTTCATCACGAAACTTGACACGTATTTAGAAAACTGTATATGTTCATCACCATTTGTTTTCAGATTTTTGGAAACTTTTTACTATTTTCTTAATTTTGTCTACTATGTCTACTATATAGGATCATATGAGCGGTGTTGTTTTGTTAGTTGAGCCGCAAGACATGACTACTAAAAAACATGCACGATAAACAAGTGTATAATATATGTGATCATAATAAGAACAGATGCATACAAAAATCAAGTTATGACAATAATACATAAGTTATCAAAATGTATCGTATGCATTGCCATATCGATCGTCTAGCTGCACGTGAGACGACACATGATGGCAGCAAGGATAAGTACAAAGATCAATTCCTAACATGCATACATATAGAGTAAGTAGTATATATAACCTACTACATGTTGACAGAAAAACACTCTGAACGAAAGGGAAGCAAACCTTGTTTATGATTACGTATATGTGTCAGAAATTATACAGATAGGAGAATATATTAAGAACATGATCACTGCACACTTCTTGTCGATAAAACCATTAAGTAAACGGACACAAATCTAATTTTGATCCTACGATGGATGGGAGGGGCAGCTATTCCGTGCGCAACACACTATTTTTCCTACTTACATACTTTCTTGTTCCAATTTAATTGACTTGCTATCCACCAAGCGCGGATGTATCTAGAATTGGAACGGAGTGAGTAGTTACATAGCTATTCCTAGGTCATCTAAGTTGCTATAATCGAACTTGATGACGTAAAGAGACAGTTGTGTAAATTTACATGGGCCTTGTCGCGGCGGCCGTGTTACATGGGTATCCCCACCCGATAAGCTCGCGCTTGGTGTATGACAGTACTTATCCAATTTTGTAATAAAGTGGAGCCGTCCAAAAAAAGAAAGACAAGTAGTAGTACGATATGAGAGCCGGTCATGAGGGCAAAGAGTCCAGTCCAAGAATGGGAGTATAAAGACTAAGAATTCTCAAAAAAAAAAAGAATGGGAGTATATTGTTTGATGGAGACGCAGGAGCAATTATAGTGGGTGGCGGCTTTCTTCATCTAGCTATTTTTTTTGTTTCTGTTAATAGCAACAGGATGGGGACGGTTTTTACTAAAAAGGTGCCGACTGCCGATGGAGATATTTATCGCTCGCAGCGGTTTGGAGAGATATTTATCAGCTTGTTAGCACTTTTTTTTGGCAGATTGCCAGTTTCAGGTTCAAGGAGGATTTGGTGGCTTAAAGAAGGCAACAAAGAAGGCTAAAATGGTGATCTGGGAAGCTTTCCAGGAAAAGATGGCCGGAAGAAGGCTGCCAATAATCCGGCAACCGGAACAAGGCGGAAGCTGGATTCGGGAGTGCGAAGTTGCCTGAAGACATAGCGAGCTAAGTCAAAGGAAGCAATAAAGGTGGCTGAAAAGAAGCCAACTTTGTCAACACAAGGTGGCAAAAAGGAAGTCAATGTTGTCAAGACAAGGCGGCAGAAAAGAAGTCAACATTGTCAAGACAAGACGGCATAAAGCCAACTTTGTCAAATACAAGCCGGCAAGTCAACTTTCCACCGATCAAGGCAGAAAAATAGAAGACAACTTTCAAGGTCAAGATCAAGGCGGAAAACGAGAAGACAACTTTCTAAGATCAAGGCTGGAAAATGGGAGGCAACTTTCTAAAAGAAGCCGGACAGAAATCCGGGTCTAATACGAAGCCGATCAAGATATCTCGTCTCTAAGAAAGAAGGCAAGTTTGAAGCCAATACGGAAGGGAAAAAGGCAACTTTCCAGTAGCCAGCAAGTTGGAAGCCAGTACGGAAGGCAAAAGGCAACTTTCCGAAGTAGCCAACAAGTTTGAAGCCAACGTTGCCGGCCAAAAGTTGCCTATTTTAGAGATGGATTCGACTTAGACTATGATTTGTAAGCCTTGTAGAAGTCCATTACTTGTACGGGAAGTCCAGCCGCCTCATATATATGTGAGAGGTGACGGCCGATTGAAATTAAGCAAACAATCGACAACCTATCAATACAACCTACTTTTATCTCCTCAAACCCTTGTTTATGCTTCCGTTGTTCGGCGACTTCATCTAGATTTCGCCGGGTATCGAAAACCGAGCTGAGAGCGGCCAAGTCCGGCTTAGTTCAGCCAATCGTCGCCGGCTTCCTCAGACGGGGCTTCCCGAGGGGCTGGGGCGTCTGGTCTAAAAAGCGCCTGCTTGCTGTCTTGCGTATCGCGCTGGAAGCAGGCCTCCCGCGGGGCGAGTTGCGGAGTATCTCCCCCGGCACCGCGGGTACACGAGGACGTGTTCGTGTGACGCGTTTCGAGCGCAACACACTTTTTGGCGACTCCGCTGGGGACGATTCGATCTGAAAATTGGACAGCAATGACCAATTCCAAGACCGACGCTGCCGGTATCAATACCGACAACATCATCAAGCCAACTCTCGAGAAGTTGTCGGAAGAACAACGCCAAGGTCTGGAGGCGTGGAAGAAGAAGAGAGATGAGGAGTTCGAGGCGCTGCGAGCCAAGCGGGATCAAGAAGATCAAGACCTGTACTTATCCAGCTTCAAGGTAGATCGGCAAGGTATAATCTCGCCGATCAAGGAGCCGGAATTTGTACCGCTGGATGCCAACATTGACAAACCCGCTGTAAGTAGTAGCCTTTTTTCCTCTGAACAGATAGCCGAAATTCAATTTCATGTTTCGCAAGGCACTGCCAATGTTTACGACCTTATGCTAGAACATGAAAAGGCTAAGAAAAACACGTCCCATGACCAACCATCGGACAAACAACCGATCGGTCAAAGTAGGGAAAACCAACTTGTGCCTACGCTGCCATGTCCAACTCCTGTCCAGAGTATGCCTAACTCGGCAAGCCAGCCGAGTCAGACAAGGCGGATTCTGGGTCATGAGTCAATGCCGAATCAAAATTCGGCTACTTGGGTGCAAGCTGGCCCTGCCGCCAATTCTTCTCTCGTGCCGGCTCAATCGGCCATTATGGACGATTCCTTAGCCGAATTCAGGAGAAGATTGGACCAGATAGCTTTTGACAAGCTCGGGGTGATGCCAAAACATAGAACTTACACTAAGCCTTACCCCGATTACTTTGATCTGCAACCTTATCCACCTGGTTATAGAGTCCCTGAATTTGCCAAATTTAATGGGGTGGATAGTAAGTCAACATGGGAACATATCAGTCAATATTTGGCTCAATTAGGCGAAGCTAACCATGATCACATTAAAGTTCGCCTGTTCTCATTGTCTTTAACCGGCATTGCGTTTTCTTGGTTTTCGGCTTTAGCTCCTAATTCTATACATACATGGTTTCATCTAGAGCAAAAGTTCCATGAACACTTCTTTGCCGGCGAAATAGAGTTAAAATTGTCTCACCTTACATCGGTTAGGCAGAAGCAGGATGAATCGGTATCTGATTACGTCAAGAGATTTAGAAATACCAGAAACCGATGTTATAGTTTGGCAATAACTGAAAGAGACATGGCTGACTTGGTTTTCAATGGTTTAAGGTCCTACCTGAAAGAGAGGTTAGAAGGACATGAATTCTTGTCTGTTGGCCAAGTCCAGGAGAGAGCGTTGGCTCAAGAGAGCCGGGTCAATGAGTCAAAAGACTCGCATCGGATGAGCAGGAGCCGGCTTAATATTGTTGACAACGATGCCGACTCCGGTGATGAAGCCGATGTTTATTCCGCTGAGTTTGTTTGGCCCAGCAAGGCCAAACCATACATGTGTGATGATCTAAAGCCGATTCGTAAAAATCGGGATGACGAAATAAAATGCAGCTTTGACGTAGGCAAGTGTGATAGAATATTTGATGCCTTGTTGAAGGATAAAGTGATAAGGATAAATCATGTTATACCATCGCCTGATGAATTAAGGCGGCGGGCTTATTGCAAGTATCACAATTCTTTCTCTCATGCTACTAATGATTGCAATGTCTTTCGTAAACAGATCCAATCGGCCCTCAACGACGGACGATTGAGCTTTGCCGGCATGGCAATTGATACACAGCCGTTTCCAGTAAACGTGCTAGATCTGGAGGGAAAGAAAGTTCTACTTCGGCCAGAGGCAGCCGAAGCCGCTAATAAATCAAATGTTGTTGTTGGTGAACCCAGGAAGGTGGCCAGCAGCAAGGCGGCAGGAAGACAAGTTATAGTGAGCCGGCAACCCGATGGAGGCGAAGTCATCAAGATTACCATCAACAACCCTACACTCGGGGGGCAAGTACCACGGCCAGACAAGTCGCCGCCTAGATTTATCAAGCCCAAGAGCCCAGAAGTTGGCAGATGGAAGACAAACCAGGTTGAATATAGACCAAGGAAGACAAAGCCAACTTTTGACATGCTGCTGAACAAGTACGTGCGCCAGGCCGGGTCGAGGTCGCACCAGTGGCAGTATGGGAAACGACCAAGGTCACCATCCACGGAGGAAAATAGCCGGCACCAGAGGCCGGCTGACGAGGTCAAACGCAGGGCAATCCGGCCATCTATGCAAAGCCGGCTTGTGTATCCCGGAGACATGTCATATTGGCGGATCAAGGCGCAAGGTGCTAAAAAGGCGGAGCCAGAAGGCGGATTAGTCTCAGACAACTTATTGGTTGTTGGAACTCATGTGCTAAAATTGAAGGACCCGATTACAGAGCCGGCAAACAGTGAGCCGATACTTGCTATCGCGCCAAAGCCAGCAACCAATGATCATGAAGCTAGCTCCAGTCAAGCCATGAAAGCTCAACCCCGGGATCCAAAATATACTCAGCCAAAGTGGTGCCCGCCAGGTATAACAAAGACACAAAAGCGGAAACTGCAAAGAGCAAGGAACCGGGAGAAGGCAGAAGAAAGAGCTGAGCAATCCAGGGACGTCAAATTCAATGCTGAGCGACCAATGTTGCCGGCGCAAAAGTGGATTCCTAGGCCAGTCCTTATGGCGGCTTCCGCACCAACTACCATGAGTCCTGCTGTCGATGGTGAAATAGAGCCGGCAGCTACGCCGGCTATCACCTATTCTTCATGGGCTGACGAAGTCGAAGCAGCAGACTTGGCGATGGCAAGTTTGGCAAAGGAGCTGGCAATCCAAGATCCGGCCACAGAGAAGCCGGCAAGTGAAGACCTCGCAATGGAAGAAAAGGCAGAAGAAGAACCAGCAATGTCAGAGTCAACAATGGATGAGTCAGGCAATTTGACAGATGAAGATCTGCTAGATTATGAAGAATCGCCGACTCGGACAGGAATGGACATCAACATGGTGTATTACTTGCCGGCCGAGTTCCGTGCTGTCAAAGAAGGCGAGGTTGCGCAAATCAACTTTGGACCAAAAAATGTTGTCTTCGAAAAACCTGACAAGCCGGTGAAACACCTCAGGCCTCTGTATGTCAGAGGACACATTGATGGCAAGCCGGTCACCAGGATGATGGTGGATGGCGGCGCTGTGGTAAACTTGATGCCATATTCTGTCTTCAAGAAGCTACAACTAGATGATGGCGACCTGATGAAGACAAACATGGTGTTAAATGGGTTCGAAGGAGGAGAAGGAGTAGAAGCCAAAGGCGTTATCAGCTTGGAGCTCACAGTAGGAAGCAAGACTTTGGCTACCGCCTTCTTTGTTGCTGAGGTGCAGGGAAACTACAATGTGCTGCTAGGACGGGATTGGCTTCATGCTAACCAGTGTGTTCCGTCTACTATGCACCAGCAACTAGTGCAATGGGTTGACGACGAAGTTGAAGTTGTCCATGCTGACGAATCGGCATGCATTGCGTTAGCCGAGTCGATTGTTGACTGGCAACATTCTAATGTCACATGCCTTTCTGGGCGTGATTTATCCGGATTCGACTTCCTAAGTGCTACCAGGGACGGATTCGTGCCAGTATCTCTAAAGCCGATTGGTAGCAATCGGCTGCCGCTCAAGTAGATGGATCAAAATGATGAGTGGCTGCAGAAGCGTCTGGACGAGTATCGGACCGAAAGGAACGATATGTATGAAGCAATTGAAGAACCAGATGACATGGATAAGTTGGGACAAGGCTTTACATCGGCTGACTTGCTGGAAGAAGTTGACATTGGGGATGGCACTGTCCCTAGACCGACATTTGTAAAGCAAAAGTTGGCGGCCGATTATAAGTCTGAATTAATCGCGCTAGTCAAAGAGTACGTGGATTGCTTTGCATGGGAATACCACGAGATGCCTGGGTTAAGCCGAGAGTTGGTCGAACATCGGTTGCCTATCAAAGCCGGCTTCAGACCATACAAGCAGCCGGCTCGCAAATTTAATCCACTGATCTATGATCGGATAAAGGCGGAAATTGGCAGGCTTTTGAAAGCCAACTTTATTCGGCCCTGTAAGTATGCCGAATGGTTATCCAACATTGTGCCGGTCGAAAAGAAAGGATCCGACAAGATTAGGGCATGTATTGATTTCAGGGATTTGAATCGAGCCACGCCAAAGGATGAGTACCCTATGCCAATAGCCGACATGCTTATCAACGAAGCCTCAGGTCACAAAGTTATCAGCTTCTTGGATGGCAACGCAGGTTACAACCAAATATTTATGGCCGAAGAAGATTCGGCTAAGACGGCGTTTCGCTGCCCAGGCTTTGTTGGCTTGTTCGAATGGACCGTGATGACTTTTGGATTGAAGAATGCCGGAGCCACCTATCAAAGAGCGATGAACCTGATATTCCATGATCTTCTGGGAGTCGTACTGGAGGTATATATTGATGACGTGGTGGTTAAGTCGGACGGCGAGTCAAATCACTTGGCCGACTTGCGGCTGGCGTTTGAAAGAATGAGGAAGTACGGGCTCAAGATGAATCCTTTGAAGTGTGCCTTTGGCGTGTCGGCTGGGAGATTCCTTGGTTTCATCATACATGAACATGGCATAGAAGTTGATCCGGCAAAGATTGAAGCCATCCAGAAGATACAGGCGCCGGGTTGCAAAAATGACATGCAGAAGTTTCTGGGCAAGGTAAACTATTTGAGAAGATTCATTGCTAACTTGTCTGGAAAAGTTGATGCATTTACACAGATCCTTCGGCTCAAGAATGATGATGAATTCACCTGGGGGGCAAAGCAGCAAGAGGCGTTTGACAAGATAAAAACTTGCCTGTCTACTCCTCCAGTTCTCAGGAAGCCGGCTCATGGTCAACCTTTCCGGCTTTATATTGCTGCTGAGGACAAAGTGATCGGAGCTGCCTTAACTCAGGAAGCCGAAGGACAAGAGTACATCATCACTTATCTGAGTAGACGTTTGCTGGATGCCGAGTCAAGGTACAGCTTTGTAGAAAGGTTGTGTTTGTCTCTTTACTTTGCCTGCACCAAATTGCGACATTATCTGCTATCCAGTGAATGCAAAGTCTTTGGTCAGACCGATGTTCTCAAACACATGATACAAAGGCCGATTCTTAGTGGGCGAATCGGCAAGTGGGCGTACGGGTTGATTGAATATGATTTGGCTTATGAACCACTAAAATCTATGAAAGGCCAAATTGTAGCTGACTTTATTGTTGAACATCGGATTGACCTGGAGGAAGAAGCCGGCTTAAATATTGTGTCGGCTGTACCGTGGAAGCTTTATTTTGACGGCTCAGTCTGCAGCAGCGGACAAGGAGTTGGCATTGTGTACATCTCACCACACGGTACTGTTTTTGAAGCCTCTTGTCGTCTTGACTATTTATGCACTAACAATGAAGCCGAATACGAAGCACTTCTATTCGGGCTAGAAATATTGGTGGACGCAGGGGTAACTCATGTCGAGGCATATGGAGATTCGTTGCTTATTGTCCAGCAAGTGGCCAAGATTTGTCAATGCAACAGCGGGTCTCTCAACATTTATCTTGATAGATGCCTGGATATGATTTCAACGTTGGATTATTTCCACATATCTCATGTTCCTAGGCAAGACAATTGGCTTGCGAATGAGTTGGCACAACAGGCATCTGGCTATCACGTCAGTCGTGGTTTATTCTTTATCAAGGAACAGCCAACAACTCATGTTGCCAACTTGGAGGAAGCCAGTCAGGAAGCCGGCTTGTTGGAGCCGGCTAAGGAGAAAGCCAAACAGGAAGCCGGCTTGTTGGAGCCGGCTAAGGAGGAGTCAAGTGACAACTTGGCGGACGACTGGAGACAACCTTATATTGACTATTTACAAGATCCAAGTCGAAAAACAGACAGAGCAGTTCGGCGCCTAGCTCTCAAGTATACATTGGTGGATGCCGCCTTATATCGCCGAACTGCCGATGGTCTTCTTCTAAAGTGCTTGAATGAAGACGAAGCTAGAGTTGCCATGGGAGAGGTACATGATGGTTTATGTGGAACACATCAGTCGGCCCACAAGATGAAGTGGATGCTCAGGCGAGCAGGTTTTTATTGGCCGACAATGATCAATGACTGCTTCAGATATTACAGGGGATGTGAAACCTGCCAGAAGTTTGGAGATATTCAGTTGGTGCCAGCTTCACCTCTTAATCCAATTATAAAACCGTGGCCTTTCCGGGGTTGGGCGCTTGACTTTGTCGGCATGATCCATCCGCCTTCATCCAAGGGGCATCGGTTCGTATTGGTGGCTACTGATTATTTCACCAAGTGGTCTGAAGCAGTACCTCTCAGAAACATGACCCACAAGGAGGTGATCCAGTTTATTACAGAACATATCATCCATCGATTCGGCATTCCGCAGACTCTTACCACAGATCAAGGTACTTCCTTCATGGCTAAGGAGGTGAAGCAATTTGCCGAATCACTTGGAATCAAGATGCTCAGTTCATCTCCCTACTATGCACAAGCCAACGGACAAGCCGAGTCAAGCAATAAAATCTTGGTCAAATTGATCAAGAAGAAGGTACAGGATCATCCAAGGAGGTGGCACGAGGTACTGTCCGAAGCATTGTGGGCGCACAGGATCTCAAGGCATGGAGCAACCAAGGCAACTCCTTTTGAGTTGGTGTATGGACAAGAAGCCGTTTTGCCAGTAGAAGTGAATCTGGCTGCCTTGAGGCTTGCTAAGCAAGATGACTTGTCGGCTGAAGACTACTGCAGCTTGATGATGGACAATGTTGATGAAGTAGCCGACAAGCGTGTTATTGCCTTGCGAGAAATTGAGAAGGAAAAGTTGCGGGTGGCAAAAACTTACAATAAGAAGGTCCGGCTAAAAGACTTTCAAATTGGCGACTTGGTCTGGAAAGTTATATTGCCAGTTGGCTCTAGAAGCCGGAAATTTGGCAAATGGTCCCCAAACTGGGAAGGGCCGCTGCGAGTCGCGAGAATAGTACCCGGCAACTCTTATCTGGTGGAGACATTGGAAGGCAGCATGTTGCCTCGAGCTATCAATGGGAAATACTTGAAGAAATTCCACCCGAGCGTGTGGCAAACTGCATGAGTTGCACGTATGGCCGATATACATATATCGCCCTTAGCATATGGCCGATGAGCTTAAGCATCGCCCTTAGACAAAAACTTCTACATTGAATATTTTCTAGTACGCAAGCTCTACTAGAAAACAGGGGGGCATGTGTTAGCACCCGTTTTTGGCAGATTGCCAGTTTCAGGTTCAAGGAGGATTTGGCGGCTTAAAGAAGGCAACAAAGAAGGCTAAAATGGTGATCTGGGAAGCTTTCCAGGAAAAGATGGCCGGAAGAAGGCTGCCAATAATCCGGCAACCGGAACAAGGCGGAAGCTGGATTCGGGAGTGCGAAGTTGCCTGAAGACATAGCGAGCTAAGTCAAAGGAAGCAATAAAGGTGGCTGAAAAGAAGCCAACTTTGTCAACACAAGGTGGCAAAAAGGAAGTCAATGTTGTCAAGACAAGGCGGCAGAAAAGAAGTCAACATTGTCAAGACAAGACGGCATAAAGCCAACTTTGTCAAATACAAGCCGGCAAGTCAACTTTCCACCGATCAAGGCAGAAAAATAGAAGACAACTTTCAAGGTCAAGATCAAGGCGGAAAACGAGAAGACAACTTTCTAAGATCAAGGCTGGAAAATGGGAGGCAACTTTCTAAAAGAAGCCGGACAGAAATCCGGGTCTAATACGAAGCCGATCAAGATATCTCGTCTCTAAGAAAGAAGGCAAGTTTGAAGCCAATACGGAAGGGAAAAAGGCAACTTTCCAGTAGCCAGCAAGTTGGAAGCCAGTACGGAAGGCAAAAGGCAACTTTCCGAAGTAGCCAACAAGTTTGAAGCCAACGTTGCCGGCCAAAAGTTGCCTATTTTAGAGATGGATTCGACTTAGACTATGATTTGTAAGCCTTGTAGAAGTCCATTACTTGTACGGGAAGTCCAGCCGCCTCATATATATGTGAGAGGTGACGGCCGATTGAAATTAAGCAAACAATCGACAACCTATCAATACAACCTACTTTTATCTCCTCAAACCCTTGTTTATGCTTCCGTTGTTCGGCGACTTCATCTAGATTTCGCCGGGTATCGAAAACCGAGCTGAGAGCGGCCAAGTCCGGCTTAGTTCAGCCAATCGTCGCCGGCTTCCTCAGACGGGGCTTCCCGAGGGGCTGGGGCGTCTGGTCTAAAAAGCGCCTGCTTGCTGTCTTGCGTATCGCGCTGGAAGCAGGCCTCCCGCGGGGCGAGTTGCGGAGTATCTCCCCCGGCACCGCGGGTACACGAGGACGTGTTCGTGTGACGCGTTTCGAGCGCAACACAGCTCCGCCGGGGTGCTCCACTGTTGTCGACAGAGGCTGGGTAAACACGCGAAGTGGTCACAGCTCCAGGTTGGGTAAACCGGCGGGGTAAGCGCGCGACTGGTTTGGCGGGAGCAGGGAGGGAGCCATGAGCGACGGCACGCTGGAGATGAGGCGGCTGGTGCGGGAGGAGCGCATCGTCGCCGGCAGGCGCATCAGCATTGACGCCGTGGCCAACGACTGGAGCGTCGGCGGGCGCTGCATCGGCGCCCGGATCCGCGGCGTCAACGTGGGGATCCTGGACGAGCAGGTGCTGGTGCTGGTGTTCCGCTCGCTGGGCTGGGACCCGCGGGCGCTCTGCTCCGTAGCGCGCACCAGCCGCCGCCTCCGCGCCGTCGCGGAGCGCGTGCTGTGGTGCGACCTGTGCGTCTCGCGGGCGCCGCTGATGGTGGCGGCGCTCACCACGACGAAGCAGCGCGTCGGCGGCGGGTGGCCGGCGCTGGGGAAGCTGCTTCTTTTCTGCAGCGGCGCCGTCGCCGTGCCGGGCCACTTGGCCCCCGTGTCCCGGTTCTCCAAGACGTCCGGCCGGAGCTTCCTGCCGCGCAGGTGCGGCCGGGACGTGCTGTACGTGACGGACCCGTGCGAGCACGCGGCGCCCGGCGACGACGAGGACGTGGCCGCCTGCCGCGGCATGTTCCGCGGGTTCGTGTGCTCCCGCACGCGCGCCTGCCTGGTAGGCAGCCTCGCCCCGCTGGAGCCGCTCGCACGGTGCCCCTACTGCGGCGCGCCCGTCTGGAGCGTCACCGCCGCGGGCCTCGCGCCGCTCAGCGCGTGCCGCCGCCTCGGCGCGCGCCAGGGCCAGCTCGAGTACTTCGTCTGCATTAGCGGCCACCTCCACGGCAGCTGCTCGCTCGCGCGCCTCTCCTCCAGCGACGGCGACGGTGGCTCCGGCTCCGACGACGGGATCGCTGACGCCGACAGCGACGAGGACGACGGGCGCGTGCCGCTGTAAAGCAAAGACCCACTTGGAAGTAGTCAAGTTGTTCATTTTGTTGGCTTATTTTATTCCTGTCGTCGTGCGTTGTGTTTAGCTAGCATGCAGTACACTTTTGCCTGAAGCTTGTGCGGCACTCAGTCTACTACAACCGCCTGAATTCTTTCCGTAATTCTGTTCCTCGAACCGTTCCCAGGATCTCCGATCTCAGCTGCATCAGCAGTCTGCCCAGGTAGTTCAGGCCTTCGCCCTCACGCCCCGCCGCAGAATAAATCATGGGGCGAGGGACGAGAACAGAACCGGCTGTCGACGAGAACAACAACATCTCGGTTAGCTTGAAAACTTGCATTTTAGAGCCCTGTACATCATGTCGATTTTCATCGACTCCCAATCTGTGACAAGGAATAAAACGATTAAAAAGAGTGAGAAAAATCTGGTGCCGTCGCCTCGGCGCGCGCCAGGGCCGGCTCGAGTATTTCGTCTAAGTCAGCGGCCACCTCCACAGCAGCTGCTCGCTCGCCGCTTCTCTAGCGACGGCGACGGTGGCTCCGGCTCCCACTCCAACGGCGACGGGTTCGCTGACACCGACACCGATGAGGACGACGTTGTAAAAGCAAGGAGCCACTTGAAAGTAGCACTAGCATTTTGCTTCTTTTGTTCGTTTTGTTCTCTTAATTCATGTCGTCTTGGCGAGTGCTGTATTTCGCAGTGGACTTTGCACCCTTTTTTTTGCCGATTTCAGATGTGGAGCACATCGGAAATACATCTCCATTTATAGGAGTAGTAAGCTTCGGCGCGGTGACACGCCGCCGCGCCCCGTTTCTTTAGGGCTTTGTCATAACGAACCACACATAAGCAAATGTTTAATTCATTTATGAACCATTGTGCACGTGTTGTAGTAATAGGCATGATCGATCGATCTAGATAGATCGAGATCTTAGAAGCCAGATTTTAGGCTAGATCGATCTAGCTACATGACACCATGGTTTAGTTATCCTATATCAAAAGGGTGAAACTGTTGAATTTACAAACTCTCATTATCATGGCTTGCACGCTACTTGCTGAGATCACGTCCAAGCATGCTTGCCACTTGGCTGACACAATGAGGGCAGCTGATTCTCCGGCGAGGGCTCAATTAATAATGTAAAACAAGTACTACCCCTATTTCCTGTTTCAGTTTATTTGACTAGTCATAGTGGAATATTATCATGTATACCATGTTGGAAAAAAAACTGATATGTCACTGTAATTAATGATGAAAGATGATAGTGATATACTAAAAAAGCAAGATAGCATAACAAAACACATTCTAAAGCAAGATGGGTCTACAACGTAATAGATACAATATTGATACAACAAGTATGTTACTACCCCTCCATTCGAAGGATTACAGCGCACTTTCTTTTCAAGTTTTCGCCAAAAGTACGGCGTCGGCATAGGATGTCCTCCTAATCTCCCTAAACTAACCCTTCCGGTTGCTTTATCTCTTCCTCAAAAACTGGGAGAAGTTGTGATGTAATCTGGCGAAAACCAAGCCAGATTTCGAAAAGAGGAGGAGGCAGCAAGGTGCACCATTCCAGGCAGGAGATGGACATGGCGTGGCCGTCCCGGCGGTTCAGCGAGGAGCACCATTGGATGGATGAGTTGCAACTGTTGCATGGAAGACCAATGGATGGAAGTCATGGTCGATGCGCGGTGGAGGGCTTGCGCCGCCAATGGTGGAGGGCCTAGTTGCACAGGAGGAAGAGGTACATATCGCGGGCCAGGTGGTGTAGCAGTAGGTGGATGTGGTATCGGCGATGGACATTGCAGCACCAAGTGGACGTGGCGCCGGTGATCGAGCAGGACATGAACGTCGTAAATATGTGGAGCACCAAATTGGTGTGTCCAAGGTGGAATAGAACAAGATTTAGTACGATAATGGTGATGTTATGGCCCGATGGTGGTGACAATGGTCCTGACACCAATGGTTTTGGTTGATTTGATCGCCGTCTAATTAATTGTGTTTGATTGCACATTAATCTGGTACGGGGTTTTGTGTAGAGATGCTCTTATCCAAATTTGTAATCAACTGACAACTCGGGAGTCGGGGCCTTTTGTCCAGAAAAAAAAGACAAGTAGTAGTAGTAGTAGTAGAATTTCATTGTTGGTCAGAGGGGCAAGAGTGCTCAAGAGTACATTCCAAGAATGGCATTGTACGATGGAGGCACACAAGAGCAATAGTGGGTGGCGACTTTCTTCTTGTAGCTAAATTTATGTTTCTATTAGCAACAGGAGAGGGGGAACTTTCTTTGCTACTGTAATAAAAAAAAGCGGGTGCCGACTGCCGATGGAGATATTTATCGCTAGCGGTTTGGACTTGGAGAGATATTTATTAGGCTTGGGATGCTCAGGGCTCCGCGGGGAAGTGCGACAAACGCTGGCCTTTTCCATTCGCCACCGTTTCGCCGCTAGCTGCGGGACGAGGACCGGCCGGGCCCGCCTCTGCTCCGGGGAGCAATCCATTTCCGGATATCCCATTTCGAAGTTTTCAAAAATTACAAAATAAATCATACACATAGATTATGTTGAATCTTCTACACCCAGAAAATTTCAAATGCTTGCTCGGCACCTACCTAGCCCCAAAGCATCTCCGTAATCGTTTTCACGATCTAACCACACACACAGCCTAAATAAGTCAAATCAGTCCTTCAACAAGATGTGACAGCCACACAAACCTGAACAAGCTTGTTCGTACGTACACACGCATCTAAAGTAGAGACACCGTGCCAATCCTATTGTCTGCGGAACACGCATCTGTGTACTGAACGACTTTCAACAATATTTGTTCAGCCTGATAGTTTGAATATGTGAACTGGCAAGAGATTCGAAACCGTTTCTGGAGGTAAACCTGAATCGAGTTGTCATGAGCCGCACTAAAGGAACCATGATTTAACAAAATCTGGTGCCGTCCACCATAACGGGGGAAAAAATTAACTATCACGAGCCTGCAGTCAGACCTCGCACCTCCTGGCCTCGGTCAAGCTGAATCCGCCGCTACCTCGACGCTCGTCCGAACCGTTCCCAGGATCTCCGACCTCAGCTGCATCAGCAGCCTACCCAGGTAGTTCAGGCCTTCGCCCTCGCGCCCACCGCCCCAGAACAAGTCGTGGGGCGAGGCCTCGACGAGGACAGAGCCGGCCGTCGACACCAGCATCTCGTTCAGATGGGGGTAACTTGAGAACTTGCACTTTAGAGCTCTGTACATCACGTCGATTTTCATCGACTCCCAATCAGGCCGTACCTGACAAGTTAAGAAACAATCAGAACGAGTAACAGAACTGGAAACAGATCCAACAAAGAGTATGCAGCAAATCGTCACTGGTACAAGCGAGCGAAGCAGCCAAGCGATAAGTATTCTGAGATAATTGTCGTCATGGATTGTGCACCCTAATAATGATGATTCGTTTGCACTGTCATGCTAGTAACACCCAGCCAGACACTAACAGTGAGTGATGATACCCCTACAACTAACACAAGTCTGTTGCCCATAGTCCAGGCCAAACATGTGGATGCAGCATCCAGTAAAGAACACACTAAATTTTAAGAAAAAAAATTAGTACAGTAACATCGATCCAACAAAAGTGGATTTGTAATTGAATAAATGGATTTCATCAAATAAAAAGATGATATTTGCATACTTCGGTTTAACATGTTACGGGCATATCATGCAGCACATCGAACAAAATCTGATAAATCACGAGATAATGTCATATATTTCTGCCCCGCAATGTTTCAGTAAACCGCCAATGAATGCTGGTACCCCTTTGTGATTTGAGGATGAAGGAATGCTTCAAAAAATTCTGAAAAAATTCTTGGGTGTGAGCATAAAGTGATGCAAACCTACATAGCTTCATATGCACCTTTGTCTCTGCTATGAATAACCACAAAAACATGAGCAGCCAGGGGTGAGTGCACACATTTGCTACAGTACTACTTCCTCTGTCCCTTTTTGTAAGACGTTTTGCCAAAACGTTTTGTAAAGGGACAGAGGGAGTACATTTCTTCCTTTAGCTGTGAGCGTTTGAAGAGAAAATTTGAAGGTATGCATTACATCAGGAGCACCCAAATTAATGAATTTTGCCAAACATTCAGAACAACTTCTCATGCTCAAATCGAAAAGGGGGTGCGCGCACCATTGGACACTAATTTCTAATCCAAATCATAAAATAACAAAACAGCAAAATTGATCGATTATTTTGCTACAGAATACACATTTGGACTGTTGATAAGTATCATCCAACTGGTGGATCTAGTAATGTTGACAGCTGGGTAACATACAATTTGATCACCAGAGTACAGCGGCAGGTAAGGTCGGACATATTTTCTGGTAGAGGCAATTAAGATTATAGCGCGATGTACTTTCAAATACTGTGTACCCACATGAGGTAATGTACCAAACATATTGCAGCTGATATATGTGCCTACGGTGGGACAGAGACTGGGAAGTGGATACAAAAAGGTCACTTCAGGCATCAAGGCAGTATAACCATAAGGTCTATGTAAGGTACAAATAAGGCCCATCAAGCAAATATTGGTGGCATTATAGTGAAAAGGTTAGATGACGGAACTGCGGACAAGTATTTACTTCCAGGTTCAGATGTAAAAAATTGCATAATGAGACTACAATCATGCCAAATGGATGATAACATCAATGTCACCCTATTTCAGCTATTTTCCAATTTAGAAATCTTATTACTAATGTTTCTGAGATATTTATCCCTCTCTAGCAATATCTTTCAGGTTTTCTTTCACTCACTCGAGTTTGGGTGCCTATCTTAGGTATTATCCCTGTAATACTTTATCAGAAAGAAGATCCAAACTGTATATATTGTATCTAGAACGTCTGTTGATCCTTCCCCACAATAATCAGCAAATATTAAAGCAGAATATTTAGATATACCAATTCAGGGAATTCTCTTTGCCGGGTCCTTCCTACTCTAGCAGCTTCTTCAGGACTCCTTGCCTGCTTTATTTCTTGCACAATATCTCTTGCCTGAGGTTTGTCAACACCAACAAACTTATGTGCCTGCAAAAACTTATGGGCTTACTGACAGGTTCGCAGGTGCAATTATGATGCTAATATAACTTTTGCAGATGTTGCAGGTTTAAAAAATTGATCTAGTGCATCAAGATCAAGAATTCCTTTTCATAGCACAGAAAATAACATAAAATTAGCACCAACAAACATAAAGAAAGGGAAACCTGGTAATAGTGCTCCACTGTTGGCCATGTCGAGCACTCTCCCTTTCCATCAGGCATGTGGATTGGATGAGGAGAAAAGTTTGAGAAAGCCCCAAAGGTATCCCAAGTTTTGTAAAAGGATATAATATTTGTTTCATATGGAGATACTTCTGGGTCATCTGAAGGTATTTCATCGACGGATGGTATTACAGGTGACAGATCAGGAATAGGTTGGATGAATCCACTCATGAGCATGTCACGGTCAATCTGCAATATTGTAAGGAAAAACATAATATACTGCCATGAAACTAATAGGGACATACGCAGATGTCATTACTACTACAAAATAATATACATATGACCATAGTCACAGTTACTCCGATGTTCAGTGTAACTTATATAAGATAACACTCGTAGGAATTTTATCCAAAGCTGGACGAAATGGTAGCCAGTGGGTTACTATTGAATTCTATAGAAATACATCTTATCTTACACGACAGCAACAAAAGCATGAGACATGGTATAATATAGCAACTAGCAGGTACATACAATTGCCGGAAAACACATGTGAGAATTTGAAGTGGAACATAAGGAATTAACCTGCTCATATGAAACATCAATTAAATCAATTGCCTGAGTCATCTGATTCATCCCTAGGTCACCTACTGGTGTTGGAGCATTTACTCCACCAATTATTTTTGGAGCACAGAATGCATACACCTGTTGGAAGAACAGAAGGTCAAGAATGTGAAGTTGTAGGCAGAGCTCAATCGTAATATGGCATACAACATGCACACGGAGACAAAAACAGGAGAAAATCTAATAAAGTGAAGTCATTTAATGCACATATGGAAACTGGCTGATGGTTATGGTGCAGGGTGGATATAAGATGTTTAGGAAAGTGAATGCGTGGAGACTATCACTGTGATTCTGTGAGTCCCACCCACCCCTCGCAGTCAAAATTGTGGTCCCTCCCCCAAAGGTCCCTGAGCAGTCCTACGTTTCTCCCTGATGTTAAAGCATGTATACATAATGCTGAAACTGCATATCCAACTCGTAAGAATATCCCTCTTAAAACGGAAAGCTGGTTAAGATGAAATCAAAAAAACAAAGAGCATAATGATGCAATATCCTCTTGCGGAAAGTTACCAAAAATCAACTGCAAAGACATTGAACATAGCTTATTGACCAATCCAATTGATAACATAAAATCAATGGCACCACTTCCTTCTGGAAAGGACTCAAATTGCACAAGCCATTATGATTTGGTAGCAACAGAAAAGTACTATTTAAACAAACAATTCACAAGACAACTCTATCAACTTGTTACAGTGTGAATTGCCAAGTTTGATTTCGAATCTATAACCCAACTAAACATTAGCGAACCAACTAGAATAAACAAAGGCAGCAAATAAATATTCTGGATAACTACGTAATATGTTCGATACTCCCTCTGTCTCCAAATACGTGGCGTATAAATGTAGTTAAAAAGTCAATGCTTTGTACGTTTGACCAAGCATGTATACAAAAATATGAAGATCTACAATACCAAATCAATATCAATAGATACACCATAAGATATATTATCATAATGTATCTATTCAATAATGTAGTTGTTGATATTCACTTCTATATATTTGGTCAAACTTATAGAACTTTGATTTCTTTACTAAATTTATACGTCATGTATTTGGGGATGGAGGGGCTATACAAGTAAATGCACACGGCATACATAACGTGAAATAAAAAGCACTTGCCTTATGAATAACTCTTGCAGATATAGCAGCTGCTGATAGGGTTCCACCACACTCCCATAACACAGAAAGGTAACCACGGTCATAGCAATATGACATAACATCTCTAGGATTTAGCATGTCAAATTCCACTACTTCAACACCCTTCATAGCAAGCTTCTTTTGGAAATCTCTGCGAGCACCTCTTTGTGTTGCAACTATCGTATAGGCTTCATGAACATTCCATAAATTTGCTTCTTCAGGAAGGTCACAAGTTTGTGACATTACAATGCGCACTGGAACATGCCCCTTCACATGTCTTGCAGTTAATCGAGGATCTGTAACACAACTAAAATATTTTCAATCTCCTATGAAGGAACGCCAATGTGAAACACGAAATAGAATTTACTGCATTATTTCTTCATTACCATCACGGCGGACTGTATTTCCACCAACTATAACGGCGTCACTTCTTCCACGCAATTCAAATACTCGGCCTCTGGATGCTCTACCGCTTACCCAAGACGCATGCCCACTACTAGCTGCAATTTTGCCTGTCATTTCCATCGATGGAAATAAAACAAAATACAGGTTCAATATTACTTTTCAGCAGTAGTATGTAACAAATTAACCAAACTAACATAAGCAAATGAAAGAAACTAGGCCTCACCATCTGCAGTCATAGCATACTTCAGAACAGAGAATGGAACACGAAAGGCAGCTCGGTAAAGTAATGGAGCATTTACGATGAGGCATGAAGTTAGAGCTTCCTACAGTGAATACCTTAAAACTTATTAGCAAGCTAGTAAAATTAAAGCTTGTGGTTGCTGTGCTGTAATGTTCTTATTTAAATGGCTGCTGGCGAATGATCATAATCTATTGCAATGCCAAACGAAGCCTTAGAAACCAGTACATAGCGCTCACATTGAAATAGAAAATTGAAAGAGTAAATTGACACTATATATTTCTGAGATGCTTACTAGGTTAAACAGGAAAGCACATTAGGTAAAAAAGGAAGGGGTTTGTACATGCTCCAGACTCATTAACGAAAGAACTGAAGTGAATAATAGAGTGGCAGGATCACAAATTCACCTAAATCAAGAATACCAATAGAACATAAGTATAACAGACATGAAAAAAATTAAAACATTATGCTACGTTGTAATTTGCATTCAGTAGGGGTGCTGCCCTGCAGTTGAAAAAGGGCATCAAGGAGCTCTTAGCTTTAGTGAGATGCTCAGTATTTGTTAGTAATCATGCTTGAATGTTAGACAATTTTGTGAATCAGTTATCTTTGTTACCATCTATCTTGCCACAATACAAACCATATCCATATTGCTTAAGACATGGAGCTATCTCCTATGGGCTGCAAAAAATGCATAATCTCATATATAATCCCTGTGTTCGCTCTTGCCAATATGCTATAAATGAAGTTAATGAATTTGAATTTTTGATAGATCAATAGAAGTGGACACTAAGAGATTTGCATTTGTATTAAACAAAACCTAAGAGCATAGATAAAATACTTTATCATTAGTCACTGTCAAATCCACAAAATCACAACTGTGCTTTTAGGAAACGCGTAATCTTACAAAGCACAGTTGCATAGTTAATACAAATATTTCTGGAACTTAATGTCTAGTTGTTGGGTTTTGCTTAGCATTTCATGCTGCAGAAATAAGTACTTGTATTTGTAAATTGTTAAACCGTTCTAAAGATGGTTTCTAGAAGACATGGGCAAGAGTACTACAAGGTAGGGCGCCCCACGTTAAGTGCTTACTGCTATTGACACTATCTAATACCAAAATGGTTGATGATTAACATATGAGCCAAGAGTCACCTTGAACAATTTGCTCTGGAGATCCTCCCCCACAACATCAACTTGAATTCCTTCACTCCGCAATGATTGAATCGCTTTCCCTCTCAAGTGCTTCAAGGGATGTCTAAGACCAACCACGGCTCTTGTAATTCCTGCCTGATAAAATCATTAGTGTTCTCAATGCATTTAGAGCATCTTTTTACAGGAATATGTAGCATCAATCTAAATGTGTATTACTAAATTATCCTAAGAATAGGTTGAGCAATCTGATGCAGCAATCCTGTAAATTATATATTCCAGTTTTTCATTTAGTTTTCTCCCTGCATTTAGGACATCTTTTTACATGAATATACAACATCAATCTGAATGTGTCGACTAAATTATCAATAAAAATGTTGAACATATCTAATGCAGCAATCGTGTAATAAAATATTCCAGTTTTTCATGGAACCACAATGTTCATGCGAGCAAGCTCACGACGATCAAAACCCCCTAACTCGAACAAAATAGGGATCCGACTTCCTCACATTATATTGCTATATCTCCAGAACGAAAATACTCTGCATTGTATGCTTGCAGTACTATCCACATTTTTTTTACAACAGTTTTCAGAGATATAGCGATGTTCTTAGAGAAAATGAAGGGATGCAACCAAGGGTAATTCGATCGAGCACCTGGACGAGGGAGGAGACGGCGGTGCTGTCCCCGTAGCAGTCGCCCGGCTCAAGGTTGAGATAGGCCGTGGCGCCCCGGGCGTGCTCACCGGCCTCCTGGGCGGCGAGGAGCTCCGCGCAGGGCGTGCCCTGCGCGTAGAGGAACCCCTCGCCGACCACCAGGGCCTCCGCGTCGTCGTTCCGGGGCCGGGCGATGACGCACCCGAAGTTGGGGTGGGGCGAGGTGAGTCCCGCGGAGCGGTCGGCCACGTCGGCGGCGCGGCGGAGGAAGACGGCGTCGTGGGCGTGGGAGGCGGCAGCGGTGGATACGGCCGCGCGGGGGGCGGGGAGGCGGCGCCGGTTGGATGTGAAGCGGAGCGGGCGGGAACAGGACGCCGGAGCGGGCGCAGCCACTAGCGGTGGCGGCGGAGGAGGCATTGTGCTTTCGGCTGAGATCACGGGTGCGTGGCGGCCCGAGACAGGAGGATATGGGTTTAGGGCTTTTTTGGTTTACATGAAAATTACAGAAATAGAAAAAACGTAGTAGAAGTAATAAAATATCATAACATGTGAAAATACTACAGGAACTGAAAACACAGTAATCGGTTTTTGAGTGGAAGTGACTAGTCGATGAGTCGCAATTCCAGGTTGACTCAACATATCGACTCGACTAATTGGTTGAGTTGAGCGACCCAGAGGACTAGTCTCGACTAGTCCAGATTTCTGAGTCGAACGACTAAAAGTTGGATCCGTCTGTCATATTTTTTCTAATATTACTTACCCAGCTCCGCCTTGAAACCTACATCGGCCCAGTTTCCCCTAAGCCAAACATATCTTAACTCCCGCGACCCTCTCCCTTGGCCGCTGCCGCCCCACGATCCTGCTGCTCCCTCCACTGGTTGTTGGTGTGCTTCTCCCGCCGCCGGCTGCTGCTGCTGGTGTTCTTCTCCCTTTGTTAGATTCACAGCAAGTACCATGTCCCAGCCAGAGATATCCCAAGTTGTTCGTCCAGCTCAAACTAGAGCAGAAGCTGACGAGCAATATGAGCCATTCAAAGATCCTAAGAGGAGACCAGCAAGAAGCAAGCATCCAGCATGGAAATATGCATTCTGCCCCAATCTTTACCGGGTGTTGTTGCTGCAATGTAATTTGTATGGCAAGAAAATTACTCATGTACCTTGTAGGATGTCGACTAGTGTGGTAATTTTGTAGCACCCATTGCTTAACTCATGTCGACTAGTCACGGCTAGTCAAGAGTCGCTACGTGTCACACTAATTGTTTGGTTGCAGCACAGGAAAATGCATGAATTTTTTACAGAGTTGGTATCAGTCATAGTTTTCATAACCTTGTAAGAAATTTCCCATGAGGTCCAACCTCTTGCTAGAATTAATATGAGATTGTAGTGTAGCAAAGCATCGTTCCTTTAAACCAAATAGGCTCCATAGAAAAAATTCATACGGATTAAATTCCTTTGAAAATGATTTGAATCAAAGAGACCCTTAACGCATATGACGAGCGGAGACCACAGCGACCATTTGCCTCAAACACCCTCGTGGGCTATAGGCAAGTGAAAAGGCCCAGTGGCACAAATTCCATAGGCCTTTTAGGGAAGAGAGTATGGATTTTGTTTTTTACAGAGAGACTCTGGACAGTTGGAGAATCTTCGTTGAGGATTTGAGACGAGAAAAACTAAAATGTGACGAGAAAAACTAAGTTTGGATTGCCCTAAAAAAACTACCTTTAGATTCTGGTTTACCCGTTTTCCAAATACATAAAACGTATTTGTGGTTTTGTAAAAATCCAATAAAAATTGCATGTTTATATATTGTGTTGAAACTTAACCATCTAAGTATTCGTAAGATAATATGACCCTCTCCTAAATTTCACGAAAAATTATACATGCTCGGCAGAGTATGACCCGTCCAAATCAGCATACTAGGGGACGTTTGAACTTGCAAGATGTCCCATTTTTGCCACTCTGACATGAAGAAGTACTTAACTACTTGACGAACATTTCTCGCTTCTTTCTCTGCATGGCCGACTATGGAAGTTTTTTTCACGAATCAACGTCCTTTTTGGTGAGGCGTTGGAACCGTTGATGCTTGTATTTTCTGCACCTTATCCGAAACCATTGAGAATGTGCTCTTCACTGCCCAATCTATCCAGCTATTGTGGCAGACCATTCCTTCAGTGCATAGTGATGTCTAGGGTTGCATGCTGCGGTCGCACAAAGGCCCACATAACACGTTTTCAGTTCAAAACAATAAACATTTGAGTAAAACAGTTACAACTAACCCTAGTGATGTCTCTTCATGCGTCAGAGTGAGGGATCTATGGGGAGGCTACCTAGTTTGTAAAGTTTGATCTTCTGTCATCATCGACACCTTATGGAAAACATCTAAAAAGACGAAATGTTGTGGTATTTCAGAAGTGTGTGGAAGATCTGTTATGGATGAATAGATATGCAAACTCGGTTCACAGATCGACAATACAAGATTTGGTTGTCATATTATTTTATCTGGCCTATCTTGGACAATTCTTTGTACCTTATTTTCTCAACCTGTAAATATCTTTCTTTCCAATCTTTTATTTTGTTTTTGAACCAGCTTGCAACATGGGTACTGTTTTTTTTAATGTGTTGAAAACTGACTTTATTTGAAAGAAAAAATTGTTCAAGCTGCCTTTTTTCGAGTAACCTCTCAAAAGAGGGAGGGCGTTCCTGCGATTCGTATAGAAGAAATAATTGACCCAGTTTATAAAGAAAATCGGTCCCAAAAAACATACAAATATATATATTTAAACCCGGCATAGATTCCTAAAAAGAAATCATGAAGCTAGTGAGAAAATGAGAGCGCTGCAACTTTAAGTTTAAAAGTAGTCCTTATGGATGGATGACCATATACGTGGGTCGTAGCGTATGGCAAATAATTCCACCACGAACGAAGGGCGATAGCCAGCAACGACGCCACGAGTCTGCACAGAGGAGGTCTAAACGAACATGTTTGTAAATAAAGGGATCGAGAATGGGTTGTGAGAAGGGATTGGGTGAGAGATCTGGATCAACCAAATCCGTACTAGGATAGGATTCAGTCCGTTTTAACCGAACAAGGAGGAAAGGGGTTTGTGAGTTTGGGTATATATATATATATATATATATATATATATATATAATATATATATATATATATATATTGCTCCAGCGAATTGAGAACTAGTCCAGTTGTTTAACTTTCCCCTACAATCTAAATAGGGGAGAGCCCTTTACGCAGGAGAAACCACCACCATGACATGACGACGATCACTAGGTCACCGGTGCTTTCAGACATGGAAGCGCGAGCACTTTGGGTCGCTCTGACCACAACCGCAGAAAGTATTTTTCGCTAAATCTTGTCTTTTGAGAAACTAAACATATGTATGCCCCCTCCTTAAAGCCGAACAGGTTGGAGCCAAACATGTAAAGTTTGGCGTAATCATATTTTGACGCCGAATCGCTTGTTTCAGTTAAGGATTATAACTTTTGAAAAAACGGACTTCGGCTCCAGGGAGAAGATGGAGCCGACATGTCCAACTTCGCTCCGTCCTCTTTGGCGCCAATCTAGTCTTGAGTAAGGGTCATGTATTTGTAATGAAAAAAATATATACCCGCACAAAGAACCCAGAGGTCGCACGTGGCGCGGGTGCTCCTCGAATCTTTGGATCCTTTTGGCCTTGGCACGGCAGCGTAGATTCAGCACCTGCCAAAACTGAAGAGATCCGGAGCGATTTCGCCTTTTCTTTCCCCTGTCAGCTCCCTGCGCACGTCACGAGCACGCACGCCTACCTGTCAGCTCCCTGCGAGATGCCGCCCTCTCCATGGCCCCACCTGCCAGCACCGGATCGGATTCCCGCCGGTGAAACCGCTGGATACGGGCCCACTCCCCTTGTCCCCACATGCCATCCGCCCGAAGAGCAACGAGTGTTCAGTCCTCTCTGTGCCACCGACCTGTGGGCCCAGGACTAGACACGGAGCTACTACAAGTAGCCACATCCTTCTTCTCTACTAGACGCTCACTCCACCCACACGCAGATCTAAACCCATCCCCATCCTCGTCGGCGGCGAGGAAGCAGTTTCCACCGCCGCCGCATCCCCACGCGGCCGCCACGATGCAGTACAACAACCTGGGCCGGTCGGGCCTCCGCGTGAGCCAGCTCTCGTACGGGGCCTGGGTGACCTTCGGCAACCAGCTGGACGTCAAGGAGGCCAAGACCCTGCTCCAGGCCTGCCGCGACGCCGGGTCAACTTCTTCGACAACGCCGAGGTGTACGCCAACGGCCGCGCCGAGGAGATCATGGGGCAGGCCATCCGGGACCTGGGCTGGCGCCGCGCCGACGTCGTCATCTCCACCAAGCTCTTCTGGGGCGGCCAGGGCCCCAACGACAAGGGCCTCTCCCGCAAGCACATCGTCGAGGGCCTCAAGGCGTCGCTCAAGCGGCTGGACATGGAGTACGTGGATGTCGTGTACTGTCATCGGCCCGATGCGACCACGCCGATCGAGGAGACGGTGAGGGCCATGAACTGGGTCATTGACCAGGGGTGGGCGTTCTACTGGGGTACGTCGGAGTGGACCGCGCAGCAGATCACCGAGGCCTGGAGCGTCGCCAACCGCCTCGACCTCGTCGGTCCCATCGTCGAGCAGCCGGAGTACAACCTCTTCTCCCGCCACAAGGTACATCCACAAATTCTTTTCTACTGCTCCTGATCTTGAATTATTATTAGTCCATGAATGGTGCTGTACTAGTACTGCATTCGTTGGATCGATGTGTACGTGCTGGATCTTTGACTCGCCAGTGCCAGTCTTAAGTCCCGGAATGTGCCTCCGTTGAAATTCGTTGGGGATAATAATTTGATAAATGTAGTACAACTGCTGCTGCGGTAGCTCATGATAGAGTGAGTTGGAATATAGATCCTTCCCTTCCTGGAAATTGATTGGCTCTCTGATGAGGTACTACAGTTGATGGTAGGAGGGGATTTACTCTTGGATACGCCAGTAGCCCAGTACTATTCCCCATTACTAGCAATGTACCTGCACTAAATGGAGTACATGGGAAATCGGTTTAATTTAACAAGGCGATCTAGTGTTGAGGAAATTGTTAACTGGTAACTGCTTCGTCGGCTGGCAAGTAGAGGATTAATAGATGAATTGGACAGATAATCGGCTGCTCGGTGACCCTCCGAGCAGGTTTAATCAGCCAGTTAACTGTTTAATCTTGGCCAATTTCTTGAGCAAATTGCACATTTGTCACTCAAGAGAACACTAATTTATTTCAGTGATGGGAATGCTTCCCTTCTGCCACTGGAATATATGAAAGTTGCAATTAAGTGAGTATAGATGGGTATCATCTCTCGTGATGTGGCCTACACGGCACTCGAGCATGATAGCTCCTACATCAGGCAGTGGTGCTTGCTTTGTGTTGTTTAACATACTTTTGCATCATGAAGTTTTCCAGGCAAACAAGAGCGGATAACGAAAGGTTAGGTGTAAGTAGAGACAGCTTAGGCCAGACGGAAGATGCTTACATGATTGTACTTGGGATCATTGTTTGGTATTTAGTCTTAATCAAATAGACACTTTGATACTGGTCTTGACCAACCAGAAAAAAAAAGGCACCACCTGTCCTTGTCATTGTTGATCTGTGTATTTGATTGACTGATGCCTGCTTCCCTGGTGAACTTAACTAGCTGTCAGCTAAGTTTTTTTTTAACATCTCATAGGCTAGTTAAAGGCATGTATTAAATTCCCATAAGCGTTATTTCAACCTGGCTTCAGATCTCTTAAAGTAGACATGCTCGGGGGCTTTCTATGATGTATTATAGTAGTTGTCTATTATTGGTCTGGTTCTAACCTTTTGTAGTCTAGCATCTAGCTACTACAAGAAACATTTTGTTTTATTTTGACTCGTAACACGTCCCATCCTTCATTTCCCAGTTCCCATGTTCGATAAAGTAAACATCACTTGGAAACTTTTTGTGGCCTACTTATTGTCATGTACCAAGCAGATTTCTGTAAGCAGTGCTTTCTAGTCTATGAAATGGTCAAATCTCAGTGTTAGATGCTTAGTTACAAATTAGCATATCTCATATGAAACATTCTGGTATGGAACTGCCAAAGGACACATTTAGATCCGTACATTATGTTTTATCTGTGTCTATTTGGAGTTTGTTTCTTGTTTGCGCTCGCTACCTTTGGCATTTAGCTGAGCCTGTATCAGCTCAGCTTTTATCACTGATGTGTTGTGGACTATTTTTTGGAATATTCGTCCAAACACTTTGTTGATGTATGCAGGTATTCACATCATTATGTCACAAAAACTAAGAAACCTTTTGTATTTTTGCAGGTTGAGTCTGAGTTCGTACCTCTTTACAGTACTTATGGCATCGGATTGACTACATGGAGTCCTCTAGCTTCAGGAGTTCTCACTGGGAAGTATAGCAAAGGGAATATTCCTGCTGAAAGTAGGTTTTCCCTTGATAATTACAAGGTAATTGCAGAAACTTATGTAAATCTGCCCCTAAGAGATGTATCCAAGCTAAATCAGTTTTCCTATCTGATGTGTATTATTTCCAAAACGATACTCATATGAGTGCTTTGTTTCTCTTTCCAGAACCTGGCCAACAGGTCCCTGGTTGACGACACACTTAGAAAGGTTAATGGGCTCAAACCAATTGCTGCCGAGCTTGGTGTTTCGATGGCCCAGCTGGGTATCGCCTGGTGTGCGTCAAACCCCAACGTGTCGTCTGTGATTACTGGAGCCACTAAAGAAAGCCAGGTACACATTACTCTCTCACCCGTGTTCATTCTCTTCGCACCAACGTCCTTGTATGTAGGAATGTTAACCCACCCGCGTGAACAGATCGTGGAGAACATGAAGGCTCTGGATGTCGTACCCCTGCTGACGCCGGAGGTCCTTGAGAAGATCGAGGCGGTCGTCCAGAGCAAGCCGAAGCGCCTCGAGTCGTACAGATGAAGAGTTTTTTATCAGTTGTGCAGTGTGCGCGCTCCAGGGATTCAGTGTTCACCTGGTGGATTTTCTTAGACAGCTTTTATCTCCACTATCTGATTTTTCGTATACCTCGTCCTGTGTAGTTTGCTGGCACCAAAAACGTTTTCTCGAGTGGACCTGATGATGCTTTGTCGCAGACGCTAGTCTGTTCCTTGTGTACCCTGCGTTTTCTTGTGGTTGGAATGGACGGCATCTTTTGTGATTCCTGGAATGTTCTGCCTGGACCGTTGCTGCACCAGTCATAGTGGCCTGTTCTGCGGCAAATTGCGCTTAGCTGCAGTGAGGAACGCGAATCTGGAGGGCTTGTCTCCCTGGTTCTCTCTTCGTTGAGCTGGGAGATTTAAATGGCAGGTAGTGCAGCACGACCATTATGCTGTAGTGCTGTAGTTTTAATGTTGCATGTCTCACCGTTTGGAGTAGACTGCCTCACTGCCAGGAACATAAAAGGAAGAGATAGATCGTTTTATCTGCAATTGATTGCAGAATTCATCAAATCGGCATATTCGATTGCATAATTCATCAAATCTGCATATTTCCTGATAAATTTCTCTAATCTAGGCAGGCCCGAAGCATGATGTCTCTACCGAGAACATGAGATGAGCGCGTGCTCTCTGCCTTGCCGGCAGAGCTGGTTCGTTTGGTTGGTTCACCAAACACTGGTGAACCTATCGGCGTTCTCTCCCACGAGACATCTCTATATTTTGTGTTCTCAAGTGGCTTCTCATCTCACAGCTATACACAGAAGAGCAAGTGCTTGCGCGTTCTTCAGCCACCCAAAAAAACCAACAAGCTCGCACTGACTCTTCAACGAAAGAGGGTGGGGAAAAGATTACATAGCTCAGGAGAAGTAGTAACCAGGACAGACAGGAGGCAAAAATAGAATTAGGCTCAGGAAGAAGCCGACCGGAGCAGATCATAGCTTCTGCTATCTTAACTAGGCACAAGTAATCACACCACTATTCTAGAGAGATTGGATATTCTGACATCCGTGTCAAACACATTTGAAGCTTCACCAGTGTTTTCTTTCGCCAGCTCGTTCAGTGCTCTCATGATCTCCCTCTTGTTGAAGCTGCGGTTCTGTGAATAGCTTGGACTCGCGGTCCTGCGGTAGAATGTCGGCAAGTGTCAATCAAGGTAGAACCAAAATGTTAGGTGATTGTGATGTTGGAAGCCTTCTAGTGAGCCTCTAGGTCTAGTTGAATGTGTTACAGACATAACAGCGATGTATTTTAGCTAAAACTTCCTTCAAATGCTTGGCTACGTGTTTAATCATAGGAACGGGGCAAGAAAGAATCTAACCAAGGCCACTGGCATCCGATGTCCTCATGATCCTAAGCCGCTTCACGGAGCCAACAAACATTCTGCACATGGAGATATTCGAAGAATTATTCCAAGGAACTTGGAAGCATTTAAGCACAAAACTTGATCGTAACGAGTTTGTAATAGATGCGCAGTCCAGAGGTCTTACTCCCAAGGGACATCTCCAACAAGCATCCAGTCGCCGTCCCTGTCTTCATATGTTAGCTGATATTCAGAAGAGTTGTCTAACAGCTTCAAGGACTTTGTACTACCTGAAAATGCCAAGATCAATTTAATATAGGTTCACAAATAAGATGAACAAAAGATGCGCCAAAAGCTTGAATATGTACTATAGAGTACTGTATTTGCAATTAAAGTTGCTATCAACTTCTTAAGTACTACTCCGCTGCCCATAACTATAGCACCATGCAGTAGCATTGAATTGACAAATCATGGAATCAACATAAGGTTAATGATTTATGTGAGACTAAATTCTATTACCATTTAGATTTTTATCATGTGACCTCAATATATCAGTGTAGCTATGAATTACGCCAATGTAAAAGTTACAATTAAGGCTTACTAGAAGCACAAAGGCCAGCCGATGGCTTTGTGAACATGATCTCGAGGGCTAAGGCAAGGGTCTTGTACGAGCGATGGGCGTTGAGATCAACCTTCCTTCCAATGACCTCTCCATCCATGTTCACCTTCACCCATCCAGGCACCCTACCCTTCTTCTCGCTCTCCTCCTTGTCTTTCTGCGAGTCCGATTCATCGGCAACCGTCTTCTTCGCTTCGGCGTCCGAAGCATTGTCTTTAGCCTGGCCGAACAGGCTATTCATCCGGAATGTTCTTATCGGTGGCCATCCCACCACTCCAAAGCTGCGGCCAGAGCAAAACAAGGTGGTTGGGATTAGTTCAGGTCAAGTTGATACGGGTAGCTCAGCAAATCAGTGTAGCTCAGCAGATCAGGGAACACTGACATCATGTCCATTGGTGGTGTCATGCAAAATATCATAGAGTACGAGTGTTGGTTTCTGTGGATCAGAATGCAAATCAACCACCAGATATCTTCGATTTATTCTTTGATAGCACTCTTTTGGGAAGTGTAAACTGGACAGTACTACGTGCGTGCAGTTCAGAGTTTCAGATAGTCAAACATTGTGCAGATTTTTCCAAGGGGGCTGATAGGAGTATGTGATTGATCTATGAAGCAGATGCAGAATTGGTAAATCTGACGGTATGAAACGGAAATTTTGCTCTGTTTTTTAAACAAGGCGCCAATCAGTATTAGCTGCCACCAAAGAGATAGAGAAGAGAAATAAGCTAGAGTCTCGTGATGTTCACCTGTGCGGGTGGCCGGAAGCGACCGTCCCGGGCGACGCGGCGGGCGCGGGGCCCTCCACCGCCTTGGCCCTTCCAATCGCCGCCGCGGGGGAGGAGGACGAGACGGAGGAGTCCGGCGACAGCGCCGCTGCCGGCTGCAGGTCTCTGGCCGTCAGGATACGGCACGGCGCCGGCGCCGGTGACTGCTGCTGCTTCTTGGACCCGAGGCAGAGCCCGAGCTCGAGCTCCTCTTCCTCCCCGCCAGAGTTCTCCTCCACCACCTCCTCTGCCTCCGCGGCAGCGGCCGGAGGCGGCTCGCCGGGGCCGAACGCCGCCGCCGCCGTGGGCCCCGCTCCTCCACCTATCCCCCGCATCGCGCTGCCGCTGTCTGCTCAGGTTTCTTGGCTGTGCTTGTGTGTGTGAGAAGAGAGAGGAGACACCTCGAGAGGGAGGAAAGGGAGAGGGCTATGATTATCTGAGCTGAGCTAGCCAGCTGAGAGTTCTGGGTACGCGTCGCGTGTAGCCGTGTAACGTAGGAAGCTTTTGAGACCGGCTGCTTTACTGACATGTGGGCCACGGGGTGCCGGCTGGGCTTTAATTGCTACGAGGTGCCTGCAACTATTTTCTTTAACGAGTGTATTGAGCAAATGAGTAACAACTAAAGCAAACACTCATGGTCCAGGAAATTTTGTAGGATTCATAACATACAGTTCTTCTGTTCGTTATATCCTGCAAACGAAAGAGGGCCTAAAACATGCAAAATTTAAGATTAGTTAATCCTACCAAAGCAATGGCATCGCCTATATTTAGATAGGCATGGGAACTTTAACTCTACTCACTACCTTCAACGAATAAGATGTATAAATTTAGGTATAAGTCAACAACATCTAAATTCGACCAGAGTTATAGACAAAATATTATTTTTTTCACAATAAATATATTTTTATAATGTATTTATCTAAAAAAAATAGGTGCTAATGTTTTCTCCTAATTATTTGGTCAAACTTAGTAAGGTTTGATATTTGACTAAATTTATACATCTCATTCATTGAACGGCGGTAGTAGTGATTTGGGTGTCTTCACATAGATTTTTTTTAATATGATATCTAAAAGAGCAGGAACACAATATGGCATGGTAGATCCTAGCTAGTAGCATGATGAGGTTATTTTAGAAAATTATTCTGTCCCTAGTTCCAATATATAATCAAACTTGTGGGGACAAGTATAAGAACAAAGTTACAAAAGCGTGATAAATAAGATTTGATACAAACCATGGAGAAACATAACAGAAGCTGACAAAGTACATAAGCATTGAGTTACTAGGCATCAAGTATGTATTCCGTGGTGGGAGGGTTTGCCTTCTTCTTAGATTTGGGTGAGTGTGGTGTCACCAGCGCAAATTCCCCCTTGCCACGAGCAACATGACGTTGCACAGTAGAAAGCGCGTGCACCATCACGCCGAGAGTAGCGGGGTTGACGTTGGCTCTAAGATCCAACAGATTATGTCTCAACATAGTACAGGCTTCAATGATAGCATTTAATTGTGAATGCTAAATAGATAATTTTTACATAGGATAAGTTTGCTTTCTTAAGAAAGAAGCTTGCCTCTCAAGATAGCTATCCTTTTCACGATTTTCAAATAGCGGGCTATAGTGAAGCTATAGAGGCTTGAGCAAGGTGCAACTAATGGAATCCATATACAGTTGCCTATTGAAGCTCCATTTAGGTTTGCCATAGCATCGATTTAGCTGTTTTGGGAGGCTTGCTGCTACTTGACGTAGTCCACAATTTTAAAACTTGGGATTTTGTCTACCATAGGTTGAACGGCTTCCCTTTTGAACTTAGGGGAGTTCCTTGATATCTTATGAGGAAGGCTCCATTGAGTCACCATAAAGTGTCTCTCAAAGCATAAATCTCAATGGGGTCTAGACTTAAGGGAAATAATTCACTCTTACTAGAGCCAATCCTTGTCCTTGAGATATGCTCAAAGCGATTATGGAACCAACTGAGATTAATTGTTATAGTTGTGTTCTTATCCACATCTAGAATTGTGTCATCTACATAGTAAACAATTCTTTGTATCTACAAAAACTAATGCTAGTTCACCAAGCACATAGAATGCATGTGAAGCTAGTCATGGTGACATATGTTGTTTGATTACCTACGGCGTGACCCGTTGTTGAATTTTTGTTGAATCTAGGACCATAAATACCTATGTGTCCAAGAAAGAACCAATAAACCCGTTAGCACCGGTTTTTGGCAGATTGCCAGTTTCAAGTTCAGGGAAGGTTTGGCACCTCGAAGAAGGCAGAAAATAATCTGGTAACTGGAACAAGGCGAAAGCCGGATTCGGGGTACGCAAAGTTGCCTAAATACCTAGGAAGACAAGTCAAGATCAAGGCAGGAAAAGAAGACAACTTTCAAAGTCAAGATCAAGGCAGAGAAAGAGGAGACAACTTTCAAAGTCAAGATCAAGGCGGAAAAAGAGAAGGCAACTTTGCAAGATCAAGGCGGAATTGCAAGATCAAGGCGGGAAAAATGGAAGGCAACTTTCTAAAGAAGCCGGACGGATGTTGAAGTTCGGGTCTAAATATGAAGCCGATCGAAGATATCTCATCTCTAAGAAGAAGGCAAGTTTGAAGCCAACACGGAAGGACAAAAGGCAACTTTCCAAAGTAGCCAGATGGACGCTTGGAGCCAGCCAAGAAGTTGCCTAGTTTAGAGATGGATTCGATTTAGACTATGATTTGTAAGCCTTGTAGAAGTCCAATACTTGTACGGGAAGTCTAGCCGCCTCATATATATGTGAGAGGTGATGGTCGATTGAAATTAAGCAAACAATCGACATATCAATACAACCCTACTTTTTTCCCCTCAAACCCTTGTTCATGCTTCCGTTGTTCGGCGACTTCGCTTAGATTTCACCGGACATCGAAAACAGAGCTAATAGCGCCAAGCCTGGCTTAGTTCAACCAATCGTCGCCGGCTTCCTCTAACGGGGCTTCTCGAGGGCTGTGGCGTCTGATGGAAAAAGCGCCGGCTTACTGTCTTGCGCATCGCGTTGGAAGCCGGCCTCGCACGGGGCGAGTTGCGGAGTATTTCTCCCGGCGCCGCGGGTACACGAGGACGTGTTCGTGTGACGCGTTTCAAGGGCAACAAAACCCATAGTGTAAATCATTCGAGAACAAATCCCATGTAGACACCTTATACACTCTCTAGAGTTTTCTATCTACATACAGATAAGATAGACAAATCATGTACTCTGGAAACCTCACAAATATTTTAAAGACTATAAGGTTTAGATCTCCAGGACAAGGTTAGATGGGTAATAAAAAGACGTAAACACATAAATATACCAACGATTCATCTATGAGGCACAAACTATTATACAAAGACTCGGTCTTGTTATTGTTATTTTTCTATGATGCTATGGACTTTGGTTTGGCTGAAAGTTCTTTAACATTCAATGTTTGAAACAATAAAACAAACTAATGTCACCTTTTAAAAATGTAGCATTCAGTTTGACGCAAGTAGTCAATAAATTATACACTAATATTTCACCATTTGATGTGACAATTTTTCTTCGTCTGATCGGAAAATATGAGAGTTCAGATTGTATGTTGATAGAATGAGTTATAAAGGATATCTCGTCCTCATTCAGTTACTGGCAATGTTCTATGTTTAAAATTCACTTAAGGGTTCTGCCAATTTCCACCAAAATTTGTCTGGTGTGTTGGATGTCAAAGTTATCTTTCCACAGTTTTTAGTTTCTCAAGCCATTAAAATATGATATAAAATGAGAAATAAAGCCGAGAGAATATAAACACGTGTGAGCCTTTGTGTCCTTTTATTCAATTCATCCAAAATAAAATGAATTTTATCCAACATATCTTAATAGCATACAATTTTTGGTGTTACTGTCTACTTCTTCACTAATGTACTCATACAATGATCTGACTACTACTCTATGAGGTGGCCTTTAAACTTTCCCAAGGATTTACGACCAGGAACAATTTTAGATTAAATTATAGTTGACCGGTTGAAAGATAGAACCTAGAGGCAGGGTGGATTGGTTTTTACAAATTTTACTTTTCTTTTCACATGTTTTAGGCTACGTGAATAATCAACTAAATGAAACACCCAATATGATGCAATATAATACTTAAAACTCAGAGGCTATCAAAAATGTAGATACAATAATGAAAAAGCTCGGATAAAAATAACCGATGCACGTTAAGATGAAGATGTAACTCCGTTTTTTTTTGGGAGGAAACTATATATGACATGTTGGAGAGGTGCGATATACCATGAAGACTCGCATTCTTCTACTTGATCCTCCCACACAGAGTAGGAGCTCAATCACTAGTGGTAAATCTTTAGGTGACTCCAAACTATTAGAAACTTTTCTGGAGCACAAATCGGCAACCCGGAAGCTTCCGAGCGACCTAGCACGCCTAGGGTTTTCCAAAAAACAAACTCAAAAGCAACAAGCAACTTGTGGAACTCAAAGTGGTGGTGGTGGGTGGGGGGGGGGGGTCATTTGGCCCGGTGGAAATGTAGATCAAGACCTCCTCTTAGATATCACCGAAGGGATGTGTATTTGGATGGAGGGATTGGGATAGCTTAAAGCTTTTGAGGTTCACAACATTGCTAGAGAAAGAGCAAGAGCATTTTTTGTGTGTTTGGAGCTGGTCAACCTACGCCTTGAAGAAAAGGGGTGGCCTTATATACTAGTCACTTAAAATCTGAGTGTTACACCAATGTTGATAATTAATTTCGGGTATGACACCGGGATAATTCTGGGCCTATCCAAAGGCTACTGGACTTGTCCTAAATAAGGTCAGAATCATACCGTAATTCTTTCCGGACTCGGGTTCAGTTTGGCCGGTTCTCATAACGACATCAATGTGCTGCAACGAACTATGGTCTTTGCGAGACTTGCTGCCAAACTCCTCCGGAGTACAACCGTGAGATTAATGGCCACCCATACGACAACACGTTCTACCTAGCAGTGGCATCGTTTGGTCGATATTTGCGAAAACAATCTGCAACACTGTGGGAGGCGTAGCATTTTCTTGTCAGTTCCTCTATAGTTGCCCGTTTGGGCGGAGCGGAGCGGGGCCCCGTGCCGGGTGCTGCTTTTTTGGGCAAAGAAAAGACACGATAAAGGAAAGAAAAGGATACAGAGACCGGGGAGCTGAAATGGATGGACGAAACAGTGCATCCCGCACCTATATCCATATCGATCGCACTACCACAAATCCACAGCGCACTGGTCACCGCTTGAGCTGATGAACGTCTCCCCTCGTCGACTCTTTCTGCTTTCTTTGCGAGAAAAGGGACGTCTGATCCTGCCATGGAATTTTGCCCAGGAAGGAAGACATCAGGCTGGTACTGGAGAATTTATCCGCGGTTTGTTGGGCTATTTGGGGTAGGAGCTGCGTGTGGGCGTAGCAGGGCGGCGGTAGTACTAGATCATAGTGGTGGCTGCCCACGCTCGTCCTGCTTGCCGCTGCAGCAAAATTGGTGGTGGGTTGCGTGGGGGCAGCGGGAAAGGAAAGGGGACAAGCCGACAAGAGCTCCAGCCCGTGCTGCCCCGCCCGACACCCTTCTCCATCGCCGGCCCCACCACCCGCCGCTCCTAATTAATTAACTAATTATTGCACACTATACTGGTGCAAGAAAAACAATCGCTAGCACGTCTCGACATCTAATAATATTCTAAGAGAAATACTGTGGTACTGTAATGGTTGCACGAACTGATCGCCGTCAGCGTATTCGCGCCATGAAATGCCCCTGAAGAGCACTGTAGCCAGGACGTGCCCGAGCAAACAAACTGAGCTGCGGGTGAGCCCGCTATTAGCCAGATTCGCAATGATGGGGGCCCAAGACAGCGGTCCTGCCCACTCTCCTCCTAACTACGGAGTATCAATGCACACACTATCAAAGACTCTCTGGTCTCTCTCAGGTGCAAGAAAAAAAAAACTGTCGAGCACCTCTCAACGTGTAATATGAAATTCTAAGAGAAAAATGGTTGCACGAACTGATCGTCGTCGGTTTTATTAGCGCTATGAATGCAGCACTGTAGCCTCGAGGAGGTACGCGAGCGAGCAAACTGGGCAGCCCGTGAGCCCGTGCGGGCCCAATCGGCCCCTCGACCAGCCAGATTCGCAATGATGGGGGCCCAAGACAGCGGTCCTGCCTACTCCTCATGGGCCACCCACCACCTTTTTTTTTTTGCCTATCTAGCGTACCAGAATACTCAAAATAAATAAACAGAGGGAAACTAACGTTGCAGCCTCCGATGCAAAAAAAAAAAAAAGCCTCCGATGCAAAAAAAAGTTCCTATCTAACACACTTTTACTCTATTTTTCTCTACTCTCTCATCAATGCTTCAGTTTTCATGTGCACCAATCAAAGACACCATGTTGCACAATTCATGTATTCTAGAATCCTCTAGAAACCCACCTCACATGACATCTCAATTATTCATCCTGCTTTAGAAAAATCATTAATCAAAATTAAGCCCTCACTTTGTTCGCCGCATGAATGCACCTGGAAAGCACTGTGCTACAAAATTACAATAGTCCGGGGCACGTGCCCGAGCAAAAAAAGAGTGAGCAGCTGGTGAGCTGGAGCGCGGGCCATCGCCGCCGGTACTACGCAGGGCTCACTACCACTCTCCTCCCAGTTCCTTGTGCTGCTGGGCCATACACCTGATTTTGATTCGGTTTTACGCATACTCTGGTATTTACCCCTACCATGATACTCCTGCCCACTACGTGTAGGTGTACCCCAATACAATAGCAAAGTACAACCAGTACTGGAGTGGTCGTATACCTAGGCCTAGGCAGCATGACCAGCCTGTCCTGGGTCTGAAGATATTTGTTATACTCTACTCGAATCTGATTCAATTTCCATAATGCCACATAGTTTCCATTTAAAATTGGTGGACTTGTTATAAGGAAAAGATTTGTTGCCCATTTTATTGGTATACATCTAAAGCAGGAAAACCAAATCTTAAAACTTACAACCCGCGAAGAACAGCACAAACAAGGAAAAAGAAATTAAAACAATCTTTACAAGACTGATATATATACATATATATAAAGGGGAAAGAAAACAGATTTCACACTATTCCTTCCCCTGCTCGGCCAGTATCATCAGCCGATCAGAGCACGGGAGTCCAAGCTGACAAAATAAACAGAAAGCCATTTCTTCCAACTTCACGATTGCGTCAGAGCTCGTAACAAATTCGAAATTATATTTTTTTAGTCGTAGCAAGTGCAAGGGTACATGGGGGAACTTTTATTTGATAATTGATAAGTCCTTTTTTACCCAACGAAATTACACTTTCTTCTTTCTTGTAGCTATCATTATTACTACATTATGCTGTGGTTCTTGCTGCTTGAGGATCAGCGTGTCTGAAGACGATAACAATCTCGCGCCTCTACTTCGTCACATCCTTGGACAGGAAATTGTGGGACTGGAGGTGGCGCGCGTTGGAGAGCTCGTCCACCGCGTCACCCCGCTCGAAGACGGCCGCCGCGCCCATGCCAGATCCTGCGATCGACACCGACACATCAGTTACCAGCATAATGTTCTTTAATCATCATCCCTGTGGTGCGCATGGTGTGAGCACCACTGGAATCCAGAGAGAAAGCACAACTAACCGATGCACATGGTCACGACGCCGAATCTGCAGTCTCTGCCCCGGCGCTTCATTTCATTCAGGAGGGTCGAGATGCACCGGGCACCTGAAAACAACCGCGGCAGCGGTTCATCGTTTGCTCAGAAGATACAGAGAACAGCTTATTTGGAGCAGCTGTACTTCTATTTGCACTACCACATTCCAAGATCTAGATAATCTCGCGTACAAGTGAGTGGATGCTGATTACCTGTGGCACCAAGAGGATGTCCCATGGCAATCGCACCTCCGTTCACGTTTACCTTTGACCGGTCGAGTCCCAGCTTGTTGCAGCAATACACAAATTGAGACGCAAAGGCCTACACACGGAAGAATCGGATCTCAACAATTGTTACGACCAGCAGCCTACACACGGAAGAGGAAAACTGGAATTGTGACAATTAAATATATACCTCATTCAATTCAAAGAGATCGATGTCTTCAATCTCAAGGCCAGCAGCCTTCACTGCAGCAGGTATTGCGACCGCTGGACCAACGCCCATAACAGCTGGATCCACTCCAACAGCAACAAAACTCCTGAAATGATGATTACGGAAAAGCACCAATACATCAGTGAAGTAACGGGTGTAGCTACGTCTCAAATGTGATTCAGGGAACTTATCAATAACGGGACAAATGATATTTCTATATACAAGGAAACGCAAATGCAGCACCTGAAAATGCCAAGTACCGGAAGCCCCTTGCTCACTGCTACAGATCTCCTCATGAGAAGAACAGCTCCAGCACCATCGCTCACTTGACTAGAGTTACCTATATAGGGTCAATATGTTCTTATATGACATTTCAGCTATAGACAAACAGACCTCTGGCTACAATAGTAGTGTCAACAGAAAGAGTTTTGTATACCTGCAGTTGTAGTACCATCCTTCTTGAAAACTGTTTTAAGCTTGGCCAATCCAGATACGGTGGTCCCTGGCCTAATTCCATCATCAACTGATATCACAACTTTCTTTTCCTCTCCAGTTTTGGGGTCAATGATCTGCATAATGAGATAATTTTAGTGAATATTCGTATTTACTTTCTGATTAATGTGAAATATAGTGTCAGCCTAACTAGTCATGGCCAGATAAATAATAATAAATTTTTTGAGGCTGTTAAATACATCTTGATCAGAAAATGGTTGAGTCTGCTCCTAGTTACCAGCTAACACGAATAAAGTGCAAAGAGCAGGAGCAATGCTGCATACCTTTGTATGCACTGGAATAATCTCATCCTTGAACTTTCCAGAAGCCGTGGCTGCGGCAGCTCTCATATGAGATTCGGCCTGTTAAACGGCAAACAATTACTACATTTTGATGTAGCAATGAAAATAAAACAGCATGCATGTCCAAGGAACTCACAGCAGCCTGATCTTGCTCCTGTCTGGTTACACCGTATCGGTGAGCAACGTTTTCAGATGTTATTCCCATGGGCAGAAGACAATCCTGTGCCTTCTGCAATTCAATGACCTGCAAAGAAGAATGTGTTATCAAGGCACAAGTTGAGCGTGTGGAGCAAAAATACAGGGCGTGCACAGAACTCATACTCTCGGGTTTACTTGGCCTTCCCAACCAACAGAGTTCACCGACATGGATTCCAGACCAGCACCAATCCCTGTTTTGGACAAAAAAACTGCAGTTTAGCACCTCAAACTTGAAATGAAGCAGCTATGTAGCGAAAACAGCATAAAGCGTATTGTAGCTACCTATGTCATAGAACCCAGCTTTTATGGCAGCGGCAACATCGGCTACTGCCTGCAGCCCAGATGAGCATTGTCGGTTCACAGTTCTCACAGGAACGGTTTCTGTATCAAACAGGAAATTCTTATAAGGAAATAGAAATCACTGTCCATAAGAAAGAAGCCCCTTGGTTCATACGAGGGTGACATATATTTGAAAACATAGTATTTACCAGGAATTCCAGCCAACAGTGATGCCGTCCTGCACTCGATCGCACGCTGAGAACCCGGGCCTAGCACCGTCCCAACTACAACGTCGCCGATTTCAGCGGGGTTGATTCCAGTTTTGTCCAAAACAGCCTATACATGGAAATATGAAGCGAGCAACAAACTGAGAAAGCATGTTCTTTCGGTTTCAACGAGCCAGTGAACCGTACCAGCAAAGGCGATGTGATCGGTGCATACCTTGAGAACAGGAGTGAGAAGGTCTTCCGGGTACGTGTCCTTGAAACCTCCACGCTTGGCCTTGCATATCGGTGTCCGGTAGGCACTGCATGCGACACGGCGAAGAAAGACAGCAGTAATTAGAACAGAATATGGCATATGTCAGCAGTTTCTCACGAGCGGCTTACTTGTACTCTAATTTTTATAGCATTGTACACACAGAAAGAACAATGGTCTGCATTTCTAGGGCCTAGCTTCTAAACGATTTTGACCTCAATAGTGGTTTTCATTTCAAGAGTCTAGCTTGTGAGCACGATTTAGCATGCGTGGTGTACGTCTCAGGTAGCAGTACTATGAGGTTAAATTAGTCTGTGCAAGATACCAGTCCCCTTCATAAATCATAACCACGTGAAGTTAACTGCAATCTAGGGGCTCGACTGACTCTGTAATCTCTACTAGCTGAAGAACAAACTAGCTGACTTCCTTTAATCTATGTATTGGATGCAAACTGGAGCTGTTGATCTGCCTGCAACTAGCGTTCGCGGGATGGGGATACTACTAGTAAGAGCAGAATGATCTGGATCGACGGGCAAGACAGGCAAGTAGGTGGGTGAGAGCGCGCTTACGCGACGATGACGACGTCGTCCCCGAAGCAGGAGCTCCTCTGGTAGGCGGCGCTGTCCCCGGCCGCGCACTCCGACGCCTGCACCCACACCACCAACGAGAACCAGTCAGCTCAGCCCGCGACGAGTAAAAAAAAATCGCGGGAAGAGGAAGAGGGGAAGACGAAATCTCACGGATAGCTGCTGTGGCTGGTTGGCGGAGGAGGAGGGGAGGAGGTGCGCGAGGAGCACGCGCTGCCGATCGATCGCCTTCTCCATGGAAGCAGCAGCGAAGTCGTGTGAGAGTCGAGAGATCTCCCTTGTTCTCAAGAGTCGGATGGAGGAGGCGTTTGGTCGTGGGGGGCTGGATGATGATTCTTCTTCTTATCGAAAAGAGGGGAAGGAAGTGAGTTAAAGTGGTGGTTTGGTTTGCTGGCAGCGTGACGCAACCGCCTAGAGTCTGTGTAGGCTACGGCGCACGGTCAGAACCGGAATACCATATTACCGAGCGGAGAGCGATCCGTCTACTGTTTTACTGTGCTCCGCTACAGTATTAAACAGTGGACGGATCCGTGCCGTCAATCGTCGATCGGACAGTCCACCTGACGTTCACCGCGCCAATTTACAAAAAAACAACTTCGCGATACCAAATTTTACTCCGCAGCCCAGACCTTCGCACGTAGATGGACCTATTTGTAATTACGCAAAACATCAAGGACTTCTTTGCAAAACCATCTCACATCTCCTCTCCTCCTTCTCTCTCACGCGCCGCGCCGGAGTTGCCGCCGCCGCCGACGCTCACCGCCGCCGCTGTGCTCCTCGCCAGACAAATCGATGCCCATAGCGAGATTCGGCGTCACCTCCTCTCCCTCCTCGCCGACTCTTAGTTGCTGGAATGTCGCGAGTTCACCGGAATCATCTCCGCCGTTGTCGACGTCTGCCGCCGCGTTCGTAGCCTGCCGGCGACGCTCCGGCGACCATTCAGGGGCGGCGCCGCTACTCCCGTGCCCCCCGCGTCGAAGCGCATCCGGCGCGCCCAAGCGCATGTCCTGGCTCGCCGTGACGCGCCGCCGCCGTGCTCCACGCCGCCGCGGCAGCACCACGCCATTGCTGACGTAACTGGGACGTCAGCATGGGCCCCAGTTGTCAGTTTTTTTCTTTTTACAGGAAATTTTCAGAAAAATATTATTTCTATGACAAGTGGGCCCTCCCACATTATTTGATTTTCAGAAACTGCATAATATAATACATCCAATAATTTCAATACTATCCACTGGGGAAAAAATATATATATATCACAAATAATCACAAGGAAAAAATGCAGATTCTTTATGTCATCCAATCGAACTTTAAATTTGAATATTTTCTAAATTAAAACAACTTTCAAACATGATCATTTTGTAAAATGAACATATGTGTATATATATCACAAATAATCACAAGAAGAAAAAATGCAGATTATTTATGTCATCCAATTGAATTTTAAATTTGAATATTTTTAAATTAAAACAACTTTCAAACATGATCATTTTGTAATATGAAAATAATTCATTCCTAAAAAAATTCCCATTATGAACTTTTTTGAAAAAAAAACTGAACACTTTTTAAACAAACACAATTTTTTGAATTCCAATAATTTCCAAACCTAATTTTTTTAAATTATGTATTTTTCAAATTTAAACTAATTCTCAAATTGATTAATATTTGTGCGCAACCATAATATAATTCCTTTGATTATAGTGTTACATAGGAAGATTATAGCAAAATAAAAACACACTTGCTTAAACTTAAAAAGTGCCTTAAAAAAACTTTAAAAAATACCAACATGCCATTTCAATTTGCTCAAAACTTGGGACTACACTAATATATACCAAAATGCTCACAAAAAAATGCCAAAAAAATAAACATTTCAATTTGCTATTACAAAATGAATATACTCTAAAATATATCCACATAATCTAAATGTAATTTCCCTAATTACATTAATTCATATTCATAAAATCAATTTGAACATTTCAATTCGATGAACATTTGAAAACGCGAAAAAAAACACATCAACTGTTCAGGGGAAAGTGGGAAACACATGAACAAAATTAAGCATTTCAAATTGCTAAAGAATTTTTTTTGGAGAATCTTGAAAATATCAATATGCTCACATTTCAACTTACTAAATATTTGTAAATACGTTAAAATATATCAAAATAATCACAACAAATACATTCAACACAAATAAACTTTTCAATTTGCTACTCTAAAATTTATCAATATAATATAAGTGTATTTCCTCTAACTATATTGAGTCAAGTTTGATAAATGCTCGCATATTGCTTCCACCCTAACTATGGAGTTAAAATTTACATTTCAACTTACTAAATATTTTGAGCTACGCTAAAATATATCAACATACTCACAACAAATACATGCAACACAAACAATCATTTCACAATAATCACAACAAATACATTCAACACAAATAAACTTTTCAATTTGCTACTCTAAAATTTATCAATATAATTTAAGTGTATTTCCTCTAACTATATTGAGTCAAGTTTGATAAATGCTCGCATATTGCTTCCACCCTAACTATGGAGTTAAAATTTACATTTCAACTTACTAAATATTTTGAGGTACGCTAAAATATATCAACATACTCACAATAAATACATGCAACACAAACAAACATTTCACAATAATCACAACAAATACATTCGACACAAATAAACTTTTCAATTTGCTACTCTAAACTTTATCAATATAATATAAGTGTATTTCCTCTAACTATATTGAGTCAAGTTTGATAAATGCTCGCATATTGCTTCCACCCTAACTATGGAGTTAAAATTTACATTTCAACTTACTAAATATTTTGAGCTACGCTAAAATATATCAACATACTCACAACAAATACATGCAACACAAACAAACATTTCAATTTGCTAAAAAAAATTGGATTAAAATTAGGCGCTCCACAGATATTTAAGAAAATGATGAACCTCTAACATGTGGGCCCACTTTGCTTACATAATTTCTAGGTAAATTTTTTTTACCAACAATAATTTAAAATCTATCCACCAGAAAAATGTGACAAAAAAATCAAAATGCCAAAAAAAAAATGCTAACTACTTACGAAAAAACAAACTTTTTTGAACATTTTATCTGAACAAGTATTTAGAGAAAACCAAAATGCATTCCCTCTGATTAAATAGAGTTGGATTTAAAAAAGAAAACACACTATATTCCCACTGATTATGGAGCTTAATTAAATATGTCAAACTACAAACATAAAACTATATATATTTGAACATTTTAAATTGCTGAAATTTTGAATCTACTCCATACGATTGATTTCAATGAATTTTACCATTTCAAATTGAAAAAATACCCCAAAAAACAAAAATGCCACTTCTCTTTACAAGATATATTATACAGCTAAAACAAAAGAAACAAAACATTAACACATAATTTATCATCAAGGGCGCGGCGTGCCGTCGCGCCTAATTCCCCTAGTAAGTATATAAAGGACGACCAAATCGGCGCTCCCGCAGCGATCCGTCCACTGTTTTACTGTGCCCCGCTACAGTGTTGAACATTGGACGGATCCGCGCCATCGATCGCCGATCGGACGGTGATGGTCCCGAAGAGCAAGGCTTTGATACCTGCCAAAGTAAACGGGATTAGGTTGAGACTCCAAGTGCAGAGTGTATAGTAAGTGGAAGACAGTTTTCCCCACGAGGGGTGACTCGAGGGTTTAATATCGAACTCTCGGGGAATCTGAAGTGGTAGATTTATCTTCTTATCCTTCTTTTGGTTACCTACAAAACAAGGTTAGATGTTTTGGTCCTCAACCTCACCTGTGGTTGTCAAGCACAAGGTGTAAGAATGATATCAGGATAGTTATGCAATGCAAACAAGAAATAAATATGCAATGATGGTGGATGCAATGATAAATGATATTTTTGGGTTTTTGAATGATGTATGCAAGATGAAAAGTATTTTTGTATTTTCGGATTTAATGATGGCTGAAAATAGAAAAGTGGTATATGGTGTTGGAAAGGTGTTTCTTATGATAAAAAATGGATTGGGTTCATGGTTTCACAAATGCACTCTCTCTTTATAAAGTGGTAGACAATGGAACACACACAGTTAACATATGAGATTGCAACACAGGTGTCGAGGGAATACTTTCTGGATTAACCCGCGGCCAGTGCGACTTACTTTACTCGCACGGACAAAGGCCCACTTGGGAGCAAGCCCAATATTGAACCGCCATAAGGGGAAAGTTCTAGAAGACATATCCCGGAGGACGTGAAGACCAAGTAGTCTCCGAGTAGGCCTCTGTGGACATATTCCTTGTGGGGAAGTTTCCTTTGTAACCTAGCGAGCCTCTGTGTATATAAAGAGGACTCGCAGGACTTAGAGCGGGTCAAGCTATCAAGCCCCAAACCCTAGCTCATACGGCGAGTACCAGATCGGATCGCCTCCATTGTAACACCTCGATTATCATATCAATACCAATCTAGGGTAGGCAGGAAGTAGGTCTTTTACCTCACATTGAGGGGGCCGAACCTGGGTAAATCTGTGTTGATCTTTGTTCCTGCGATCCCAAGCTCGGAGATGCTTGACTCGCATAATCCCACACCTACGAAGTCATCTATGACACCTGACGTGACAAACCCACGACAGTTGGCGCCCACCGTGGGGCCTGCGGTCAAAAGCGTCACGTTCCGCGCAGGATCGAAATCAGGCTTCAAGGACATCGCCATCGGCCAAGTTGAAGACATCAATGGGGTCCCCTTCATCGACGACTCAGAGTGGGGACCCGAGGCAGATCGCATCGAGTTCGGATACATCGTTCCCATCGGATCAGTAAAAGTTTTCGTCGGATCCGTCAGTCGCAGATCTATGGACGCGACTCAAGGAAGCGAATCGGTGAAGGAGCTGCGGCCGGTCAGGGTCCGCGTGTTGGAGGAGCTACAACAAGCTACGGCAAGATTGCCCATCCCCGTCCCACAAGACCTGTTTGGGGATCTCTACCAAATCAGGAAGGAGACCTCAAGATTGAAGAGATTGAAGCTATCAGGACGGAGCTCTGTGAAGAGGCACAAAGACTCGCGGCTGAGCGCGAAAAACTCCAAGAAGAAGGCCGACGACTCCGCCGCTGCCAGCCGAAGCACCAGGCGGTGCGAACCAAGCGACATCTGAGCGCAAGAAACTCCAAGAAGAAGAGTGGCGACTCCGTCGTTGGCAGCAAAAACATCAGATCAAGATGGAGAGGAGAGATGAAATCACAGTTCCACGGCGACCCAGAGAGCAACGTGCACGCCGCGATAGGGATATTGTCAAAGATAGCACCGGTTGGAGACACGCGAGCTGATAAGGAAGCTCGCTATGCGATCGACCTACTGCAAACTGCTGCTTTACAACAAGCAAATATGTATGGAGTCACGCCCAATGAGCCGCAAAACGAGGTATCATGGGGAGGAGAAAAGTACAGCGTCGAAGAAGTGGTCAACCAGTTAGCAGGTTTGCAGGTATCATTGGAAAAAGAAAAGAAGATAGAAGGCGAGTCGCGGATGACCGGAGCGACTCAGCCATCCCAGATTGAAACTGATTCAGATGAAGATTCAGCGCCAGTAAACTCCTATTCATTATTGAAAGGACCAGCATGTTTTGGAGAGGAAATACGGCTCACTCGTTTCCCCCGAACTTCGTGAGTCGCAGCGAGTCACCACCTATCGCGACCAAGACCCTGCCTTATGGATAGAAGACTACGAGGCAAACATGGCAGGCTGATGTGACTCAAGAAATACGTGCGAAATACTTCCACTTGGCAATACAGGGAGAAGCTAGGGATTGGCTGTTAAGGCTGCCATCAAAATCAATAAGCACATGGGAAGACTTGAAGGACAAGTTCATCGCAGATTCCAAACAGAAGATATGAAAAACCTTAGACAATGCATTCAAAAGACGACGAATCAAGCGGCGACTGGATCAAGAGAATCGCGGAGATCCTTGGCTCCGCCAAAAACTTAACAGTACAAGCTGCAATACAAGCTATGAGAAAGAACTGTAGATTTGAGCCGTTGGTGCACAAATTAAGTCGCGCTGAGCACAAGATTGATAGTTTCGACCAGCTTTTGGCAGTGACAAGTACGCAAAGACAGATAAAGGGGCAGGCGGCTTATCACAGAACCCAAAGGGAAATTACAAGTCGCGGAGATTGAACGTCGCACGCGCCAGATACAGGAGCAAGAGAGTGATAAGGCCTTTCCCTAATAACTGCAAGGGGATCTTCGACGTGCCTTGCGACTTACATCGCAGAGAGATGGCAGGCCAGCGGGTCACACAAAGGCGCAATGTCATTATTACCGGAGGTGGAAAGAAGGCGACACGCCAGACACGGCTCGCAGCGGATCGATGCAGCACAAGAAAATCTAGCTCTCGTCAAGGGCCTGACGTTTTACCTAGAAGAAACATAGGACAGTTTCATACAGTGGAAGTACAAACAACGGACGGAAGCCGGAAGAGCGGTCAGATTTCAACGCCGAAAGGTATCGTCGCTGGACAGAGCAATCGGTTATTTGGAGTCGCGGCGATCACCCCCCAGAAGTAAGAGATCCAGGACAGCCAGCTCTGGTGGTCACGCCAGAAGTCGCGGGATACAAGTTAAGTAAGGTCCTAATGGACGGAGGAGGAAGAGTAAACATCCTATATCAAGACACGCTCCGAAGAATGAATATACCCGAGACAAGGCTGCGACCATCCAGGAAAGAAATTCAAGGAATAATCCCAGGAGCTGTTACGCGACCAATCGGAAAGATAACACTTGAAGTTAGCTTTGGAACAGAGCGGAACTTCCGCACAGAGCTCCTAGACTTTGAGGTTGTAGCAGTCAAAAGCTCATATCATGCGATCTTTGGAAGAGAAGCCTATGTCAAATTTACCGCTCGCCCCTGCTACGTCTACCTACAGTTAAAGATACCAGGACCAAACGGTGTTATTACAATATATGGAGACAGACAGAGAGCGTTAGAATGCGAGAACGCAGGCTCAGTACTCGCAGAAGAAGCTTGTATCGCCAACTCTTCACATGGGTATCAGTCGCAGATCGGTGATCGCAGCTCAAAACGAGTCGCGTTGGAGGTACCGCGGAAGCGGCCAACAGGATGCAGCCACCGGATGGTAAATACCCACCGAGAAGTCGCGCATCAGCAAGATAATGCCCCAGAGGTCGCCTTGATACAAAAAGAAGACAAGAAATGGCGCATGTGCATAGACCCAGCCTCGATCAACAACCCAGCCAAAGGGGCTCAGTTATCGTGAGACCTTACAAAGCAAACTCAACTCAACATAAGTCGCAGCTCAGTGCGGCTGATCGCCCAACACAGTGCTTTCTACTTCAACATGAGACATACATCGGAGCTATCATGCTCGACCCGAGTCGCTTTTAGCGACTCAAAATTGAACCAATCAGGTGTTCAACCCACTCCGTTAGGAGTATTAATTCGCAACTAAGTGCGATGAGTATCAAGTATGCATGGCCTGCGGGGAATAGAAAACCCGCATTAAAGGGCCTGCATCATCATGTAACACCCTGTAAAACATCGAGTGATTATGAAATAAAGCCGGCACCCTTGACATTCAAGGGTTTGTCGTTTCGCCTCAACTATCATTGAGTCGCTGAGTCTTTTGAATTTCATATATCACTGACCCTTGAGGGCTCCTTACGAGCATCGCGAGTACCAATCGCACCTCAAATTTTGCCAAACTAGTGGCAATCCTTAAGCTAGAAGCGTCTTGCATTATGCGACCAAAGTACTGGGGTGTGGCGTCAATCGAGCTTGATTGCCTATCATGGCCGCTCTCGACCCTGAACACACATGTTCCTAGGAAATACTGAGCCGCGCGAGCGTCTACTTAATGGAATTATCAAGAAAAGAACCTGCTTATAGGTCACAAAAATACTGTTTATAATACATGAATATCTTACAGACTAACGGGCATGTCCCACATTATTTATTTTTCCTCTTCCGAGCAACAGGAGTGGGAATTGGCGCGGCTTGTCTCGCAGTTGCAGTCGCAGGTGTCCTAATAATCAGGGCGCCGCCAGACGAAGCAGAAGGGCCACCAGATACTGTTGCTGGAGTGGCAGCCCGAGATGACTCAGCTCCTGAGGACTTTTCCTTGACACCTTGCTCCCATCAAGATTGAATTTATCAGATAAGTGCCCAAGTCTAAGTTATCAACAAATTTTGTGGCATACCCGCGCATCCCTTTCCAGATATCGAAGTACTCGCTTATTGGCAGTTCAGTATCATCTGCGCTCATCGCCAGGCCGTGGCGAGCAACCTTGCCAACATCTATCTCTGGATAATATGCTCGAAGCAATGTCAAGACATGCGCGGCTCCGGCGCGAGCAGAGGATCGTTTCCAATCAGAGACATAATGTGGAGCCTTGAGCAGTTTATTTATCCAATACTCGCAAGATGTTGGGCCATCAGTCGCAGGAGTGATTACCGTCATAACTTCCTTGGTAACCTTTAAGAAGCGCTGGCTGAGGTCAGACAGATATACCAGTTGATCCTTCAAATTGGAGCGGGACACTGGGGCCTCAGGTCCTATGTCAAGAAAGAAAAGGCAAGAAACAAGTCAGAGACTAACGATTGGTTACCCAAAATATGTATGATTAAAGGAATACAAGACCAACCAGCAAGCTGCAGGACGGCTGATTTGACCATGGAGCCAAAACCCTCAAAGGCTTTGAGCAGCGAGTTATATTTTTCATCTCGCGCGGCGAGTTCCTTTGCGTGGTCCCCTTCAGGCGATCAATCAATTCAGTTTTAAGAGCCAGCCCTTCTCGCAAAGATCTAATGACCTCGTCTTTCTCCATGAGTCGCTGCTGCATATCAGCTTCAAGTTCTTTAAATTGCTCTTCGCAGGAGTCGAGTTGACCTTTGAGAGATTTTATTTCCTGATCTTGGTCCCTAATGACCTCATTATGCTGCTCCAGGCGAGACTGCATCATTTCAGGATGGTCTATGGAAATGCCTTTACCCTTTATTGAGCCAGAAGCATCAAGCAAGGACAGTTCACGCTGAAAACAAACAGAGCAAAACGCATAGGTAAATTATCCAGGAATTTGGGGGCTCGAGATTTGAAGCCAGGAAAAGAATCAACACCCCGTGCGATGACACAAGGTTTTGATCCTTGGGGGCTACGGTATATGTACCTGGCGACTTGAAGAAAATTGCTCAACTAAGCCGCGCAGCAGAGCAGCATGCTTGTCTCCAGCAGAAATTATGGCATCTGCGATTGACTTAGAACTATTTCCTGGAGCTGGAATTCTATTTTCAGTAAATATCCTACCAGCAGGAGTTGTGGATGGAGCGCGACTGGAGTCGCGGCAGGAGCCGCATCTGCAATACCTTCCTCCAGGGAGGGCCTTGGATGAGTCGCACATTACTGTTTCCCACGTTTCATCAGCAGCATCATCCTCGCTCATAGCTTGCTGAGAAGAAGGGGTGAGAATTAGACTTGGTACCTCTTCAGACATGGCCTGCAAAACATTGATGGGTTAATAAGCTGACCTAGCAGAGCCGCAACATTGAAAGGAAGGCGAACCATACCCAGAGGCGCACGGATACTTTCATCAGGCAACCAGAGGAAGGAGAAGATAAACCTTGCAAATCTGAACCTACAGAGTATGAAAAGAAGTGGTGTCAGCAAATATGCAATCACGAAAGGAAAAGGAGAGAGTCGCAAACAATTACCCGAGCTTATTGAAAGCAATCCTTTGCTACAGCTTCGGAAGAAAGTAGCCTTGTTGGGATCAGTAAGTTTTAAAGATTTGGCAGCTCTTGTTTCTACCAGTAGCGCCAAGGCTTTGCGGCGTTTTTCAGGCTGCGTGGGTCTTCTGAGCTCTGGCATAAAATACGTTTCGAGGACCTGCGAGGCACCTCAGGAAGTTCCAGGAAAGGTGTATTTGGAGTCGAGGACAAAAGAGCGTCGGCCATTTGTTGTTCCTCTTCAGAAGCACTACCCTCGTGCATAACTGTATCTTCGCCAAAGGCTGCGGCTTGTTTGACGACTCAGCCACGGTTCCTTGGTTCAAGTCGACGTCCTCTGAAGGAAGAACCCAGAAATAGGGATCGATCTGAAAAGGAGCTCAGGTCAGAAATAATCAATTTTGGGAAAGGAATTTTCGAGGAAACAAGTGACAAGTAAACATTACCACAAAAGGCTTGTGCTCAGCCCAGAAGGGAGCAAGTCCGACGTTGTCATACGAGTCAATATCCTCGTCCGTCACTCGGCGAATGAAATTTATCCACTCCCCTTTGTCCCAATCTTCAGGGCAAGTACGATCGACGTCATTTGCATGACAAGTGAAATCCATCATAAGTCGCGAGCGGCGACTCACAGGCTGAATCGCCACTTAGTCCAGCAAGATATAAGATCCAATCCAGTGAGACCATGGAGTGTCAGCGCTCTCACCTTATCAAGAGGGATTCGATAAAGGGCAACGAAGAAGGATCAGGTTTAGAAGACAGAGCATCGGTAGCCTCGAAGGGAAGAGGAGACCAAAGAGGAAAGGAATTTCACCCTCAGGAGAAGTGTTTTTACAATAGAAGAATGTCCTTTGCCACTCCTTGATTTTCTTGGCAAGAGTTAGTTTTGGGAAGATACTACCCCTACGGCGTTGGAAGGAAATGGCGCCGCATTGGAGAAAAGGACCATCTGTGGTTTCCCTTTGACTATTGCAATTGAAAAGAGCAAGCCAGAAATCTATTGAAGGCGGGATACCCAGATAATCTTCGCAGAGGACGTGGAAGTTGCTCACTTGCAACATCGAATTAGGGCCAATATCATGGAAGCGGAGACCTAACCGCTGCATCAAGGAGCGGAAGAAGAGAGAGCCCGGGGGCTTGAACCCGCGCTCAACATGCTCCGCAAAAATCACTATCTCTCCTGGTTGAGGATTGGGGATTACCTCCTCACCGGCCGCCGCCATTCGCATTGATCTTTTGGCGGAAGAAGGCCCCGTGCAGATAGGGATTCCAGGAAATCTTCGTCGACCCACGAGCCTTCCCAGTTGCACTTGCGGCGAGACATTTTTCTCAGATCGATGGAGATATCCACCGAAGGATTGTGAGTACGAGAAGCGAGATTGGAGGCGGCGGAAAGGACTTGATGCAGAGACGCTGGGGAAAACGATGAGTCAAGATAAATAACCCAGACACGGAAGACGTTTAGATCTGAAAATCAACCGTCAAGACAGGATAAGTCGCGTTCTTGAGCCGCCAAGAAAGTTATAAGCCGCAGATTGGAAACAAGGAAAAGCACGGCCTAAGCATTCAAGATCAAGAAGTACTATGAAGTTCAGGCCATGCTTGGGGGCTAATGTCGGGGGAATACTTTCTGGATTAACCCGCGGCCCAGTGCGACTTAACTTACTCGCACGGACAAAGGCCCACTTGGGAGCAAGCCCAATATTGAACCGCCATAAGGGAAAGATCTAGAAGACATATCCCGGAGGACGTGAAGACCAAGTAGTCTCCGAGTAGGCCTCTGTGGACATATTCCTTATGGGGAAGTTTCCTTTGTAACCTAGCGAGCCTCTGTGTATATAAAGAGGACTCGCAGGACTTAGAGCGGGTCAAGCTATCAAGCCCCAAACCCTAGCTCATACGGCGAGTACCAGATCGGATCGCCTCCATTGTAACACCTCGATTATCATATCAATACCAATCTAGGGTAGGCAGGAAGTAGGTCTTTTACCTCACATTGAGGGGCCGAACCTGGGTAAATCTGTGTTGATCTTTGTTCCTGCGATCCCAAGCTCGGAGATGCTTGACTCGCATAATCCCACACCTACGAAGTCATCTATGACACCTGACGTGACAAACCCACGACAACAGGGTTTGATAACAAGTTACTTAGATATATGGGCATCACGTCCTAACATAGAGATCTTTTGGTTATTAACCTCTCTTATACTCCACCAAGATGCGAACTAAATCATAACACCTCAGTAATTAAGATAACTCAGAGTATAGCATTAAGTATCATGACATGAAGTGAAAATAAGAACATGCTAGATCTAGTCATGGAGTAGTGGCAATGGTCACGCCCACATCCCCGGTAGCATGGTATTTTAGTTTATCCCTAGTGAGGTAACAAAGTAAGGTAAAGATACCAAAGTGGATCGCAGAACTTTCTCTCACGTTCACTGCACTAGCCACCCCCGTTACTCCAACTAATGCACACGTTCCCCCACACACGCTCTCATAAACATGCTTGATCAAAACAAGTAGACAAGAACGGGGTACATAATATGCATCTATACTCATAACTGAAACAAACATTGCAATCTCAAACATATATTAACTCATAAAGATCCACCACAAAGGTATTACAACGGTGACCGTAATCATGTTCAGCAGCTCATACGGTGCTAATTAGTGAAGCTCAAGAGAGGAGAGATACATAAGTTACTTCCACAAACCCATAGTCCAGAGGTGGACTACTCCCTCTTCATCATGGAGACGGTGGAGAAGTCGATGGAGAAGATGGAGACCACCGGCAGCGCCCCGCCGGAGTTTTCCCCCTCCAATCTGCAGCTCCTGATCTCCGTTTCGGTGTTTCTGTGTTTGTGCGGCGCTCCTTCCAGAGAACGTCGGGGGACCTTTTTTATAGGCGTTTTTAGGTCAAGACGATGTCGGTGGAGAAGAGATCGAAGGCAACGGAGCCACGAGGCCCAAATGGGTGGGTCCCACGCGGCTACAGTACCTGGCCGCGTGGGCCCCCTCGTTTGGCCCTCGAGCCTCCGTTTGCTCGCTTCCTTCGCCCACAGGTCTTCTTCCTTCCAAATATTGACGCCCGTAAATTTCCAGGTGATTTCGTTGACGTTTGGGTCCCTGAAACATTAAAATAAGAAAAGGGTTTTCTGCCTGTGCAGGGTTAATTCCATAAAAATAGGAAATAAATGAATATTCCAAAAATCATTATAAAACATTGATATAACCCTTATATGATGCAAATATGATTGGAATATAAGCAATTAAAGTGCAAAGTTCATGTATGCATTTTACATGCATCAACATCCCCAAGCTTAATCCATGCTCGTCCTCGAGTATGAAGATGATAAAACTAACATGGACTTTGCAATTTAATACTTAACAATGAATATCAAAGATGATTACTATTGCTACATATAGTCAAATGATTCATTCTTCAAAGGAGTAGCAATATGCAAATAGTTTATGAAGTGATATCAAGTATTCAAGACAAGGATGTTCATTGATAGTTCACAAAGTGTAACATAGTAGCAAGTAATATGGAACACATGTATGCATAATGATAAGTAGAACATCCTACAATGGTCATAGAGTGTAGATGAAAATCTGAATATGATAGGTGTACACTTTGGAAAGATGTATATGTGAGTAGAGGTAAAGCATGCATAAGTTTCATCCAACTTCCAAACTCTTCTACTTAAGTTAATGATTGCAATAAGGTATTCATTGGTGTCAAGCTCTCATTGCCCCTATCATAGCATCTTGAATGATTAAGGTTAAAGTGAAAGCAAATATGAGTAGTGTGCTTGATAAAGAATGGGTTGAATGTCTCATGCCCCTTGAATACAAGTACTTACACCATGTGTTACTCAACTTGGGAAACAAAGCAAGTTCAATTAAATATCATTGTAAGCATAATAGTATCATCAAGAGCGTCAACTGGGGTACCTCTTGTCCCAAGATATGGAACAAGCCCATATCAAAATGACAAGACAAACAAACAAAATGAACAATCTCAACACCCTTTTTATTTACCATTTGGAATAGTTTTTTATTGCAAGGTGTATCACAGAAGGTTCACCATAGTATGTAAGTAAATTTCCACCATGAATGATGCATGGCTTAGATTAGCGGCCCAGGCGTCTCTCTAACCATTTACACAAACTCATTTAAACTCACTCTATTTCCACATTTATTTCAACATGATAAGCATCCATAGACAAAAGCACATGATATCAACTAAATGAGATGAAGAGCGTGTTGAAAGCTTGCCATGTGACAGCACATATGGGCTAACTTCCAACCCAAAACATTCATCAAGCCACAAACATCATAATCTTAATCACAATGGGTCAAGTTTTATTATGCAAATAAAAGAACATTGTGCATCAAGTTCGTGAGAGCTATATAACCAATTTTTCCATTGCAATCAATAACATAAACATTTTCATTCAGAGGTAAGATAACAAAAACATGTTAAACATACTCGGAATAGCATAGGTAGATATGGTGGACTCACTGGAATAACTTTGGTTGAAGGTGTTGGAAACAAGTTTTTGCTTGTTGGAGTTTTTGGGCTAGCAAAAGGGAGAAAGTTGACCATCTAGATGCATGCATGAGTGTCCATAGAACTAACTAATCCATGTTAAACCAAGTAAAATAACAATCAGCACCAAAACATGAATAAGTGATAGCTCTACAAAAAGAATTTGCAAACTATTACTCATAAACAAGCTCATGAATCATGCAACTATATGTATCATTAAAAATCAAATCAAACATCCCTTTTCCCAATCTTATAAAAGCATCCAACATATTTCAACCCATATTTCCAGTAGCTCTCTCATATATAATGATAGTGTGGTGGTCTCTCAAGACTCAAACAAAAACAAAAACGACGCTCCAAGTTTATGCGATAAAGTGTTTCGATCGAAAAACAGAAGTTGGACGTGTGCAAACCGAGAGTGTGTAGGTCCAGCGGGGTTGTCTTCACATCCCCAAGCTTATGGTCTTCACCATCCTTGGATAGCTCTTGGTGCATCTCCTCCAATCCCTGTGAAAAAACTTCAAAACACCGTTTCTCCCATCTCTTTTCTGTGGGGTGCATTAATAGTGATAAACAAATAGGTTCCTTGCTGCATATAATCCTTGAACAAAAATTCATATGAATGTCCAGAAAGTATATAATGTTGTATGCCTACTCATAAACTCAATTGGATCAAAAAGATTCAACTTAAAAGCTCAAAGCATGCATCAAACAAAATGGGACAGAATCTGTCCAGAAAAACAGCAGCAGCAAAACGTATTTTTCTACCCTACCAAACTTTCTCGAAAAATTCCGAAAAAATTCATGCATACAGAGGATGAAAAGTTGCAACTACAGTTCAAATATGAGCTCATTCGGAGTTACAGAATAAGAATTAAAAATCATACCGTGCACTGACTCGTGCAGGAATAAAATCTCCGAACGCTATAAGCAACTTTTTCAAACCAAAAAGGGTAAAACTTGGCACTTTATTGAAAACTCCAGAACCTAAACTAAAACAAAGTCTCTTGTTACAGCAAGAGGACACAAAGAAAATCACACATAAAAATAACCGGGTTGCCTCCCGCAAAGCGCTTTCTTTATAGCCATATAGCTAGGCTTCTTACTTGTTGTTTTATTGTGGACGAAGCTCATGAGGGAGCTTGAACTTTGGTGGTTCCCTCTTCCTTGGAAAGTGTTCCATGCACTTCTTGTGTGGAAACTGAAACTTTACATTCCCTTCCTTTGAATCAATGATAGCACCTGTGGTACGAAGAAAAGGTCTTCCAAGAATAATAGGACTAGAGGTTTTACTCCCCATGTCCATGATTAGAAAATCCACAGGCACAAAAGTCATATGTAACTCTACCATAACATCACTTACTTTTCCCAAAGCATGTTTAATAGAGTCATCAGCAAGTGCTAGTTCAATAGAGCATTTTTCAAGATTTTTCAATTCAAGCACTTCATATAGTTCTTTAGATAAAACAGAGACACTAGATCCTAGATCAAGTATGGCATGGTGTGTCTCTTTTCCAATAGTTACTAGTACCTTAGGTATCCACATATCCCCAAGCTTAGGTGGTATCATAGCCTCTTGGTTGTACCTAGCAATCTTTTCTTTCAAGACATGATTAGCAATATAAGAACCAAAACCTGCTTGGTTAGTGTTGATGGAAGGATCACTTGCAAATTTTTGTAAGATAGATATTAATTCATGCAAGCTACAATTTTCTAAGTCAAGCAAAGGATCCTTGACTTCATTAAGCATTTTAACTTCCTCAACTTCAACCTCTTTCATTACCCCAATAGATTCTTTAGCAACTCTCTCTTGCTCATGAATGTGTTCCCAAGACTTATTGATAACCTCTTGGCAATATTTTATTGTTTCCTCATGTTTTTGGGCTGTAATGATGCTCTTTAATGATGAGACTTCCTTAGTAAGCTGATCTACCCTTTCAAACAAAGCATCTTGTTTTTCAAACTTAGAGATAAATTCCTTATTAAGCTCTTTTTGGGTAGATATAAAAGATCTAATGGTGTTTTCCAAGTCACTAGAAACATGTTCATTTTCATTTTGCCTAAAAGAAAGGATGTTGTTTCTATTTTGCAAAATTTTAACAGGGGGATAATATTTCTTAATGAAAGCTTCTTTTAGATCATCCAAGAATTAATACTACCAGATGGCAAGGAATGCAACCACTCTTTAGCTTTTCCTCTAAGTGAAAAAGGAAATAACTTCAGTTTTAGGATATCACTTTCCACGTTTTTAAACTTTTGCATGTCACATATTTCAACAAAGTCATGAAGATGCATAGAGGCATCCTCCATAGCGCTACCACCAAATTGTTCCCTAGTTATCAAGTTCAACAAACTAGGACTTACTTCATAACTCTCAGCATTTATCTTAGGGGTGGCAATAGCTGTCGTGATAAATTGATCATTAGGAGTGTTTGTGTAGTCACACAACTTAGTTCTTTCTCCCATTTTAGCAAGTTTTTTTTTTGGTATTTTTAATTTTTTATGCAAAACTGAAATAAATATGATATGATATGCAATGACACTAACAAAACAAATAAATTGCTTTGTAAGTAAAGATGGATAAGATGGTGCTCACGTAGGTGCAACCTCCCCAAGCTTAGGTGTTAGCACAAGTTGGTGACGTTGACTTTGTTGTGAGATGAATGCGATGATGCACACACTTGGATAAATCTCTCAGCTACGATTCCCCGGCAACGGCGCCAGAAAACGTCTTGATGGTCCCGAAGAGCAAGACTTTGATACCTGCAAAAGTAAACGGGATTAGGTTGAGACTCCAAGTGCAGAGTGTATAGTAAGTGGAAGACAGTTTTCCCCACGAGGGGTGACTCGAGGGTTTAATATCGAACTCTCGGGGAATCTGAAGTGGTAGATTTATCTTCTTATCCTTCTTTTGGTTACCTACAAAACAAGGTTAGATGTTTTGGTCCTCAACCTCACCTGTGGTTGTTAAACACAAGGTGTAAGAATGATATCAGGATAGTTATGCAATGCAAACAAGAAATAAATATGCAATGATGGTGGATGCAATGATAAATGATATTTTTGGGTTTTTAAATGATGTATGCAAGATGAAAAGTATTTTTGTATTTTCGGATTTAATGATGGCTGAAAATAGAAAAGTGGTATATGGTGTTGGAAAGGTGTTTCTTATGTTAAAAATGGACTGGGGTTTATGGTTTCACAAATGCACTCTCTCTTTATAAAGTGGTAGACAATGGAACACACACAGTTAACATATGAGATTGCAACACAGGGTTTGATAACAAGTTACTTAGATATATGGGCATCACGTCCTAACATAGAGATCTTTTGGTTATTAACCTCTCTTATACTCCACCAAGATGCGAACTAAATCATAACACCTCAGTAATTAAGATAACTCAGAGTATAGCATTAAGTATCATGACATGAAGTGAAAATAAGAACATGCTAGATCTAGTCATGGAGTAGTGGCAATGGTCACGCCCACATCCCCAGTAGCATGGTATTTTAGTTTATCCCTAGTGAGGTAACAAAGTAAGGTAAAGATACCAAAGTGGATCGCAGAACTTTCTCTCACGTTCACTGCACTAGCCACCCCCCTGTTACTCCAACTAATGCACACGTTCCCCCACACACGCTCTCATAAACATGCTTGATCAAAACAAGTAGACAAGAACGGGGTACATAATATGCATCTATACTCATAACTGAAACAAACATTGCAATCTCAAACATATATTAACTCATAAAGATCCACCACAAAGGTATTACAACGGTGACCGTAATCATGTTCAGCAGCTCATACGGTGCTAATTAGTGAAGCTCAAGAGAGGAGAGATACATAAGTTACTTCCACAAACCCATAGTCCAGAGGTGGACTACTCCCTCTTCATCATGGAGACGGTGGAGAAGTCGATGGAGAAGATGGAGACCACACCGGCAGCGCCCTGCCGGAGTTTCCCCCCTCCAATCTGCAGCTCCTAATCTCCATTTCGGTGTTTCTGTGTTTGTGCAGCGCTCCTTCCAGAGAACGTCGGGGGACCTTTTTTATAGCCGTTTTTAGGTCAAGACGATGTCGGTGGAGAAGAGATCGAAGGCAACGGAGCCACGAGGCCCAAATGGGTGGGTCCCACGCGGCTACAATACCTGGCCGCGTGGGCCCCCCTCGTTTGGCCCTCGAGCCTCCGTTTGCTCGCTTCCTTCGCCCACAGGTCTTCTTCCTTCCAAATATTGACGCCCGTAAATTTCCAGGTGATTTCGTTGACGTTTGGGTCCCTGAAACATTAAAATAAGAAAACGGGGTTTTCTGCCTATGCAGGGTTAATTCCAAAAAAATAGGAAATAAATGAATATTCCCAAAAATCATTATAAAAACATTGATATAACCCTTATATGATGCAAATATGATTGGAATATAAGCACTTAAAGTGCAAAGTTCATGTATGCATTTTACATGCATCAGACGGTCCACCCGACGGTCCCCGTGTTTGTCTTACAAAAAAGAACCAACGCTTTCTACGAATTGTTCCGCAGTCCACGTCTTCTACGCATAAAGGACATATTCATAATTTTGCGAAAACTTGAGGACTCCGCTGAAATATTCCCACCACATCTTCTTCCTCTCTTCCTCTCTCTCGCGCAGCTCCGGTGCCGCCTCCGTCGCCGACGCGAGATGCCGCCGCTGCAGACCCTCCCAGACAAATCCAAGGACGCCACAAGCTCCGCCGTCCTTCCCTACATCTCTCTGCGAACGAACGCAAGCTGGGAAGCTTGGAATCGAGCGGATCGGGACCGCATCCGAGCGAATCGAAGCCGCATCTTCTCCGTCTTCTGCTCGCCGCCGGAGCTCCTCCGGCGAACCAAAAGGAGCAGCGCCGCCACTTTATGGTCGCCGGCGTCCTCCCGCGTCGAACGCGCTCTCGCGCGCTGCTCCGCTCGCTCTCCTGCGACGACGCCAAGGTCATGATCGCCTCTGCCGCCATTGTTGACGTTAGCATACGACGTCAGCATGGCCCCACCTGTCAGCTCCCAACATTTTCTAAGATAATTTCGACAATCGTTAAATCCTTGACAGTGGGCCCGGCTGTCAGCAGTTTAATATTTTCCAGAGTTTCAGAATTTAATTTAACCTTTACAAATTCATAACTAATTCATTTTAGATCAGAAAAATACAATTAATATACCAAAATGTGCAGAGAAGTGTAATCTGTCTACTTATAGCACTTACATGCATGTCTAACAAATTCAAATTTCATACACATTTAATATACAATTAATATAGAGATATATGCACGGTTAGTCACTGAACTTGGCCGAGATGAGCACTTTGGTCTCTAAACTTACAAAATGTTGTCCGCGGGTCACTCAACTTGGCAGAGATGAGCAAACTGGTCACAAACCATTGACTGAGCAGTTGACCATTGACTCTGACCTTTTTTTTTTTGCAAAAACACCCCTGTAGAATCACAAAATCACAAAATCATAGGTTCGGCAGTGAGGCCGGTATTGGTGGTCCAGTGCTCCTGCTTTCGGTTTGGATGTGGGAACACTTCTCAGTTGGACGGCCGGAGGTTTTGCAATGGAAGCCTTGGAACGACCATGACCATCCCTAGAGGCTTCGGGACGCTACATGGGCGTACAAGTGGGACATGGTTGCGGAGTTCACCGGTGACCAAACCAAAGAGTATTTGCGGTACACCAACGAGTTCAACTCGCTGACCCTGGAGCAGGTAATAATTAGAATGTTTTCATTAAATCAGAAGCTATCTTAAATCCCAACTGCACATGCTGAAATGAGTACTGTGTTATAGGTGACATGGCAAATATATGGTGTCGGGGAGAGATTTGGTTGGAATGCGGAATTCCCCTAAACCCAAAGTGTCTCGAGGAAGAATATCTTTGGATGATGCAATGCCCATTGATATGCTTGTATGCCGTTGAGTTCCACCTACCACATCGTGTGATGAGCCAATTTGGGTTGTATCAAACTACACCGCCAAAGTGGATTAACACCATGTTTTCGTTGCACGAGTGAGGCTCCAAATTTTGTCTTACCAATCTTATGTGTTAGTGTAGTTACTAAATTTTCATTTGTTGACCATGTAGATTGGACCGGCGCCGGCAGAGGAAGGTGACGAAATGGGATAAACATCATAAGGACTACATCTCTACATTCAATGCCGAGTTGAAGGAGGCAACGGAAAGGAAGGTGTATGTGGGGGACCCCAGACTAGCTGTCTGAAATAACCGATTATGCTTACCACAACGATCCCGTGATCAGTCTGTCGTTGCACATAATCCGAACTGAATATCATAGTTATCATCCAGTACAATACCGAATAAAAGTCTTACAGAATGGTCATTTAGACCAAGTCTTACATAGGTGCCTTCGAGGGCCAAACCAAAAGAATCAGCGGAAGCTTAGGCGTAGTAGTTCACAACTCCTAACACGACTACCCGACAGGCAGCTGACTGAGGGAGATCCTTAGTTCGCATAGACGTCGCCATACTCCTCCTCGACATATTGCTCCTCGTAATCTGGCATCGCAACAATGCCAGGGACAAAACCATTATGAGTACATTTGAATGTACTCGCAAACTAGCCCAACATGAGTATGCACTAGGTTTATTCTAATTGTCAGACTTTTATTTATTTCTAAACATCTCTATATCTTTGTTAAAGCAGGTAAGGAAGATAATATAACTATCTTAAGAAGGTTCATCAATTTTATTATTTTTCTCCAAACTCCTCTTTATCTTTTCGACCGTAGACCATCATGGTCCACTTTCCTCCATCAACCTCATACCGATCAGTTGGTATAGGTGACTGGAACATTTTCCACTTCACTTTTCTTTTTCCAAACTCAACACTTTTATAAAACATGCACATAGGTCAAGGTAGGGCCTCCCAACTGTCCATATCCGAGGACTCGGCTATTCGAATAGTTTTGACCCTCTGTAGAGGTAGCACGCTTTTAGCCCGCATCCATCCGGTAACTCATCGTGTCTGCCACGTCCCGTCATACAAGGTGTATGCGAAGTTGAGCCACCGACCATAGTCTCTCCTTTGCTCATGCTAGTATAGGATCCTACCCATATGATAATTCCACCACACTCAGTCCAGTCCCCGTCGGCAACCCTAAGTGTGAGGACTCATATGTTTTTCCCGGTGACCACATTGATGAAGTCTTATATCCCCCTCCTTATCTTTCCATAGAGTTTGAGCGAGGACCCAGGTCAGGGGAGTTCACAAACCATCCCCTCATGCATAACGGAGTCGTCTCCGTCGATGAGGTATCCCATACTAATAAGAGCAAATTATATGACTAAGCCCCGTTCCCATATTGGGGTAAATGTGGTCGCACTGGGTATCGGCTGGTTGACGTAAGTACAAAGACACATTGTGCATTTTTCCCAAATAATCTCAGTTATCCACTTCTCCAGTTCCACACCGACATCTCGGCACATCATATTTCACACAGTATTTCCAGAGGAGTTTTGAATAAAACACATTGTTTTCCATCCTATAGTTTCATATAAACTAACTTATATATCTACTTGGTGGCAAAATAATATCTATATACTTTTTGAAAATGTTTTGTAAACCATTGCTGTAGGAGTAAAACATTTGCTTAAAGTAGATACATATGTATTTTGGTGCAAGCTCAGAGAGTAGCTTGCCTTGCTCGGCAAAGTTCTCGGGATCTTGTTCTTGATGTTCAGCAAATTCCTCCTCCTCAGTGGTTCCGGCAATGTTCTCGTCTAATCGATAACCAAATGAATACAAGCAATCACCAAACCACTCAAGTAATACTCACAACATAACAATCATAACATCACAATTAGCTACTGCACATAGCAAACAACACAATTTGGTTGTAAGTTTAAGTATATTTGCAACTATTTATTCTATTGCAAAAAGGGCAGAATCTAGTGTAATGTGTTTAATTACACAACTTGAGTTCTGTTTGTCCTAAAAATACAAACTACAATTCTATGGATAGCTACTGATGTGTAGAAGACAACCCAATTGGATTTGAATTCAATTGAGCTATCAATTTTCCTATACATTGAATCTAATCCAGTAGTTTAATTATCAAGTTTTGGCTACCAACTAAGTTCTGTAAATCCTAAAATTAAATCCTTTTAGGGATATGTAAACATGGCTAAATTTGAGCTAACTAAATTGGTTCCAAGTCATTTGGGTTAAGCACTAAGCATATTTAATTGTTATAGTCCAGAGGGGTTTATCTTAAAGTCAACAACTAATATTGCTTAATTAAATCTACCAAAATTAGTGAAGCTAACACAAGGCAGTACTAAGCTAATAAAATTGGTTTGTATTTAATTGGACTAACAGAGTATTAGAAACAAACAAGTTTAGATTTTAAACCTTCTGTAGTATTTTTGATAGTGTATTTTTATTACTTAATTAAATGGAGTGAGACCAATTTGGTGTGTTAGACAATTTCATAAGCTTTTCAGAACAGTTGAGTTTGATTTATTTGGATTCCTAAATCTCTAGATATTGAATTTAAAAATTCATATCAGTACTGCAATTTTTAGAGTTAATTAAATTGAAAAACTGCATTGTTCTGGATAATGTCTAAAATTCTGACATGGGGGACCCACTGGTCAGTGACACAATGCGCGCTGGAAAAATGAATAAATCACTGACGGTGGGGTCCGCCTGTCAGTGACACACTTAAGTGAAGCGGTAAGCTACCGTTGATCTATGATCTAAGGGCTACGGTGCGTCCACGTCGACGACGAACGGCGGCGACCTAAAAGGGGCGGCGCTGCCGCGCCGACGACACGGGCGAGCTCGAGTTGCTCACCTGAGAGGGTTACGGACGGCGGAGACGACGGCGATCGATGGCGAGAGCTCGGGAAGGCCTTGGAGACAAGCGGCGCGTGCTGCGGTGGACTACAGCGTCGGGCTCGTGCTCGAGTTCTTCCGCGGCTACGGGCAGCAACTCCGGCGACGAATCTACGGCGAACCTGTGCGCAATCCAGAGGGAAAAGGTTCGGGTGAGTGTGGTGAAGCAAGTGGGAGCCAGTGCGGGGCAGAGGGGAAAGGGAGAGAGGCAGTGGCGTCGCGGCCATGTCCGACCTCGACGGCGGCAATGGCTGCGGCAATGCCCGCCCTCCTGGCGGTGCAGAGAGAAATTGGAGCGAGGGAAAGAGAGAGGGGGGGTGGAGTGCTTCTTCCAGAGGGTGCGGGGTGGTTTTTATAGGCAGGGAGGCGGTGTACGGTGGACGGGGTGCACACGGTGGCGTCCATGGCGCACGGCGGGATATTTGCGATTACACGTCGGCGGCGGAAAAGATCGGGGCAAGCGGTGACGAGCGAGGCTCTAGAGTCTTCTAGAAGCTCTGGGCGCAGTGGCACGCGTCGGGGTGCAGAGGCTGGGCCGAATTTCACCGGCGGCATCGTGCTCTACCGCGGCGGCATCGGGGGATAGGGAGCGGCCTCTGGTCATGGAGGTGTTCGAGCGACTGCGGCAGACGCAGAGGTGAGGTGCGTGGACGGCTGTGAGCCAAGCGCGAGGCCAGGGGGGCCAGAACGGCGGCAAATGACGCGGGATCGATAGGTGTTCGACAGCGGGGCGCGTCGGGGCGAGGGAGAGAGGAAGACGACGGCGTTTTTGCAGTTTGCCCCTGCCTCCTCTGCGCTGATGATTTTCCTTCTTCTTTCTGCGATTTACAATTTAGTCCTTCTGTTCAAAACAGAAGCACTTCTTGAATTTATTTGAGGTACTAAAACAATTTATAAAAATTTGACAAAATTTGTGGGGCCTTCTCTTAATGTACAGAAGCTCCACAAAAATTGGCATAAAATAATAAAAATGTTTTTGAAACATTTTCTTTCATAATGTTTTACTATTTGCATTTTAATTTATTTCTATTGTTTTTACTTTTGAAATTTAATATAAGTTAAAAAATATTATTTTGAAAGGGAAAAGGAGTAGGAATTAAATGGGAGTGTTTACATTACCACTCCACTAACTTTTGTTTGAAAATTTCCAAGTTATCACTTGGACAAGTGGTGGATATACTTGTCCTCTTTTTTATTTGTCTTTACTTCTTTTTATTTAGATTCAACAAAACAACATCAATCAAGCACAAGTAACAACACAAGCAAGTGATAAGGAACACAAGCACAGGCATATTAAACATGTAAGGATAATCAACAAAAAGTTTTTGTTGGCTCCTAATTTGGCATTATAATACTTATTATAATTTTGAGGTGTTACAGATCCTTCCCCCCTTAAAATAAATCTCGTCCCGAGATTTGCTAAGCCGGGGTACTAAAAAGGTCTGGGAACTCGCTTCTAAGATAGTCTTCGTGTTCCCAGGTTGCTTCATCTTCAGAGTGGTTAGTCCACTGGACTTTGTAAAACTTGATTGCACGGCTCCGGGTAAGACGAACATCCTCCTCGAAAATTCTGGCAGGTCTCTCACGATTGGTCAGGTCTTGGTTCAAGTCGATGGAGGTGTGGTCGATGTTCTTGAAAACATCGGGCTGGTCTAGGACTTCGAGACACTTCCGGAGCAAGGAAATGTGGAAGGTATCATGATAATCTGACAACTCTTCAGGCAACTCCAGTTGATACAACACTTCTCCTCGACGGGCTAGGATTTTGAAGGGTCCAATATACCTTGGCGCTAACTTTCCCTTGACATGAAAATGCTGCATTCCTTTAAGGGGTGTTACTCGGAGATAAACAAAATCTCCGACACCAAAAGTAAGGTCACGGCGCCTGAGATCAGCGTAACTCTTCTGGCGGGATTGGGCAGCTTTGAGATGCTCCCGGATAATTTGAACTTGTTCTCCAGCTTCACGGAGGGTATCTGGTCCAAACAATTTACTCTCTCCAGTGTCGGACCAGTTCAGGGGTGTACGGCACTTCTTACCATACAAGGCTTCAAAAGGGGCCATTTGCAGACTGGACTGATGGCTATTGTTGTAAGAGAACTCTGCAAACGGAAGACAATCTTCCCATTTGGTTCCATAGGACAGAACACATGCGCGAAGCATGTCCTCTAATATCAGGTTCACTCGCTCTGTTTGGCCTCCTGTCTGGGGGTGATAAGTTGTGCTAAAGGCTAACTTGGTTCCGAGGGCTTCGTGAAGGGATTTCTAAATCTGGAGGTGAATTGCGTGCCTCTATCTGACACGATCCTTTTAGGCACGCCATGCAGGCTCACTATCCTGGAAATATACAGGTCTGCTAACTGGTGTCCGCGATAAGTGGTACTGACAGGAATGAAATGGGCAACCTTGGTCAGTCATCGATGATGACCCAGATTGAATCATGGCCTCGGCTAGACCTTGGAAGTCCGGTGATAAAATCCATTCCGATTTCATCCCACTTCCACTCGGGAATTTTCAAGGGTTGCAGCAATCCAGCGGGTCTCTGATGTTCAGCCTTGACTCGCTGACAGATATCACACTTGGCTACAAAGGAACCAATCTCTCGCTTCATTCCGTGCCACCAAAACCTTTCTCTGAGGTCTTGATACATTTTGGTTCCGCCCGGGTGGATAGAATAAGGGGTCTCATGGGCTTCTCTCAGGATTAAATCCTTGAGTTTTGGGACATTGGGCACACAGATACGACCATTGTATTTCAGTACTCCTTCAGCATCCTCAGTAAAACCAGGTGCTCTACCGAGAGAAATCTTTTTCTTGATTCCTTCTATGCTCTCATGACCTTTCTGGGCTTCCTTGATTTGATCCATCAGGGTTGGGGTGACTTCTAAGTTAGCGAGATACCCCTGACAAACAAGCTTAAGTCCGAAACTCTTCGAACTCCTTATACAAGGCTGGCTGTTCGGCTTGGATCAGGGCATTCAGGGTGCTTGGTTTACGACTAAGGGCATCGGCAACTACATTGGCCTTTCCGGGATGATAGTGAATTCCGATATCATAGTCACTGATTAACTCCATCCATCTCCTCTGTCTCAGGTTCAACTCCTTTTGGGTAAAAATATACTTCAGGCTTTTGTGATCTGTATAGACCTCACAACGGTGTCCCGCAAGATAGGGACGCCATACTTTGAGGGCAAGAACCACAGCAGCTAATTCTAGGTCATGGGTTGGATAGTTCTCTTCATGTGGTCTCAACTGTCGGGACAGGTACGACACAACATTGCCTTCTTGCATCAGAACGCAACCAAGTCCGAGGCGTGATGCATCGCAATACACGTCGAAACTCTTGGTGACGTCTGGCATGATCAAGACTGGGGCTGAAGTCAGCCTCTTCTTCAATTCTTGGAAACTCTCTTCACACTGCTGAGTCCACTCAAACTTCTTGTCCTTCTTCAACAGGTTGGTCATGGGTTTGGCTATACTGGAGAATCCTTCAACGAACTTGCGGTAGTAACCCGCTAGTCCAAGGAAACTCCGGATTTCAAACACACTGGTTGGGGACGCCCAATCTAAAATGGCTCGGATCTTCTCTAGGTCCACAGCAATTCCTCCGGCAGATATAACATGTCCAAGAAAGGCTACTTCACTAAGCCAGAACTCACACTTGCTAAGCTTGGCATATAGTTGGTGGTGGCGAAGGGTCTCCAAAATTAGACGCAGGTGTTCAGCATGCTCTTCTTCGGTCTTGGAATAAATAAGGATGTCATCGAGGAAAACTACCACGAACTTGTCGAGGTACTCCATGAAAATCTTGTTCATCAGATTCATGAAATAGGCGGGGGTATTGGTCCGTCCAAAGGACATCACGGTGTATTCAAATAAACCGTAACGGGTGGTGAAGGCAGTCTTGGGAATATCTGCTTCTCTGATCTTCAACTGATGATATCCAGTCCGAAGGTCAATCTTGGAAAAGACTCAGGCTCCGTTCATTTGATCGAACAGATCCTCTATCTTGGGAAGGGGATACTTGTTTTTAATGGTCACGTCATTCAGCTTGCGATAGTCCACACACAGGCGTGTGGTACCGTCTCTCTTGTCCACAAAGATGATGGGTGATCCCCAAGGTGAAGCGCTTGGGCGAATCAGACCTTTGCTGAGCATATCTGCCAACTGTTTCTTCAATTCAACCAGTTGCTCCGGATTCATCCGATAAAGTCTTTGGGAGATAGGGGATGTTCCAAGGATAAGCTCAATTATGAACTCAATATCCCGGTCTGGCGGCATGCCAGGCAATTCTTCAGGGAATACATCTTGGAACCGGTGGACAACATGGATCTCATCTAAGGTGGGTCGATCTATGCACTCATGGCAGCCTGGTTGGGAATGGTTGGTTTCTGACACATACTCCACTTCTACTTCTGTGTCGGCTGTAATGGATACTGCTCTTCTGGCACAGTCTATTCGACCATGGTACTTGGCTAACCAATTCATACCAAGTATAACATCTATGCCTTGGGTTCCAGAACAATTAGGTCGGCTGCAAACATTTCACCTAAAATCTCAATGGCAGTGTTCGGACAGAATCTCCTGGTTTCCAGAGTGGAACCAGGGATTTGTATACTCAGGGTTTTAGTTAGGAAGTCTTCTACTAATCCTCCCTTAGCGACAAACTCTTCCGTAACAAATGAATGCGTTGCACCAGAATCAAACAGAACAGTTGCAGGTACTGAGTTGACAAGGAACGTACCCAGCATAACATCTGGTGCATCCTGAGCTTCTTCAGCATTGATGTGGTGCAGACGGCCCTTGGCAACAGCAACATTTCCGCAGGGTGCGGCATTCTTGCCACCTCCATTGCAGCCTTGATTGTTGTTCGGCGCATTGGGGCGCTGAGCATTCCTCTTAGGATTGGGACAATCTCTGGAGTAGTGTCCTTTGTTGTCGCATTCATAGCAGACAACGTTGGCACTGGGGTTGAAGTTGTTGGGGTTTCCTCTGGGACGATTGTTGTCATTGGGGCGGGTGTAGTTGTTTGGGCGGTTAGGGTAGTTGGGTCGTGGAGTTGGGGCTGGACGGTAGGCAGGTTTGGGGTTTGGTGGAAAGGTACGAGGCTTCTGGCTGCTCGAACCTTCCTGCACATTCATCCTTCTCTTGCGGCCTTCAAACATCGACTTCCGCTTGGTCTCCAGCTGGATAGCCTTGTTCACAAGTGCCTCCAGATCACGGAAGTCATGGACAACCAGAGCACATTGCAGCTCATCATGGAGACCATTCATGAAATGCTCCATCTTCTTCTCCTCCTTGTCGACATCATCTGGAGCATACCGAGACAAATCGGTAAACTCATCAAGATATCCGACCACATCTCTACTTCCCTGCCTCAGCCTGCGGAACTCATCCTTCTTTCTGTCAATAAGTCCACTGGAGATATGCTTCGTGCGAAACTTCTCCTGGAACTCTTCCCAGTTGACAACATGGCCAGCCTGCTGGAGAGCCTTGGTAGCTTCCCACCAAGCTCGTGCGGGTCCAGCAAGATAGTGGGTTGCATACAGCACCTTCTCAGTGTCGCCTACAGCGGCAACTTCCAGATCATTTGCGACGGTGCGAAGCCAATCATCGGCTTCTAAGGGATGAATTGCCCTGGAGAAGGTGGGTGGACCGGTCTTCTGGAAATCTCCGAGAGTGGATCGCTGGTTTTCACCATTGCCATTCCCACCATTGTTGTTGTTGTTGTTGTTCGCTAAGGCGGCGGTGAGTTGCTGCAGAGCAGCGAGACTAGCTTGCCGCTCCTCCCTGGCAGCTTCACGTTCCTCCATGATAATTGCAAGGAGTTGGGCAGGCGTCGGGTTTGGTGGAGGCGGGGGTGCTCCTCCAGATCCTCCATCCGAGGTGTTGGTGGTGCGACGAGTGTTCATCCTGAAGTTTTAACCGAGTATAAGAGACAAGGAATGGTTCGACTAAGGGGAATTATTATCTGCGATGTGACTTGTTAATTATGGGTGATATGGCCAAAATATTTCGCACAATCTTACAAGACTAATATCCTTATATATATATCACACAAGCATTACATCCAAAGTTCACATTATCAAGCTTACAAAAGCGCTCTACCATATCTAAGGCGCGGAATACATAGTCTCCAAAAGAAACCACTACACTACTCGACTAGCGGTTAGTGGTCACCTAATCCTGCGATAGTACTCAAGTCACTCCTCTACTGAGGTGGAACCTCCAACTCTAACACGTCAGCATCTGACTCGTAGAGTGGCTCCTCGGGGTCTTCCTCGTCCTCCTCGAGAACTGACTCAAGTAGGTCCTCGTCCTCGTCAACTAACTCCTCCTCATCGTCCTCCTTCTCACAATCCATCTCCTCTAGGAAGTCATCGTCATCACTGAGGAAAGCTTTGTTCTCCTTGCGGAGATCATCGCCCTCCTCCTCCATCTCGTCGGCCTGACGTTCCATGCCCTCAATCATCTGGTCCTGTTCCCTCACTTTCCTGCGGAGCTTGGCGACCGTCCTACTCAGGTGGACCCTCTTCTTCTGAAGAGTGGCCATCCCCTTCTTCAGCTCCGCCTCACGCTCGCGACCCTCAACGAGAGAGGTGCGGTCAAGGTGAGACCAAACCCTAGTGCGGAACAGATCCTCCTGGGTGCGCTGAAGTAAGAGCTCCATGTTCATGACGTGGTCTTTGAGCATCGGGTGGCAAGGTGAAGGTGTAGGGTGTCCGTCGCTGTTGCGCCTCCCGTAGTACCGGAAACGGGATTCTGCCAGCTCCGCCTTGTGCTCCTCACAAAGTAGGGCCAGCAGCCTCTGGGTGGCGCTGCAGAGACCATCGATCCAGGTGGAGTCCTTGGTGGTGTAGATAATCGTCCTGGAACTGGGAGACTTGATGTTCCTGCGAACCGATGACTCTATGAGCCAACTCAGCCTTCCGACACGGTGAGTGTCAACCTGAGCTCCTCTGAACTCTGGAGCAGGGCGACCTAGCATCTTGCTCAAATCGAACAAGTCCCTCTCGAACATCATCTTGCTATCCTTCTCCAGCTGAACGAACTCGCTCCAGTGGAGTGCCATCTATCAATTTTTAGCAAGTTTTAAGTTAGTGAGATGATAAGTGTATCAAAATTTTAGATATAGTAAGGTAACAAGTAAGCAGAATTTTAAGTTTAAGGAGATGACAAGTGCGCAAAATTTTAAGGCTACAAGGAGAAATGTAGTATTTAATGAGGGTAAAATTTTGCATAAGCCAGAGGATTGGAGATAAGCAATTTTCGAAAATACTTCATTATTTTTCTTTTTAGAAATTTACTCTTTTTGTAACATCTGTCTAACGACTATGCTAACTAAGGTTTCCTAAAGTCAGGATGGCTCTGATACCAGCTCTGTGGGGGACCCCAGACTAGCTGTCTGATGCTTACCACAACGATCCCGTGATCAGTCTGTCATTGCACATAATCCGAACTGAATACCATAGTTATCATCCATTACAATACCGAATAAAAGTCTTACATAATGGTCATTTAGACCAAGTCTTACATAGGTGCCTTCGAGGGCCAAACCAAAAGAATCAGCGGAAGCTTAGGCGTAGTAGTCCACAACTCCTAACACGACTACCCGACAGGCAGCTGACTGTGGGAGATCCTTAGTTCGCATAGACGTCGCCATACTCCTCCTCGACGTATTGCTCCTCGTAATCTGGCATCGCAACAATGCCAGGGACGAAACCATTATGAGTACATTTGAATGTACTCGCAAACTACCCCAACATGAGTATGCACTAGGTTTATTCTAATTGTCAGACTTTTATTTATTTCTAAACATCTCTATATCTTTGTTAAAGCAGGTAAGGAGGATAATATAACTATCTTAAGAAGGTTCATCAATTTTATTATTTTTCTCCAAACTCCTCTTTATCTTTTCGACCGTAGACCATCATGGTCCACTTTCCTCCATCAACCTCATACCGATCAGTTGGTATAGGTGACTGGAACATTTTCCACTTCACTTTTCTTTTTCCAAACTCAACACTTTTATAAAACTTGCACATAGGTCAAGGTAGGGCCTCCCAACTGTCCATATCCGAGGACTCGGCTATTCGAATAGTTTTGACCCTCTTCAGAAGTAGCACGCTTTTAGCCCGCATCCATCCGGTAACTCATCGTGTCTGCCACGTCCCGCCATACAAGGTGTATGCGAAGTTGAGCCACCGACCATAGTCTCTCCTTTGCTCATGCTAGTATAGGATCCTACCCATATGATAATTCCACCACACTCAGTCCAGTCCCCGTCGGCAACCCTAAGTGTGAGGACTCATATGTTTTTCCCGGTGACCACATCAAGTACACAGTAATATTGATGCTACCCAAAACCATCATCAAGCTTACCAAGCTATGCTATCTGAAAGCTGGGAATGAATTCTTTGTCGGGGAAGAACAATTGATGTTATCATGGTGTACACCTTTGGCTTGTTGCACGACGGGCCCGGTGCGAGCTTATGCTGTTAAGGTGCCACTTGGAATTGGGAAGCTAAGATCCCTCCACACCCTGCGATCGGTGCACCTTGACTGGGAAAATGCCATCATGGAGGAGATAAAATGTCTCACAAGCCTGCGCAAGTTAGGTGTGTTTGGCATCGACATGGGTAATAGCCTGGAGTTCTGCTGGGCCATTTCATATCTCTGTAGCCTTGAATCTCTTTCAGTGCGTTCAACAGAAAGAAATCTATATGACTGCTTGCAAGGCATAATCTCACCTCCAGAAAATCTCCGGATCCTCAAGCTGCAGGGCTGGCTGAGAAAACTGCCAAAATGGACCATGTTGCTCCCGAATCTTGTGAAGATCAAGCTAGAATACACCGAGGTGTCGGGGAACGCTTGAGCAATGCAAGCCCTCGGGAACCTGCCAAGCTTGTCCATTCTGAGTTTGAAGGAGAACAGATTTCAGAGCGAAGGACCAATCATTTTCCAGAGTGGACAGTTCGGAAGCCTCTTGGTGCTCGAGCTTGTTTACACAGAAGTGGAAGTGGAATCGTTGGTGTTCGAGGAAACATCAATGGACAAACTTGAGGTGCTGAGCCTGCGGCTTGTCGATTGTAAGGCCGGCTTCTCTGGACTGGAACTGCTCCCAAGCATCAAGGAAGTACTGCTCTTTGTCCTGGTTTCCCCAGAGTCTATCATAGTGGACGATGAAAATATGTTCGAAAAAGAAGCTGAGGAGGAAGCAGAACACAGGGAAGACAAAGTCAGGGAGGAAATTAGGAAGCAACTCCTGAGTAATAAGAATAGCCCCATTCTGAGGTTGCGGTTAACCATCTAAGCCGACAGACTTCTTGGTTGGTATGGTGTAGAGAGAGACAGGACTCAGGAGGATAACTAGGCCATATATTTAGCTGGGAGCCTCGGCTTTTGGTTCAATTATCGTGCATTTACTTATATAGATGCTACTCTGGTATGAGGCGCCAGTTTCGTCGGAGGCTGTGTAGTTTTTCAAGTTTTCGGGTTCATGTGTAGTTGCTCCTTTTGTTTCCTTATTTGGGCCTTGGGCAATGACTCTGTAACTAAACATTAGTAGTTATGTTCATGGTGGTATGTGTGAGCCTGACGGGTGATTCCAGGAACATGGTCAGTGGCGCAGGTACAATTCTTGTAGGGTGTACACGCATGCATAGATGTAGCTCTACGGAACTTGTAGTCCATGCAACTATGTTAACCTGAAGAAGTGAAGAGTGTGTCCTATAAGTGGTAGCCGGTCTGGCGGGCAAGGAAAAAAAGAACAGCTTCATCCTCCTGGGAGACTCAGGGGTGACCAGCCTTTCGTCGAGGTGGAAGTCGAGTCGAGGTGCTGAGCCGCAGCTTCTGCACTCCAAAACTCTAGTCTTCCCTGGGCTGGAGCTCTTCCCGAGAATTTGGGAGGTAAAGCGGCAGCGTGATGATCCAAAAGATGGCCGGAGAGGAGGCGGAAAAGTAAACAGAACACAGGCCAGACAGGGTCATGGCGAAGCTGCATCTTGCTGGAAATGAAAATAGATCCATAGCTACTTTGTAGCCTTGTAACACCACTTCTGTCTCTCCGTCTGCCTATCATATATCAAGAAAAGCTTGTACTCATAATCTTGTGATGTTGTGCCCACTCCATGAACATATCAGCATGGTTACAACGGAAGCATATATGCAACTGCTTTAACAGTCACCAGCCCTACATAGCTACACCCACACAACTTTCTGAAACGAAAAGAGAAGCGAAAAATAGGAGCACGGTTACTGAACTCGATGCCCACTAGCTCGCGGTTCTCTCCATGCTGTTGGTCCTAGCGTTCTCCCGCATCTTCTCCACGATGTGCCGCCCCTTCTCCACCTGCCGCCGCTTCTCCTCCAGCTTGTCCCCGACCTTCTTCTTCAGGTCCAGCAGGCTCCGCCTCCCGCTCCTCCGCTTACCGTCATCTCCCAACGAGGCCACCGCTGATGCCTGCTGCTGCTGCTCCCCTGCAGGTATGATGGCCCTCGGCGACGTGTACATCGGGGACCCTGACCTGCTCTCCATAGTAGCGTCCTCCTGGAGCTTTTCTGCTGACAGCAGTGGTTTTCACAGCTCGTTGGTCGAATCGGGATGTGGAGTAGAGGTTTCAGCAGCTGGGGCCAAGCGAGACTGCGCATGGGATGATTCCACTGCAGGGTCTTCGCCTGACTCGTCGATGGATCTCAGCGACGACTCCTCGCTCCCGGCCGAGGAGTCCCGTAAACTAGTCACAGAGTTCTTGATACTAGAGTCAGCCTTGGGATTTCTGGTACTAGCGTCAGCCTTGGGATTTCTGGTAATAGCGTCAGCCTTGGCACCAGCAGCTTCCTCGGGCTGGGCTGGCGAAGCGGCTGTGGCATGGCTCCTGGTCTCGGTGGGCTCGTGGTTGAGCCAGATGTATGGTCCGTCCTTGACAGGCACCCAGTCATCCTTCTCTGAAACCATCCATGGCATGGGGATGCTTTCACAGTTTGGAAGCACCAAGTTATCGCGCAGCGAAGCCTAAACAGTGTGGCATGCTCCACAGTTAGACGTGTGAATTGGCAAAGAAATGTGCATGTTTCGAGGAATTGTTGTATTATTACCTTGATTCTGTTACCGATAAGTGAAGCAATGCGATTGTTGGTGATTTTCCTATCCCCAACGGAAGATTCCAAGTCCCACTCTAGATCAGGCATCACCGTGAATCCATACCAGAGTTGATCCGATGGAGGGGGCTTCAGATGTACTCGCAAGACACCCCTGACAGATGTAATTTTTATCGCTAGAGAAAGTGGAACCTGCACAAGACGAAAATCTAAGGCATGTTTGAAATGTTTCTATCGATACTATAAACAGCTTAAGCTGACATCTTTTTATGCTTCTACCAGGCAGATAAATACATATCAAGCCTACTAACTTGACACGCGCATACAATATACGTAGGAAAGCAGAAGACATGAATGGAAAATCGGAGACAACAAAGAGGAGAGCAAACCTGCGAGACATGATCGGCTATTGAATGCAACATAGTTTTCAACCTTGATATATAAGTTGACGTCCATCCAGTGCTCTTGGGGTGACTAGCATCTGATACAAAAGATATTGTCATGATAAATGATCACTCGACGTAAATACAACAAATAATAAATGAATGTACAGGAAACCATTGCACAAGACTGCTCAATAGAAGACTGTCAACCTAAGTTCGGATGCAAGCCTAAGATTCATAATATACCCTATGAATGTCTACCTGAAGTCTGTTACAGGTACACATAACCAACACAAGAACATGCCAAAGACACTGAAGATAGAACCTAATCAGGCCATTTTGCAGAGAGATAATGGTACTTTTTTTTCTCTTGTCCTTTTAAGAATTATTTGGTCATTTGGTAGAACAAGCATATACAAAGAGTCCAAAGAAGAACCTAACATGCGTGAATAAAAATTCAAGTTTAAACAGACCTGCTTCTTCTTTTTCTTCCACTGAAGAGTCTGAGTTCCGTGAACCTCTAAATTGGTTACCATACTGCTCAATACTATCAAGAAGCTCTGAATCGACCTCCCCATTAGAGTCTGTTCCAAAGTTGGTTTTCATGAGGTCCTTTTGTAACTCTGGTTCTCAACCTCAAGCCTCGTTTTAATGTGCAATAAAATTCCGCCGGAGTATTCAAAATCAACTTCAAAAGCCCACAGCTCATTCAAATCCAGTGGAAGGACTCTCAACGCATGCACATAAGGTGGGAGTTTTCCTAGACTGAAGTCCGTAAGTGTAATTTCACCCACGTACGCTGGGGTCCTCATGCTTGATAATGTTCGCTGCATAAATGGAAATCAATAAACAAAAAGAAAGAACAATAAGACAGATTTCTACTTGAACGTGAGCAGTATAGCTAACCTGAATACGTGTTTTGATGAACTTGTTTATCTCATCGTTCATTTTAGCATCGAAAAAGAGCCGTGAGGATAGAAGGTTCCAACAAAGTGTACCTTCATCTACAACTTTATCATCTGCATTTACATCAGGAAAAGCTGGAAGCTGTCCAGCATGACTACTCGAAGGAGGAGTTGGGGCACTTGGTTTCGATGTATCGTGTGATGAGCTGCTACTGAACTTGTCCTCTTGTGAACCTATTAAGGCTTCAATAAATGGTGCACCCTGATAGCTGCGTATTTTATCCAACATCTTCTTTTCTCCTTGTGTGGATGATCCCACACTTGTTTTACCATCTGCAGGAACCTTTGTAGATGCCTTTTTCGCTAACTTCTTGAGGAAAAGACGGACTTTGGAAGACCCGTCCGTCTTTATTTCACTGTCCATAACGTCATGATCCTCAGCTGAAAGTACTGTGGGCTTCAGGAAACATGGGTACTCGGAATTTAATGATGATATGTAATTAGAGAACTCTTTGCTCAACTTAGCATGTCAATTCAATTTCTCCTTGTCAGCAGTAGCTGCAAGACGAAGTGCTTTACACCACGATTCCTTCTCCCATGAAGTCTCAGCATAAAGAAAGCACACCTTGCTTCCATTATAGATCTCAGATTCCTGGCTTTCCAATTTTATCGGATACCTCTTAGTCCTGAAAATAAGCAACAGCAGTACTATTACATATAGGCTGGAGTATAGATCCTACGCAGCCAAACAGCTTTATTAAAGGCACATAAAGTTGCTTGGCAGACACTTCAACTTGCCCTCTAAAATGTATGTAGTTACTACAGGAGTTCCTTCAAATTCAAAAAATGTGTACTTAAATCATTATCTTATTTTAACATGTATACACGATTTACATTCAAACCAAAGCATTCAATGCAAAAATCAAATATACTTCTCAAATTTGTTTGATACAAGGTAAGGAAAGGTATTGTCTCCAAGAAATTAACTAGTTTGTACCTCTGCACCTAGAAAGAGAGAAAAGGTGCTTTCTTGATGAATGCTAAGCATTTCTTTAACTATTCAATGGTAAGCATTTCAATTTGTATAGAGCACTAACCATTTGCGTGAAGGAATACTTGATGCAGAAACAGCAACAACCGAGCAATTCAAAAGCTCAATCACTGAGTCAGGGCCATCAGGACCAGACAAACAAAGTGAGTGCCCTTTGATTTTAGCCATCTTCTTTACAGGCAAAACCTCCACAATAATCTTCTTTTCCTTAGTCTCTTTGAGGCCTCCACTTGATAAGCGCTCATTACTAACTTTCGGTAGCTTTTCTGGCTCTAGTATCCACAGAGAGCCCTATCAACATACGGCAGTAATGTAAATAGGCTTGATCATTAGCAAAATCGAAATGAAACGCAAATTCCAACTTCGTAAGGCCAAAGAAATTTGATGAGAAGTATATGAAAATTTATTTAAGCCCTCCACGAGCCAAATTCATTTTGCATATGTTTTCTTTTACCATCGTATTGGCAATCTAAGTTGTATAGTGCACATTCATTTATACAGTCCACGCCTGGATAACAGAACTAGTGTAACACTGTGCTACGGAGGCAAAGGAAATTCTGATGTAAACATAGTTACTGGGCAAGATGCAATGTTCAGTTAGAAGATAAAAGTATTGCTATTACTTGTGACTAAGGTTGACCCATATGTATCTTGGTCAACGGTAAGCCTTTACCAGTTCTGATAAATCAGAGAAAAAATTCTTATACTCATGGTCAAGGATCTTAAGCAAGTATCGTATTCATAGACCTCTTGATATAACAAGCTAAGGAATTCTGTACTCGATTACATGTGCAACCCCAAATCATTTGATATGTGTCATTCCATTCTTCAGATTAAAGTAAGTCAAAAAGAACATTTAGTTGATACCATACAAGAAAGAGATATTGAAATGTATACTTGAAGTATTTTTGTTCTAAGTTTCTGACATGGGTAGACCTAAACGTAGGCGTGGTAAAGGATACCATCCCAATCCAGATGTGTATGTTGTCAGAACCGATTAAAAGCTCTAGGAAGCTAACTAGTATGCACATATGACATGTATGAACAGAACGTCGCAATTTGAACTCACGGGCTACATCTACATGATTACCTAGTTACACACACAATTAGGACTACGTGTATGGGTCATAAAAAGAGGAACGACAACCTAACTCGAGGATGTAACAATCATCTTAAAACGCTAAGTACATGAGAATAATCGTGCGCATAATTATCAGAAGTAGCTCACTGCCCGCTACCCAGGAAAGATCCAACTGCAAAGACCGCATATAGGCACGTATCAAATCTCGACGCTAACCCCGGTCGATATCACAGCTCAGCCACTGCAACAAATTAGGAGTTTAGGGTGATGGGCACAGAGCTAGCATGAGCGCTCATGCATGCTAGAATGTACAACACAGTGCAGTTCCTCCCCACCAAATCAACAGCCATCCAACAGAGAGCTAGCATGAGCGCACAGATCTACGCTTTCCAGTCAACGCTAATCGAACAATGCAAACACTGCATATTAGCATAAGCTACATTGGCACCAGGGATCCAAAAGTACCAACCCTGAACGCAAACCATTGTCGATCCCCCGGCTCAACCACTACTATCTGAGAGTTTCGGGTGATCCTAACGAAAGCACATTGTAGTTTGGGGGACAACCAAAACAGTAACCCAGCTTTTCCCCAAATTCAACTACTAGTGTAGTTGGGGGGACAACCAGCTCCCCACAAATCAACACGAATCCAACTACCCAGGCATAGCCACTACCCAGCTACACGCGGCTCCATCCAGCATCCGACCATTGGAGCACGCAAATCCCTAATCCCCCCCACTGATCCGAGCTCCGGAACAGTTGCCGCGCTCGCAGGGGCCGAATCGGGAAGCGGAGTTAGGGGGAGCGTGGTACGACGCGGGGGAGGCTCACGCACCTTCTTCTCGTAGGGGAACGGGCGCTCGCCGGGGAGCTCCTCAACGGCGTCGGGCTGCGCTGCGGAAGAAGAGTCGTGGTGGCGGCGGAGGCGGCGCACGAGCCAGAGGAGCGCGGCGGCCTCCGCGGCCGCCAGCGCCAGCAGGCCGAGGACGAACCCCACCAGGAAGCCCACCGCCATGGGCCCGGCCTCGTCGGCGGCGAGTTCCGGGGAAGGGAGGGAGGGAGGGGCGGAGTGCGAAAAGCGTAAAGGCGCGGGGGTTCGCGGCGTGGGGCGGAGGGTCACTTTTCTGCCGAGCGCGTCGACGGTGGTTCGCGGCAGCTGGACGGAGACGATGACGCGCGGGCCCGACGCGGGCCTGGGCCCACGCGTCGGCGGTTGGGAGCTGCGGGGTGGTTCAGCTGATTAACGCGTCGGTTTCTTGGAATCTCTCGGTGACATGGACACGGATCACGACGGTCGCTCGCGAAACTATTCATCACCAAAGGAGCGAGTCTGTCAGATCCGGAAGATCTTAGCCGTACAGAATGTGAAATCCAACGTCCCACATGCTTTCAATGTTGTATGATGTGCACCTTCAGCAAATTACGCAAATTAACTGCTCCCAATCCCCTAACCCGCGCGATCCACAAAAACTGTCAGAAAATGAGACTCAAATTTTGAATTTCTGACAGGAAATTTGTCATTTTTGTACAGGCGCGTACGATGTCATTTCGGCGCGAAAAACAATACGGTGGTGCGTACCATGGTCATGTACGTGCATGATTTTTTTCAAATTTTTTTGATGAGTTTTCAAATTTTGAATTTTTTTTGCTCATAACGGAGCATATGAGCCCGAGCTCCAAAGTGAATATCCGAAACATAAGTATATTCCTTGAGGTTGCATTTTACAGCTGAAATTTTTGAAAATGTTATGTGGCAACTACATTATGTCCAAAAACAGAGCATGCAATTCAATACACAACTCCGAAATAAGCTGTATATATATCTTGTTGCAGGTCCACAAAGAAGTTGAAGACTAAAGTATCTGTGTATCCAGTTCTAGGCTTTCTATACCAGATTGACCTTATATCAAACACTCGCACATCTTCACACTATATATCTTCGTATGGAGTTAACCAATGTGGCATGCCGGTGTCATCGATGGTGTGATGTGAAGAAAGCGAAGTCAGGTTGGTGTGCTCCGACCTGCTTCAGCCATGACGCCGCCGCCCAATGGAGCTCAGACAACCTCCCGGTGTCCGAGGATCCTGGCCTCCTCCACAGATCGCCTTCCATCCTGTATGTCGCCAGCCCAAACGGCGAGAGGTCCGCGGTCTCGCCACCGTCGTCTTCCGGACCGCTATGTATGTTATCTGGTTCAGAGGTCATACAAAATTACTGCACTAACATAGTTAAATTTGAATGAGTTGCTGGATGACCATGCAAATTACTACAGTAGCATAGCGGAAGAGAAAATGTTGTTCACATGCCCTTTATCATGTGTGTGACAGATGGGTAGTCAAATATAGTACCTTGGAAAACCGATGAAATAGAATGGTAGGTCAGGAAGCATGCAGAGATGCCCTTGAGGTTGCCATGAGCAGGGATATGATAGATAGGGTACCTGATCAGAGACAATTCGATGCAAAATATATCAGAATCTCTCAGCTGGCCCCAATAATTTGCATTAAAGCAGAGCAGCCAAGTGATCTGTAAAACCAGGCTGATTGAATGGTCGATCATATCACGATGCCACGGACATCCAGCTCGATGGCGAGAGCTCCGCGCTCCTGAGCGACATCAGACATGGATAATCTTGCGCCAGCTCCGACACCTGTTAGATCATCAAACAACCGACGATCAGGATCCCAGACAGACCAATTCGAAGCAGGACAAAGCAAGCAATGGCGAAGATCGGCACCTTGTGAGACAGTGGCACCCTATCGTATGGCGAGTCCCACTCCCAGTACTGGAAGTTCAGGTACCCCCTCCGCTTCGACGACGAGACGGCGGCACCATCGTACGCTGAATCCTCGTCGTCGTCCAACGCCGCGTCCCATGACCCTGCAAACCTCTCCCCGCCGACGCCGCTGTCGTCGCTCCAGGAATCAGTCTCGCTCCCCGTGCTCCTGCACATGCGCTTTCATGCAATGGATCAGCAAACGGATTCTGCAGTTTGTACTAAGAAAAGGTTCAGATTCTCAGTAGTACTACAACCAATTGATTACCTAGAGACAGCGAGGCTAGTGATGGGCCTGGTGGCGGTGTATAGCTGGACGGCGGAGAGGTAAGGGACGAAATGCTGCGTGACGATGTCGCCGCCGGTGGCGCGGCGGAGGGGCACGGCGAGGCCGTAGGCGCTGCTCTCGGCGTAGTGGTTCCACAGGTCGGCCAGGGCGAAGTACTCCACCGCCGTCGTCGTGTCCTCGTTCTTCCTGTCGGCCAGTTGCCACACGCTGCTTGGCCCTTGGAAACGGTCCTGCCAACACCACACAAAAGACTGATGAAACTGTTAAGCAACCAGCGGAACAGAGCACTGAAAAAATGTCCATGAATAGATGGGAGAGAGAGGAGGACGTGTGGCTGGATGGATCGACCTCGTACCATGGTGGCGGAGCGCCATGGCAGCCGGGGCGTGGCGGCGCGGAGGAAGGCCTCGAGGTTGCTGCTGCTCTCCATCCTTGGCATGCAGGCAGGCACTGATCAACCTGTCTATGCTCTTGTCTTGCGACCGATCGACCAAGAACTGAATCTAAGACGGGAGGAAACGCCCGGCTGAAATAGCAATTGATCGTAGCAGCGGGGGTGGAATTGTGGTGTGGTGTGATCGGATAGACGCTAGGGGAATGGTGGTGTGGTGTGATCGGATAGAGGAAGGGGAAGCTCATCCACAGCATTGAATTCAGCAATCCGTTTATCCATGCAGATATATGAGCCAGCCAGAGGCCAGAGCTAGCTGCTAGCAGATCAGAGGAGGCGCGTGGACTGTAAATTAATTCGTTGGGAGGAAGAAGAAGACCCGGCTGTGGGCATTGGAGGTAGTGCCAGCTGATGGCTGCATGCATGTGGCTGTGGGACAAAGCTAGATTCGGTGGCGGTGGTGGTGGAGATCTAGCACACTATGCTGTCTCAGGCTGGACGTCGGGGCCGAGCTTTTTGGCTCGGCCCGAGTTTTCTTCGGCTCGCCCCGAGCCTGGCTCGGCTCGCTAGTACGATGAACCGGGCCGAGCCCAAATACTTGGACCGCAGCGAGCTTTTGGCTCGCCCAGCTCGGCTCGGTCCAGCCCGGTGGCTCGGCGAGGACGACGACCACCGTGGATGCGTCGACGGAACCTCCAGGGAGCACGTCGTGGACGAGTCCGTTGGTTGCGTGTGCAACGAAGCCGTTCACTCGCCGCCTCGCGTCCTCGGTGTATGCAGCGAAGTCCACGGTACGCCGCGGTGGCCATGAACTCTGGCCGCAGCACGTCGTGCCGCTCGACCTGCACGCCGCAAGCGAAGGACATCTGCGTCAGGCTGTCGAGCCAGCCTACCAGGTCCGCCTCCGCTGCGCCGTGCAGCTCGTCGAGCGACACGGCCCCGAGGAAGCCCAGGAGCTCCTGATGCGTGTCGCCCGGGCGCCGGCGGCCACCAGCGCGAGCGCCGCACCCGCGTGGATGGACAGCAGCGAGACGACGAAGTTGCTTCCCGCGCCAGCGGCTGCTCCGCAGGTCGTCTCCGTCGCCGCCGCTCCGTAGGTCGTCGCCGTCATCACCGCTCCGCAGGTCGTCGCCACTCCGCACACCGCCGCTTCTCCTCTCTCTGCCGCGCTTCTGCTTCCTGGGATGGTGGCCCCACATGGCAGTGACATACGGCGTCTGGCTCGTGAGCCGACCGAGCTTCACCAAGCCATGTCAAAGCTTGGGCCGAGCCCAGTTTTCCAGCTCGCCGCTCCAACGAGCCGGACCGAGCCGAGCTCACAAAGAGTGAGCTAAAGCATGGCTCGCACCGAGCCTAGACCGAGCCAGCTCGTGTCCAGCCTGAATGCTGTCGTTGCTGTCCACACAGACATTTTGGAACAGTGTAACAGTGGAGGATAAAATTTTGTACACATCATATGGATGAAGTCTTTGTGTACACGAACAAATTGACCCGGTCTATGGAGTAGGACCATGCACATAAATCAGAAATTCAGATGAGATCAAGGAAAGGTATATATATTTTGTGTGGATAAGTGACGGAAAAACTGTTAAAAATTCTGATAAATGAAAATGGTCTCTCTAATACTCAGCTGACTGAGAATTAGGTTAATTCTCAGTCAGCTGACGTCATCAGGCGGTGGCTGGTGGCCTCGCTCGGTTAATGCGCGCGCTACGTCTAGCTTCCTGCTGCGCCTGTCGCGTGTGCTGCCTATGCTACTGTTACTCGCATGCATGCAGCCTAGTTACTGTTGCTCGCTCGGCATGCAAAAGCCTAGCTAGCTAAGCTCGCTCCTAGCTTTGCTAGCTGGCCGGTGCATGCACCACGAAAAATGTCAAGTGTTATTTCTCTAATCATAGATTTGTTGATGTTAATATTGTAACAAAGTACAAAATTTATCACCCTGCGTAAGAAAAAATACAATTACAACAAAAAAATCTACAATTTTTTGAAATAAATGAATAATACGTTTATGCTATATATTGATTTTCAACAAAAAATCACCAACTAATAAATTATTTGTTGCGACTAAAAAATCTCAATGACAACCGCACTTGCAACTAAAAAATCCATCTGCAAGAAAAAATATAATATCGGTTTTAACTGACAAGATTCTCAATTATATCTTCACTTGCAATTGATAAATACTCTATTTGAAACCCCACTTACAACTGAAAAAAAATCTCTCTTGCAAGTGCAGTTGCAGCTGGTTAAAAAAATCAGTTGCAAGCGAAGATGCAACTGGCTTAATGCATATAGAAAGTCTCAGTTGCAAGTGTAGTTGCAATTAACTTGATAAAAACAAATAAAAAATAACAAATATAAATTATTAAACATAAAAATAATATTTAAAATAATAAAACTTAGTTGCAAGTGCAGTTGCAACTCGTTTCCAGACAAAAAATAAAAATAATTAATTAAAAACTAAAAGTAAAACAAAAAACATTTAAACTAATAATACAAAAACTCAGTTGCAAGTGTAGTTGTAACTGGCTTAAAGCATGGAGAAAATCTCAGTTACAAGTGCAGTTGCAACTGGTTTCCAAACAAAAAATAAAAATAGTTAAAATAAATAATTAAAACAAAAAAATATTTAAAATAATAATTCAAAATATAAACACATAAAAAAAATAAAAACAACTCGCTAAAACAGGCTTTCAAAACATGGTGAATCTCCAGTTGCAACTCGCTCACAAAAAAACTCAGTTGGAAGTACGGTTGCAACTGGCTTATAGCAACGAGTAAATCTCAGTTGCAAGTGGTTTCCAAACAAAAATAAATAAATAATAGTTATAATAACAACTAAAAAAATAACTAAAAATAATAAAATGAAATAAAAATACAAAAAATAAAACATAAAAGAGAAAAACATCTAAGCTGGGCTTCCAAAACACAAGGAGTATCAGTTGCAACTAGAGTTACAACTCGCTTGAAAAAAAGAACTCAGTTGCAAGTGTAGTTGCAACTGGCTTACACACAAAAAATAATAAATATAATTAAAATAAATAATTAAAAATAAAAATATATTTAAAATAATAATATAAAAACTCAGTTGCAAGTGTAGTTGCAACTGGCTTTAAACGTGGAGAAAATCTTAGTTGCAAGTGCAGTTGCAACTGGCTTCCAGACAAAAACAAATAAAAATAATTAAAATAAATAATTGGAAACAGAAAATATTATTTAAAATAATAATACAAAAAATAAGAAACATAAAAAAGAGAAAAACAACTCGGCTAAAAACTGGCTTCCAAAACTCGGTGAATCTCAGTTACAACTGCAGATGCATCTCGCTTGAAAAAAAAAAGAACTCAGTTGCAAGTGGAGTTGCAACCGGCTCACAAAAAACCTCAGTTACAAGTGATGTTGCAACTGGCTTGTAGCATCGAGTAAATATTCGTTGCAAGTGCAGTTGCAAGTCGCTTCCAGACAGAAATAAGTAAATAATAGTTATAAGAACATTTAAAAAACAAAAATAATAATGAAAATAAAAATACAAAAAATAAAACACAAAAAGAGAAAAACATCTCAACTGGGCTTCCAAAACTCGGGAGTCTCAGTTGCAACTACAGATGCAACTCGCTTGGAAAAAAAGAACTCAGTTGTAAGTGCAGTTGCAACTGGTTTATAGGCTCGAGAAAATCTTAGTTGCAAGTGTAGTTGCAACCGGCGCAAAAAAAACTCATTCCCAAGTGCAGTTGCAACCGACTTATACTCGAGAAAATCTCAATTACAAGGGCAGTTGTAACTAGCTTCCAGAGAAAAAAGAGGCAAATCTCAGTTGCAACCTGAAAAACATAATAACATAAAATAAACAAAAAACAAAAAGGATACATTTCAATTGAAACTTGCTTCTAGAGTTGGTAAATCTCATTTTGATAAGATAAACATACAAACATAAAAAATATAGCAAAAACAACGAATGATAAATAGTCGTCTGCCGAGACGAAAGCCATCAGAGATAATAAAGTCAACCTCCATTGGAGGAAAACTCATATTCCTTTACTATGGCAATCTCCTAATGAATATCACATACAACCTAGTTTATATTGTTGACACAAAAATGTCTTTTGCAAAAACCCTCCTCAGACTAGAATTTTACGGCGCAAAATCGTATGATTAGCGTGTTGGCAGAGTGCTAAGCTACGCTAACTTAAATATCAATCATATGAGAATTAGCAAAACAATTTTACATGTAACACATGACAAACATGAGGCGTAAAAAGTTAACAATTGTCAAAGACACGGCAGCAATAAGCAAAGACACCGGCCTGCGGCCAGCAGGCAGCAGCCCAGCAGCACGGGCGAAGGAAAAATGAAGTCGCGGTGCTGTACAAACAAACACAGCTAGGCAAAAAGGCTAAACAATGGCTGCACTAATCTTATCGTCCAGAATCTAACGGTGGATAAGGTGACTGAGATTTAAGCTAATTCTCAGTCGACTGAGAATTAGCAAAACCGAATGAAAATCCAAGTTATCCATGTAGATTGATCGATTAGTAGTGTACCCAGAGCTACATATATAGCTACGTAGCTGTGGGCGTTGGAGGTAGTGCCGATCGAAGCTCTATCAGCAAACTAATGGCTAGCTGCCGGACAAGATCCAAAAGCACTAGATATGTTCTCGAAAAGTCTAAGTGTATCCCGGGCTACATGTAGCCTGTTTCTTGAAAAATTTGAAAACGCCATTTTTAAGTTCCAAAAAGTTCTGAAAAAAATCTATATAATGGTAATGATATTTACTCTGTTTTTATGTGTTTACTCAGTCTTTGAACCTTTTCAAATAAGTATTTTAGGATGGCATCATTTTCGAGTAGATATTTCTTACACCCGAGGTCCAGTGTTCCTATTACTTTAAAACATTAAAAAAAATTCAAAAATATGAAAAAAAACATTTTTGTTCTCGATGATGTAGCCTATAGACGTGCAAAATCAAAATGGGAATACATTATATTCTACATAAACGAAAACTACAAATTTACAGCTCTTATATAGTTTACAATGCATAGTTTCAAATCTCCCAATTTTGTCATTTTTGTGCAGATCATTATATAAAGAATTTTGCATCGATATTTTGTACACCGGTAGTATACATCATTGAGAATTTCGGCGCTATTTTGTCCGCCGGTGCTAAAAAATAATCCTATTGGCTCAGGGGGGGCTAGAGATTCCCTGTACAGGGAGTATGTGGTTGTTAAAATGCTATTCTGAATGCCTGAAAGCTGAGGTAAATCAACAACAACAGATTCTACCATCAAAAAATTAATTGGAACCGGTGCCCCAAATAGTTTTTTGTAGTGTTCTGAAATAAAGAGACTTTTAAATTTGACTCACCCACAATTGTACCCTCGTCTAGTATACGCTTTTTGCTATGTTTGCCATTAGCAATTAGATGAAAATATCTCGTATTATCACCACCTTCTTGAATATGCTTAACTTTCGTAGACTGGGCCCATTTGATCTCTTCATCGCGTCCTAACCTTATAAGTTAACACCACAAAATAGTCACGGTAATTCAACTTTGACAGAGTTTTGTCCGGATATGCGCAAGAGTATGTACATGTGGAGTGATTACGTACCAGCTTAGCAAGCTAGGGCAGTAATAGACATAGTTGTGCGATTCTTTTCTTTGTAAGATTTAAGACCTTCGATTTCTACATTATATATTTATTTATGTTATAGAGTCTCTGTGAGACTAAAATTACTCAAACCAAAATCTTCAAGTCCGAAGGAGAACAAGTATCCAATTCAACTCAATCTCAGCTAACACAATCACAGACAACATAGTATATTATAATTTCTTATATTGATGAAGTTACAAATTTATGGAAATAAAATTACTTAACAACAACAACAACTTGTAACAACAACATGGTATATCATAGATTGTAGCATGCTTATTGTTTATCTTGGTTGCTTATCAGACGCTGCTGGTACGACCCTTGTTGTGAGTCGTTTCATTTCATGACACGGTTGACGAGAACAGATAGGATGGCCATCCTCTTCTCGGCCTCGTTTCCCTTAGATATCTCGTCAACTTTCTTCTTCATCTCACCATGGCGACACCTGTCGCAATTCCATATTGTATGCTTCTCTTTGGCCTCCTTAAGGAAGGTTCGTACGTCGGCGAGGTTGAAGTGGGCAAAGTCCCGATCTCCGCATGCGGCCTCAAGTTTTCGATGGGCATTTTGCATATCATTGCTGCAGCCCGTAAAGCAGAGCAAATCTTCATCAGACAAGTCTTCGTAAACGACCTTTTGATTAGCCGCGACACTGGATGCAGAAACGATGCTTCCCATGGTCGCCCGGACCATTAGCCCTGCCATAGAGCGTGCGTCAGTGTCGTCTCCCTTGATCATTATTGACGAGAGGGTGGAGATGCAAGTCGCCGGGAAGGGAGAGCCGGTGCACGTCTTCTTCACGTTCTCGTTGTTGCCATCACCATTGGCGAGGGACACGACACTAACGAGGATGAAGACGATGAAGAAGGACACAATAGACGATGTTACCATATTTGATGGGTTGATCGTGGAGCTGGTTCTTGGTTGGGTCTATAGCTAGTTATTCCATTCGTCTATATATACATGCGGGCACCACTAAATATAGATAAGCATGTCGCAGGCATCGAGCGGGGTGAACCGTACGTACGTGGCGACAACTAATGGGTGGTTGCATGTCTAGCTGAAATAATTTATCTGTTTTACAAAAACAGTTGCTTTGCTTCAATTTTATCTTTTTCTTGTTTGCATAAAATCCCATGCACAAAAAATTATATCGAATATTGCACAAGGAATGTTGAGTGATAATTTGCTACCCATACACCGCACATCATAGATACCCATTTTAGCTTGTTTACCTAGTAGAACATGTATTCTTGGTGTACAAAACTGGTTTCGGAATTGTCAAAATATTACTATTTGTTAGCATTTTTTAGGGTTGAATTTTACGTTGACTATAAAAACAATCGTTACTAATGGAAAAACAGAGAAAAAAATTCAAATCACTTTCTAATACTTCTAATGCATTCGAAACACGTCACACGAACACGTCCTCATATACCCGCGGTGCCGGGCGAGATACTCAGCAACTCGCCCCGCAGGAGACCTGCTTCCAGCGCGATACGCAAGACAGTAAGCAGACACTTTTTAGTACAATTGGGAGACCTCTTGACGTTGTGCAGCAGCAATTTTCTCTTAGTACAAAACCAAGGTGATCGAATCCAAGAGGAATCAAAAGTGCTCAGAAGGTTGTCAGTGGCGTCGTTTACGATTACGGACGTGGAACCTGCACACAGCACAATCAAAGTATTTTGCCCCAACGAAACAGGAACGTTGTCAATCTCCCCGGCTTGCTGAAAATAAAGGATTAAACGTATGGTGTGGAAAACAATATTAATTGCAGAAAGTAAAAAGAGCAGATGTTTGTAGTTGGTGGTTTTATCAGTGTAAAAGAATGGACCGGGGTCCACTATTTAGATAGTTAACATGTTGGGTAAACAAATTACAGCTGGCAATTGACAAATTGTGAGGACATGACAATGTAATATATGACATGTTGATTACTATGAGATTTATTTGAGCATTACATCATAATACATAGACTGCTATCCAACTGCATCTATGACTAATAATACACTGCCAGGTTAACATCCGTTTCCCCCGTTGGTATTAGGTTGCAAGAAACAGATAATTGCATTAATGGGATGGCGATGTCTTGACATCATGGTCACCGACTTATTTTTTTCAACGTCTTCGACTTCTCCGGGTTGCTGCTTCTACAGGCGTCTGGTTTTTGTCATGCTTTTCCGACATGATCTTTGCTACGCCGGAGACTCAACGCGGCATCGAGTTATGCTCACCATGTGCTGTAGAGAGACGCAAAAAAGAAGATGGTGCTAAAATTTTGAATAAGCTGTGTGTTATTTCCTTTTCTTGTAAGGCTTTTCCTATGAGGACTGGTTTCAGATAATATATAATCCCTTTGACTTATCTGCATAAAAAGGGCTAACATATATAGTGCTCGTGCGATCGATGGAGATTCAGATTCAAAGCTAGCGCATGTATCGGAGTCGAAACGAACACGAACAGCTAGCTAGTAGTTCCATCCCGACACGTCCAATCAATGCATGCATATACGCTCTTATCTTGCAGTCGAGGAAGGCCTCGTGAAATTTGACAAAATTAACCCTTTTTTGAAACTTCAGCCAAAAATAACCCTTTTTTCAAAAAAAATCGAAATCTAACCCTTTTGTGTGGCTCCCGCCGCTGCGGCGCCACACATGCAGGTGCAACGCCCCAGCCTGGGGCGCCACACCTCTGCCAGCGGGGCATGGCGGGCCCCAACCTTGGTTAAGTAGCGCCGGCGCGTGGGGCGCCACACCTTCATGTGTGGCGCCGGGGCTTGGGGCGCCACACCTGCCACCAAATCGAGCCCGAGCCCTCCCGTACCCGCCACGCCCCTCTATTCCTCTGTTGAACACAAGAGAAGAAGGGAAGAGAAGAATGGACGCGGCGGCGGCGGCTCCCCCTATCCCCTGTTGAACCCCTCCCCCTGGCGGCGGCGGCGGTCCCCCCCCTCTCCCCCTGTTGAATCCCCCCCCCTTTGCCAGCGGACCCTCTTCTCCCTCTCTCATTTCTCCCCTGCGGCGGCGGCTCTCTCCCTCTCAAATCCGCACCAAAACCGGCCGGATCCTTAGGGATTTCGTCTCCCCTTTGTTCCTCAAGGTAAGCTCCTCCGTTCCTCTCAATTTCATCCAGTAGGTTTTTCGTATTTGTCCCGTTTTTGGAACCCTAGGTGAAATTGTAGTTCATTCTAGAGTTCGAAATTAGTATGGCATGAGGCTATATTTTTTATCCTTAGCATTTGTATGGCACTTGTAATGGTTTGTTAATCATGTGGAGTGTTTATTTAATTTTTTGAATTAATTCGGTATAGATGTGTATATGAGAACCATGTGTATGTGAGGTGTTTTTGTGGATGTAATTTTGGTTAGCCAATGGATGTGGATGTAAATTTTATATGTGGTGTATGTGTGGATGTGGTAGATGTTCTATATGAGGTTGAAATGAATATTGAAAAAATATTGAAAGTTCTATCTCTTACTAGTGGTTGTTTTTTAAAATATGTAGGATGGAACTTCTCGAAGAACAATATGATAAAAAGCACCGTGCGAAAAAGATTGCGGAGGGAAAGGTAATTTGTAATGTTTTGCATATTTTAGATGTTAGTTCATATTTCTATTCGGCATGGACATTGTTGTTGTAACTTGTAATTTTTTTTAGGTACTTGCCCCCCTTCGTCTTCGGTCTCACGAGGCCTCCTTGCAAGTTGGTGAGAAGGGCATGCCGTACGACGAGAGGTACACCGAGTACATCGAGAAGCTTGGACTCCTTCCATTCATCCAGCTCGTGTCTCGGTCCACGCCAAATTTCAATCCTTCGGCCATCACTGCTCTTGTTGACCGTTGGAGGCCGGAGACACACAACTTTCACCTCCCCACCAGGGAGATGACGGTGACTCTTCAGTACGTCTCGATGATCCTGGCACTCCCCATCACGGGCAAACCTGTGTGTTTTAGCACCGAATCTGATGGGTGGCGCGACAAGATGTTCAGCCTTATAGGGGCGGCTCCTCCAGAGAAGGAAGACTCTAGTAAGGATAGACTCTCCGCTGGCGCCTCATATGTTTGGATCAGGAAAAACTTTGCTAAGTGTCCTGAAGGGGCTGATAAAGTGGTCATTCAGAATCATGCACGCGCATATGTGTGGTACGTGATCACGAGGACTTTGTTTGCTGACAGTAGTGGGCGGAACGCTCCTTGGATGTGGCTGAAGGCGTTAACTCGTTGGAAGAGTAAACAAAGCTGGGGTACGGCTGCGCTTGCTTACTTGTACCGACAGGTAAATATTGTTATCTTGTTTTCTTTCGTGTGAGTGCAAAACATATGAGATTCTAACATGTGTATCTATATGTGCAGTTGGATGATGCATGTCGTAGGTTCGGCGGTGAGGCCGGTATTGGTGGTCCAGTGCTCCTGCTTTCGGTTTGGATGTGGGAACACTTCTCAGTTGGACGGCCGGAGGTTTTGCAATGGAAGCCTTGGAACGACCATGACCATCCCCAGAGGCTTCGGGACGCTACATGGGCGTACAAGTGGGACAGGGTTGAGGAGTTCACCGGTGACCAAACCAAAGAGTATTTGCGGTACACCAACGAGTTCAACTCGCTGACCCCGGAGCAGGTAATAATTAGAATGTTTTCATTAAATCAGAAGCTATCTTAAATCCCAACTGCACATGCTGAAATGAGTACTGTGTTATAGGTGACATGGCAGATATATGGTGTCGGGGAGAGATTTGGTTGGAATGCGGAATTCCCCTAAACCCAAAGTGTCTCGAGGAAGAATATCTTTGGATGATGCAATGCCCATTGATATGCTTGTATGCCGTTGAGTTCCACCTACCACATCGTGTGATGAGCCAATTTGGGTTGTATCAAACTACACCGCCAAAGTGGATTAACACCATGTTTTCGTTGCACGAGTGAGGCTCCAAATTTTGTCTTACCAATCTTATGTGTTAGTGTAGTTACTAAATTTTCATTTGTTGACCATGTAGATTGGACCGGCGCCGGCAGAGGAAGGTGACGAAATGGGATAAACATCATAAGGACTACATCTCTACATTCAATGCCGAGTTGAAGGAGGCAACGGAAAGGAAGGTGTATGTGGGGGACCCCAGACTAGCTGTCTGAAATACCCGATTATGCTTACCACAACGATCCCGTGATCAGTCTGTCGTTGCACATAATCCGAACTGAATACCATAGTTATCATCCATTACAATACCGAATAAAAGTCTTACATAATGGTCATTTAGACCAAGTCTTACATAGGTGCCTTCGAGGGCCAAACCAAAAGAATCAGCGGAAGCTTAGGCGTAGTAGTCCACAACTCCTAACATGACTACCCGACAGGCAGCTGACTGAGGGAGATCCTTAGTTCGCATAGACGTCGCCATACTCCTCCTCGACGTATTGCTCCTCGTAATCTGGCATCGCAACAATGCCAGGGACGAAACCATTATGAGTACATTTGAATGTACTCGCAAACTACCCCAACATGAGTATGCACTAGGTTTATTCTAATTGTCAGACTTTTATTTATTTCTAAACATCTCTATATCTTTGTTAAAGCAGGTAAGGAAGATAATATAACTATCTTAAGAAGGTTCATCAATTTTATTATTTTTCTCCAAACACCTCTTTATCTTTTCGACCGTAGACCATCATGGTCCACTTTCCTCCATCAACCTCATACCGATCAGTTGGTATAGGTGACTGAAACATTTTCCACTTCACTTTTCTTTTTCCAAACTCAACACTTTTATAAAACTTGCACATAGGTCAAGGTACGGCCTCCCAACTGTCCATATCCGAGGACTTGGCTATTCGAATAGTTTTGACCCTCTACAGAGGTAGCACGCTTTTAGCCCGCATCCATCCGGTAACTCATCGTGTCTGCCACGTCTCGCCATACAAGGTGTATGCGAAGTTGAGCCACCGACCATAGTCTCTCCTTTGCTCATGCTAGTATAGGATCCTACCCATATGATAATTCCACCACATTCAGTCCAGTCCCCGTCGGCAACCCTAAGTGTGAGGACTCATATGTTTTTCCCGGTGACCACATTGATGAAGTCTTATATCCCCCTCCTTATCTTTCCATAGAGTTTGAGCGAGGACCCAGGTCAGGGGAGTTCACAAACCATCCCCTCATGCATAACGGAGTCGTCTCCGTCGATGAGGTATCCATACTAATAAGAGCAAATTATATGACTAAGCCCCGTTCCCATATTGGGGTAAATGTGGTCGCACTGGGTATCGGCTGGTTGACGTAAGTACAAAGACACATTGTGCATTTTTCCCAAATAATCTCAGTTATCCACTTCTCCAGTTCCACACCGACATCTCGGCACATCATATTTCACACAGTATTTCCAGAGGAGTTTTGAATAAAACACATTGTTTTCCATCCTATAGTTTCATATAAACTAACTTATATATCTACTTGGTGGCAAAATAATATCTATATACTTTTTGAAAAGGTTTTGTAAACCATTGCTGTAGGAGTAAAACATTTGCTTAAAGTAGATGCATATGTATTTTGGTGCAAGCTCAGAGAGTAGCTTGCCTTGCTCGGCAAAGTTCTCGGGATCTTGTTCTTGATGTTCAGCAAATTCCTCCTCCTCAGTGGTTCCGGCAACGTTCTCGTCTAATCGATAACCAAATGAATACAAGCAATCACCAAACCACTCAAGTAATACTCACAACATAACAATCATAACATCACAATTAGCTACTGCACATAGCAAACAACACAATTTGGTTTTAAGTTTAAGTATATTTGCAACTATTTATTCTATTGCAAAAAGGGCAGAATCTAGTGTAATGTGTTTAATTACACAACTTGAGTTCTGTTTGTCCTAAAAATACAAACTAAAATTCTATGGATAGCTACTGATGTGTAGAAGACAACCCAATTGGATTTGAATTCAATTGAGCTATCAATTTTCCTACACATTGAACCTAATCCAGTAGTTTAATTATCAAGTTTTGGCTACCAACTAAGTTCTGTAAATCCTAAAATTAAATCCTATTAGGGATATGTAAACATGGATAAATGTGAGCTAACTAAATTGGTTCCAAGTAATTTGGGTTAACCACTAAGCATATTTAATTGTTATAGTCCAGAGGGGTTTATCTTAAAGTCAACAACTAATATTGCTTAATTAAATCTACCAAAATTAGTGAAGCTAACACAAGGCAGTACTAAGCTAATAAAATTGGTTTGGATTTAATTGGACTAACAGAGTATCAGAAACAAACAAGTTTAGATTTTAAACCTTCTGTAGTATTTTTGATAGTGTATTTTTATTACTTAATTAAATGGAGTGAGACCAATTTGTGTGTTAGAAAATTTCATAAGCTTTTCAGAACAGTTGAGTTTGATTTATTTGGATTCCTAAATCTCTAGATATTGAATTTACAAATTCATATCAGTACTGCAATTTTCAGAGTTAATTAAATTGAAAAACTGCACTGTTCTGGATAATGTCTAAAATTCTGACATGGGGGACCCACTGGTCAGTGACACAGTGCGCGCTGGAAAAATGAATAAATCGCTGACAGTGGGGTCCGCCTGTCAGTGACACACTTAAGTGAAGCGGTAAGCTACCGTTGATCTATGATCTAAGGGCTACGGTGCGTCCACGTCGACGACGAAGGCGGCGACCTAAAAGGGGCGGCGCTGCCGCGCCGGCGACACGGGCGAGCTCGAGTTGCTCACCTGAGAGGGTTAGGGACGGCGGAGACGACGGCGATCGACGGCGGAGAGCTCGGGAAGGCCTTGGAGACAAGCGGCGCGTGCTGCGGTGGACTACAGCGTCGGGCTCGTGCTCGAGTTCTTCCGCGGCTACGGGCAGCAACTCCGGCGACGAATCTACGGCGAACCTGTGCGCAATCCAGAGGGAAAAGGTTCGGGTGAGTGTGGTGAAGCAAGTGGGAGCCAGTGCGGGGCAGAGGGGAAAGGGAGAGAGGCAGTGGCGTCGCGGCCATGTCCGACCTCGACGGCGGCAATGGCTGCGGCAATGCCCGCCCTCCTGGCGGTGCAGAGAGAAATTGGAGCGAGGGAAAGAGAGAGGGGGGGTGGAGTGCTTCTTCCAGAGGGTGCGGGGTGGTTTTTATAGGCAGGGAGGCGGTGTACGGTGGACGGGGTGCACACGGCGGCGTCCATGGCGCACCGGCGGGATATTTGCGATTACACGTCGGCGGCGGAAAAGATCGGGGCAAGCGGTGACGAGCGAGGCTCTAGAGTCTTCTAGAAGCTCTGGGCGCAGTGGCACGCGTCGGGGTGCAGAGGCTGGGCCGAATTTCACCGGCGGCGTCGTGCTCTACCGCGGCGGCATCGGGGGACAGGGAGCGGCCTCTGGTCATGGAGGTGTTCGAGCGACTGCGGCGGACGCAGAGGTGAGGTGCGTGGACGGCTGTGAGCCAAGCGCGAGGCCAGGGGGGCCAGAACGGCGGCGAATGACGCGGGATCGATAGGTGTTCGACAGCGGGGCGCGTCGGGGCGAGGGAGAGAGGAAGACGACGGCGTTTTTGCAGTTTGCCCCTGCCTCCTCTGCGCTGATGATTTTCCTTCTTCTTTCTGCGATTTACAATTTAGTCCTTCTGTTCAAAACAGAAGCACTTCTTGAATTTATTTGAGGTACTAAAACAATTTATAAAAATTTGGCAAAATTTGTGGGGCCTTCTCTTAATGTACAGAAGCTCCACAAAAATTGGCATAAAATAATAAAAATGTTTTTGAAACATTTTCTTTCATAATGTTTTACTATTTGCATTTTAATTTATTTCTATTGTTTTTACTTTTGAAATTTAATATAAATTAAAAAATATTATTTTGAAAGGGAAAAGGAGTAGGAATTAAATGGGAGTGTTTACATTACCACTCCACTAACTTTTGTTTGAAAATTTCCAAGTTATCACTTGGACAAGTGGTGGATATACTTGTCCTCTTTTTTATTTGTCTTTATTTCTTTTTATTTAGATTCAACCAAACAACATCAATCAAGCACAAGTAACAACACAAGCAAGTGATACACAAGCACAGGCATATTAAACATGTAAGGATAATCAACAAAAAGTTTTTGTTGGCTCCTAATTTGGCATTATAATACTTATTATAATTTTGAGGTGTTACAGATCCTTCCCCCCTTAAAATAAATCTCGTCCCGAGATTTGCTAAGCCGGGGTACTAAAAAGGTCTGGGAACTCGCTTCTAAGATAGTCTTCGCGTTCCCAGGTTGCTTCATCTTCAGAGTGGTTAGTCCACTGGACTTTGTAAAACTTGATTGCACGGCTCCGGGTAAGACGAACATCCTCCTCGAAAATTCTGGCAGGTCTCTCACGATTGGTCAGGTCTTGGTTCAAGTCGATGGAGGTGTGGTCGATGTTCTTGAAAACATCGGGCTGGTCTGGAACTTCGAGACACTTCCGGAGCAAGGAAATGTGGAAGGTATCATGATAATCTGACAACTCTTCAGGCAACTCCAGTTGATACGACACTTCTCCTCGACGGGCTAGGATTTTGAAGGGTCCAATATACCTTGGCGCTAACTTTCCCTTGACATGAAAACGCTGCATTCCTTTAAGGGGTGTTACTCGGAGATAAACAAAATCTCCGACACCAAAAGTAAGGTCACGGCGCCTGAGATCAGCATAACTCTTCTGGCGGGATTGGGCAGCTTTGAGATGCTCCCGGATAATTTGAACTTGTTCTCCAGCTTCACGGAGGGTATCTGGTCCAAACAATTTACTCTCTCCAGTGTCGGACCAGTTCAGGGGTGTACGGCACTTCTTACCATACAAGGCTTCAAAAGGGGCCATTTGCAGACTGGACTGATGGCTATTGTTGTAAGAGAACTCTGCAAACGGAAGACAATCTTCCCATTTGGTTCCATAGGACAGAACACATGCGCGAAGCATGTCCTCTAATATCTGGTTCACTCGCTCTGTTTGGCCTCCTATCTGGGGGTGATAAGCCGTGCTAAAGGCTAACTTGGTTCCGAGGGCTTCGTCAAGGGATTTCCAGAATCTGGAGGTGAATTGCGTGCCTCTATCTGACACGATCCTTTTAGGCACGCCATGCAGGCTCACTATCCTGGAAATATACAAGTCTGCTAACTGGTGTCCGCGATAAGTGGTACTGACAGGAATGAAATGGGCAACCTTGGTCAGTCGATCGACGATGACCCAGATTGAATCATGGCCTCGGCTAGACCTTGGAAGTCCGGTGATAAAATCCATTCCGATTTCATCCCACTTCCACTCGGGAATTTTCAAGGGTTGCAGCAATCCAGCGGGTCTCTGATGTTCAGCCTTGACTCGCTGACAGATATCACACTTGGCTACAAAGGAACCAATCTCTCGCTTCATTCCGTGCCACCAAAACCTTTCTCTGAGGTCTTGATACATTTTGGTTCCGCCCGGGTGGATAGAATAAGGGGTCTCATGGGCTTCTCTCAGGATTAAATCCTTGAGTTTTGGGACATTGGGCACACAGATACGACCATTGTATTTCAGTACTCCTTCAGCATCCTCAGTAAAACCAGGTGCTCTACCGAGAGAAATCTTTTTCTTGATTCCTTCTATGCTCTCATGACCTTTCTGGGCTTCCTTGATTTGATCCATCTGGGTTGGGGTGACTTCTAAGTTAGCGAGATACCCCTGACAAACAAGCTTAAGTCCGAAATCTTCGAACTCCTTATACAAGGCTGGCTGTTCGGCTTGGATCAGGGCATTCAGGGTGCATGGTTTACGACTAAGGGCATCGGCAACTACATTGGCCTTTCCGGGATGATAGTGAATTCCGATATCATAGTCACTGATTAACTCCATCCATCTCCTCTGTCTCAGGTTCAACTCCTTTTGGGTAAAAATATACTTCAGGCTTTTGTGATCTGTATAGACCTCACAACGGTGTCCCGCAAGATAGGGAAGCCATACTTTGAGGGCAAGAACCACAGCAGCTAATTCTAGGTCATGGGTTGGATAGTTCTCTTCATGTGGTCTCAACTGTCGGGACAGGTACGACACAACATTGCCTTCTTGCATCAGAACGCAACCAAGTCCGAGGCGTGATGCATCGCAATACACGTCGAAACTCTTGGTGACGTCTGGCATGATCAAGACTGGGGCTGAAGTCAGCCTCTTCTTCAATTCTTGGAAACTCTCTTCACACTGCTGAGTCCACTCAAACTTCTTGTCCTTCTTCAACAGGTTGGTCATGGGTTTGGCTATACTGGAGAATCCTTCAACGAACTTGCGGTAGTAACCCGCTAGTCCAAGGAAACTCCGGATTTCAAACACACTGGTTGGGGACGCCCAATCTAAAATGGCTCGGATCTTCTCTAGGTCCACAGCAATTCCTCCGGCAGATATAACATGTCCAAGAAAGGCTACTTCACTAAGCCAGAACTCACACTTGCTAAGCTTGGCATATAGCTGGTGGTGGCGAAGGGTCTCCAAAATTAGACGCAGGTGTTCAGCATGCTCTTCTTCGGTCTTGGAATAAATAAGGATGTCATCGAGGAAAACTACCACGAACTTGTCGAGGTACTCCATGAAAATCTTGTTCATCAGATTCATGAAATAGGCGGGGGCATTGGTCAGTCCAAAGGACATCACGGTGTATTCAAATAAACCGTAACGGGTGGTGAAGGCGGTCTTGGGAATATCTGCTTCGCTGATCTTCAACTGATGATATCCAGTCCGAAGGTCAATCTTGGAAAAGACTCAGGCTCCGTTCATTTGATCGAACAGATCCTCTATCTTGGGAAGGGGATACTTGTTTTTAATGGTCACGTCATTCAGCTTGCGATAGTCCACACACAGGCGTGTGGTACCGTCTCTCTTGTCCACAAAGATGATGGGTGATCCCCAAGGTGAAGCGCTTGGGCGAATCAGACCTTTGCTGAGCATATCTGCCAACTGTTTCTTCAATTCAACCAGTTCCTCCGGATTCATCCGATAAGGTCTTTGGGAGATAGGGGATGTTCCAGGGATAAGCTCAATTATGAACTCAATATCCCGGTCTGGCGGCATGCCAGGCAATTCTTCAGGGAAGACATCTTGGAACCGGTGGACAACATGGATCTCATCTAAGGTGGGTCGATCTATGCACTCATGGCAGCCTGGTTGGGAATGGTTGGTTTCTGACACATACTCCACTTCTACTTCTGTGTCGGCTGTAATGGATACTGCTCTTCTGGCACAGTCTATTCGACCATGGTACTTGGCTAACCAATTCATACCAAGTATAACATCTATGCCTTGGGTTCCCAGAACAATTAGGTCGGCTGCAAACTTTTCCCTAAAATCTCAATGGCAGTGTTCGGACAGAATCTCCTGGTTTCCAGAGTGGAACCAGGGATTTGTATACTCAGGGTTTTAGTTAGGAAGTCTTCTACTAATCCTCCCTTAGCGACAAACTCTTCCGTAACAAATGAATGCGTTGCACCAGAATCAAACAGAACAGTTGCAGGTACTGAGTTGACAAGGAACGTACCCAGCACAACATCTGGTGCATCCTGAGCTTCTTCAGCATTGATGTGGTGCAGACGGCCCTTGGCAACAGCAACATTTCCGCGGGTGCGGCATTCTTGCCACCTCCATTGCGGCCTTGATTGTTGTTCGGCGCATTGGGGCGCTGAGCATTCCTCTTAGGATTGGGACAATCTCTGGAGTAGTGTCCTTTGTTGTCGCATTCATAGCAGACAACGTTGGCACTGGGGTTGAAGTTGTTGGGGTTTCCTCTGGGACGATTGTTGTCATTGGGGCGGGTGTAGTTGTTTGGGCGGTTAGGGTAGTTGGGTCGTGGAGTTGGGGCTAGACGGTAGGCAGGTTTGGGGTTTGGTGGAAAGGTACGAGGCTTCTGGCTGCTCGAACCTTTCTGCACATTCATCCTTCTCTTGCGGCCTTCAAACATCGACTTCCGCTTGGTCTCCAGCTGGATAGCCTTGTTCACAAGTGCCTCCAGATCACGGAAGTCATGGACAACCAGAGCACATTGCAGCTCATCATGGAGACCATTCATGAAATGCTCCATCTTCTTCTCCTCCTTGTCGACATCATCTGGAGCATACCGAGACAAATCGGTAAACTCATCAAGATATCCGACCACATCTCTACTTCCCTGCCTCAGCCTGCGGAACTCATCCTTCTTTCTGTCAATAAGTCCACTGGAGATATGCTTCGTGCGAAACTTCTCCTGGAACTCTTCCCAGTTGACAACATGGCCAGCCTGCTGGAGAGCCTTGGTAGCTTCCCACCAAGCTCGTGCGGGTCCAGCAAGATAGTGGGTTGCATACAGCACCTTCTCAGTGTCGCCTACAGCGGCAACTTCCAGATCATTTGCGACGGTGCGAAGCCAATCATCGGCTTCTAAGGGATGAATTGCCCTGGAGAAGGTGGGTGGACCGGTCTTCTGGAAATCTCGAGAGTGGATCGCTAGTTTTCACCATTGCCATTCCCACCATTGTTGTTGTTGTTGTTGTTCGCTAAGGCGGCGGTGAGTTGCTGCAGAGCAGCGAGACTAGCTTGCCGCTCCTCCCTGGCAGCTTCACGTTCCTCCATGATAATTGCAAGGAGTTGGGCAGGCGTCGGGTTTGGTGGAGGCGGGGGTGCTCCTCCGGATCCTCCATCCGAGGTGTTGGTGGTGCGACGAGTGTTCATCCTGAAGTTTTAACCGAGTATAAGAGACAAGGAATGGTTCGACTAAGGGGAATTATTATCTGCGATGTGACTTGTTAATTATGGGTGATATGGCCAAAATATTTTGCACAATCTTACAAGACTAATATCCTTATATATATATCACACAAGCATTACATCCAAAGTTCACATTATCAAGCTTACAAAAGCGCTCTACCATATCTAAGGCGCGGAATACATAGTCTCCAAAAGAAACCACTACACTACTCGACTAGCGGTTAGTGGTCACCTAATCCTGCGATAGTACTCAAGTCACTCCTCTACTGAGGTGGAACCTCCAACTCTAACACGTCAGCATCTGACTCGTAGAGTGGCTCCTCGGGGTCTTCCTCCTCCTCCTCGAGAACTGACTCAAGTAGGTCCTCGTCCTTGTCAACTAACTCCTCCTCATCGTCCTCCTCCTCACAATCCATCTCCTCTAGGAAGTCATCGTCATCACTGAGGAAAGCTTTGTTCTCCTTGCGGAGATCATCGCCCTCCTCCTCCATCTCGTCGGCCTGACGTTCCATGCCCTCAATCATCTGGTCCTGTTCCCTCACTTTCCTGCGGAGCTTGGCGACAGTCCTACTCAGGTGGACCCTCTTCTTCTGAAGAGTGGCCATCCCCTTCTTCAGCCCCGCCTCACGCTCGCGACCCTCAACGAGAGAGGTGCGGTCAAGGTGAGACCAAACCCTAGTGTGGAACAGATCCTCCTGGGTGCACTGAAGTAAGAGCTCCATGTTCATGACGTGGTCTTTGAGCATCGGGTGGCAAGGTGAAGGTGTAGGGTGTCCGTCGCTGTTGCGCCTCCCGTAGTACCGGAAACGGGATTCTGCCAGCTCCGCCTTGTGCTCCTCACAAAGTCGGGCCAGCAGCCTCTGGGTGGCGCTGCAGAGACCATCGATCCAGGTGGAGTCCTTGGTGGTGTAGATAATCGTCCTGGAACTGGGAGACTTGATGTTCCTGCGAACCGATGACTCTATGAGCCAACTCAGCCTTCCGACACGGTGAGTGTCAACCTGAGCTCCTCTGAACTCTGGAGCAGGGCGACCTAGCATCTTGCTCAAATCGAACAAGTCCCTCTCGAACATCATCTTGCTATCCTTCTCCAGCTGAACGAACTCGCTCCAGTGGAGTGCCATCTATCAATTTTTAGCAAGTTTTAAGTTAGTGAGATGATAAGTGTATCAAAATTTTAGATATAGTAAGGTAACAAGTAAGCAGAATTTTAAGTTTAAGGAGATGACAAGTGCGCAAAATTTTAAGGCTACAAGGAGAAATGTAGTATTTAATGAGGGTAAAATTTTGCATAAGCCAGAGGATTGGAGATAAGCAATTTTCGAAAATACTTCATTATTTTTCTTTTTAGAAATTTACTCTTTTTGTAACATCTGTCTAACGACTATGCTAACTAAGGTTTCCTAAAGTCAGGATGGCTCTGATACCAGCTCTGTGGGGGACCCCAGACTAGCTGTCTGATGCTTACCACAACGATCCCGTGATCAGTCTGTCATTGCACATAATCCGAACTGAATACCATAGTTATCATCCATTACAATACCGAATAAAAGTCTTACATAATGGTCATTTAGACCAAGTCTTACATAGGTGCCTTCGAGGGCCAAACCAAAAGAATCAGCGGAAGCTTAGGCGTAGTAGTCCACAACTCCTAACACGACTACCCAACAGGCAGCTGACTGTGGGAGATCCTTAGTTCGCATAGACGTCGCCATACTCCTCCTCGACGTATTGCTCCTCGTAATCTGGCATCGCAACAATGCCAGGGACGAAACCATTATGAGTACATTTGAATGTACTCGCAAACTACCCCAACATGAGTATGCACTAGGTTTATTCTAATTGTCAGACTTTTATTTATTTCTAAACATCTCTATATATTTGTTAAAGCAGGTAAGGAGGATAATATAACTATCTTAAGAAGGTTCATCAATTTTATTATTTTTCTCCAAACTCCTCTTTATCTTTTTGACCGTAGACCATCATGGTCCACTTTCCTCCATCAACCTCATACCGATCAGTTGGTATAGGTGACTGGAACATTTTCCACTTCACTTTTCTTTTTCCAAACTCAACACTTTTATAAAACTTGCACATAGGTCAAGGTAGGGCCTCCCAACTGTCCATATCCGAAGACTCGGCTATTCGAATAGTTTTGACCCTCTTCAGAGGTAGCACGCTTTTAGCCCGCATCCATCCGGTAACTCGAGACACTAGACATCAAGTACACAGTAATATTGATGCTACCCAAAACCATCATCAAGCTTACCAAGCTATGCTATCTGAAAGCTGGGAATGAATTCTTTGTCCGGGAAGAACAATTGATGTTATCATGGTGTACACCTTTGGCTTGTTGCACGACGGGCCCGGTGCGAGCTTATGCTGTTAAGGTGCCAGTTGGAATTGGGAAGCTAAGATCCCTCCACACCCTGCGATCGGTGCACCTTGACTGGGAAAATGCCATCATGGAGGAGATAAAATGTCTCACAAGCCTGCGCAAGTTAGGTGTGTTTGGCATCGACATGGGTAATAGCCTGGAGTTCTGCTGGGCCATTTCATATCTCTGTAGCCTTGAATCTCTTTCAGTGCGTTCAACAGAAAGAAATCTATATGACTGCTTGCAAGGCATAATCTCACCTCCAGAAAATCTCCGGATCCTCAAGCTGCAGGGCTGGCTGAGAAAACTGCCAAAATGGACCATGTTGCTCCCGAATCTTGTGAAGATCAAGCTAGAATACACCGAGGTGTCGGGGAACGCTTGAGCAATGCAAGCCCTCGGGAACCTGCCAAGCTTGTCCATTCTGAGTTTGAAGGAGAACAGATTTCAGAGCGAAGGACCAATCATTTTCCAGAGTGGACAGTTCGGAAGCCTCTTGGTGCTCGAGCTTGTTTACACAGAAGTGGAAGTGGAATCGTTGGTGTTCGAGGAAACATCAATGGACAAACTTGAGGTGCTGAGCCTGCGGCTTGTCGATTGTAAGGCCGGCTTCTCTGGACTGGAACTGCTCCCAAGCATCAAGGAAGTACTGCTCTTTGTCCTGGTTTCCCCAGAGTCTATCATAGTGGACGATGAAAATATGTTCGAAAAAGAAGCTGAGGAGGAAGCAGAACACAGGGAAGACAAAGTCAGGGAGGAAATTAGGAAGCAACTCCTGAGTAATAAGAATAGCCCCATTCTGAGGTTGCGGTTAACCATCTAAGCCGACAGACTTCTTGGTTGGTATGGTGTAGAGAGAGACAGGACTCAGGAGGATAACTAGGCCATATATTTAGCTGGGAGCCTCGGCTTTTGGTTCAATTATCGTGCATTTACTTATATAGATGCTACTCTGGTATGAGGCGCCAGTTTCGTCGGAGGCTGTGTAGTTTTTCAAGTTTTCGGGTTCATGTGTAGTTGCTCCTTTTGTTTCCTTATTTGGGCCTTGGGCAATGAATCTGTAACTAAACATTAGTAGTTATGTTCATGGTGGTATGTGTGAGCCTGACGGGTGATTCCAGGAACATGGTCAGTGGCGCAGGTACAATTCTTGTAGGGTGTACACGCATGCATAGATGTAGCTCTACGGAACTTGTAGTCCATGTCCTAAAAATACAAACTAAAATTCTATGGATAGCTACTGATGTGTAGAAGACAACCCAATTGGATTTGAATTCAATTGAGCTATCAATTTTCCTACACATTGAATCTAATCCAGTAGTTTAATTATCAAGTTTTGGCTACCAACTAAGTTCTGTAAATCCTAAAATTAAATCCTTTTAGGGATATGTAAATATGGCTAAATGTGAGCTAACTAAATTGGTTCCAAGTCATTTGGGTTAACCACTAAGCATATTTAATTGTTATAGTCCAGAGGGGTTAACCACTAAGCATAATTAATTGGACTAACAGAGTATCAGAAACAAACAAGTTTAGATTTTAAACCTTCTGTAGTATTTTTGATAGTGTATTTTTATTACTTACTTAAATGGAGTGAGACCAATTTGGTGTGTTAGACAATTTCATAAGCTTTTCAGAACAGTTGAGTTTGATTTATTTGGATTCCTAAATCTCTAGATATTGAATTTACAAATTCATATCAGTACTGCAATTTTCAGAGTTAATTAAATTGAAAAACTGCACTGTTCTGGATAATGTCTAAAATTCTGACATGGGGGACCCACTGGTCAGTGACACAGTGCGCGCTGGAAAAATGAATAAATCGCTGACGGTGGGGTCCGCCTGTCAGTGACACACTTAAGTGAAGCGGTAAGCTACCGTTGATCTATGATCTAAGGGCTACGGTGCGTCCACGTCGACGACGAATGGCGGCGACCAAAAAGGGGCGGCGCTGCCGCGCTGGCGACACGGGCGAGCTCGAGTTGCTCACCTGAGAGGGTTAGGGACGGCGGAGACGACGGCGATCGACGGCGGAGAGCTCGAGAAGGCCTTGGAGACAAGCGGCGCGTGCTGCGGTGGACTACAGCGTCGGGCTCGTGCTCGAGTTATTCCGCGACTACGGGCAGCAACTCCGGCGACGAATCTACGGCGAACCTGTGCGCAATCCAGAGGGAAAAGGTTCGGGTGAGTGTGGTGAAGCAAGTGGGAGCCAGTGCGGGGCAGAGGGGAAAGGGAGAGAGGCAGTGGCGTCGCGGCCATGTCCGACCTCGACGGCGGCAATGGCTGCGGCAATGCCCGCCCTCCTGGCGGTGCAGAGAGAAATTGGAGCGAGGGAAAGAGAGAGGGGGGGTGGAGTGCTTCTTCCAGAGGGTGCGGGGTGGTTTTTATAGGCAGGGAGGCGGTGTACGGTGGACGGGGTGCACACGGCGGCGTCCATGGCGCACCGGCGGGATATTTGCGATTACACGTCGGCGACGGAAAAGATCGGGGCAAGCGGTGACGAGCGAGGCTCTAGAGTCTTCTGGAAGCTCTGGGCGCAGTGGCACGCGTCGGGGTGCAGAGGCTGGGCCGAATTTCACCGGCGGCGTCGTGCTCTACCGTGGCGGCATCGGGGGACAGGGAGCGGCCTCTGGTCATGGAGGTGCTCGAGCGACTGCAGCGGACGCAGAGGTGAGGTGCGTGGACGGCTGTGAGCCAAGCGCGAGGCCAGGGGGCCAGAACGGCGGCGAATAACGCGGGATCGACAGGTGTTCGACAGCGGGGCGCGTCGGCGCGAGGGAGAAAGGAAGACGACGGCGTTTTTGCAGTTTGCCCCCTGCCTCCTCTGCGCTGATGATTTTCCTTCTTCTTTCTGCGATTTACAATTTAGTCCTTCTGTTCAAAACAGAAGCACTTCTTGAATTTATTTGAGGTACTAAAACAATTTATAAAAATTTGACAAAATTTGTGGGGCCTTCTCTTAATGTATAGAAGCTCCACAAAAATTGGCATAAAATAATAAAAATGTTTTTGAAACATTTTCTTTCATAATGTTTTACTATTTGTATTTTAATTTATTTCTATTGTTTTTACTTTTGAAATTTAATATAAGTTAAAAAATATTATTTTGAAAGGGAAAAGGAGTAGGAATTAAATGGGAGTGTTTACATTACCACTCCACTAACTTTTGTTTGAAAATTTCCAAGTTATCACTTGGACAAGTGGTGGATATACTTGTCCTCTTTTTTATTTGTCTTTATTTCTTTTTATTTAGATTCAACCAAACAACATCAATCAAGCACAAGTAACAACACAAGCAAGTGATAAGGAACACAAGCACAAGCATATTAAACATGTAAGGATAATCAACAAAAAGTTTTTGTTGGCTCCTAATTTGGCATTATAATACTTATTATAATTTTGAGGTGTTACAGTGTATATGCGGGATCGCCCGAAGTACCGTCAAGAGGCATTCATTGCATATCTTGGTTGGTTTCTTGCACGTACCCGTGTCCGTATATGCCCCCCGGCTTATGGGGAGCTTTTGGAGGACATGGACGATGATGCTATTGTTGAGCTCCGGTACAACAAGGCCGTAAGAAGCGGCAACCGAACTGATTTCGCTCCGTGATCAACTTTATGGTAATTTTTTGTCAATTTATTTGGTCTCATCATATAGAGTTTTGTTGTTGACATGTTTGTTTTCATAGCGCAATGAGATCGAGCGCCAAGCGGGTGAAGCCGAGGAGGCAGCCATGTTCCCTCGTGGCAAGAAGGGTGATAATGCCGTTAGGGCATTTGTGAAGGTAAGTTAGACGATCTCCAATTCTTGCATAATTTGTTGTTCATTTGTACTAAGATATTTATTTCGAAATGTCATAGCGTTCCGCAACTCGGCTACGAACTTTAGCGCATTTGCTTGGTTGTCGCGCCGATGATGCCATGCCGACCCGCTCGAGGTCCCCTTCAACCCCTACCCGTGGCGATGCTTCTAATTCGAACCCACATGAGCCCAATGATGAGGAGGTTGAGGTATGATGAATATGCTACATGTTGGTCACCAAAAAATGATTTCGTCAAACTCACCCATGTATGATTTCTTTCATTTCTAGGGGATTTTGATGAAAATGTGGACAATAACATGACCTTGCAGGCATATCAGCGCTCCTTCCACTTAAGGTCTCGGAAGAAGTCTACGAAGCGTTACTCACCAGACGACTACATCAACAAAAAAAGGGGCCTGCTTTGGAGGAGGACGAGGAGTCCGACGATCGCGAGGCTGATGATGCGGAAGAGCACGTGTCGGAGGATGAGGACTCCGACGATCACGTGTCCGAGGAAGAGCGGATGCAGAAGCTGCGGTGTCAGAGGAGGACCGGGGATCCGGCACCGGCTGAACCTTTGAGGAGGCTAAGGAAAAGGAAGTAAACTTGTCGTGTAACTTGTCGTGAACCATGTCGTGAACCATGTCGATAACTTGTCATGGACCTTGTCGTGACTTGTCGTAAACTTGTCGTAAACTTGTCGTGACTTGTCGTAAACTTGTCGTGAACTTGTCGTAAACTTGTCGTGGACGTTGTCGTGACTTGTTGTGGAACTTGTTGTGTAATTCTGTTATTTTGTCATTTTGAACTACTGCAAAAATTCTGGTGAAATCTGGTATTTTGTTGTGTAACAAGTCAAATTTCTGGTATTTTGTAGTGTGGCGCCCCAGGTGGAGGCGCCGCAAATGAAGGAGTAGCGCCGGCGGCCCCGGCGCGGCAAAACGACAGAGAGTGGAGAAATCGCAGCCAAGTACCGCGCCGGAGCGTGCGGAGTTGCAAGTGAAGGTGCGGCGCCGGTCTCCGCGGATCCGTCCAATTCAATGCAATCCGCACTCTCTCCACAACCTCGGCATAGCTAGGACTATGGCCAAACACCACCACTTTCTCCTCGGAGTCATGCTCCACATTGCCTTTCAAAAAAGCCTCCTTGTCCACATGATGAACACTAACCATTTTCTCCATCTAATTTTTTTTACAACAACCCAAATGCATCAAATGATTGATACATTGCACTAAGGTTTGCATTGTAAACAAAATCTATTTACTCATCTTAATTTTAAATCTAGTCATTAACCACTAATCCTACCCAAATCTAGCTCATTAACTACATCTAACAAAACCTAACCCTAACCTACAATCAACAACCCAACACTTCATATCCATCATACCCACACACATTGACCAATATTATCAACAAATAACCACACATTTGTCCTTATATCCAAATTCTAGGGTTTCCAAGATCTACACAATGTCACCAAATTGGAAGATTTCTATTGGACAAAAACAAGGAGGATGGAGGAGAGTACCTTCTTGCACGTATGGGAGCCGAAATCCATGGAAAAATCGCACCGAAATGGATGGATTTGAGGGGGGTGAGTTGGGGGGAGAAAGAGGGAGAGAGGGAGGCTGAGAGCTCGGTTTACAAGGTGGGGTCGCGGGGTGGACACTTCACCCCGTGGCTCCACACACTTAACTCTTTCGCAGGTGTGGCGCCCCAAGCCCCGGCGCCACACATGAAGGTGTGCACCGTCGTCCCCGTCCAGTACTTCAGCGTCGACACGCAATATTCAGTTGGGATAGACTCCGTCTCCTGTCTCGACCTGGCCACGGGCCTGTCCTTCAACCTCACCCTCCGTGTCACCTCGCGGAGTCACGGGGCAAAGGCCTGTGTCACTAGTGGAAACTGGACCTTTGGTGGAGAGGGGTGTTGGGCTCTAGTCCCGGGCGTGGTACAACCTGGTACTAGAGGAGGGAACTAGTACTGGGCCGGCTACTCTGAGGCTGCGCAGGTCTGGTCCGGGTCGTAGGGCACCTCTAGTTCCGGGCCGTGATACCACCCGGGACCGAGACAGTTAGCGGCAGGGTGGAGACAGGAGGGTGGACCTTTCGTCCCGGGCCATGGTACAGCCCGGGACTAGAGGTCCCGCTATATCATCTCCCACCCAGGGCCGGCCACCATTTTTGAACTCTCAAGCTCATCTTCATTGTTTTCTCTCTCAAGCTCAAGTGTAGTTTCATTTTTTTCCAAGATTTGTCAAGATAGACGGCACCCATCTCTCCAAGGGTTAGCAACACTTGATCCTTTCACCCGGCGGCCGAATTTTAGCTATTTCCATACAAGTTTAGCTCATTTCATTTTTATAGTGCTTCCTAGGTGTTTGATGAAATGCCTAAACTAGGTAGTTCATTTTTCTTATGTATTTTCAGCTCAAAATAATTTATGATTTGTGGATTTTAGTGTCGTCTCGGTCCTCACCGCCGTCGATAGCCCCCGCCATCCCGTGACCGGCACCACCTCGGTGAGCCTCTTCTTTTATCTTTTATTTTACAAAATTACTTGTATGATTTGAATGCATAATTATTTTTCTTGTATAATTTTCTTATGTTTTTTTATATGTATAGTGTCATGGTTTTGATATCCGTCCCCATCGGCCCTCGTCCGGTCTATGATTCGGATGTGGTATATTTTTATCACTATTTATTTTGTTTCGTGTTTATAACAATCATGCCGACCAAATTGACATAGATATATTTTTATTTAGGAGGTAGTTGAACCAGAAATTCCAGCCGACCCTATTGTCGAGTTTAAAAAAAGAAAACAACGATTTGAAAGCAAAATTAAAAATAAGTGAAGATCTTCGTCTCCAATGCCTAGAAGAGAAGATGGTATTGGACTTGAAAATTGCCGACATCGTTGATGCTCACGGGGTCGAGCTTACCGACGTCGTCGCTGTTCACGAGATGAAGATGGATGCAATGCGCTTGAAGCTTAGAAAGATTAGAAAATATGTCATTAGTCAAGAGGCTTGGTATCATTATGCTGTTGGTTCAATACACTAGTAGAAGCAGAGGCATTGGTGCGCCACTTTAGTACCGGTTGCAACAAAAACCGGTACTAAAGGGGGCATTAGCACCGGTTGTGCTTGTGCCCCAGAAAGGGCCGACCTTTAGTCCCGGTTTGTAATATAAACCGGGACAAAGTTTCCTCCTTTTTATATTTTATCTTTTGTGCGCTAGCAAGGGCCACCTTTAGTCCCGGTTTGTAATATAAACCGGGACAAAGTTTCCTCTTTTTTATCTTTTGTCCCGGTTTGTATTACAAACCGGGACTAAAGGTCCTGCATATATCTTCCACCACCAGCTCCATTTTGAAGCAACTCGACCCCAACTCCATTTTTCCTCTCTCCCAAGCTCTCCCAAGCTCTAGGTCACCCATTTTTTCTCCAACATTTGTCAAGTTTGGTGGCACCCTATACAAGGGTTAGCAACTTCTTCGTCTTCTCTTCCGGCATTTCAAGTTTAGCTCATTTTCGTGCAAGTTTAGCAAGTTTGATTTAGGTTGTGCTTGCAAGGTGTTTGATGAAATGCCTAAGTTAGGGATTTCATTTGTTTTATATGCATTTTGAGCTTTAATTGAAGTATAAATTGTGGTTTTATGTAGTGTCTTCCCGTCCCCTGATCCTCACCGCTGTCGATCGCACGCGCCGCTCCGTCGCTGACACCACCTCAGTGAGCCTCTTTTTTTATCTTTTATAAAAAAATGTTAGTTATATGATTTATATGCATAATTATTTATTGTATAATTTTCTTATGTTTTTATATATATATAGTGTCATGGTTTTGATATCCGTCCCCGTCGGCCCTCGTCCTGTCTATGATTCGGATGTGGTATATCTTTTTAACTATTTGTTTTGTTTCGTGTTTATAACAATCATGCCGACAAACTTAACGTAGATATATTTTTATTTAGGAGGTAGTTGAACCGTAATTTGCGGTCGACCCTATTGTCGAGTATTTTAAAAAAGAAAACGACGAATTGAGAGCAAAATTGAAAATAAGTGAAGATCTTCGTCTCCAATGCCTAGACGAGAAGATGGAATTGAGCTTGAAGATTGCCGACATCGATGATGCTCACGGGCTCGAGCTTGCCGACGTCGTCGCTAGTTACGAGAGGAAGATGGATGCAATGCGCGTGAAGCTTAAATTTTTAGAAAATATGCCATTAGTCAAGAGGCTTGGTATCATTATGCTGTTGGTTCAATAGTTACCTTGGTTGCGATTCTGATCGCATTTGTTGTTGGATTTAAATTCTTTAGATAGTTGTATGTTAGTTCTATTGATGTATGTTTCGTGAGAACTATATGTATTACATTTGAGCACAACTCTACTTTGTTTTTAATGTGATGAACTTGTATTAATTAATTTGGTCACGTATCTCTATTCATTATTTAGCTCGTGTAATGGTTTTTGATGTATTTATGTAATGCAGATGAGCCGAGAATGGATGTACGGTGATCGACGCTTACCCGAGTTTATTGACGGCATGCATCGTTTTCTCGATGTGGTTAAGTTAAACAAGCTGAAGAGTGGTTTTATGATTTGTCCATGTGATGAATGTCGGAATAACAGGAATTACCCGAGCGTAAAACCATACACTCCCACTTGTTGCGAGAAGGCTTCATGCCCAATTTTTTTGTTGGACCAAGCACGGAGAAAGAGGGGTTATAATGGAAAACCCTGAAGAAGAGGATGATGACAACTATCTTGTGTTCTCTGATGAACACGGTAATACTACAATGGGGGAAGACGAACCTGAGCTTGAGGTCATTGTTGATCAGTCCGATGATGATGATCTACGTCAGGTCATTCGTGATGAACAGATGAACTGCGTAACTGCAAACGAGTGGTCTGCCTTGGAGCGCATGTTAGAGGATCACAAAAAACCGTTGTACCCAAATTGTGAAGATGGCCATAAAAAGCTAGGTACCACCCTGGAATTGCTGCAGTGGAAGGCAAAGAATGGAATATCTGACAAGGCATTTCAAGAGTTGCTACAAATATTTAAGAAGAATCTTTCGAGGAATAATGAAATGCCCCACAGCACGTACGAAGCAAAGAAGATTATCTGCCCTCTAGGATTAGAGGTGCAGAAGATACATGCATGAATTAATGACTGCATCCTCTACCGCGGTGAGAAGTATGAGAATTTGAATGAATGCCCAGTATGCGGTGCATTGCGGTATAAGATCAGAGCAGATGACCCTGGCGATGTTGAGGGCCTGCCCGCTAGGAAGAAGGTTCCGGCCAAGGTGATGTGGTATGCTCCTATAATACCACAGTTGAAACGTTTGTTCAGAAACAAAGAGCATGCCAAGTTGTTGCGATGGCACAAAGAAGACCGCAAAAGCGACGAGATGTTGAGACACCCGGCTGATGGGTCGCAGTGGAGAAAAATCGATACAAAGTACAAGGAATTTGCACGTGACCCAAGGAACTTAAGGTTTGGTCTTAGCACGGATGGCTTTAATCCTTTTGGGGAGCAGAGCAGCAGTCATAGCACCTGGCCTGTGACTCTATGTATCTATAACCTTCCTCCTTGGTTGTGCATGAAGCGGAAGTTCATTATGATGCCAGTGCTCATCCAAGGCCCGAAGCAACCCGGTAACAACATTGATGTCTACCTGAGGCCATTAGTTGATGAACTTTTACAGTTGTGGCGTGATGAAGGGGTACCTGTGTGGGATGAGTACAAACAAGCGGAATTTAACCTACGAGGGTTGTTGTTTGTAACCATCAACGATTGGCCTGCTCTTAGTAACATTTCAGGACAGTCAAACAAGGGATACAATGCATGCTCACACTGTTTAGATATCACTGAAAGTAAATATGTAGGTATCAAGAATGTGTAACCGGGTCATCGTCGATTTCTTACAAGTCAGCATCCCTTAAGAAAGAAAACAAGCAGCAGCATTTCAAAGGTGAGGCAGATCGCCGGCCGAAGCCACCCCTGATACGTCTCCAATGTATCCATAATTTCTGTTGTTCCATGCTTATATTATACCATTTGCTACATGTTTTGTATACACTTCATATCACTTTTATGCATTTTCTGGAACTAACCTCTTAACAAGATGCCACAGTGCCAGTTCCCTGTTTTCTGCTGTTTTTGGTTTTAGAAAGTTACTTCTGGAAATATTCTCGGAATTGCACGAAACAAAAGGCTAGGTACCTATTTTTCCTGCACGTACACGGAGTCCGAAGGAGAGACAAAGCACAAAACAAAAGGCCAGGTCACAAAAGGCCAGGCCCCCCTTCAGCCGCGCCGCCACGTGGTTTGGGCCCCTCGGGGGTCCGCCGACATCGGCCCTTCGCCTATTTATTCCCCGAGTCGTGAAAACCCTAAAACACCGAGCCTTTCATCCAGAACATATTCGCTGCCGCCGCCGTCGTCAACCCTAACTCGGGGGGTTCCAGAAGCTCTTCCCGGCACCCTGCCGGAGAGGGGAATCATCACCGGAGGCCTCTACATCGCCATGCCCGCCTCCGGAGTGATGTGTGAGTAGTTCATCCTTGGACTATGGGTCCATAGCAGTAGCTAGATGGTTGTCTTCTCCACTTGTGCCATCATGTTTAGATCTTGTGAGCTGCCTATCATGATCAAGATCATCTTATTGTAATGCTACATGTTGTGTTTGCTGGGATCCGACTTATATTGATACCTATGTGGAGCTGAATATTGTGTTATCATATCTATGTCATTTGTGATCTTGCATGCTCTCCGTTACTTGTTGAAGCCTTGGCCAAGTGAATACTTGTGACTCCAAGAGGGGGTATTTATGCATGATAGTTGGGTTCAACCTCTATTTAACCTGGGATAGTGACAGAAAGTTCTAAGGTTGTAGATGTGTTGTTGCCACTAGGGGTAAAACAGCAATGCTTTATTCAAGGATGAATGTATTGTTTACATTATGCACATTACTTAATGCAATTGTCTGTTGCTTGCAACTTAATACTGGAAGGGGTACGGATGTTAACCTGAAGGTGAACTATTTAGTCATAGATGCATGCTGGATAGCGGTCTATGTACTTTGTCGTAATGCCCAAATGAATCTCATAGTAGACACCATAGCTCACACATGCATGTTTTATGCACTTATCAATTGTCAATTGCCCAGCTGTAATTTGTTTACCCAGCATGTTAGTTATCTTATTGGAGAGACACCACTAGTGAACTGTGGACCCCAGTCCATTCTTTTACATCTGAAATACAATCTACTGCAATCATTGTTCTCTACTGTTTTATGCAAACAAACATCATCTTCCATAAGATACGTTTAACCCTTTGTTTTCAGCAAGCCGGTGAGGTTGACACCCTCACTGTCTCATCGGGGCAAAGTAGTTTGATTGTCTTGTGTGCAGGTTCCACGTCAACTACGCACCACCAAGTTTTCTGGCACCATTTTCAGGGAGCTCAACATCCCCATCAACACCCAAGTTTTCTGACGCCGTTGACACCTTCAGAACATCGTCGATTTCCTACTGGTTCGATAACCTTGGTTTCATAACTGAGGGAAGACTTGCTGCTGTACTCATCAAACCTTACACTTGAGATATCCTGACGAACGTGCACGTTGCGCGCATCAAGCAAGTTTTTTGGCGCCGTTGCCGGGGAAGTCGAGTTGCTTCTGCAAGGGGAGTCTCTCACACCCAATCATTTTACTTTGTTATTTGTCTTGCTTAGTTTATTTTTATTTAGTCTTGTTTGCTCTCTTTATCAAAAACACAAAAAAATTAGTTCCTTTTTATTTCGAATTACTATTATGACTAGTTGTTTTCAATGTCTTATCTCTATGAAACTGGATCTCGTTATAAGAATTACCGCTTTCTCAAAAGGAAACATCTATGGGAACAAATAAGAAGATTGAATGGTTTTGCTAAGAACTTGTGTTCTACATATGATGAATCCTACTGCTTTAATGAATCTCTTTGCTATAGAAGGCACAAACATCTCCCTTTCCAATGTGAGTATACTGATAATGAAACCTTGGCTGCTATGCTAAAGGAAACTATGATTTTGGTAATCTTGAACAAATTGAAGAGTTTATTGTTTTTAAGGGTGCCCTTGAAATTAGTTCTTATCTTGAACATAAAACTGATGCCCCTTATAAATCTGAATGTATTGCCATACTTAAATATTGTTGTGATACCTACAAGGATAATAATTCTTACATTACTGAACATCTTGAGAGGATGTTTCCTCAAAAAGATGAAACTTGTGCCTTGCAGGAACCTGAGGAAGAGGAAATTGCTGAAACTGTGATCTCATTGGATGAAAAAGAGGAGGAGAGTGAAGAACAAAAGGAGGATCTACCTTCTAATGACAGTAACTCTTCAACTCTTACACTATTTAATTGCCCTCCATGCCTACCTAAGGAGGAAGAGTGTTATATTGTTGAATGCCATGATTCTTTTGAAATATCTCCTTTTGATAAATTTTACGTAACAAGCTCCTTGACTCAAGAAAACGAAATTTCAGAAATAAAACAATGGCTCCCTAATGCTATATATGATAATGCTCTTGATGATGGTCCTATATTGCCTAATGATATTTATTATACTACTATTGTCAAAAGTGGGTTTAATGACCCCACTGTTTTTGAACTTAATAAAAATTATGTGTTTGTAGATCATGAAAAGCATGCTTTATGTGATAGTTATATAGTTGAGTTTGTTCATGATGCTACTGAAAGTTATTATGAGAGAGGAAAATATGGTTGTAAAAGTTTTCAAGTCACTAAAACACCTCTCTTTATGTTGAAAGTTTTGAAGTTGTACTTGTTTCATCTTTCTATGCTAGTTGCTTTATGCTTCAATAATTTATTTTGTTACAAGGTTCCCTTGCATAGAAAGTGGGTTAGACTTAAATGCGTTTGATATTTGCCTCTTGATGCTCTCTTTTGTTTTTCAAGTTCTATTCCTATGAGAGCATCATTAAAATCTTTTAGCCTAGCTAAAGGCATTAAAGAAAGCGCTTTAGGGAGGCAACCCTTTATCTTTTATTTTAGTTTTTCTCAAGGAGTTTTGTTACTTCTGTAGCAACTCCTTTGTATCTTTATTTTATCGCAATGTTGTGCCAAGTAAAGTTCTATATTGAAAGTTGATGCAAGATTTGGATTTCTGCGCAGTGACAGATTTTTAGCTGTCACGGATTTGAGCTTATCTCCCTGTAGAAAATTCAAAAATTCTGAAAAAATCACGCATATTCCTGAGATATGTACGCAACTTTCATTATTTTAGGCCAGATCCATCTGAGCAACTTAAGTGCCTCGAAAAAATTCGTCATTCCAGACTGTTCTGTTTTTGACAGATTCTGCCTTTTGTTTTGCATTCGCTCTTTTACTGTGTTTGTGTGGATTTCTTTGCTCCACAAAGCATTGGTGGCTGTAGCTAATGTCCAGAAGCTTTGGGATTGATTGTATCATTACAGAATATGAGAATTTTTGATTATGCACTAACCCTCTAATGAGAACTGTCTTGAGTTTGGTGTGAAGGAAGTTTTCAAGGATCAAGCGAGAAGGGTGATATTATGTGATCAAGAAGAGTGAAAAGCCTAAGCTTGGGGATGCCCCCGTGGTTCATCCCAACCATATTCAGAGAGACTCAAGCGTCTAAGCTTGGGGATGCCCAAGGCATCCCCTTCTTCATCAACAAACTTATCAGGTCATCTCTAGTGAAACTATATTTTAATTCTTTCACATCTTATGCGCTTTACTTGGAGCGTCTGTGTGTTTTTATTTTTGTTTTTGTTTGAATAAATTCGGATCCTAGCAATCCTTGTGTGGGAGAGAGACACGCTCCGCTTTTTCATGTGAATACTCATGTTCTTCACTTATATTTGTTGAGTATTCTTAACTAGCTACTGCAGTGCTTTTAGCTCCTGTTTTTCATGCATCTCTTCGAGCTGTTAGCACTTGTTTATAAATACTCTCTTGCTGCATTATATTATCATTTGGAGAGTTTATGTTTAAATAAATTGATTGGTGTTTGTTTGGAAGAAAGAAAATGCTACATGTAGTAGTTGGTATTGGAAAAGACATATGCATTCTTGTAGATCATTGTCTTGTTTTGATTTGACTTTGCAATTGTTTTGAGCTCTCAAGTAGATCATGTTTAAGCTCTTGCATCATGTAGTTAAAGCCTAGTAGTGGAGAACTACCGTAGAGCTTGTTGAGACTTGGGATGCATATTTGTTCTCTCTAAGGTCTAGATATTTTCTGGTAAAATGTTTGAGCAACAAGGAAGACAGTGTAGAGTCTTATAATACTTGCAATATGTTTTTATGTGATTCTTGCTGTACCGGTTTATACTTGTGTTTGCTTCAAACAACCTTGCTAGCCTAAACTCTGTACTGAGAGGGAATGCTTCTCGTGCATCCAAAACTTGAGCCAAAACCCATGCCATTTGTGTCCACCATACCTACCTACTATGTGGTATTTCCTGCCATTCCAAGTAAATATTTCATGTGCTACCTTTAAACTATTCAAAACTTTATTACTCCTTATTTGTGTCAATGTTTTATAGCTCATGAGGAAGTATGTGGTGTTTTATCTTTCAATCTTGTCATTTACTTCTGACAGACTTTCACCAATGGACTAGTGGCATATACATCCGCTTATCCAATAATTTGCAAAAAGAGCTGGCAACGGGGTGCCCAGCCCCAATTAATTACAACTTTCATTAATAATTCTCTTCACATGTTTTGCCCTGATTTATCAGTAAGCAACTTAATTTTGCAAATAGACACTCCTCCATGGTATGTGAATGTTGGAAGGCACCCGAGGATTCGGTTAGCCATGGCTTGTGTAAGCAAAAGGTTGGGAGGAGTGTCATCTATAAAGAAACTAAAATACATGTGTAAACAAAAGAGAAGAGGGATGATCTACCTTGCTGGTAGAGATAACGTCCTTCATGGGAGCCGCTCTTGAAAGTCTGGTTGACAAGGGGGTTAGAGTGCCCACTACCATTCGTTGACAACAACAAACACCTCTCAAATACTTATTTTGTGCTCTCTATATGCTTTCGAAAACTTAAAAAGCTCTAGCACATGATTTAATCCCTGCTTCCCTCTGCGAAGGGCCTATCTTTTACTTTATGTTGAGTCAGTTTACCTACTCCTTTCTATCTTAGAAGCAAACACTTGTGTCAACTTTGTGTGCATTGATTCTTACATGTTTACTTATTGCACTTGTTATATTGCTTTATGTTGACAACTATCCATGAGATATACATGTTACAAGTTGAAAGCAAATGCTGAAACTTAATCATCCTTTGTGTTGCTTCAATGCCTTTTACTTTGAATCTATTGCTTTATGAGTTACCTCTTATGCAAAACTTTTTGATGCTTGTCTTGAAAGTACTATTCATGAAAAGTTTTTGCTTATATGATTCATTGTTTACTCTTTATCTATTTGTTAGCAAACTATAGATCATTGCTTTGAGTCACTTCATTCATGACATGAGCCTTGCAATATATTGATCAAGATTGTGTGAAAGCATGTCTCCTCAGAAATTATTTGTTGTTATCGTTTTACCTACTCGAGGACGAGTAGAACTAAGCTTGGGGATGCTTGATACGTCTCCAACGTATCCATAATTTCTGCTGTTCCATGCTTATATTATACCATTTGCTACATGTTTTATATACACTTCATATCACTTTTATGCATTTTCTGGGACTAACCTATTAACAAGATGCCACAGTGCCAGTTCCCTGTTTTCTGCTGTTTTTGGTTTCAGAAAGTTACTTCTGGAAATATTCTCGGAATTGCACGAAACAAAAGGCCAGGTCCCTATTTTTCCAGCACGTACACGGAGTCCGAAGGAGAGACGAAGGGGCCACGAGGTGGCCAAACCCATAGGCCGGTGCGGCCCCCAGCCGCGCCGCCACGTGGTTTGGGCCCCTCGGGGGTCCGCCGACATCGCCCCTTCGCCTATTTATTCCCCGAGTCGTGAAAACCCTAAAACACCGAGCCTTTCATCCAGAACATATTCGCTGCCGCCGCCGTCGTCAACCCTAACTCGGGGGGTTCCAGAAGCCATGCCCGCCTCCGGAGTGATGTGTGAGTAGTTCATCCTTGGACTATGGGTCCATAGCAGTAGCTAGATGGTTATCTTCTCCACTTGTGCCATCATGTTTAGATCTTGTGAGCTGCCTATCATGATCAAGATCATCTTATTGTAATGCTACATGTTGTGTTTGCTGGGATCCGACTTATATTGATACCTATGTGGAGCTGAATATTGTGTTATCATATCTATGTCATTTGTGATCTTGCATGCTCTCCGTTACTTGTTGAAGCCTTGGCCAAGTGAATACTTGTGACTCCAAGAGGGGGTATTTATGCATGATAGTTGGGTTCAACCTCTATTTAACCTGGGATAGTGACAGCAAGTTCTAAGGTTGTAGATGTGTTGTTGCCACTAGGGGTAAAACAGCAATGCTTTCTTCAAGAATGAATGTATTGTTTACATTATGCACATTACTTAATGCAATTGTCTGTTGCCTGCAACTTAATACTGGAAGGGGTACGGATGTTAACCTGAAGGTGGACTATTTAGGCATAGATGCATGCTGGATAGTGGTCTATGTACTTTGTCGTAATGCCCAAATGAATCTCATAATAGACACCATAGCTCACACATGCATGTTTTATGCACTTATCAATTGTCAATTGCGCAGCTGTAATTTGTTTACCCAGCATGTTAGTTATCTTATTGGAGAGACACCACTAGTGAACTGTGGACCCCAGTCCATTCTTTTACATCTGAAATACAATCTACTGCAATCATTGTTCTCTACTGTTTTATGCAAACAAACATCATCTTCCATAAGATACGTTTAACCCTTTGTTTTCAGCAAGCCGGTGAGGTTGACACCCTCACTGTCTCGTCGGGGCAAAGTAGTTTGATTGTCTTGTGTGCAGGTTCCACGTCAACTACGCACCACCAAGTTTTCTGGCACCATTTTCAGGGAGCTCAACATCCCCATCAACACCCAAGTTTTCTGACGCCGTTGACACCTTCAGAACATCGTCGATTTCCTACTGGTTCGATAACCTTGGTTTCATAACTGAGGGAAGACTTGCTGCTGTACTCATCAAACCTTACACTTGAGGTATCCTGACGAACGTGCACTTTGCGCGCATCAACCCCTCCAAAGTGGTGAAGATATATATGATGCGGTCAAGGATTTAGATGTAATCTTTGGAAAGAGTCCTAGCGGACAGTCTGTTCCGAAGGACGCTAACAACCACGTTCCCCTGTGGAAGAAGAAGTCTATATTTTGGGAACTACCCTAATAGAAAATCCTAAAGATCCGCTCTGCAATCGACGTGATGCACGTGACGAAGAATGTTTGCGTGAACCTGCTAGGCTTCTTGGGCATGTATGTGAAGGCAAAAGATACTCCGGAAGCACGAGAGGACCAGCAACTTTTGAAAGACCCAAAGAACCTGCATCCAATGAGGACGGATAAAGGACGTCTACGTCCTGCTAGCTACGTTCTTACTAAAGAAGAGAAGGAGATATTTTTTGAAGTCCTGAGCAGTATGAAGGTCCCGTCTGGCTTCTCGTCGAATATAAAGGGAATAATAAATATGGCAGAGAAAAAGTTTCAGAACCTAAAGTCTCATGACTGCCACATGCCGATGACTCAACTGCTTCCGGTTGCATTGCGGGGGCTTCTACCGGAAAATGTTCGAGTAGCCATTGTTCAGCTATGTGCGTTCCTCAATGCAATTTCGCAGAAGTCAATCAGCCCAACCACTCTATTAAGGTTACAGAAGGATGTGGCTCAATGTCTCGTTAGTTTTGAGTTGGTGTTCCCACCATCCTTCTTCACTATTATGACACATCTCCTAGTACACCTGGTCGACGAGATTCACATTCTGGGTCCTGTATTTCTACACAATATGTTCTCCTTTGAGAGGTTCATGGGAGTGTTGAATAAGTATGTTCATAACCGTGCTAGGCCAGAAGGAAGCATCTCCAAAGGGTATGGAACAGAGGAGGTCATTGAGTTTTGTGTTGACTTTATTCCCGGCATTAAGTCGATTGGTCTTCCTGAATCGCGACATGAGGGGAGACTAAGTGGAAAAGGCACTCTAGGAAAGAAATCATACATATGCAGGGACGGGTATTCTTTCACAAAAGCACACTACACAGTTCTGCATAATTCCACTTTGGTGACTCCGTATATCCAGATGCACAAGGATATTGTACGCTCTAACAACCCGGGGATGGATGACTCCGTCATTGCAAAGGAACACATGGAGAATTTTGGCGGTTGGTTGGAAATGCAACTGAACAACAACACAGTCTCAGATGAGCTGTTCTTGTTGCCTAAGGGGCCATCATCGACTATTTGGACTTTCCAAGGGTATGAGATAAACGAGAATACATTTTACACGAACGCCCAAGATAAAAAGAGCACGAATGAGGCCACGGTCACATATTATGGTTGCATAGAGCAGATATGGGAACTTGACTATGGACCTTCTTTGAAGGTCCCTTTATTCTGGTGCAAATGGTTCAACCTGAGAGGCGGCGGGGTAAAGGAAGACCCATTGTACGGAATGACTATAGTGGATCTCACGAATGTTGCGTACGACAACGAACCATTCGTTGTAGCCAAGGATGTGGCTCAGGTTTTCTATGTGAAGGACATGTCTACCAAGCCAAAAAAAGAAAAGATAAGAAAGTGAATACATCAGCCGATGAGCCAAAGCGGCATATAGTTCTTTCAGGGAAATGAACTATCGTGGGAGTGGAGGACAAGACAGACATGTTAGAAGATTACGACAAGTTTCATGAAATTCCACCCTTCAAAGTGACCACTGACCCGAGCCTCAAGTTATATGCAGACCCTTGTCCATGGTTACGGAGCGATCAGAAGAAAGGGTCTCACAAAGAGAAAAAGCGAAGACTAAATAGGGATGTTGTTCATGATGTGCAATAATTTATTAAAATTTTATATAATTTATAGTATGGAGGACAAGACAGACATGTCAATGATATCAAGCGTATGGCGGTGGCGGAATGTAGTACTTAATTTATAAATTTTTGATGTAGCATCAAACTTTGTGATGTGAAATGATCCAATGCGAATGTAGTACTTGATTTATAAATTTTTGAATTGATTTTAATTAAGCATATATAGTACTTAATTTAAAACCAAGCGCATGTGATACTTCATTTTAAACCAAAACAGAAAACAGGAAAATGAAAGCAATTTTTACTTAATTTAGGCAAGTAAATCAAAAGATATAAAAAAAGTAAGAAACGAGAAAATTAAAAAAATCAAACTCTAGTACCGGGCCGTGGCTCCACCCGGTACTACAGGTCCACTGGGCTTGGCGCGCAAATTTTCGCGGCCCTGAGAGGCCTCTAGTACCGGGTGGAGCCACGACCCGGTACTAGAGGGTCTCTAGTACCGGGTGGAGCCACGGCCCGGCACTAGAGGCCTTTTGGCGCTACTTTTTAAGCGGCTCGGGCCGAAAATTTGCCCAAGTCCAGCAAATCGACGTTCCGCCTCCGGGCTCCAGACTACGCTGCCCCTGCGCCGCCAGGCTGCCGGATTTCGTCCCCGCGCCGCCGCTGACCCGGCCGTCGCCCCCTCTTCTTCTCCGGCCCCGGCCTTCGCCGCTCTCTTCTAGATCGCCCCAAGCAAAGATCGTCCCCGTCCCCGTCCAAAGATCGTCCCCAGATCGAGCAAGCAAGCTTGGCCCCGACCCAAGGTGAGCTCGTCCCCACGACCAACACCCCTCTCCCTCTCTCAGATCTAGCGCGTGGCGGCGGTGGACCCTAACCTTAACCACGGGGCCGGCGTCGGCGCCGGCGGCGGAGTTGGAAGCAAATCAAGAACACAATATCCATTACATTAGGGGGGCGGTGGCCATAAGGGCCCAGAGGGGTCGTCGTCGCCGGCGCCGCGCCTAGTCGTCGTCCAGGACGATGTATGGTGGCTTGATACAGAGGTGCGTAGGCACCTCCTCCTCCTGCGGCGCCTGCGCCTGCGGTGGCGGTGGCTGGTCCTGCTCCTACTCCTGGGGCTGATCCGGCGACCAGGTCCCGGCGGTAAACACCCAGGACTGGCCGACGAGACCGTGGGGCAGAGGAGGCGGCGAAAGGTCCTGCTCCTGCTCCTGCTCGTGTTCCATGGCGTAGTGCCATGGCTCGACCTCGTCCGGGTCGACGTACGGCGGCGGCGGCATCAGGGCCATTGCCGCCGCGGCCGCATCAGCCTGGACCTGGGCCAGCACGGCCTCCCACCGCTTGATCTCGTCCTCGACGAGGGTGCGGTTGGAGGCCTCGTAGGCGGCCTGCATGTCCGGGTCGTCGTCTTCGGGGACCTCCTCCTCGAACCACAGCGCGTCGGGCAGCGCTGGGTAGGCGGATTGGACGGCGCGGGGCGCCGGGGCGAAGTAGGAGCGGCTCCTCCCAGTGTGGGGACGCCGGCCCGTAGGCGGGGTCGTTGAGGAGCCCCGGCGGGAGGAGGCGGCGCCGGCGCGCGATCTCCCTGTCCATTTTCCGCCCAGGGAGCGGGACCGCCGGCACCGGAATCCTCTCCGGGTTCAGGTGCCAGCCCTCGGGAAGGTGGACGTCGCTCCACTCCAGGGTGCGCGCGTGGTCCTAGTGCCACTGGCACTCCGGCTTTGGCACGTAGCGCCTGCGCCGGATCCTTCTCCCTCCGGCGGTGGTGATGGTGGTCCGTGGTGGCGCGTCGGGTGCGGGGGCGACCCGCAGCGGTGGCGCGATCCTCCGCACGCCCTGCGGAAGGATGCCCAAGGCCGCCGCCGGTGGTGGAGGAGTAGCCGCGACGGCCGACGGCCAGAGGCCTCGCCGGCCTCGATCTTCGGGGACTTCCCCCAGCGCGACATGGCGGCGAGGGCATTGGAGTGGGAGCGGGGAGCGGAGTGTCTCCATCCGCACGGGCGCGTCCCTTTTTAAAGACCAGGGACGAGAACCGTCGCGGGGAGGGGAACTGTCTGGTGGGCTCCGTCTGGAGGGGAACCGTCCCGAGTCGCTGGCAAGTGGGCCAGGAGCATTGACTGCGGGTGGGCGGGGGCCGTTTGGTGGTCAGCATTGACCACGGGTGAAGGCGAGGCAGCCGGGTGGGAAGCCGAGGCGGGGACGTGAAACCGAGGCGGAGCGGGAACGCGAGGCGGGGCGGCGGGGGTCAGAACTGGGCCGCTGGCAGGTAGGCCAGGATTGACCACGCGTGGCCAGTGGGCGGTCACACGTGGTGGTGGGGTGGGCCAGCGATGACCACGCTGGCCACCTTTCACCAGGTTCTGATCCAGATTTGGGCTGGGCTGGGATTGGGACAGCCTACGTTTTTTTTTGAAAGATTTTTTCTTTAGATGCAAATACTAAATTGTTTTTTTTTTGCATATTTGTATAGTTCCCTACTTTGAATTATTGTACTAATGCTATTATTATTTTATCTTTTTTTTGTATTAGTTATACAATGGATCACGATGCTCCCTTCGCAACGAGAGAAGGGGAAGAAGAGATATTTTCCTACATTAGGGAACCCGGGGAATTCCGGCATCCCGCGGAAGGAGCTGAAGGATCTGCAGATGAGGACTCGGAAATTGGTGGACCCACGCGTCTGGCGAGGTATATTAAGCCTATGTTGAGCAGATGCAATAACTGATTTGTGCATATATGTATTCACACATGTTTCATATTTTCAGACCTCCCCATCGAACCAATCCACTAAACGAGGCCATGCCCAAGGGATGGGCAAAGATGAGCATCTCACAATTGACGAGGTGAATGCAACTACTGGCCACTGGCACCCGTGCCGAACGCAGTTAGGTTTGTGCAGCAATGCGGAGTCACTGTCAGGGACAATGTTTATATCAGCACTCAGGAATGGATTAAGCCAAAGATAGAGGGAGTTAGTTACGTCGACGATAGAACCAAAGATGTGCTTTGGAACAAGCTCATTGCACATTTCACCCTACCGGTCTTGGAAGATGAGGTGAAGACAAAAAAATGACGGACAAAGTCAAGCATTTTGCTCTTAAGAAGATGGCTCAATAATTCAATAACTACAAGAACAAATTATTCCGAGAGTGGGATGAAGATGGGAAACTGCCGGATTTCACCGGCACACGAGAGAGGCAGCGGCCTCACTGGCCTGCATTTCTGGAGTACAAGAAATCAAAATGAGCTAAGAAAAGGTCGAAAACGAATAAGGATAATGCAGCGAAAAAGAAGTATCACCATAAGATGGGGCCAGGTGGCTACCGAGTTGCCGAGCCTAAGTGGGAAAAAGTTGAGTCCGCATTGCGTGCAAAAGGGATCACCCCGGTCACAGAGGAATGGGACAGAAGGATAAGGAATTGGCTACTTGCACATGGAGGAGAGTATGACATGGAAACAGGGGAGTTAATAATTGATGAAAACAAAGTAGTCAACGAAGCCCAAAAAAAAATTACTGACTTAATTGCCAAGTCTAAAGAGGGAGAGTTTATTTCCGACAGAGAGAAGGACGAGCTGTCAGAGGCCCTCGGGACCAAAGAAAAAGGAGGATCAACACGAGGCTTAGTAGAAGTGCCTTGGATCGAAGGGTTTCCCCAGGACCGTGACTCTTATAGAAGCCGAGCGAGAGCAAAGAGGAGGAAGGAGCAGCAGGAATCAGACCGGTTGATGATCTTAGAAAGAAATCATGACCAGATGGTTGCTCTCTATAAGGAGCAGCAGAAGCAAATAGATCAAATGCGCGAGCAAGGGGTGCCAACTCTTCAGCTGGAACAAGCGAGTCAAGGCGGCCCATCGCATCATAGAAGCAGCGTGGCTTCCTCGGTTATGGTCGGTGATGATGAGACAAGTTACCCCGTGGATTATATCATGGAGAAAACAACTTGTGAGCTGCATGTCCCAGTATTGATGGCTATGCTTTTTCTATTGACTCTACAGCATCGTGGCTTGGCAATGCCATTCCAGATGGATTTGCTCGTGTCGGCGTTGATCAAGTTGTACAAGGATATGAATCACTTAACCTTGAGTTCCCAAGAGCTGCTGATGAGTCGGTGCTAGGGGACGTCGTGGGTGGTCTAATTCTATGGCGGAAGAAATACATCAAGTTTGAAGGCTGGGAGCCACCATCGTCTTCGCCAATTCACGATTCAGCACCTGATGACGATGAAGGGGACGACAACCATCAGTCGTCTCCGCCGCCGCATGCGCCGACTCCACCACCGCGCCAGCCCACTCCGCCGCCGCCTGAGCCCACTCCACCGCCGCGTCAGCCGACTCCACCGCCGCGTCAGCCCACTCCGCCGTCGCCTGAGCCGACTCCACCGCCGCGTCAGCCTACTCCACCGCCGCGTCAGCCCACTCCGCCGCCGCCTGAGCCGACTCCACCGCCGCGTCAGCCCACTCCGCCGCCGCATGAGCCGACTCCTGAGCCCCGACATAGGAAGGGCGCCACTTCGTCGTCCGCGAGACCCCCGACGTTCGCCCCTCCCAAAAGTACCCAAAAACCTTAACGATCTCAGAGCTTGCGACATGACTAAAGAGCAATTGGATACGTGGGTGGATGCAGACACAAAAAAATAGCTTGCACGGAAAAAGCCCGAGGAAAAGCAAACATTTACTGCAAAGGAAATGAAGTGGGCTACTGGATTCGCCACGGAACCATCGCAATATGAGAAAAATAAGCAAGATAACTATTTACGAGCTCTGAGTAAAAATAGTGCCGGAGGGAATAGAGACGTTGCCCAGCTCGGACAACAGGTAAACAAGTCGATACCCCCGCTCGTAGTTATACCCAGTGGTCATGGCTCCGCGACGGACCTAGTTCCTACTTTATCCTTCAAGAAGAACTTTGCTGCAGCTGCTGGTATTACTCTTGCTCAACTGGACAACGAAAATCTCTTTCCGTCTCATGTAGATGATTCATGGAAATGGAAATGGGGGAGGTCCCTGCTGCGAGGTGATCAGATAAAGTTTCTACCGACATGTATGCGACAACTTCATAGTTGGTACATGAAAACCACAAAGGAATTTGATGACTTTTTTATCTCTGTGAAAGTTACAAAAAATCATTTCGCGGGTGAAGACATGTTCACAATTCAGCTCGAAGAACTCTGGTACTTATACAACCTTGACGCCCTCGACTTGGCTATCGTCGGTGCCTACTGTCTGTAAGTGATTCAATTCATTTATTTCCAAAAAAGATAAAGTCTTTAGCTCTCAGCTCGTTCATTGCCATCGCTAATTGTGCTCACTACGGTATTATGCAGAATGAAGAGTGACGAATGTGACAGAAAGGGCATCTATGGCTTTGGGTTCGTTAACCCAGTACGAGTTAATGCAAGGACACTAAAATACCACGTGAAGGACATGGAGAAGAACTTGCTAAATACCCTAATGAAGCAACATTTTAAGGGGCATATAATGTTTCCTTACTACTTCAGGTAAGAGAGTGTTACTCGCTTGTACAAATTAAGTGTAGCTGATGAGTTACTGATGTGTATATAATCATGCGCAGCGATCATTACATTCTGCTAGTCATTGAAGTTGATAGATCAACAGTTGAAGTCTACGACTCATTGGACTGGCCTGAGGAGAGGTACCAAAGCATTCTAGATACGCTCCAAAGGTAATTTCAAACATTATCGCACTATATCAGTCTCTCTTACTGATTTCAGAGATATCAAGCAACTAATAACTTATTTATTCTTCTTTTTGGCCGGCAGGGTTTAGAAACAATTCAAAGCGAGGACAAAGGGTTCAGGTTCATTTGAAGAAGAGCTGAATTTTATTCACCCACAGGTAGATAATACGGTCTAGCTAGGTTCGGCATCTCTTTATTTATAGTTTTCAATACCACTATATATTGACTATGATTTGATTGAATTCTATTCTTGTAAAGTGGATCGAGAGGCAACCACAGGGGACCAATTTCTGTGGATATTTCATTTGCGAGTGGATTCGTCGTGCGGTCACTGAGCGGGACCCAAAGAAATATTTAGACGTACGTGAACAATCATATTCATCAATTGATCTCCAGTGTCATTCATAATTTTTGATAGTCATGATTAATATTCGTATTGATCTCCGTCTTTCATAGGCAGAGCCATTGCGCAAGAATTTGCCACTAAAGAAGCGCTTTCAAGCACTAGCTGAGGAACTTGCGGGGTTTCTGCTCAGCGATGTCATATCTACAAAAGGAACATACCATGGAGAATAGCGGTGAAGTCCTGGTTATGATTTCCCGTGTAACCAAATAGATGGGCTCTAGTCCGGTTATGATCTCCACACACGTGTAATCGAATAGACGGGCTCTAGTCCCGGTTATGAGCAACTCCATGTAACCGGATAGACGTGAACATATTTTTATTTATGAATATTTTGATATGTTATATGTAGTTTCTGTTTTTAATTAATTAAACGCATATTTTTTTGCACCATTTCAATATTAAATTGAGAGGAAAACAAAAAACTACAGGCTGCCACGTGTGAGGTCCTTGGTCCCGGGTCGTATGACCAATCGGGACTAGAGGTCCTCCACCACGCCCGCGCCTCGGTGGCCACGTGGGAGCCTGTTGTTCTGGGTCGTAACGGACCCGGTACTAGAAGGGGGGCCTCTAGTGCCGCCTTGCTAGACCCGGGTGGACACCCGGTACTAGAGGCCCTTACGACCCGGGACCAGTGGCCCTGTTTTCACTAGTGAGATATACGACCCAGCCAGAGCTAGCTGCTAGCAGATGAGAGGAGGTTGATTCGTTGGGAGGAAGAAGAAGAAGACCCGGCTGTGGGCATTGGAGCTAGTAGTACCATCGGCTGATGGCTGCATGAATGTGGCTGTGGGACAAAGCTAGATTCGGTGGTAGTGGAGGAGATCCAACGCACTATGCTGTCGTTGCTGTCCACACACAAACTCTGCAACTGTGTAACACTGGAGGAGAAAAATTTGCACACATCATGTGGATGAAGACTTTTTTTTTTAGATAAACAGGGATTAGATCCCCGGTTCCATTGAATGAAACCACCGCACCAGATCCAGGTTTACAACCAGCAGAAAATAAGGACTACATCTAGCGAAAGGACAACTAGAGGTCTAACAGCTACAAGGTTTTAGCACTTATTACAGCACTTTTAGGCTTAGTGCGAACACAGCAATATCATAACTAGGAAAAGGAACCAGGCACGTCGGCCTGAGAGGATCAGAACACACCAACATGCTCTGTCTTGGCAGCAGCCTCTAACGGGTTCAGCTTCTTGAGAGGGGTGTCCCCCAGCGTCGACGACCAGCAGTCCAGGTCCAGGGGGGAAGCAGGGCTCAGTAGCAACTGCTTCTTGGCGTCAGGGTCCTTGTTTCTCACAGGTGATGCAGGGAGGAGGTCAGTGGAGTCTGACAGCTTCAGCGAGCCAAGCATGAAACTTGCTGCCCAGCCTCCCAACGGATCTCTTGGTTGAGCACTTTCCAGATGGTCACTCAGCCACTGATCGTGAGCGGAGTTCTCAGCTTTTGTGAAAGGAACCGACAGAAATCTTTCATTCTGTCCAGAGCCTCTCCCTTGCAAAGGATACTCCAGTTTCTCAGAGTCCTCAGCAGCATAGACCAGACCTGCTTAATATCCAACCAAATTGCGTTATTAAACACAATATCATTCCTACTTTTCCAGAGACACCATAAGGTAGCTGAAGAAACAGAATTTAAAGCAGAGTTCTTATTATTTGACACCCAGAATCGGGCAATAGATTCATATCTGTGTCCTATATCTCTACCAAAGAATTCTGACAATAATTTCCAAGTGTTTTCAGCTACGACACATCCAAACATTAAGTGTTGGACTGATTCTAACTCATTACAGAAGACACAGTCCTCTGGTCTAATGATTTGTCTCTTTTTCAAATTGTCTCTAGTCATAATTTTGTTATGCGCCATTAACCAAAGGAAGATATGAATCTTCGGTGGCACACAGAGGTTCTAGATGGAAGGGATAAAAACTGGACAGACCCCTCTAAAATTAATAACATGGTAAAGCGAACTAGTTGTGTAAACTCCTTTGTTTTCTAATTGCCAGATCAGTGCATCCGTGTCATCCGACAAGGAGATACTTTTACTGATCTGTTCTAATTCATACCATTTCTCCATCATCCTAGGTTGGAAAACTCTTCTAAAAGTTAGTTTGAGAACTTCACCATCCCAGACCTGCGCGATGGTGGCGTTCTGCTCATTGCAGATCTGGTAAATATCCCAGTATTGAACCACTAGAGGGGAGGTACCAAACCAGGTATCCTCCCAGAATTTGATTTTTTCACCATTCCCTACGGTCCATCTAAAACCAAATTTTATAGATTTAACTACGGACATGAGGCCTTTCCAAAATCTCGAGCAACCCAAAGTGTTACTACTGAAGATGTTTGGTCTGTTTGTATTATATTTATGGTTCACCATATCTTTCCAAAGCTTATCTTCTTGGGAAAGATATCGTTTGATCCAGGATCCTAAGAGACAAAAATTAATTTCCCGTAAATTGGGGATTCCTAAACCCCCAAACTCTTTCTTCATACAAACTAGGCACCAATTGGCCAGGTGAAGTTTTCTATGTCCTTCAAAGTCATTCCAGAGACAGTGTGCCATCTGGGTATTTATCATCTCAATTGCCCATTTAGGGAATTTGAAGAAAGACAGCAGGTAAATGGGAATGCTTGCAAGGCACGACTTGATTAAAACAAGCCTACCTGCATAGGACAGAAGCTTGCCTCTCCATCCTGCAATCCTACTAAGGATCTTATCAATTAAAGGTTGCATGTCTTCTCTCCTTAATTTGTCGTAATGTAAGGGAATGCCTAGGTATTTAATTGGGAAAGATCCTTCTTGGCAACCAAAAATATCCAAGTAGGTAGCGCTTTCCTCTTCATCCATATTAATAGGGATCAGCTCACTTTTACTATAGTTAATTTTCATGCCTGAAACTTTTTCAAAACATGAAAGAATGATCTTAAGGTTCCTAGATTTTTCTACTTCAGGAGAAGAAAAGAGAATCGTATCGTCCGCGTATTGGAGGCAGATAACACCCCCAGGACATGCGTCAGGGCAAAGCCCTTTAATGAGATCCCTAGAAGCTGCTTTGACAAGCATTTTAGTTAGTACATCTACTACTGAGTTGAAAAGCAAAGGAGATAACGGATCTCCTTGCCGGAGCCCTTTACCGGTAGTGAAAAAGTTACCCTCTACGTTATTAATTTTAACACCTATCGACCCTCCATGAGTGGCCTGAATAATCCATCTAACCCAAGTAGGACTAAAACCTCTTAGAACTAGTAATTCTATTAGAAAATCTAGGTTTACTTTGTCAAAAGCTTTTTCATAATCTAATTTAAGCACCAGACCTTCTTATGAGAACTATGCACTGAATGTGGATGAAGACTTTGTGTACACGAACAAATTGACCCGGTCTATAGAGTAAGTGAGATCAAGGAAAGGTATTTTTTGTAGTGTGGATAAGTGACCAGGAAACTCTTAACAATTCTGATAAAGGAAAATCGAAGCTATCCATGTAGATTAATCGAGTAGTGTACCCAGAGCTACCGATCGAGACCGGAGACAGAATCGATGGACACGGAGAAGCGTGAATCATCGGGCTCCGCGGTAAAACCGCTAACAACTAGGAAAATTATTGCGGGGACGAAAACGGAGAAGAGGAGTGATACAAAGACCATCAAGCAGCATTCCTTACGCTTCTCCGATCCCACAGCATTCCTTACGCTTCTCCGATCCCATCGTGGTCGACCTAAGTACCCGTACGTAGACGTTGTTTGTGTTTTTTTTCTCCCTTGGCAGGGTCTCGATCGATGATCCCTGGCTAGCTCTAGCTGGGTGCCTGGGTTAATTTATACATGCATACACGCGTGCCTACATTGAGTAGCATTACGTTTCGGTTTCCTATCGGGAGTCGAACGGTTTCCTGTCGGAACCGCACTACGGAGCGCATATACAGTATCATACTGTAGTATATTTGTTCGACTCTCAAACACACGTGTTTGCCGTACGCGCACGTATAGTCATAGATATACTACGTTCGGTCTGCCTTGATCAAATACCGCACTAGGACACTAGGTACATACCTCGCGTTGTACTTATTCTGCCGCCTAGAGTAGCCCCTTCAGAAAATTATGCACAAACAAATGCATGTGCTTAGTGCATGTACAATAGTACGCTATTTTCTTTTTAAATAATACGTTTTTAATTAATTCGAGGAATAATACGATGTTTTCAAAGTGATTCAAAAATAATACACCATCGTCTGGGGTGCGAACGAGTCGTGTATGCCGTGGATGACCAGCTGGTCGGCCGTCAGCTGCAGACCTGACAAGACCTGGTCGTCCACGCCATAGACGACCGGAGCTAGGCGTCTGATGTCGTCCCCAACATATTATCCCGCCACGGTCTTTTTTCCGCTAATTCTTCTCCTGCCACCGTCACTCCCGACTTTTCCCCCTCCATTGTATCTCCCGCCCTTTTTTCTCCCGCCTATAAAATATTAAGAATCTTCAACAGTTAAGTACTACCGATTAATAATTACTACTCGAACAACTACTTAATATCGCACGATAAAATTGATAATGACTTCCCAAAATATTAGAACCGGCCATCTACAAAATTACCACAACAGGGCCTGCTAGTATGTACCGTAAACGAGGTTGTATTATTTTTGAAAATCTTTGAAAACTCGTAATATTCCTCGAATTTAATAAAAAATGTATTATTTTAAAAAAATAGCCAATAGTACTCCGTAAGCTGTCTGTGAGGGGTCACACATAGAATTCTGGCTGTGGTGGAGGCGAGAGAGGGAAGAGAGAGAAATAGGTCATCGCTAAACTTAGGGGTGCTCGGGGATTTTTGGTTACCCACCTATAACCAGATTTCCCGACCGGTAACTAAAACGATGCTTCCATTGAAGTAATTGAGCGGAGAAGTCCTAATAGGAGCGAAGCGTTGTCGCCTACTGCTTTTGGCCGCGAGTAGGTGGAATGGGACAATTTGTTTGGAGGTAGTGGTGGGGTCAATTGTTTTTTTACAATGATGAACATATCATCTCGATCACCTGTGAAGGATTGCTGGCTGCAGCTCTTAAGAAACTTCAGTTAGTTTAATTGGTTTAGATGTTGTCGTATGCGGTTTTCAGCCAAGAAACAACTGATGTAAAATACTGTTTTCAGCTAATCAATGAAGTCAAATAATATGTATCCGATTCGGTTACTGAAATAGTAATGTGACAACAACAACCCAATAATCTCCATTAGCTCGATCGTTAACGTATCACCCCGTACTTGCAGACAAGCACCTATATACAACGGGATAGTAAGTAATCATGCATGTGTAGATAAACATTGTACTAGAGAGAACACACATCATTAAGGACGATCCGAAACAATATTATAATTACTCCACTAAACATGATGTAAAACAAAAATTAGAACTGATATCTAGCTAGGTCGAAAAAGCGCGTGACAGTACATGTTGATGGGTGATCGATTGATCATGATCATGAGGGGAGTGCATGCATCATCGTCATGGTGTCGATATAGCTTCAGGATTATTCACGTCGCAAGGCCATATGATGATGATGAGAGCAGCTTGAGGATTATTCAATAGCTTGAGGATTATTCACATCTTCATGGGGTACATAATGATAACACCGGCCACCTCGTCGACCCTCAACCTGTTGAGCCTGGAGATGGTGCAGGTACTTGTTCAAGGGGTTACTCCGCGGGTCGAGGCCGGAGGCGTCGTAGTCCTGCTGATCACCGTCACCGTCGTAGGAGTAGGACGAGGACGGCGGCCCGAAACGAGGCCACGCGCTTGGATGGCATTGTCATGGCAGCTAGTACGCCAAGGCCAGTCCCAGGCCACCTCCAAGGTCGCCGCCCGCCATGGACAGGGCCGGAGATCCGCCGCCTCCTAGGTCAATCCCTCCTCAGGGTTTAACATTTCGTTTTTGTAATTTCTTTCGCACCTCATAGAGATTCGCGAATTTCGAGAAATAACGGAAATTTCAAAGAAAAAGTTCAAAAATTTCGGCCAGATTTATAGTCTAACGTTCAAATTAATTTAAAAAAAAGAAACCTGTACTTGTGGACTCGAACACAGGACCTCGCTATCAACTACGTAGGCTCTCAACCACTAGAATAAAGGCAAGTATTTACCTGTTATGTGATCTACTTCAAATTATAGTGTAATCCACTGGATTTATTAAAATTGAACGAAAATTTCGACCGAAATTATATTTTCTCGTCACTTAGCGAAAATCGTTAATTTCGAGAATTTCGTTCGAAATTTCGACGAATTTTTTTTCACTGTCCCTCCTCCCTCCCTCACTCCCATGCCTCCTTCCTTCCTTCCACCGCTGCTCTGCTCACGCGGTGTTGGTTCCCCGCAGAGGACAGCAGCCTCAGCTCAGCTTGCGTCGGCTGTATCAACTTCGCCGACTTGGATGCCAACGGACGACCATGCCCCGACGGACCATCTCAACCACCCGCAGAAGGTCCTACTTTCCGCTTCTTCTTCTGCAAATTACCCTGGCTACACCGCTGCGAATTCATCATCTTTTAACTTGCACAAATGGCTACTGCTCCTCCTCCCATGTGCCTACCTAGCTAATCCGTCCCCGTCTTTGTTTTATTTCTTGCAGCTCACCACCTAGATGAAGAGGATACCTTCCCCTGCCATCCCTAACCGAGGTGGACAAAGAGATGAACCGGGAGGGAGGCAGCAGTGAACGCCATCCAAGGTCAGCCCCTCCCCCCTTTTTACCTTTTCCTCCTCCTATATATGCGTCTCCCTTCCGTTCTTGCTCTCCTAACGCCGCCCCTGCCATGTACAGGAAGCCAGCCACGGAGGGGAGAGCCGCCGACGCCGGCAGGCCCCGCGAGATGACATTGGCCACTCCTCCACGACGCACCACCAGCTCCCGACGCCGCCGCTGCAAGACGGTGAGGCCACTCATGCATCTAGTAATGTATTCACTAGTTCAGTCCATATAAACTAGCAACTTCACTATGCATAATAACGATGCTGTGCTGCAAGAGGAAGAACAGCAGCCCTCATTTATTTACTTTATGTTTCCTCCTAGCCAAACAGCTAGCTAGCAACGGCAATTCGTTTCTACAAACAGTGATTTCTCTTTTTATTCCCAGCTAAAACTTTGCTCTAGTGCCGGCCTATGCTTCTTCTTCAATATCGCAATGCAAGTGACAGCAATGATCTCTCTTGTTGTTCATGCATTGTTTCTGAAATCAGCTAGAACAAGCGTTCTTTTCTTCAGTTTATTTAAAGACAACTAGTATTACTTGTTAGCATACAAGTTGGACACGCACAGTGCAAAACATGAGAGGCCGACTAGCTAAAATCCCTGACATACTTATTATTGAAAGAGCAGGTCCTCCAGATACGCCGTCGCCGTGACAAGGAGACCGACATGCTGCTGCTGCTCCTGCTCTCCGCCGATGACAAGGTCGTTGCCGTGGACAGGCTGCTGTTGCTGATTGGCGCTGCCGCACGACAGTTAGTACACCCGGCGCATCGACAAGGCGCGACCTTATGCACAGCATGGTCTCCGATTACAAGGACAACGCCAGGGACATGCTGTTGCTGATTGACAGCGCATGCTGGTGAGTACACCTGGTTCATCCTTCCGGACCCATTTGTTTCTCTTTTGCCAATGCATCGGGTTCTCTACTTCTCTTCGTGTGGAGAAACCGAGCTTATAAACGGCCAAAGAGCTGCTGTTGTACTGTGCTCCGGCCATCGAGCATTTGTTTATAAGCTAGGATCGATGGTTAATTAACTGCAGCGATCCAATTGTTTGTACAGGTGCTTGTGTGCGCTGGGCAAGAAGACGCCCATGGAGCTTGACGTGTCTGGCGGCAACCTGTTTGTCGTCAGGTTTCTTCGATGGCCACGGTAATGATCTTCATCAGGAGAGTGAACAGGGCGCCACTGTTTTTATCTTGCTGCTATGAAATGTATAAGGCATGAATCAGGTTTTCTGTGATTTCTCCATGAATTACCTGAATTATGAGGTCTATGGCGCCCATGTGTTTATGTGTTGAGAACACTTGTGATGTAGTGTGCTCCTAGGAGTAGTGCTGTCAAACTATTGTGTTGTTGCGTTCCATTGCTGGGATATCTTTTTGTTTCTTCTTAGGATATCGAAATGTTCATCTTGATCTGTTCTGATACTTCTAGATGCTAAGAGTGTTTAATCTGTTGATCTCGTGATACTATGGAACACTGTTAAGTAATATCCATTTTTGATGATGCCAAGATGATCGAGTTTTGGTAAGAAAGAACTTAGTGATCTCTAGGTAAATAAGACTCGGAAGGTGTGTTCTGGGCGATCTGCTGTACCTCCAACTAATGTCCATCTTTGCATTTCAGCAGGTAAAGAAGACCAAGAAGGATCAGCTAGATGTACTCCGCTTGGTCTGGTGCAGGGGAGGGCGATGTGGCCTGGTCTCACGCACCGAACTCCCTCGCCGAGTTCTTTTTTGCAGTGCTGACTCGGTGTCGTCGGTGGAATGTTGGGCCTTGTAACATCGTTTTGTAATGCTCCAGACATGCGTTGTAATGGCTTTGTCGATGTTTTCCTTACACATCTATTGTGGTCTTTGTTCTCAACGTGCGGTTTCTGTATTGTTAAGACTTATGATGAGGTTGGGTTGGATTGTGTGTTTGCATACTGTCATAATGGGTGTGATGCATGCGCTTATATTGTTTGCTGTCTGATGTAAATGTCCTAAAAATCAGGAAAGGCTATGGCATTTTTATTTATTAATACCCAGCTGACTAATTTGCTAGGCTGCTACTACTTAGCTCTTTGTTAGCTAGTCGCTGCTGTGTGCTAGCTAGGATCAGCTAGTTAGTTTGGTACAACGTAGCTAGCTGCTTAATCTATAAGCTAGCTACTTTATTGATTAGCTTTGATAATATCTGCTAGCTAGTTCTAATCATGGGCTACACAAAATGTACATATATGGCCGTGACAGAAGACGGGTCCCCTAAGACGGGTGCCAAAAAGGGGACGCTGCCCTGGATCTCCTCGCGGGCCAGCGAGCGTCGTTGGACATCTGCGTCGCCAAGATAAACCTAGTTTTCATGTCTGTTCAAGACTTCAAGCCTCTAGGTTGAGGAGGGAGACACATGTGGAGGACATTCTTGGCAACTCGGTGGCCATCCCGTGGTGGCGCGGCCTTATGAGGGTTGGGTATACGCAGTGGCGTATCCAGGAAAAAATTGAAGGGTGGACACACTGCAACAAAAATGTCACACCGCGGATTTTTGTGTCAAATGAATAGTATAAATGGGCAATTAATTTCCAAAAGTGTAATTCAATATGTAATTTAATATGTATGTTTCACAAAATTGTTTGTACTCTCTCCGTTCTAAATTAGATGTCTTTCATTTGTCTAATTGTAGATGTATCTATACTTGTAACATGTCTAAATACATCCACATGTGTGAAAGTAGAAGTCATCTACTCCCTCCGTTACTAAAGGTAAGATGTTTTAGGTGTTACACATGTTGTTTAGATACACTCTAAAACAAATGTACATACACACTAAAACATGTTTAAATAAATTTGTTTACATGTGTATTTGGATAAAGGCTAAAACATCTTATATTGTGGAACGGAGAGAGTAATTTAGAACGGAAGGAGTATATGTGAAAAGTGAAAAAAGGCCAAGAGACATGGTCGCTTGATCCCTCGACCGTATCATGACCAGCAGCCAGCAGGCTCGTACATAGTCAACCCTCACGGGTATGCGCATGGCTCCGCTCCCTCGCGTCGCTACTCGTTCCCATGACGAGGTACGAGCGCCACGCCTTAGACTTGCGCTTCCTACCTATGTCGGATGGCCCATCGCCCATCATGGGGGGTAAAAAAAAATTCCCAAAATTCTGGGTGGGCCACGGCACCCCTGGCCCACCCGCTGGATACGCCAATGGGTATACGTCACTGTTGCATTTGGAAAAGACGGAGGAGGAATACATAAATGAGTTCTAGGTAGAGATCCAATTATCGGCTCCGGCTTCTCGGTTCTAGAAGCGTGGTGATCGTTTTTGCGACATGTTGTATGACCTCTGTCTGTATGAGGTTATAGGTGGCCGCTAGAGGCCAAGAAAATAAGGTAGGGTACCCGTGCCGTTTCGCCGGATTGAGTATTCTTATCATTTCATGTATGAGGAAGGAGACAAACTCCATTCAACTTATATTCTAGGAGATGGTCGTTACCTGTCATTTTATGTGCGTCTCGTCTCTGACTATAAAAATGTATCGCGACCGTCATTTACCCGTCCGTCCTTGCGACGATCTGGCGTATTGTAATTGGTTTTGACATTTTTCCTGCTGTTTCACTTTTCAGGATTCTCCCGCCCATTTATTTCGTTTCAGGTTCTTTCCTGCCGATTTTATAGGTTTTCCCGCCTGTTTTTTGTGAGGGTCGTCAAATACAATGTATGTCCTATTATTTTCTGATTTTTTTATTGTTCAGTTACATTCTCCCAAATCGAGCATATAGACACGCATGAGTCTTCGGACGGTGGTCTCCAGATGCTACATGTACGACGCCATGCATGTCGCCATCGTACATGTACCTCTACTGCACTACATGCATGAAAAAAATAGCTAGCTCTACCTTTGCATTTGGCCAAGCGAGTGGGAGACTTCATGCATGCATGTGTAAGCTGTGTGTTACACGTGGCCATCTATCCGGCCAAATAAATCAAGTATTACAACGTTCTTCCACGCACTTTCAAGTTTTCCAGACCAATTTTCATTGCGGTATTATTTCCCCCCCAGTTTTGGGATGATCTAGGACATTGTACTTGATTTTAGCATTTTCCCGCCCATTTCACTTTTCAGCCTTGTCCCGCCCATTTATCTTGTATTTGGCATTTTTCCGCCCATTTTTCGTGACCGGACGTTAAATGGAACACCCATATATTATTTCCCGATATTGTTCTTTATGGTTTACGTGACATAGCCCTGTAGTCACATGCTCCCAAAAATTGGCCATATTTTTTCCTGCTCAAAACTTTCGAGATTTTTTAGTGGCCTGCCAATAAGCTATTGCATATTGTTCCATAGTCTGTCTCCATTTATATGACCTTCTAGACCGTGCGCCCTTTTTTATGCATGAAAATTGTTATTGCATATGATTCCCTCTGCACCATTTAGGCCACATAAGATGATAGATACTACCTCCATTATGCTTCACGCTTACCTTTTGTTAGGAGACGGTCATGGCCTATCATTTCATGTGTCGCTCATCTCTGATTGAAAATCCACTGTTGTGATGTTCTCCCGTCCGTTTTGAAGTTTCCCGCCAATTTTTTTCTGGCTAGTGTAATGCGATTACATGAAATCACACATGCGAGGGTGTACGCAAAAGAAATTTCTATGCTAGAGCTAGCCGGCGGCCAATGCGATAGCGACAACACATTCTCCCAGCAGCGGACCGAAGTCAAAACGGACCAAAGTCAAAACGAATGTCTCACGCCCCCTTTTTCACTACACCGGAAGAGCTGCCGCCAGATGCATGTCTAGGCCGCCCGCGAGCGAGGAGGGTGCTTTTTTGCCGTTGGCGGGCGCAAGACAAGGTTGGCTCCACGCATACGGTAGATTCAGCCGTTGTCCGCAGGCCTGGCTGTGGGATGCTTTGCTGATCGTGCTGGCAACGAAGTGGGGGCACTGTAGGCAACAAAACGGGTCGAACTCGTCGCCCACGGGCCTGCCCGGGGTAACTTCAGTCTACCAAACGCACCCAGAAAGATAAAGAGACTGAGCAGAACCCAGCGCATGAAAAGAATTTCAGCATTAATTTAGAATAGAGACATAAATGCAGTGCCGATATCTACAAGATTCTATTGTGGCTCTATGTATAATCACCAATATTAATTAAACACCAGGCCATAATGATGGAATACATATATAATTTCTTTGCAAAACAAAAAGCTATGGTGTTTGTGTAAGCTAGCAAGATATGCTAATATTAGTCGGGACGGATGCATATATAAATGCAGTGACGATATCTAAATTTTTTATTGTGGCTCTATATACAATCGATCACAAGTATTAAACACCTGGCCATATTGATGAAACGCATAGTTTCTTTGCAAAATAAAAGCTATGGTGTTTATGCAAAACTAGCAAGATATGCTCATATTAATTGGGAGAGATACATATATAAATGCAGTGCCGATATCTACAGATTTTATTGTGGCTCTATGTATATTCACCAATATTAAACACCATGACATAATAATGAGATACATAATTTCATTGTAAAATAAAAGCTGTGGTGTTTATGCAAAACTGGAAAGATATCCAAATATTAATTGGGAGAGATACATATATAAACGCATGAAATTAACCAACCGATATCTTCTATTTCATCCTGCGTCTATATAAACACACACAACGGTACACCGAGCATAAGTCATCTGCTTTCCTCATGGCGCTCGGCAAAACCAACTAAAGGATGCTCAACATGGTTGTTATTGCTTTCATGCTCACGGCCATCTTGTCTTCAACGTTGCCGTCCTGCCAAGCAAGTAGGCAGCATTTTTTTTTGTATTTTACCTGCAGTTTCCAAATGTGCAAAGTACTATCAGCGGGTTTTTGTTTTTATTTTTGTGGACTATATTACTAAATTGTTTCTTCCGTGATGTATTGCATTGTAGTTCAACGACGTTCATGCGGAGATTTAGCGAACTGCACTCTCGATGTCGTGCAGGAGTGACTGCCTACAAAGAGGCTTTCGCATACCTTTTCAATTGAATTGCGAAACCAACCACAATCATCTTCAGTGCTGCTGCAGTGTTCTGTAGACATATAGGTTATATGTCAAAATAATGAGAGCGACAAAGATTCTCAGCTTATGGAATTGAATAATGCCGATGAATGATGTCTCGAGCATGTAATCTGTGATGCCAATAATTGAATCAACTTATATTTTCTGATAAACATAGTTATTGAAGGCATCAATCTCATTGGATTGACATGGAAAATTTAGATGGAGAAAGACTGACCACTATTGGACGAGATTTTGTACATGCTTAATACACTAGTAGAAACGGAGGCATTGGTGCGCCCCTTTAGTACCGGTTGAAACAAAAACCGCTACTAAAGGGGGCATTAGCACCGGCTGGGTTCGTGCGCCAGCCGGGGCCACGCTGCGCGACCCTTTAGTACACCCTTTAGTCCCGGGTCGTAATACGGACCGGGACTAAAAGTGTTCTGGCAACCGTTCGCCTGGCGCGAGACCTTTTAGTCCCGGTTCGTAATACGGCCCGGGACAAGAAGGTCGAACCGTTTGCCTCCCGCGCGCTTTGGAAGTTGTGTACTCGATCGGGAGGGATCAGAAACAGAGACATTTGCTACAGTACGGGGATCTCTTCTTCCTCTTGCTCTCCTCTCTTCTTCCTCAATCCTCCACCATGAATCGAATTGGTATTCAGTTTACTGATGTGTCAACACCATGCAAGACCCTTCTCGATGTCGCCTACACGAACGACTGCGCTAGGGTCCCGGTCTTCTTGCCAATTTGAAGAAATGGCATGACGAGGATGAACACAAGTTCCATGGCCTTGATCTCGAGTACACGCCGATGGACGAGATGTTGCCGTCATCCAACTTGCTCACAAGAACCATGTCATGGTCTTCCAATGGTCAAGGTAACACGAACTTCTTGTAGGATAGGAAAATTGCATAGGATATATAGCAACGTGTGGCCATTTGAATCCTATTGGAAAGAGAACTTCTTTTGATTCATAGGATAGCAAAATTTCATAGGATAGCAACGTGTGGCCATTTGAATCCTATTGGAATAGCTTCTTTTGATTCATATATGATAGCAAAATTTTATAGGATAGCAACATACGTGTGGCCATTTGAATCCATTTTTTCATATAGGAGAGAGCTTCTTTTGATTCATATAGGATAGCAAAATGTTGCAGCGATGTTTAACATTTGTTCCATTCGTTCCATTTTTGTTGTTGCAGTAGTGTCAAGAACTGTCCAGAACTCATGGATTTCCTTGTCAACAGCGGCATACATTTTTGTAGCATTGATATAATGAATGACAAGATCAAGATGATGAGCACCTGGGGTATTGAGATACCAGCTGACTGCCACATTGATCTCCAGGACTTGATCCAGTTTCGGTATCCCGACAAGACTGGGATGGCTGATATGGCAGCCGTCTTGATCGACCCGAAGTACGCTGGTATGAAGAAAAAATTCCCCAATAAGCAGCACAAGTTCTGGGAGAAGAACCAACTTGACAGGATCAACCTTGATTATGCAGCAATAGATGCATACGTTTCATTCGAGTTGTACCGCAAGTATTCTTCGGAGGACGAGTAGATGGGTGTCTGTGTCTCTAGTAGTATGTGCATAAACATGTGAATTTTAATTTTGCCGGAAATGAATTTGAATTTCCTTTTTATTCAACTTGGATGGAGCCAATTTGAATTTTCTTTTTATTCAACATTGCAAATGAATTTACATCGGTAGTAGCGACAACACAACGACGTAGACATATTATTTATTAATTTTCAATTTATGGATTTGTAGATACGAATTATTCAATATTAAATAGAAAAGGCAAAAAAGAATTATTATTTAAATTCAAGATTTAACATATATATAGTTTGGTGGTAACCCCTAAATCCAAGGTTTTGAAAGGTTAGCAACTTTATTATTTAAATTCAAGATTTAACATATTTAAATCAATGTAATGTATTAAACCTTTATGTGATGTGTAGTAATGAAATTCGTCAATGTAATGTATTAAACCATAATACATAGCTCGGGTCCATTTTTATTTAACCATAATACATCATGAATAATATCAATAACTTTTGATGGGTCCTAAGCCACGGGGTGCTGAGCGGTCGGCGCTGCGCACCCAAAGAGCAGGAACCATCACAGGGACAATACTCACGTGAGAAGGATCCCTATGAAGAACCATCCATGTACTGTCATACACCGCTGGCGTATCCAACATAAACACATAGCGATTGACGTGCTCGTTCTCCTCGGTGATACGATGACGTACCACCTCCTCGGGGGCCGGTTCGACGATGTCCGATGAGCCAAAGTGCCACATAGTTCTTTCAGGGAAAAAAACATCGTGGGAGTGGATAACAAGACAGACATGTCTGAAGATTATAATAAGTTTCATGAAATTCCGCCCTTCACATTGAAAACTGACCCAAGCATCCTGTTAAATGATGAAGATTCTCCATGGCTACGGCTCAGAAGAAAACAGAAACAATAGTTGGTGATGTTGGTGATGTGTAATAATGTATTAAACCTTTTATGTAATGCATTCTATGGAATGTATTAAACCATTATGTAAGGAGCATGTCTAAGAAGCTTCAATCAGCTGCAGTTTTACCAACACAATCTCTGCATTCTCCAAGTGATAGAACAAAATATACGGTTTCCCCTGTCTACCTTCTCTAGTGGCCACTCTGACCGGCAAATCGGCAAATCATCGCGTGGTCGTGAGACGGCAAATCGGCCTTCGATCCAAACAGCGGCAAGACTTCTTTGATGATCTGCAACCGTCGGAACAAGTGTTGGGAATGTTGCTAATCATCAAAGAACCTTGCCGCTGCTTGGATCCGACCGAGGGGAGGGTTCCCGGAACCGAATGATTTGTTCGGTCGATGAACTGAAGGATTATGGTAGTACTTACGAATAATTATTTTATAAAACAGAAAATGGTTTTGAATTATCCAAGTGATAGAACAAAACATACGGTTTCCCCTGCCTACCTTCTCCAGTGGCCACTCTGACCGGCAGATCGGCAAATCATCGCGTGGTCGTGAGACGGCAAATCGGCCTTCGATCCAAACAGCGGCAAGACTTCTCTAATGATTTACAACAAGTGTTGGGGATGTTGCTAATCATCAGAGAGTCTTGCCGCTGCTTGGATCCGACCGAGAGGAGGGTTCACCTTCAGCCTCCGCTCTAGGAACTCCTGCCTCTCAGAAAACTTGCTCTCTGCTACCCGTGTGCTGCCAAAATGAACTACAATGAGTAGACACTGAGTGTTGAACATGTCCGGGAGGGGGGCTATATATAGGGTACGTGTGATTCTTTAGTCCCGGTTGGTAACAACAACCGGGTCATGTGGGTCACGAAGTGGTCGTGATACTGCTGATCCAACAGCTCACAATCCCTCAAAAGAAACACACCTCTGATCCAACGTCTCACAAGCGCTTGAAAGAAACACACGATCCGTGTGCTTCTTTAGTCCCGGTTGGTAACACCAACCGGGACTAAAGTCGGGCTCACCCCTGATACAACGGTTCACAAGCGCTTTAAAGAAACACACGATCCGTGTGTTTCTTTAGTCCCCGTTCGTGAGTAGAACCGGGACCAAAGGCGGGCTGTGCACGCAGGACTCGTGTCCTTCCCCATCTCTGCCCCCTGCCCACATGTCAGCACAACCCTCTGCATGTGGCCTCCCCAGCGCTGCCCTGGATGTCTATATATTGTTGTCGATGGGATAAACCCTAATTCATCATTCCTTGCAACGAACCCATCGTCTACACGAGATGGATCCACCACGCCCGCCGCAGCGCCTTCTGGATGAGGTCGAGCGTGCTCGGCAGAGCGCGCTTGGGCGCTACCGAGGGAGCCTATCCCGTCGTATGAACACGAGCCCGGCGTGGAGAGGATTCCCCAACTACCGGCCTCCTGCTCCGGTGCCGGAGGACGTGCGGAGGGTGTACGAGCGCGCGTGGTCCGACGTCCCCGACCCCGACGAGGATGCTTACGCCGCAGGGGTGGCGTGGGGATCAGCGGCCGCATACGGCGACTTGGCCGCCGTACCTCCACCTGTCGCCGTTGCCCCTCCCGACGAGGAGGATGATGACGACGATGATTTTGACTGGAGCGACCATGGGGAAGAAGGCGGCGGGCCACAAATGCAGGTCGCCATTGAATCCTCCTTACAGTCCGTCTGCGACGACCGTGTACAGCGAGACAGGACTGCTTGCCAGCTGAAGGGGAAGGAGGATTCCGAGCTGGCTTGGGCGCTGAAAGAATCACGTGCCCTCCGCCGCAAACATGCGCGCGAAAACCAGGCGGGCGCGAATGGTGTTGGTCCCTCCCGGCGCCGTTCCCCCTAATCCTACGGCCTCCGAGACAGCAAAGTTCGTCTATGTAGAAATGTATTAAACCTTTTATGTAACTGTTTGTGAGGATGTTAATTGGTAACGATGCTCTAAAAATAAATATTGAACATTTGAATTAAATCAATAAATATAAAAGAAATAAGAAAATATATGATTTTCATAAATATTGGAACATTTAAATTAAATATATAAGAAAAAAGAAACTTGATACAAACAATACAAAAAACATGTAAAAGAAACAGAAATAGAAATAACAATTAAATCAATAGATATAAAAGAAACAGAATAAGAAAACAAAAATAAAAACAAGGGAAAAAAGGAAAAAAGGCCTTTCATCCCGGTTGGTAACACCTTTATGTAAGGAGAATGCATTCTATGGAATGTATTAAACCTTTATATAAGGAGAATGTGTATTTCCAATGTGTATTTCCAATGTGTATTGTCAAGAAGCTTCAAATCAGCATTTCCAAGCAATTTTATAGATGGAATTTTATAGATGGATTTTATAGATGATAATATTATGCATTTTGAAATAATATTGTGTGCATTTTGTAGAAACTATGGATCCAACGGCCTTATTTTATAAAACAGAAAATGGTTTTGAATTATTTATTCAAATTCAAACACTTTTCATGTTGAAAGTTTAGTGAGATTCAAAAATATGCAAAAGATAAAAGATAATGCATTTTTAAATCAAAGCGGCAAAATGGTTAATAGTTTGTAGAGTTAGAATAATTATTTTATAAAACAGAAAATGGATTTGGAGTACTTATTCAAATTCAAGCACTTTTCATGTAAAAAGTTTTCTCAAATTCATAAGTATGCAAAAACTGTTTCATTCAAATGTTCAAATATTTGAAATTGTGCTAGATTTTAAGAAAAAAGTAAAAACGGACCAGCCCGCGCAATTTTTTGGCCTTTAGTACCTGTTTTAAATAACAACCGGTACTAAAGCCCGTGCTGCGCGCGGGAACGCGAAACGGCCTCCCAAAACCCTTTAGTCCCGGCTCGTGCCTAAAGCCGCGACTAAAGCCTACCCTCTAGTCCCGGCTTGAGCCACGGACTGCGACTAAAGGTCCCTCCACTACTTAAGCGGTTCCCAATCTGGGACTTAGCCATTTTCATCGAAGAAGAAGGGCAGAGCCGAGGAACACGCCTCCAGGCTGCCAAAATTTTCCGTCGCCGTCGAGGCCGTCCCCGACGCCGCTGCCGTCTTCGACACGGCCGCTGCCCGTCGCCGGCGCCTCCTCTCCTTCTCCATCGAGTCGTCCGTGGTAGGAAGGCCGGAATCCGGCGAATCGAGGCCCCTCCCCCAACTCCGGCCACCGCATGCGTGCACGATTCCGTCGCCGTACGACCTCCCCCGACCTCGTCATCCACTCCATCGTGCTCAGGGTGAGCTTTTGCATCCTCCAGTGCCTTCAATTCCATTATTGCGCCCCGTAGCTCCGCCGCCGCGTTGCCCGTCGTCGGCCGCCACCAAACATCGTCGCCGGCGTTGCTCCGACGACCCAAATTGGGCGGCGGCGCTACCAAATGGTTCCCTGCAACCTCCTCTACGTCGCAGCGCGTTCGAATCATCCAGAAACGCGCGGATTCGAGCAATCTTTGATTAACCCGAAATTTCAAAATAGGGCTTTATAATTCTGTTTTTGTGCTGTAACTTTAATTCAAAATAAAATAGTTAAACTGTGTGTTTGTGCAAACCAAAAATCACAGTGATAAATGAATGAGTTTAGAACCACTTCCAATTTGCAAATCTTAAAAATATTAATTTGTGTGTGCTTGATAATTACTGTACTGCCACTGGTATAAATCAAGAACTATTTTTTAACTTGAGAAATATGAATCCAAAATTTGTAAATCCAATTGTTTTAGAATGCCTGTGAGTATAGCTTTCTGTAGAAATTAGCCTCATATGTTTGTGATACATAGTTTTGAAATGGCATGTGTTGGTAGTTTAGACCAGTGGGGTTTTCTAGCATTTAATTAATTTTCTGTGAATTAGATTTTGGACTAAATCCAATTGCATTAGTTTAAAATACTTACATAGAACCTAAACCTATCTTTGCATAACTTGTTGATGAACAGAACACCCTGGACTTAATAAACTCTAAAAATGGTGTTTTCTGCCTATTAAAAGTGATAAAATAAATATTTGGTCATTTATGAAATTGTTGCTATTCTTGTTTGTGAAATGTTTAGCTACCGTAGATCACTACATAATGTTGTTCTTAATATGTTAGTACTGTTAGTAATTATTTAATAAAACCATTTGTAGTAAGGAAACCCATTTTATGTTGTAAGGTATGATAATTCATTTAAATAAATTCTAGGACTAAGTAATTTTTAGTAATTGATTTGTAGTAATTATTTATAACAATTGATACTCATTTTATTTGATGCATTTTGAAATAATATTGTGTGCATTTTGCAGAAACTATGGATCCACCTAGTCCAACCCGCACCCGAAGAGACCTAATACAGGAAGAAATTCTCGAGAATATGATCCACGACGCACCAGTTGCTGATCCAGGATCTCCGTCGTCATATCTGAACCCCTCCGGGGATGGAATGGATGTCGACCGAAGTGAGGATGAAGTCGACGGCTCCGATGATGGAGAAGGCGATAGCTCCGATGATGGAGAAGCCGGTAAACCCTATTATAGGGCATCTGATAAAGCAGATTTTTTTTCGAACCATAAAACGCTAAAACAGGTGTCCTATAACTAAAAAGTGGTGGTTAATTTAGGGCATCCGTTAGAATTGCTCTAAAAGATATAGGCAGGCGGACGTGCGTGATGGCGACGTGACGATATTTATTTTGCGACCTATGGAGTAGCAGCCAACCAACCTATCATGAGATCAAATTAATGCATTCTACTCTTCTTCTTTTTTTACGAATGAATTAATGCATGCTAGATACAACGAACGTTGGCTCGGACGCCATCATCTTGAACGAGTTGGCTAAGGCACTCGATGTGGACATGCTACTTTTTTTAAGATGGCTCCCGCAGTGATCCGATGGTCTCTAGCACATCTCCGATTGCGACCGTCCGAGACGCCTAGCAAAGCGAAAACACCCTTTCTCAAGCGCGCAAGTGGTCAAGCGGTTCGGGCACGAACCCCGCGGGGCTTGGTGGGTCCCGCCCATCCCCTCTCGAGCGCTCGATGAGTTGACGTCGACAACGCTGCTGAGATCAGCAGAGAGCTACAACGGAGAAGGCGTCGGTGAGGATGGAGCGAAGCTACGCCGAGCAATGTGTAGAAAGTATTGAAACCCTAGAAATTTTGTTTATTGTGGTGACCCTGATGGGGTATATATAGGAGTACAAGGAGGGGAGAGACTTGGAGTAGAAGGTCATGAATCTCAAATCCTAGTCTATCTCTAACTCCTACGTGTACACGTATTGTACTCTAACACAATGGACTAAACCGGGGTGGTACGTCGGAGCCGGGAGTGTGGGGGAATTTAGAGAGGATGGATGGGGCGGCGGTGGATAGCCAGAGGAGGTGATTTGTGTGCTCTGGTGCACGGAGCCTCGGAAGGCTCCCGATTAATTACGTTGCCGAGACAAGGTCACGGACCACCTGTGATTAAGCTGCTGCAATGGTCGTTATCTTCTACTCTCGTCTTCTCCAAGTGGTCGGTATAGACGATAGTGATGATGTTGTGGAATAGAAGGGATGAAGCGGTACGTCCGTCGCTCCGGCGATGCTTATGCGTATCCCTTCGACTTTTCGATGTCCGATGATGAAGATGTCTGGCTTCGTCAGCTCACGCAGGTGGGCAGCCTCTGCCTCGTTGGTGCCTGGAGCCTGGTGGTGTCCGCTTTGTCGGTGTCGGACTTGATGACTTGCCTCCGTCGGTGCCGTGAAAGCGGAGAAGGCGCCGGGCTGCACGCCGGTCGCTCCGACGATGTTGTCGCGGAGACGGAGGAGAAGTCGCCAGGCTGCACGCCGGCAGCTCGGACGACCGTGTCGTGGAAGTGGTGAAGGCGCCGGGCTGCACGCCAGTAGCTTCGACGACGTTGTCACGGAGACGGAGAAGGCGCCGGGCGCAGGCCGGCAGCTCTGGCATCGTCTTGTCGGTGAAGACGGCTTCAGGCTAGACTTGGGCAGCACCTCAACGTCGGCGGGCTGTACGCCCGTAGTGCCTCGGCTTCTTCGTGTTGGTTCATTGCGATGGAGACGGCTTCTGGCTGCAAGCCGGCGGCACCTTGTCGCGCCTTGGTTCACGGTGGTGAAGATGGCTTCTTTATTTCGACGGCGCGTCCGTCCGCTGCCTCTCAGGTCTCTTCTCTGTCTATCCACCTTGCTTGTATGTGTGTTTATTTGGAGGCTAAGGTGTGCTTAGTGGATGGATCGAGATTGGAAATGGCCTGTGTGTGCATGTGCAAGTACTAGCTAGGGCCTTAATTTTCTCCAGGCTCCTCTCTCCTGGATGTGTAAGTGTGTGTTGGGTTCTGGTACAGCCGCGTGTATATATATGCTTCTCGCTACCATCTCCTCGCAACCTGAGTCCCCTTCGATAAATACATGTTAGATGTTGTAGGTGTTGTACATGTTGTCTAGATTTAGATATATGTGTATATGTGTATACGTGTGAATGTAACCTATAACATGTTATATGGTGGAATGGAGGGAGTATATGTCAGCTTCTTATATAGGCATCCAGAGCAAGGTGTAGCGCCGAACCACACTCCCGATATAGGGACGCGCTTTGGTTAATCATGCCGCTTCCGATTATCTAGGGCTTGATATGAACGTGTTTGTTCCGATGCTTTCGTCGGAGCCCCTCAAGCAAGATGTATCTAGATGTAAAATGCATCTAGATACATCTATTTAAAAGTCATCTAAAATGAAACCGAGGAAGTAGTACATGTCCACATGTATATACGGCGTACTAGCTGGTACATGCCATCGATGTAGCTTTCAGTCCACGTGTAGCTAGCTCTCGTGCATGCATTCATTTTCTTTTCTTTTCTTTTCCTTTGTCTCCTTGATCCCAATAGCATAAGCATTCTAACTTGCATAAGAGATAACTCTGCGTGCCACATGACTATATCACTAGTAGAGAACCCACTTATAGTACCGGTCCTAGATAGCCTTTAGTACTGGCCGCACAACCGGTACTAAAGGGTCGGCACTAAAGGGGTAATCCTTTAGTACCGGCACAATAATAAAACCGGTACTAAAGAGTCTCCACGTGGGCGCACAGGGGCGTGCGACCCTGAGGACCTTTAGTACAAACCGGGACTAAAGTTTCTGCTTTTTCTGCTTATAATTTCAGGGGGGTTTTGGTTTTTTTCTTTTCGATTATTTTTCGGGGTTTAGGTTTCTGTTTTTTTCCTTTTCTCATTTTTCAGGGTTTCGGAGGAGGTCGCGTATAAAGTCCCGGCTCGCGAACCGGGACAGTACAAGCGGGACTACAGGGCAAACCGGGACATTCGTGCATATATAAGATAACTTGTCTTACGATCGAGCATATACAAATATATACAATTTTGATAGTTACATGGAGATCACAATTACCGGGACTAGAGCCCGTCTATTCGATTACACGGTCGGGGATCATCAGTAGCGCCTATTCACATTAAATTCTGTTGTCGTCTACCATCTCTGTCATCAAAAATCCCGCCAGTTCCTCTGCAATTCCTATTAGGCGTTGCTCTGATAGGTGTTGTTCCCGCATTCCGTCGAACTATATAAGAAAAGAAGATCAATATGAACATCAATCATGATAACAAAAAGTGATGGTACTAAAATAATGTTGTGAATGTATTGCTTACGTTGAGTCTATTATCATTGTGCTCAGTGGTAAACGTGCGAATGAACTCGCAAACGTAGTATCCACATAGATTCGTCCCCCGTGGCTGCCTCGCGCACTTTACGAGAATAGAATGCAATCAAAATAATAATCTAGCATCATAATTGTATTGAAACTAGAATTAAAGAGATGCGCGGACATATCTCGTACTACTTACCTTGACCGGAGTAAACTTTAGCTTCTCAGTAAAGGAACACTGCACCGTACGCCTGAACTGTCTCCAAACCCTGTCCGGCAAAGAAAATTAATTAATGAATGAGTTATTCAATACCTGATATCTCATGAAATCAACAAAAGAGACCGATATAGCGCGAAAATTACCTCTGGAGCATGTCCTGCATGTCGCGTAACCATTCCAGGTCTCTGTTTAATGGGTCCATGACTTCAACTTTTCCCTTATCAATTTGAATGTCTAGCAGAACATAGTGGAACATGCACACGTTTATATATACGTCAGTAACTCATCAATTACACTTAACATCGAGTAAGCAAAATGTGTAGAACAGAGTAAGACCTCACGAGAAGTTGTAAGGAAATAGTATGTGGTCACAGAAATGTTGCTCCGTTAGAAACCATAGAAGGTTATTCGCCGTGTCCTTGGGTTTGTTCGTTAGCGAATGTACATGTACTTTATCTGGGTCAATGAATGCCTTCATCTTCATTCTGCATAATAGAGTACAGAAGGATATAATGAGGATAATTACATGCAATGAACAGAACTACTGAAAAACTGAACAACTTATATGTAGACAATGAATTCAACAACTTACAGACAATAGCAACTGATGAGAGATTTGTCGAGGGCGTCGAAATTGTATAACTGGAAGAGTTCTGAAAACTCAACATGGACCTCTTCGGCTCGGAAGAAGTACTCATGTGGGACTTTCGCCACGATCATTATTCTGCCCTTGTTTGACTCTTCCAAGTACCAGTCATGCAAATTCCGCATATGTGTTGGCAGTTGTCTGAACTTCTCTTCGCTGACCAAAGGCTTCCCTAGGACATATGTAGGTACAACATCAGCCTTGGGTAAATTGTCGTCCTGGGAACCTAGCAATTCAGCAACAGTCACACCCATAGAGGCCGCCAACTTCGCAGCTTCTTCCATATCCTGCTGCAGCACCAGCTGGGGAACGTTTTCGGATAACACCATGAGGGATGGGATCGATTGTTTGGCCTGTTCTCCGAGCTGGGGAACATCCCTTCTGTTCCTGCTGCTGCGTCGCTTAGTACTGCAGCTGGGGAGGGGAGACATTTGTCGTTTTGGGCTGCTGCGTCGCTTAGTACTCATCGACGGAGCACGCTTCCGCTTATTGTCCTTAGCGGGCAAAGGCGGCGGCGAAGACGGCCGTCCCAAGTCCGGCGGCGGAGATCGAGATGTACTCGCGCTGTGGTGGTCGTAGTCATGGGGTAAATTGTCGTCCTGGGAACCTAGCAATTCAGCAACAGTCACACCCATAGAGGCCGCCAACTTCGCAGCTTCTTCCATATCCTGCTGCAGCACCAGCTGGGGAATTTTCGGATAACACCATGAGGGATGGGATCGATTGTTTGGCCTGTTCTCCGAGCTGGGGAACGTCCCTTCTGTTCCCGCTGCTGCGTCGCTTAGTACTGCTGCTGGGGAGGGGTGTGCTTCTTGGAGGTGATGGAGGTGTAGGTGACCTGCGACGACTCGGAGGCGGTGATATCCTTGGCGTCGACCCTGGAAACTTGATGTAGTTCTTGTCCCATAGAATGGTATCACCTACAACTTCTCCGAGTGTCCTCTCATCACCAGGTCCAGGGATGCCAAGCTCCATAGGATGAGACCCCGGTACGATTTCATCCACCACGACTTTAGCATAGCCAGCTGGAATCTCACGGTCTTGCCAGCGTGTGTCCGCCACCTTCATGGATATGTTCTTCAGTTGCTGATGGAGCTCACAAGATATTGCATCCTTGATTCCTTCCACGGGGTAGCCGGGACCGCCATCTATCATCCGCCGTGCATCGTCAACCGGGACCTCCGAGTCAACCACGCTGCTTTTCCGCTGAGATGGACCGGCAGTAATATCGAGTACAAGATTTTGCGGGGGCACTACTTCTCTAAGTTCGTCAATCTGCTGCTGCTGGTGGTTAATTCTGGCAAGCAACTGGTTGAACTTGTCTCGCTCCTCCTTCTGCTTTCGCTGCTTTGCTCTCGCTCGGCTTCTGTAAGTTTCTACGTCTTTGGCAAACCCAAGCCACCACGGGACGGAAGGGCCAAAGCCTCGTGTTCGTCCTCCTTTTTCTTCATTCTCGACGACCAGTGACAGCAAGTCTTTCTCTCTATCGGGAGTGAACTTTAACTTCCCCTCTTTAATTTCTTTCACCACTGTAACCCAATTTTCCCTGGGTACCCTAATCCCGTCACTGCAAATAAGGTCCCCTGTTGTTTCGTCGTATGAACCCCCATGCGCAAGGAACCAATTTCTTGCCCTCAATTCCCATTCGTCGCGCATCCATTCTGGTTGGATCCCTTTAGCAAGAAGCTCTTGCTCTTTTTTATCCCACTTTGGCATGGCAGTCTCGTAGCCCCCTGGCCCCAATTTATGGTGATATTTTTTCTTGTCAGCATTTTTCTTGTTCCTTAGAGAAGGGGAAGAGGAGAAGTGTTGGCGCTTTTTCAGGTAAGACCCTGAGTTTTGGCGTAATTTGACTTAGGTCCTTTCCCGCGCAAAACGGTGGAACGTGGTGCTATTTCTCGGCCGCGAGGGGCCCTTTTGCAAATTATCGCGTGCGGGTTCGTGCGGACCGTCCGATCGACGGGGGACGGCCGGGAGCGTGCTACTGTAGAACACTGTAGATGAACAGTGCCTTCTACAGTAGCACGATCGCGGAGAGGGCAGTGATCTGCGCAACTTTTATATAATGAGTAATAATGCAATGCCTGCAACGCATGCATATACAAATATATATAATATCCTAGGTAAACAAAAAGCATAATTGAGGATCATTCATTCATCTAGATAGCAAGCCCATCTAGATATACAAAAGTATTAAGATTGGTCAGGAGATTCGCACGTCACAGCATCACCGCCGACCTGAGCTCCCGTGCAGTCCGTCAATCAGGACACCAGTACCCCGACCCCACCGAACGAGTCGGCCGGGACATTCAATTTATCGTCCAACACCGGCGCTCCTTGCCGCATGTCCGCCTCAAGACTCTCCAGCACGTGCCCCGGTCGCCCTCGCCACGACGTGCACCTCCGCCGTCTTCCGCGGCCCAGCACAGAGCTGCCGCGTCTCGGGGTAGGTGCCGGCGACCTGGACACCATGGTAGAACACCTCCACGTTCATGCCGGGGTTGACACACTAGTGGAAACAGGGCCACTGGTTCCGAGTAGTAAGGGCCTCTAGTACCGGGTGTCCACCCGGGACTAGCAAGGCGACACTACAGGCCCCCCTTCTAGTACCGGGTCCGTTACGACCCGGAACAAAAGGCTCCCACGTGGCCGCCGAGGCGCGGGCGTGGTGGAGGACCTCTAGTCCCGATTGGTCATATGACCCGGGACCAAGAACCTCACACGTGGCAGGCTGTAATTTTTTGTTTTTCCTTCCAATTTAATATTGAAATGGTGCAAAAAAAATATGCGTTTAATTAATTAAAAACAGAAACTACATATAACATATCAAAATGTTCATAAATAAAAATATGTTCACGTCTATCCGGTTACATGGAGTTGCTCATAACCGGGACTAGAGCCCGTCTATTCGATTACACGTGTGTGAGATCATAACCGGGACTAGAGCCCGTCTATTCGGTTACACGGGAGATCATAACCGGGACTTCACCCCTATTCTCCATGGTATGTTCCTTTTGTAGATATGACATCGCTGAGCAGAAACCCCGCAAGTTCCTCTGCTAGTGCTTGAAAGCGCTTCTTTAGTGGCATATTCTTGCGCAATGGCTCTGCCTATAAAAGAAGGAAACCAATACGAATATTAATCATGATTATCAAAAATTATGAATGACACTGGAGATCAATTGATGAATATGATTGTTCATGTACGTCTAAAAAATTCTTTGGGTCCCGCTCAGTGACCGCACGACGAATCCACTCGCAAACGAAATATCCACAGAAATTGGTCCCCTGTGGTTGCCTCTCGATCCACTTTACAAGAATAGAATTCAATCAAATCATAGTCAACATATAGTGGTATTGAAAACTATAAATAAAGAGATGCCGAACCTAGCTAGACCGTAGTACCTACCTGTGGGTGAATAAAAGTCAGCTCTTCTTCAAATGAACCTGAACCCTTTGTCCTCGCTTTGAATTGTTTCCAAACCCTGCCGGCCAAAAAAAAGAATAAATGAGTTATTAGTTGTTTGATATCTCTGAAATCAATAAGAGAGACTGATATAGTGCGATAATGTTTTTACCTTTGGAGCTTTGGAGCGTATCTATAATGCTTTGGTACCTCCCCTCAGGCCAGTCCAATGAGTCGTAGACTTAACTGTTGATCTATCAACTTCAATGACAAGCAGAATGTAATGATCGCTACGCATGATTATATACACGTCAGTAACTCATCAGTTACACTTAATTTGTACAAGCGAGTAACACTCTCTTACCTGAAGTAGTAAGGAAACATTATCTGCCCCTTGAAATGTTGCTTCATTAGGGTATTTAGCAAGTTCTTCTCCGTTTCCGTCACGTGGTATTTTAGTGTCCTTGCATTAACTCGTACTGGGTTAACGAACCCAAAGCCATAGATGCCCTTGCTGTCACATTCATCACTCTTCATACTGCATAATACCGTAGTGAGCATAATTAGCGATGGCAATGAACGAGCTGAGAGCTAAAGACTTTATCTTTTTTGGAAATAAATAAATTGAATCACTTACAGACAGTAGGCACCGACGAGAGCCAAGTCGAGGGCGTCAAGGTTGTATAGGTACCAGAGTTCTTCGAGCTGAATTGTGAACATGTCTTCACCCGCGAAATGATTTTTTGTAACTTTCACAGAGATCAAAAAGTCATCAAATTCCTTTGTGGTTTTCATGTACCAACTATGAAGTTGTCGCATACATGTCGGTAGAAACTTTATCTGATCACCTCGCAGCAGGGACCTCCCCATTTCCATTTCCATGAATCATCTACATGAGACGGAAAGAGATTTTCGTTGTCCAGTTGAGCAAGAGTAATACCAGCAGCTGCAGCAAAGTTCTTCTTGAAGGATAAAGTAGGAATTAGGTCCGTCGCGGAGCCATGACCACTGGGTATAACTACGAGCGGGGGTATCGACTTGTTTACCTGTTGTCCGAGCTGGGCAACGTCTCTATTCCCTCTGGCACTATTTTTACTCAGAGCTCGTAAATAGTTATCTTGCTTATTTTTCTCATATTGCGATGGTTCCGTGGCGAATCCAGTAGCCCACTTCATTTCCTTTGCAGTAAATGTTTGCTTTTCCTCGGGCTTTTTCCGTGCAAGCTGTTTTTTTGTGTCTGCATCCACCCACGTATCCAGTTGCTCTTTAGTCATGTCGCAAGCTCTGAGATCGTTAAGGTTTTTGGGTACTTTTGGGAGGGGCGAACATCGGGGGTCTCGCGGACGACGAAGTGGCGCCCTTCCTATGTCGGGGCTCAGGAGTCGGCTCATGTGGCGGCGGAGTGGGCTGACGCGGCGGTGGAGTCGGCTCAGGCGGCGGCGGAGTGGGCTGACGCGGCGGTGGCTAGGCTGACGCGGCGGTGGAGTCGGCTCAGGCGGCGGCGGAGTGGGCTGACGCGGCGGTGGAGTCGGCTCAGGCGGCGGCGGAGTGGGCTGACGCGGCGGTGGAGTCGGCGCACGCGGCGGCGGAGACGACTGATGGTTGTTGTCCCCTTCATCGTCATCAGGTGCTGAATCGTGAATTGGCGGAGACGATGGTGGCTCCCAGCCTTCAAACTTGATGTATTTCTTCCGCCATAGAATTAGACCACCCACGACGTCCCCTAGCACCGACTCATCAGCAGCTCTTGGGAACTCAAGGTTAGGTGATTCATATCCTTGTACAACTTGATCAACGCCGACACGAGCAAATCCATCTGGAATGGCATTGCCAAGCCACGATGCTGTAGAGTCAATAGAAAAAGCATAGCCGTCCGCCGCCTTCATGGATAAGTTAAATATTGGGACATGCAGCTCACAATTTGTTTTCTCCGTGATATAATCCACGGGGTAACTTGTCTCATCATCACCGACCATAACCGAGGAAGCCACGCTGCTTCTATGATGCGATGGGCCGCCTTGACTCGCTTGTTCCAGCTGAAGAGTTGGCGCCCCTTGCTCGCGCATTTGATCTATTTGCTTCTGCTGCTCCTTATAGAGAGCAACCATCTGGTCATGATTTCTTTCTAAGATCATCAACCGGTCTGATTCCTGCTGCTCCTTCCTCCTCTTTGCTCTCGCTCGGCTTCTATAAGAGTCACGGTCCTGGGGAAACCCTTCAATCCAAGGCACTTCTCCTAAGCCTCGTGTTGATCCTCCTTTTTCTTTGGTCCCGAGGGCCTCTGACGGCTCGTCCTTCTCTCTGTCGGAAATAAACTTTCCCTCTTTAGACTTGCCAATTAAGTCAGTAATTTTTTTTGGGCTTCGTTGACTACTTTGTTTTCATCAATTATTAACTCCCCTGTTTCCATGTCATACTCCCCTCCATGCGCAAGTAGCCAATTCCTTATCCTTCTGTCCCATTCCTCTGTGACCGGGGTGATCCCTTTTGCACGCAATGCGGACTCAACTTTTTCCCACTTAGGCTCGGCAACTAGGTAGCCACCTGGCCCCATCTTATGGTGATACTTCTTTTTCGCTGCATTATCCTTATTCGTTTTCGACCTTTTCTTAGCTCGTTCTGATTTCTTGTACTCCAGAAATGCAGGCCAGTGAGGCCGCTGCCTCTCTCGTGTGTCGGTGAAATCCGGCAGTTTCCCATCTTGATCCCACTCACGGAATAATTTGTTCTTGTAGTTATTGAATTGTTGAGCCATCTTCTTAAGAGCGAAATGCTTGACTTTGTCCGTCATTTTTTTGTCTTCACCTCATCTTCCAAGACCGGTAGGGTGAAATGTGCAATGAGCTTGTTCCAAAGCACATCTTTGGTTCTATCGTCGACATAACTAACTCCCTCTATCTTTGGCTTAATCCATTCCTGAGTGCTGATATAAACGTTGTTCCTGACAGTGACTCCGCATTGATGCACAAACTTAACTGCGTTCGGCACGGGTGCCAGTGGTTGGCCAGTTGTTGCATTCACCTCGTCAATTGTGAGATGCTCATCTTTGCCCATCCCTTGGGCATGGCCTCGTTTAGTGGATTGGTTCGATGCGGAGGTCTAAAAATATGAAACATGTGTGAATACATATATGCACAAATCAGTTATTGCATCTGCTCAACATAGGCTTAATATACCTCGCCAGACGGCGTGGGTCCACCAATTTCCGAGTCCTCATCTGCAGATCCTTCAGCTCCTTCCGCGGGATGCCGAAATTCCCGGGTTCCCTAATGTAGGAAAACATCTCTTCTTCCCCTTCTCTCGTTGCGAAAGAAGCATCGTCATCCATTGTTTAACTAATACAAAAAAAAGATAAAACAATAATAGCATTAGTACAATAATTCAAAGTAGGGAACTATACAAATATGCAAAAAAAAACAATTTAATATTGTATCTAAAGAAAAAATCTTTCAAAAAAAAATAGGCTGTCTCAATCCCATCCCAGCCCAGCCCAGCCCAAATTTGGGCCAGAACCTGGTCAAAGGTGGCCAGCGTCCTCATCACTGGCCCACCTGCCAGCGCCCACCCGCCCCACCGCCACGTGTGACCGCCAGCTGGCCACGCGTGGTCAATGGTGGCTCACCTGCCAGCGCAGACCCGCCCACACCGCCACGTGTGACCGCCCACTGGCCACGCGTGGTCAATGCTGGCCCACCTGCCAGCGCCCCAGTTCTGACCCCCGCCGCCCCGCCTCGTCTTCACGTCCCCACATCGGCTTCCCACCCGGCCGCCTCGCCTTCACCACCGCAGTCAATGCTGCTGGCCCACTTGCCAGCGACTCGGGACGGTTCCCCTCCCGACGGGGCCCACCCGACGGTTCCCCTCCCCGCGACGGTTCTCGTCCCTGGTCTTTAAAAAGGGACGCGCCCGTGCGGATAGAGACACTCCACTTCCCGCTCCCCGACGGTTCCACTCCACTCCTCTCCGCTCCCACGCCAGTGCCCTCGCCGCCATGTCGCGCTGGGGGAAGTCCCGAAGTACGAGGCCGGCGAGCCCTCCGGCCGTCGCGGCGCCACTCTACCGCCTCCACCACCGACGACCTTGGGCATCGTTCTGCAGGGCATGCGGAGGATCGCGCCACCGGTGCGTGTCGGCCCCGCACCCGACGCGCCACCACGGAGCACCACCACCACCGCCGGAGGGAGGAAGATCCGGCGCCGGCGCTACGTGCCGGAGCCGGAGTGCCAGTGGCACTGGGACAACGCCGCCACCCTGGAGTGGAGCGACGTCCACCTCCCCGAGGGCTGGCACCTGAACCCGCAGAGGATTCCGGTGCCGGCGGTCCCGCTCCCTGGGAGGAACCTGGACAGGGAGATCGCGCGCCGGCTGCGCCTCCTCCCGCCGGAGCTCCTCAACGACCCCGCCTACGGGCCGGTGTCCCCGCACTGGGAGGAGTGGCTCAAGGACGAGCACGAGGAGCGCCGCCGCTCCTACTTCGCCCCGGCGCCCCGCGCCGTCCAGTCCGCCTACCCAGCGCTGCCCGACGCGCTGTGGTTCGAGGAGGAGGTCCCCGAGGATGAGGACGACCCGGAGATGGTGGCCGTGTTCGAGGCCTCCAACCTCACCCTCGTCGAGGACGAGGTCAAGAGGTGGGAGGTGAGGGCCCATGCCGCCGCTGATGCGGCTGCGGCGGCCTTGGCCCTGATGCCGCCGCCGCCACCGCAGCACTTCGACCCGGACGAGGTCGAGCCATGGCACTACGCCATGGAACGCGAGCAGGAGCAGGACCTTCCGCCGCCTCCTCTGCCCCCCGGTCTCATTGGCCAGTCCTGGGTGTTTACCGCCAGGACCTGGTCGCCGGATCGGGAGCAGGAGCAGCCACCGCCACCGCCACCGTAGGGCCAGCCACCGCAGGAGCAGGCGCCGCAGGAGGAGGAGGTGCCTGCGCACCTCTGGACCAAGCCGACGCTTATCGTCCTGGACGACTAGGCGCGGCGTCGGCAACGACGACCCCTCCAGGCCCTTATGGCCACACCCCCTAATGTAATGGACCTTATGGCCACCCCCCTAATTGTAATGGCCCTTATGGCCACCCCCTAATGTAATGGCCGTTCGTGGCCTCCCCCCAAGTATAATGGAACCGGCCCTAGTAAAATTGTGTTCTTTGCTTCCGCCGCCGCCGCCGCGCGCTATATCTGAGAGAGGAAGAGGGGTGTTGGTCGTGGGGACGAGCTCACCTTGGGTCGGGGGGCGAGCTTGCTTGCTCCGCGGCGACGGCCAGGGCCGGAGAAGAAGAGGGCGGCGACTGCCGGGTCAGCGGCGGCGCGGGGACGAAATCCGGCAGCCTGGCGGCGCAGGGGCGGCGTCGTCTGGAGCCCGGAGGCGGAGCGTCGATTTGCTGGACTTGGTCAAATTTTCGGCCCGAGCGACTTAAAAAGTAGCGCCAAAAGACCTCTAGTACCGGGCCGTGGCTCCACCCGGTACTTGAGGTCCCTCAGGGCCGCGGAAATTTGCGCGCCAAGCCCAGTGGACCTGTAGTACCGGGGGGTCGCACGGCCCGGTACTAGAGGTTGATTTTTTTAATTTTCTGGTTTCTTACTTTTTTTATATCTTTTGATTTACTTGTGTAAATTAAGTAAAAATTGCTTTCATTTTCCAGTTTTCTGTTTTGGTTTAAAATAAAGTATCACATGCGCTTGGTTTAAATTAAGTACTACATATGCTTAATATAAAATCAATTCAAAAATTTATAAATCAAGTACTACATGCGCAGTGAAATTCCTAGAGTGCCTTTTCCACTTAGTCTCCCTCATGTCGCGATTCAGGAAGACCAATCGACTTAATGCCGGGAATAAAGTCAACACAAAACTCAATGACCTCTCTGTTCCATACCCTTTGGACATGCTTCCTTGTGGCCTAGCACGGTTATGAACATACTTCTTCAACACTCCCATGAACCTCTCAAAGGGGAACATATTGTGTAGAAATACAGGACCCAGAATGTGAATCTCGTCGACCAGGTGTACTAGGAGATGTGTCATAATAGTGAAGAAGGATGGTGGGAACACCAACTCAAAACTAACGAGACATTGAGCCACATCCTTCTGTAACCTTAATAGAGTGGTTGGGCTGATTGACTTCTGCGAAATTGCATTGAGGAACGCACATAGCTGAACAATGGCTACTCGAACATTTTCCGGTAGAAGCCCCCACAATGCAACCGGAAGCAGTTGAGTCATCAGCACGTGGCAGTCATGAGACTTTAGGTTCTGAAACTTTTTCTCTGCCATATTTATTATTCCCTTTATATTCGACGAGAAGCCAGACGGGACCTTCATACTGCTCAGGACTTCAAAAAATATCTCCTTCTCTTCTTTGGTAAGAACGTAGCTAGCAGGACGTAGACGTCCTTTATCCGTCCTCATTGGATGCAGCTTCTTTGGGTCTTTCAAAAGTTGCTGGTCCTCTCGTGCTTCCGGAGTATCTTTTGCCTTCCCATACACGCCCAAGAAGCCTAGCAGGTTCATGCAAACATTCTTCGTCACGTGCATCACGTCGATTGTAGAGCGGATCTTTAGGATTTTCCAATAGGTTAGTTCCCAAAATATAGACTTCTTCTTTCACAGGGGAACGTGGTTGTTAGCGTCCTTCGGAACAGACTGTCCGCCAGGACCCTTTCCAAAGATTACATCTAAATCCTTGACCGCATCATATATATCTTCACCACTTTGGAGGGGTGGCTTCGGCCGGCGATCTGCCTCACCTTTGAAATGCTGCTGCTTGCTTTTCTTTCTTAGGGGATGCTGACTTGTAAGAAATCGACGATGACCCGGGTACACATTCTTGTTACCTACATATTTACTTTCAGTGCTATCTAAACAGTGTGAGCATGCATTGTATCACTTGTTTGACTGTCCTGAAATGTTACTAAGAGCAGGCCAATCATTGATGGTTACAAACAACAACCCTCGTAGGTTAAATTCCGCTTGTTTGTACTCATCCCACACAGGTACCCCTTCGTCACGCCACAACTGTAAAAGTTCATCAACTAATGGCCTCAGGTAGACATCAATGTTGTTACCGGGTTGCTTCGGGCCTTGGATGAGCACTGGCATCATAATGAACTTCCGCTTCATGCACAACCAAGGAGGAAGGTTATAGATACATAGAGTCACAGGCCAGGTGCTATGACTGCTGCTCTGCTCCCCAAAAGGATTAAAGCCATCCGTGCTAAGACCAAACCTTAAGTTCCTTGGGTCACGTGCAAATTCTTTATACTCTGTATCGATTTTTCTCCACTGCGACCCATCAGCCGGGTGTCTCAACATCTCGTCGCTCTTGCGGTCTTCTTTGTGCCATCGCAACAACTTGGCATGCTCTTTGTTTCTGAACAAACGTTTCAACCGTGGTATTATAGGAGCGTACCACATCACCTTGGCCGGAACCTTCTTCCTGGCGGGCAGGCCCTCAACATCGCCAGGGTCATCTGCTCTGATCTTATACCGCAATGCACCGCATACCGGGCATTCATTCAAATTCTCATACTTCTCACCGCGGTAGAGGATGCAGTCATTAATGCATGCATGTATCTTCTGCACATCTAATCCTAGAGGGCAGATAATCTTCTTTGCTTCATACGCACTCTCGGGCAATTCGTTACCGGCCGGAAGCTTGTCGTTCACAATTTTCAGTAAACTCCCAAATCTCTTGTCAGATAAACCATTCGCTGCCTTCCATTGCAATAATTCTACTGTAGTACCGAGCTTTGTGTTGCCATCTTCGCAAGTTGGGTAAAACTTTGTTTTGTGATCCTCTAACATGCGCTCCAACTTCAACTTCTCAAGTGTAGTTTCTGCTAGGGTATGTGCATCAACGATGACCCCACGTAAATCATCATGTATGATGGGATCATCTGGTACCTCTTCATCATCAGCTTCCCCTGTTGGGTTACCAACGTATTCAGGGTACATGTCGTTGTCATCGTTCTCTTCTTCTTCGTTGTCTTCCATCATAACCCCTTTTTCTCCGTGCTTGGTCCAACAATTATAGCCGGGCATGAAACCTTCAGTTATCAGGTGGAGGTGAATTCTGTCTGTGTTAGAGTAATCCTTCTCATTCCGACATTTCCTGCATGGACAACACATAAAACCTTTCGGCCCCTTGTTATCCTTAGCCACATTGAGAAAAGATTGCACGCCAACTATGTACTCTTTAGACCGTCGGTCAGCGTACATCCATGGATGACTCATCTGCAAATCACCGCTAAAACCCATTACGATAAACCGACATAATAGGAAACATACCAAATTCATTAATACAAGTTCATCACATTAAAACCAAAATATAGTAGTGACCAAATGTAATACATAGTTCTCATGAAACATAAATTAATTGAAACTAGAATACAACTATCTAAAGAATTTAAATCCAACAACAAATGCGATCAGAATCGCAACTAAGGTAACTATTGAACCAACAGCATAATGATACCAAGCCTCTTGACTAATGACATATTTTCTAATCTTTCTAAGCTTCAAGCGCATTGTATCCATCTTCATCTCGTGAACAGCGACGACGTCGGTAAGCTCGACCCCGTGAGCATCAACGATGTCGGCAATTTTCAAGTCCAATACCATCTTCTCTTCTATGCATTGGAGACGAAGATCTTCACTTATTTTCAATTTTGCTTTCAAATCGTTGTTTTCTTTTTTAAAAACTCGACAATAGGGTCGGCTGGAATTTCCGGTTCAACTACCTCCTAAATAAAAATATATCTATGTCAATTTGGTCGGCATGATTGTTATAAACACGAAACAAAATAAATAGTGATAAAAATATACCACATCCGAATCATAGAACGGACGAGGGCCGACGGGGACGGCGGTGAGGACCGAGGTGGTGCCGGTCACGGGATGGCGGGGGCTATCGACGGCGGTGAGGACCGAGACGACACTAAAATCCACAAATCATAAATTAATTTAAGCTCAAAATACATAAAAAAAATGAACTACTAGTTTAGGCATTTCATCAAACAGCTAGGTAGCACTATAAAAATGTAATGAGCTAAACTTGTATGGAAATGGCTAAAATTTGGCCGCCGGGTGAAAGGATCAAGTGTTGCTAACCCTTGGAGAGACGGGCGCCGTCTATCTTGACAAATCTTGGAAAAAAATGAAGCTACACTTGAACTTGAGAGAGAAAACAATGAAGATGAGGTTGAGAGTTCAAAAATGGTGACTGTCCCGGGGTGGGAGATGATATAGCGGGACCTCTAGTCCCGGGCTGTAGCCAGCCACCGTGAGTCCGTGAGGCGACGCGACCAGATCCCATCTGCATGGACTCCAGCAAGCGCCGCCGCGTCGAGGTCATCGACCGGCTGAGCGACCTGCGGATAGCCTCCTACATGACATACTCTCCCGCCTGGGGCCCCAGCAGGCCGTGCAAACGAGCGTCCTATCGAGCCGGTGGAGGCACCTGTGGCGCCAAGTGCTCCCCGCCATCGTCGTCATCGACGAGCGCGAGTTCGCCGGCCACCCGTGGGAGCTCTTCGAGGACTTCGCCGACCAGCTGCTGTTATCCATCCCGCCGGAGGAGAAGCTCGATTTCTTCCACCTGAATCTGGTCAGCCGCAGGGGCACCTACGCCGGCGACACTTCGTTCGAAACCTCCAACAGGTGGATCCGCCGTGCCCTCCGACACTGCCCGACGGCCGTCGACATCCGAACCGACCAGGATACCACCATCTGGGAGCCGCACAGCTCCTACTTATCCTCCGCCCACAGGCTGCAGCCCGACCTGTCTGCCACCGGCGCGTGCGCCGCGGGCTTCACTCGCCGCCTCACCACGCTGCGCCTCGTGGGAGTTGCTGTGTTGGCCACCTTCGCGGAAGACCTCGGCAAGTACTGCCCGGTGCTTCTGGACCTCCACATCGAGAGGTGCCACATGCTGCACCTCGCAACCGTCTCCTCGCCGACGCTCACGAATCTCGCCATCCTAGTGCCCCGTCGCCCCCTCACCTGCGCGCACCTCAGGATCTTGGCTCCCCGCCTTGTCCAGCTGCGCCTTGACCTCACCCATGATGAAGGGCGGGACTGCCGGTGTGTCGCCGCTGCATTGGCTACCAGGACGGAGCCGCCGCCGCTGATGGCGCGCCTCGCGTTCGTGGAGCTATCCATCCGGTTCACGGACACCAACACCGACTGGCAGGGAGACCCGCCGGCGTGGGAAAAGTGTAAGATGGAGTTCTTCAAGTCCGTGGGCCGCTTCCTCGCGCTCATTCCCAACGTCGTCAGACTACGACTCTCTGGATTCACGACGTCGGTACGCACCACACGCCATGATTCATACATTTTCTCCATAAACTTTTATATGCCCCTCAACATTGTTGTATATAAAATCATCAATATATCATGTGTACGTACATGTTTCAGGCATTGGTAGAGCAAGAACCCCAAGAATTCCCAGTTCTCCATCGCCTAAAGACCTTGATCTTGGAAGGATGTGATCTTGGAGTGAAATTCCAGGCACTGGCAGGCATCCTCCGGAACACACCTGACATGGAGAAGCTTGGGCTGTACAACTGCAGGGTATTCTATTTACGTGATTATTTAACGCTCATGGGGTCATTTCCTTTTGGTTTGCGTCTATAACTAATCTGCCCCTTGTACACGATCCACAGTTTCTATGTCCTTCGGTCAAGAACAAGAAGAAAAGGAGACACCAACCTTCAAAAAGCCACATGTCGACTCCTAATCTTTTCGTGTGCGAGAAGCTGGAATCCATAGAAATTGAGCGGCCGCAGGAACATGAGCAATTTCTTGCCAAGGTTTTGTCAGAAATCTCGGAGAGAATGCTGCCAGAGCTATGGCGGAGGGTGAACATATCAAGTACAACTGTTTAGATGTAGCAGTAAATTTGGTACAAAAACAAGAATGATCTGAAAACAAAGAACTATGTGTTTTTTAATAATGCATGAAACAACTTGGAATGTTAGTTCTAGGTTTAACATAATCACGAAATCTTGGAACATCATTTGATTTTATCTTGTTCTTTTGCCATTTATCACGGAAATATCTACAATCGCACCCATTTGTCTAGCGTGATTGCCACTATTCAAGCTAGGTTTGAGATGGCACCATCATTCATCGAATAATACACGTGATTTGAATGCACTAAAATCACAATTTCCAATAGGACAACAAATAGCAAAATCCCTGGCGTTCAACCGACCGGCACAAAAGCGTTCCTTTGCGACGACGCTTGTCCGAACCGAGAGGTGACGGTAGGACACTTTCACTGTTTCACCTAGGTCCCCGTCTCCACGCACGCGCTGTGTTCAAGCTTCTCCGATGTGACATGAAGGGTGACACTGAACTCTGGATCAACCGTGAGCCCCAGGTGCTTGGATGTCGGTGAGGCTGGGGAAGGTGTTGAACTGTTGATGGCGACCGAGTTGCCTGGGTCGCACGGTCCCATAGCATAGGCCAAGAATCCTATACACCCCCAGCGAGAGCTAACAGGACGTAGAAGCTGAAGAACGTGACCCTAGCTTTTGGTGCGTGTGCTTTGGTGGTAACATGATCCCTGGCTAGCTAGGTCGGATTAATTATAAACGCCTGGCGGAATCGATCAATTTTCTTTTCGACTCGGCCTAGAGCGATGATATTAGACGTGTGATATGCTACGCATGCTTGCGGTTTGATTATTTATTTAACTAGTAATTGGGCACGTGCAACTGCACGTGAATTACAATTGCACGAAAGGACTTCACCTCTATATAGAAAAGTATCTGGAATTTTTTGCTGCTACAAACGGAAGGATGTCCAAAGAATTTTATGACTTGTGGTCTAGCCTAGGGATGTGATTTACATGGAAGCTAGATATATATGTTGACATTTTTTTCAGTAACAAATATGTGTCAATAACAAACTTCGCCTACGAAGCTACAATTCTCCGAGTCCCCTCTTCAAGATGATGTAAGTGTTCTTTCAGAGAAAAGAAAAACAGCAATCGAAATAGCCAAGAAGCATGTTACTGCTGTGAAAAACTTCATAATCCAATGGACTAATACAAATTTCAACCTAGGCCAAGGTTGTGAAGAACTTCATGATCTATCGGACCATCTATAAATCTATTAACTTGCTGCATCCTTTCTGACAAGGATGGCTGGAAGCGACATTTCCAGAGGTAGCCTATGCATGCCCCAACTGTTCGTGTTCCTATTATCTGAATCCCCTGGAAAATCGTCAATCCTATCAGAAATGATAAAAAACAGGTACAAATCAGCATATTTTACAACAACAACAGTAAATAGCAACATGATTCTTAGCTGCCCATAGCATAACAGGAGGCGCACTTAATCTGACCTCTCAGTGAGAGAAAACACCCCCGCAGCCAGCATCTCCATATTTCTTCTATCAAGAATGTGAGATGCCTCTGTACACGCATAAAATATAATGTATGCCAAGAGAAATAAATCTCGGAGTGCTGCAACTGCGAAGGAGGCCGGGCAGCTTTTTCTGAATGCCGGCAACCTTGTTTTGGAGACTCGTGTTTGCTCCACGGTTGTATTATCATAAATTTTTAACTGCCGATTAAGTTAAATTGCTGTACTTCCCCTTACACTTCACCCAACACCCCATGACCTCCACACAGCCTTAAGTAGATCATGTAGTTGTTCACAGATTATAACCATGGCAAGAGGCCATAGGCAAAAATAGGTTCGCTAAAAGCCACAGCTCATTCATGAAGCTGCTAACAGCAGAACGTGAATCCATGCATCCATACCTACCAGACCAGTAGCAATAGGGCCACGGCAGAACAGGATTATCCAGCAGCAGAGCAAAAATTCGGGCGCATCGCTGAACCATATATTACTTTTTGAGGTTGAGAAGAACCACCGCGATGATTGCCGTCGCCGCGGCCGCGACCATCCCGCGAGGCACATGAAACCACAGGCCTTCTACCGGCGAGGCAATATTGGGGATGATGCCCAGCAGGGAGACGTCGATGAACTGCGGCGACAGCGCCGTTGCTAGCTAGTGGCGGTTAGTTGGGGATCGGGCCGATGGTTGCAGCTGGAATTGGGAGCGACGTGGTAGGTATGTCAGGGAGCTGGCTACGGGTAGAGGCCCTTCCGGGAGCAGCGCAAGAGTGCATGGGCGCACGGCAAGGCACGCCAGCGCGTGGAAAGGCTGGTACTGCAGGCGCCGCGAGCTGAGGTACGCGGTCTCCCGGTGGCGACACATCGAGCGCATGGGCGCACGGCAAGGCACGCCAGCGCGTGGAAAGGCTGGTACTGCAGTCGCCGACGCGCGGGAAGGCTGGGCCGGCGGTCGCCGGCGAGCGGCGGCCGGGTGGTGGTTCGGGTCTGGGCCGTGCGGGAGGTCAAGGATAATTGCCGTGTGGAAACAAAAGAAAAAATAACGATTCGGATGTGTTGAGTTTAGCTCAACACGGACGGAACGATCTGGTTCGTTGATCAGCGATCGTAGGACATAAATTTAATGTATCCGCGAAGTTTGCTCTTTTAATAGTAGTATAGATAATCACGATAACGCAATAAGAAATTACGTTAGTTTAATGTAATGTAATAAAAAGGGATGTAGCTCAAACGGTAGAGCACTTTGAAAGCATTAAAGAGGCTCCCATCTCCAGATATTTTTCTTGTCGATCGTGTTTTCCCTGCAAAAATTGAGACCAATAACACGGAAAAACACACTTGATGGGCCTGCTTCTTAGGTATTTAATTGGGCTGGAAGTTGCAGGCCAATCTTCTATGGAAAATTATTTAACCGCGCTTGATTGTAGAATCTAGTACTCCTATTTTCTTTGTAATAGAAGGTAAAATTCAGTGTTAACAAAACTTGCAATAATCTAAAATAATAAATTATTGAGCTTCTAATTATTTCATATTTTATATGAGTATTTTTGACAATCTTGTAGTATTTTATATGAGTTGAATTTGTGTTAGACATATTAATAAATTTATTCTACCGTTCAAAAAAATATTATATCTATATGTATTGTGCGATTGTACCCTGACGGACTATCTTGAGCATCCATATAACCTGAGAAGCATTTCGGTCTCACCTACAGAATCAGGATCACCCCTTGTCGGGTTAACCATGCCATGCATCGCATGGTCGCACCTAGTTGGAGATGAGCGACTTGAAAGGATTTCGATGCAATGTTTGTTTTAATTTCCGTTGGTCTTTTTGAATTTTCCACGTATATTAAACCAACACAGAGTACACGACTATATCGATTACAAAAATAAAACTAAAATAGACTAGCAAATCTATGAGATTTTCAAGCCCTTTCTTCATCCATGACATAATCTTGTACTTTTCTGAATGCAGCCATAGAACAACGCCAAACCCACCAAACCATAGACCTGTGAATAATACCGAATGTTCTCCCTTTTTAATTATGAGCCGCAATGCCAAAGCTTTGTGCACGCACGCAACCATTAAATTAATCAAGCAACATGGGCAGGAGCACCACGACTAATATTTCAGGGACAAATAACCGAACGACGTTTTCGACGTCGTTGGGAGCCGAGAGAATGAATCACCATTGCCGAAGACGTAGTAGCCGGGATAGATATTGCGAGGACAAACCTCCTCGCGGCAACCATGAGAAATAATCCAAGATTGATCTAGCGAAACAAGATCTGAAAAACCATACCTAGACAGACTTAATCTTTCAAAGCCACCATTGACGTCGGGAAGGATATCTCGTCGTTGAACGGAGCGTCGGAGATCACTTATTGCAGACGATATCATCTCCATTAAAAAGGAAGATGACGACCAAAACTAAGCTCTAAAATTAAAGACCTTTGTATAGCGCCGTGCGCAGGTCCGAGGTCCCCACCCCTCCTAGTGCTAGAACGGCAACTAGAGTAGGCGAGGACCCGTCGAATCTTTGCCGGCGGCGACAATGAAGCTGCAGATGGCACCGGCGGTGACGGCTAAGGTTCTAATTTCGGTTGGTCTTTGTTGGTAGTTTTGTTGCAATATGTATGATATGTTTTATTTTATAAGTTTAATCAATTAAAAATCACTTACGAAAAGATAAAATGTGACCGTCGTCTAGATTAGCCAAGTTACTGAACCCAACTTTAACTACATGAATTTGTAATGTGTCCACACAGATAAAATGTGACTGTCGTCTCGATTAGCCAAGTTACTGAATCAAACTTTAACTAGCTGAATTTGTAATGTGTCCACAAAGATAAAATGTAACCGTCGTCTCGATTAACCAATTTACTGAACCCAACTTTAACTAGATGAATTCGTAATGTGTCCACACAGATAAAATGTGATTGTCGCCTCGGTTAGCCAAGTTACAGAACCCAGCTTTAACTAGGTGGATTCGTAATGTGTCCGCACAGATAAAATGTGATCGTCGCCTCGATTATTCTGGCATCAACTAGGTGTAAATTTATGGCATAAGCAATTGACAAATATTAAGTAATTCCGCTATCACGAAAACCATGTGATGAACCCATAATTTGTCCGCACGGTTTAGCTTGAGCGGAAAGATTTTAGGTAATGGCATAACTGTCGCTCGATTTCGTTAGCAGGGAAAGAAGACTCGTCCGGTCACACACGTACATGCCAAAGAATTTTGTTTTCCTTGAAGAAAGAGCAAGGAAGTAAGGTGTTATAAACCCAGTAGTGTTCATCTCTCAGATGTCTCGATTACACAGTGGTTCGATACAAGGATCGGATCGATCCTGGGTTTCCTTGAGAGGAAAGGGGAACATTAGTCTAACTTGTTCGAGTTGTCGATGGATCTCAGATCCTGATGTAGACTCCAGGACGATGATGGCCAGCTACTCCTTGCTGGGCTTGAGCCAGGTCTTGGGCTCCTTGTGTGGGCTTGGCCCATCAGTGTGGCTGGTGCGTGACATAAGGGCTCTGACGCTGCCGACGCTTCCAGCTAGTACTCAATGCGTTGCCGACACGGACACGATCCCCGACTCAACACCGGTATCACGATCTGTTAGCATCGATTGCATCCATATATAAACCCTCGATCGGCAACCTACCAAGGACGGATTGAAGAACATCCAAGTATTATTCGACTTACTAGCTGCCATGCCGATGCCATCCAAGCGCGTGGCCTCGTTTCTCGCCGTCGTCGTCCTCCTCCTCCTCCTGGTCTCCACGGTGACGGTGGTCAGCAGGACCTACGACGCCTCCGGCCTCGACCCGCCGAGTAACCCCTTGGACAAGTACCTGCACCATCTCCAGGCTCAACATGTCGAGTATCGACGAGGTGGCCGGTGTTATCATTATGTACCCCGTTCGCCTAATAGCTAGCTGCTCTCATCATCATCATCATACGGCCGGCGACGTGAATAATTCTCAAGCTTATTGACACCATGACGATGCATATAGGCATGCACTCCCCTCGTGGTCATGATCGATCGATCACCCATCAACATGTACTGTCATGCACTTTTTAGACCTAGCTAGATATTAGTTCTCGCACTGGTGATAAATTTTGTTGTAGATCATCTTTAGTGGAGTAATAATTTGTTTCGGATCGTCCTTAATGTGTGTTCTGTCTACTCGGAGTAGTATAATGTTTATCTACACATGCATGATTACTTACTATCCTGTTGTAGGTGCTTGTCTGCAAATAAGGGGTGATAGCTAACTAGCTAATGGAGATTGGGTATTGTTGTCACATTACTATTTTAGTTACCGAATCAACTACACATATTAATCAGCTAAAAAACTGTATTTTACATCAGTTGTTTCGTGGCTGAAAAAACGCATATGACAACATCTAAACTAGTTAAACTAACTTTGAAGTTTCTTAAGTGATGCAGCCAGCAATCCATCACAGATG